>LR989961.1:13600000-14800000 GCA_905147015.1 Laspeyria flexula
AAAGATAGCTAAATATTGCAATATTTTTTTATTTACATACCTATTAGAATTAAAAGTATTTTAGCAGTCTCTAATCTGAAGTGTCAAATTGAATTTAGGATAAATTAACGTAGGCAATGCATTTTTTTGAGTTAATTTTTTCTATTGAAGTCTATGACTATATTACTTAACTGAGATACGAGAGAATGAAGTAAGTTTAGCTACGAGTAGATATACTAAGTATTTTTTAGAAATTTATAACAGTCAGTATACGGTTTATATACTCTTAAATGGATGAAAAAGGTAGACGTATCGAGCAGACCCGCTCGTCTACATACCAAGGAACCTGTCTGTCTGTCCTACTCGTCCTTAATTAATGACAATCACTATGAACAGATGTCCAATTAAGTGTTCGTTTTAAAAAGTTTAAATTGGAGTTTTGTCAGATTATAACCATTTTAAAATCAATGTAAAATATTTTTTTTACAAAAAAATACGCGACTTTAAGGTATAAAACTTAAATGTACATACTAAATCTAAAGTGTATTTTTGTTGTTGTTTTTTTCAATAAGCGCTGAATTTCGGTTAAAATATTTTTATTAATTAATATGACCACCTCTGAAATGGGATCTACTAAACAAAAAAAGAAACAAAAATATCAATACATCTGAGTAATCGCGTAACAAACATAGGTACACAACAAACAGTCAAACGAAGAACCTCCTCCTTTTTTAAAAGTCGGTTAAAAATACTTTTCTTTTTGTTATATTTTTTTTCCAATCGCGGAAATGGCTCTAACAATCAGAATGAAAATTTAAACTTCGATCAATAAGGCCTATGGCCGCCGACAACGCAAAGTTATTTTTAAATGATTTATCGATTATTAATTATTAGGAACGTTACATTAAAATCGATTTTACTATTATTCAAATCGTTTTTATCAACATTTTTACAACAGAATTTAAAGTTTTATCTCTAAGCAGACAGAAAAGGATAAAAACTTATTCTTAAAACTGTTAATGATCAGATTTCTACAAAAAAGCTTGTCAACACTGTTAAAGAGGTGATACTTCACTGAATGTCTGTGGTAACCCATTGTGACTTCCAAAATTCGCAATCGGATACCGAATCTTGAACCTTTTTTCATCCAAAACGATCCTTTATCCGTGGATCTCGCCAAAACGCCAGACGTTACGCATAAATCCTTATTTAAATATACCTCGTATTAGACTTAGAAACGCCTAGGCTTATAATCCAAGTATACCACAAACGATAACTAATCTTATATACTAGTAAATACATTTCATATTACATTAGTCTGAATTAAACATATCACAAATGCATAACGTCATAAGATTACAAAACCTCATTCAGAATTTAACTGTGTAGTCATTAAATTAAAGCATACATTTCTCTAGTTGTAAGTCAAAGGGTTTTTATAGCAATAAATAAAGGAATATCGAAGTTGGCTGTGTCAACAACGCATTGCATTCTTGTGCAGTGTGTACGACACACCCACACATGCACACGGTTGATGTGTGTATGTGTGTGTGTACACAAATACTTATTGGTAAATGTTGACTTGGGAACAGAGATGTACTATGATACTGCTTGCTATTTAATCTGTAAACTTTAGTTAGCTGTAGAGCAAAAAATTATGAATGTTATTAAGAATAAAGACAATTTTGAAGACATTTATTCAATAAAATATTTACTCATAACTAATTTAAAATTATAATTATATTAAAAATTATACACAACTAACCTATTTAAAAAAAAAGAAACTAGATACTCTATTTACAGGAACTTTCTATAAATAGAATATCTCATTGATATCAGATTCCTGAGGAAACGTACCCAAAACGCTAGGCCACATTACAGCATTGGATGGCAAGGCTAATGCGTTGCCCCAGGTAGAGGCCAGCACTTGGGTCATGTGATACCTCAGAAACACGCTTAGAAATTTCACAATAAAATTTGTGAGCGTTTGGCCCCCAAGGTCCAAAAGATACAACCCCAAAAGTCTCAAAGATGTGTCTCACCAAGACTTTCATATCTACGCCGCTTGAGGCACTCTGCAGAATAGACAATTTTTGTATAGCAAATTGAGATTTTTGGATGGAATTTCAGCAGTTAAAAAATAACTCGATGATACTACATTGGTTGGTTGGTGCAGGCAGTTCCACCTCCGATTCGAAAAGCTGAATACTCACATTAAATACAACATTTTCATAAACGCACATAATTAATTTCACGTATTTTCCGAACTGCAAAAAATACTGATGTTACTTATACATCATCATTAGGGCATCGAGAACCGGCCATATTTTAAGAACCGGTTCTTTCGGTTCCAGTGACAACACAGAACCGGGTACCCGGTTCTTTCGGTTCTTTTCGGTTCTTTTGCTAATTTATTAGAATTTTGTTCGTAAAGTCCACACCCAAACCTATAACACTGTTACTTGTTGAGAAAAAAATTCCCGTCATGTCACACTGTTACTCGATGCAACTGCTTGCAATTTTTTCTCCCAACCAGTAACACTGCCAAATATTGGTGTTATTGGATGGGAAAAAAGTTGCATCGAGTCACACTGTGTCTTGTTAGGAAAAGTAAACATTTTATATTCTCATGGAGTCACACTTTTTATTATCTTATTATTATATTAGTGATTGATATTTTTATTATATAGAGTTGCTAGTTGTTACTAATCGTTAGACAGTTGCCATTCATCGACATCGACATTTTTGTTAATAAACCTATGAATGGGGACATTCTGGAAAAGCGACATTTTAAGTCGATGAATGGCATGATCGCTTTCATTTACGCAGTTTGTTCTCACTGGATAGGTGACCAGCAACCTGATGGAATGATTCATCACCTCAGAAAGTAGTTTATTTTAAAAAAATGTCGGGGGTAGCAACTGTCTAACGATTAGTAGCAACTCTCTATATAATAAAAATATCAATCACTAATATAATAAAAAAAGTGTGACTCGATGGGAATATAAAATGTTTACTTTTCCCAACAAGACACAGTGTGACTCGATGTAACTTTTTATCCCATCCAGTAACACCAATATTTGGCATATATACTGGTTGGAAGAAAAAAATTGCAAGCAGTTGCATCAAGTAACAGTGTAACATGATGAGAATTTTTTCCCAACAAGTAACAGTGTTACAACTTACAGGTTTGGGTGTGACTGAATGTGAATAAACCCTTTTGATCAAATCTATAATCTATTACGATATATTTTGAATGAAAAAAATTGAATATTTTATTTAATAACATTTACAGAATTGTTATATAATAAATACATACATCTAATAAGTATGTGGTACTGTCGAGTGCCATTATTTGGCGTTGGTTTTGTATGCGAGCGTGTATCTAGGGCTTATTTGATCGAAGTTGATCGGCGTTAATCACTAATTTGTAGAAGAACCGAAAGAACCGAAAAACCCGGTTCTTCATATTTTGAGAACCGGTTCTTTTTGTAGCCCCTAGAACCGGGAATTCCCGGTTCTTTCGGTTCCGGGAAAAACCGGTTCCGATGCCCTAATCATCATCATTTCAGCCTATTGCAGTCCACTGCTGGACATAGGCCTCTCCTAACACGCACCATAGTCCTCTGTCCTCCGCCTTCCGCATCTAGTCAGACCCGATGACCTTATACGAAGAATCTAAATTACGAGTCAAAAAAAATCTTGATTCAGAATTCATTTGAATTAGATGGAGTCTTCAAGGGGGCACGAGAGACTCTTATTCGCGAGCAAGGAATATACTAGGTGCTATACCACAAATTTCTGATTGAAAATACTTTTTCGATCTTTACGTCACGATCAGTTCCTGCCAATGACGACAAAAGCTGTCAATAACAATCACCTTAAATACCAAAAAACCTGATTATAATTATCTACCTTTCATACACTAAAGACAAGAAAAATTCGATTTGAGTTCAATAAACCAAAGTTAAAGGTTAAGGATAAAATTACCGTCACTTTACCGAAGTATCTTATTTCTATGAAGGGGTAGCCAGAGGTATATCATACCCCCAGTTAGCCCGCAACGTTAGGCTCAATAATAATAATCGTTTATGTCCGTGTAGTGACTGATTAAGAATACATAATGTCGCTACCCCATCTCAACCCGTAGGGGTCGTAATAGACGACTAAGGGAGTAATCTAATGCAGATAAGAGCACTGCGAGAAGGAACCTATACCAACAAACAAACTAGACTAGAAGACTAGAAGGCGCCCGGAGCTTAGCTCCCGTCGTTCTTTATTTGGCAACTACTCAGCTCCTATTGGCCGTAGCATGATATTATATAGCCTTCCTCAAAAAATGGGCTATCCAACACTAAAAGAATTTTTCAAATCGGACCAGTAGTTCCTGAGATCCTAGCGTTCAAACAAACAAACTCTTCAGCTTTATAATAGAAGTATAGATTTCCATAAAAATCTTTTGTTTGTGAGTGTATCATTCAAACATACCTACAACTTATATACCTGAATCCTCACAAAAGTAGTATTATTTACAGAAAGAACTATTTCAACCCGTCTCCACAGCATCTCTGTGCATCTCCGTTGACCTTGAGCCGAGTTGACCCGTTCCTGCGAATCAGCCGGCCGCGTAGCCCTCAGTACGAGGCTCACGGACTGTAAGGGGGGAAGAGGGGGGTGTTCCGAGGAAAGTTTACAAGTCACCGGCATTAATACCGCGTGAGTTTACACTTGCAGTACTAATCAGATGACTGTAAACAAAATAGCGTAAGCAATTTTGATTTGAAGTCTAGTGGTTTGCGATTGCTGAATATGTGGGGTTTGATGCTCAGTTAAGACAAATATTTGTTGGTCTATAAATGTGTATGCTGTCTTTGCATTATTTAGTTTGTATGTTTATAATCTGGCATTTTTGACTGGCATGTTGGCCTAGTGGTTACTGAACCTGACTGCTAAGCCGGAGGTTGTGGGTTTGATTCCCACCCAAGACAAATCTTTATGTAATGAGCACGTAATTTTTCTGTTTCTGGGTGTAATATATCTATCTGTTATAAAAATCTGTTACTTTTTTTGGCACAATAAAAACTTATAAAAAACTTATGTATTTCTCTTTTTTATGTGAAAAAAGTTATTGTATTGTATCAGTTGTCTAGAGTTCATATTACAAGCATTTGCTTAGTTGGGGACTAGGTGACGCTGTGTGTGAATCCTCCGGAGGGGTAGGTAGAAGTTCCAGAAAATTTAATTAGCTATATTAAGTCTCATGAAAGAGACGCGCCTAATGCCGACTCTTCCACATTGCAGACTCTGGGCTAATACTCAGAATTTCAAGACAGACAAACCTAATATCATTTTTGCCCAGCCCGGGAATCGAACCCGGGACCACTTGCACAGCAGTTGTACCCACTCGCACTGCGCCACCGACGACATAGTCAACATATAAATAGACAAGTAAATGTGCTGTTTAGTACAATTAGTAGATTATATGATACTACATGATACTAAGTGCTAGAGCAAACAGTATTAGGAACAAAAATTGTTGACTGAAACAATAACCTTTCTCTAGTTGAAGGAAGCAGAACTAACTGCCGCACTCAGAGACGTCAATTAGCAGTATTCTGTCATTAACACAATTTGTTCATTGAATAATCGTCTTTAGGCGTATAGACTTAAGTATTACACGTTTTTACTAAATAAACTTTAAAGTTAAGTTACGTCTCTGAGTACGACAGTTACAGATATGCTAATTAAATATCTCATATTAATTATAAAACATCACGTATTATAATAATAATAATAATAATAATAATATTCTACCACATTCACACAGCGCCATCTAGTCCCAAAGTAAGCAATTATATTTGCTTGTGTTATGGGTACTAAACAACTGATATTATAAGGAATAGTAAATACCTTATTTGTTTGCCCGACGTTTCAATCGAATTGTACCGATCGTGGTCACGGGCTGACAATTCGTTCGAAACTTCGGGCAAATAAATAAGGTATTTACTATTCCTTATTATAATATAATACGTGACATAGACCCGTTATATAATAATTTAATAGTGTACAAGTCGCCAAAGTTTAAAAGTTTTTATTAAATATCTCGCCAGAGAAACGATCAAGATCAACAGATAGTATTTCCAAGCCCAGGTGTATTTTTGTTCATGATACCTACTGCAAATATTTAATTTTTTCGACAATTTATAGCTACGTTATGCCTGCAGAACTAATCGAAACACTAACACTCGCGGACACCTGTTCTGCCAAGGGCTGGCTTTAAAGGAACTTTCTTCAAAGTCAGCCTTACAATTTTTTTTTCCTTTGTATATTATCGTGTCACTTAGCGAATATTGCAGCTGATAGGTAGTCAGTTGAAGTTCACAATAGTCTGTTGTGGATACACTCCGGACCCATTAACCTACTCATTTTTTAATGGCGGTAAATAAAATAATAAGTATGTAGATGATATGAACTAAATACAAGATACGTAATCCTGAAAAAATCTTAATATCTTCATTTTGTATTTAAAAAAGGAAGATCTATTTGAAATGAATCAACTCAAAATCAATAAATATCACACAAATATTTAATCAGAATACTCATCTCTAGTAAGGTTATATTGGCCCAAATCTATTACAACAATCTTGCTCAATGCTCATACCAGTCATATTACTCTATAAAAATCTTAAATCAATATATAACCATAAATAAAACCGCTTATATCTTAACACAGCTTCAGTGTGGACCATGGTCGCGAGCCCTTCAAAATTAACCGGTTCCTATCTTCCATCCTTGTCCCACCAACACCCTTTAACTATACCCCTCTCGTTTTGCCCTTCGGTCATTTTTTTATCTCACTCTCACCACCGCTGTAACTACCACTTTCCCTTTTCAAAGGACGAAGACACCAATATTTTGCGTCCCTTTCTAGTATATACGATTTTGTATTCCTATCTTTGTCTACAGGAGTCAGGATTTGGCCTTGAGACTGAGATGCAGAGTCTGGTCAAAGTTATTTTTACTTTTTACTTGGAACGATGACTAAATGCGTTAAGCAGCTAGTGGTAAGTCCTCCGCTTGTTTTATGGTATGTGTTTTGTGTAGGTGTGTGTATCCGAACGAAAATTATTATCTGTGGCGACTGGCAAGTTGACAGTTGCTTGGTAGCCATTTTCGATTTCTGTGTCAATAAATTTTATTTGAATAACAACAATATTTATTTATGAAAAATTCTAAAAACAAATTTAAAATCGTCGTCTTTCTGCTTGTTGTTATTATATGTGAAATATCCTTTACCTCTAACACTTCTTCAACTTATGAATGATAGAAATAAGATTACCTTACACTTTTGTTAAGTTTATGAAGTATTTTCTTAACAACTAAGTATAATGCCAACTTTGAAATAGACAGAAAAAAAACTAGTGAATATACCTTTAAACTGTGGCACTAACAATAAAATTTTCTTTTCTCTCAACTCTTTTATAATATCACTTACGCCCGTGGCTCCCCCGCATAGTGTGTCGGTAAAGTAGCCTATATGCTCTTCTAGACTATATCTATCTGTGTGCCAACTTTTAAACAGATCCTTTCAGTGGTTCTGGTGTTATTGAGTAACAACACATCCATCCATGAAACATCCATGCATTGAGAATGTAGTTACTTTTTGAACGTATACTTACATTCCATAGATACATACACTATTACTTATATCTGCAATAAGTAGTAACCGGTCGTAAACAAGTTCAGAAAACTAGTCTTACAATGTAGGTATCCTGACCTTTAAATATTGTATACATAAAAGAATTCACTTTTATTGTTATACGCACATTCATTGAACCCTAAAAGACGGAATTACAAGTTGTAAACTGAAGTAGGATTCGCCTGCCTCCTGAAGAAAGATAGTCGTTATAATCTAGTATGAATAAAAAAGCTTACAATTAACTACATCTAGGTACACTCATATTAAAAAGAGGGAAAAAATTAATTTTGTATGTAGTGAATAACCTTAAAAATGACTGAACCAATTTCAAAAATTCTTTTGCCTTTAGGAAGCTACATTATCACTGTATATAAATATAAATGCGAAAGTTTGCGAGAATGCATGTTTGATATTATTCAACGCAAAAACAGTCAAATAGATTTTGATGAAACTTCACAGTTAAATAGCTAGTGCAAAATAATAACGTTTCATAAATGATTACTTACATTGTATTTACATTATATGGCGTCTTTTATCTTTTAAGGGGTAGACAGAGGTGCGTCACTTCAACATTTCGCTAGCTAAATATATATCCCATCTAAATATATCTATGCCTATTTCCAATAACCGGGTACATTTCTATATTTTGGGTGATACTAAGAATTTCATGACAGAGAAATCCCCAATACATATAGCATCACGCTTTTCCTGAAGGTGCAGGCATTTTGGTCCCATGAAATAGGGGGCGAGCCTATTGTCATCAACCGGGAACATTTGCTTACCAAACTCCGGGAAAATCTCAACTGGAACTTCATGATAGAAAAGCCCAATAAATAACATTTTCATCTGACCCGGGAATCGAACTCGGGACCTCTTGCACAGCAGTCGTATAAACTTCCCGCTGCGCCACCGAGGCTAGACGCGAAAATATAAAGGCTACAGAAGTTAATCTCATGTACGAGTATATATACTACATTTTTCTTACCTACGCTCGGCGGTCGCTAGCTAGGGTTTTGTGATAATATTTTGATTAATTTTTATTGCTTTGAGAGGAAGGGAAAATCATATAATACGCAGATTTATTTGTTCTCTGGCATTGCTTATGTATATTATCACTAATCATCAACTGGCCCTCAGGTTAATTTGCCAAGTAACTCAATACCAAACATATTATCATTGTCAATCGTTTTATTTGGGTAGTAATAATTTTAAATGAAAATTACGCTTCATAACCATGTCGAATCGGTGTAGTTTAAAATAATAAAACTTAATGAGCAACTGTAATATAATCATTAAAAAATATTGTGCCAGGGGTGAAACAAGGTCTTAAAATGTGTTCGAGGCTACGTAATCGAACAACTCGGCGTTTTATAATGTTTTTTTTTTAATTTCATGATTTTTAGGGTTCCGTAGTTCTGACTAGGAACCCTTATAGTTTCGTTATGTCCGTCTGTCTGTCTGTCTGTCCGAGGTTTTGCTAAGAGACCGTTAGTACTAGAAAGCTGTAATTTTGTAGGAGTGTGTATATTAATTACGTCGACAAAGTGGTAAAATAAAATTTTGGAAAATACTTTTTTTGAGGGTAGCTCCCATACATGTGAAGTGGTAAATATTTTTTTTGTCGTCTAACCCATCGTGTGGGGTATCGTTGAATAGATCTTCTAAAATGACTTGGGGGTTACTAACAATTACCTTACTTTCTTTACTTATATTCAGAATATAGAACAACAGAATTGTACTATATTGTGATAACGGGCTACTACGGAACCCTAGACTGTGCGTGGCCCGACACGCACTTGTCAGTTTTTATTTTTATAATTTTATAGTACATATAGGTTTTATAGTATTAATTTTTATAAAAAAAGCACTATATTTTAAAGTTAACAGTTTAACACAAAACTCTGATAAATGATAGAGAATAAACGGTTATAATCTACAGTTAGACTGGCCTGTTGGTCTAGTGGTTAGTGACTCTGACAGCTAAGCCGAAGGTCATGGGTTTGATACCCACCCAGGACAAATCTTTGTGTGATGAGCATGATTGCTTGTTCTGTGTCTGGGTGTAATTTATCTATAATATGTAAATATTAAAAAAATAATATTTAAGTAGTAAATCAGTTTTTAGTAGGTACCCATAACACAAGCAAATATTATTGCTTAATTTGGAACTAGGTGGCTCTGTGTGAATGTGGTAAAATATTATACTATTATAATATATTATAATCCTATGGTAAATTAAGTGGTTAAAACAGTCCAGCTTGGTTTCTGTTCAATTGCGAAGCTTCGAACAAAATCTTTTACAGAATCTTGAACTGATCCCAAAATCGATCCTTAGATATGAATGATGGATTCAGCATGAAGCAGCCACGTATGTAGATTTATGTATATTTTGATTTCGTGACATTTATGATTGATTGTTCAAATAATTGTTTAACGAGTTTATAAGAGCTAGTACGCACTTAGTGATTATAATCATTTTTATATAAATTATATAGATTTAGATATTTGTTTAATTGATGGTCGATCTAAAAAACAAAATGTGAACATAAGCCAAATATAAAAAAAACTACCGGCCAAGTGCGAGTCGAACATGCACACTGGGGGTTTCGTACGATTATGATTTTTTTAACGGCATAGCTATAACTTAGAACAAATATATTCACGTAAATTCACACCAATCATTATGTACATATCTTGAACGTCAGTCTGGAAAACTCTTACTAAATATAGGTACGGAAGCCTATAAATGAAAAAAAATGCCTCCGAAACGTGTAAACCCGTTTAAGAAATATAATTTATATTTTAATTAATTTTATTATTCCAGAATACTTTGGTCAATCAGTATAACCACTATACGTGGAGTAGTGCGCGCATATCTTAATACTTGTAAGTATCTACCCGGCACAAAGTTAAGGGTACCCAAACCAGTATGGTTTCCGTTCTGTCTGTCTGTTTGTGACGCACCTGGGCTCTACACCTGTCCATGATATAGACTGAGCTTTCTCGACCTGTATATTAAGTTGTAAATTAAATTAACAATTTCAAGACTGATAGCTAAGAAAAATATGTTTTAAAATGTCTAGTGAATATTTAAATTTTATTTAAAGCTAAGCTAACGACCCGTTCCAGCTTCATTATGTGTAGATTTGCATAATATATACAAATATTAATCAATGTTCAGACTTTTCTGGTACATTATCCTATCTTACTATGAATTTGGCCTAAAATCTCTAAATTCGGTAGAGCCGTCTGCTATTTATGATCAGGCCCATAAACAAGTGGCATATCATATCGCAAATTAGAGGGGCAGAGGGGTTAGACAAATGGCAATGTATTCGATCTATCTATTCTAACGACATGTCAGATTAGTACATTGATCGCGTGATATATCGATAGCTTATGTCAGGGATGTGTTCAAATGTATTGAAGTGACATTTCAATATTTCGAATGGAAATAGCGAACTTGCCACATAAGGGCGCTGTTAAATTAGTCGCTATTGTTTTTTATTACCCTTTATCCTACCGTTATCATAGGTACCTACTTATTATCTTTCTTAAAATAACATGTTAATGATCTAAGAATGGAGTTGCCTGCGGTTTAAACAGCAAAACCTGAGAGCTTATAAGACATAATCCCCCTTATTACAAAATACGGACTAAACATTAAGCCACGTTTAAATTGATAACTTTGACACAAAAACAATGGCTTATGTCAATTTAAACCTGGTTTAATACTTATATTTTGTAATAAGGGGGGTTGTGTTTTGAGATATATCGGTGTGAAACTTTTTTGCGAAATAATTATTAAGTATTCTATTTTTATACACTTTCTTTTTCTAATAGCATTTTGATAAAATGGATATCTTTGAAGGTTTTGTCCTCCTAAAGTTTTAAAGTTACAAAAAATTAAGTTACATCTTTGTAAATTATCCTAGAATAAAAATATTTGACAGACATCGCATTTAGGCCTCTCAGTGAACTAATAACATCGAATCATTTGTTAGATTTGAAGGAAACAGTATAATCTATACTTAATTTATTTTAGACAAGGATATTAAAACACTCTTATTTCCAACAGCAAGATGGTTGGTGTTTATTGGTACTTAAATAAAGTAAGTACCCAAGGTATTGTGGCACCAGAAAAATAAATGAAAATATTTCAAGAACAATAAAATGCAGCTAATTAAGCCTGTTGGAAAAAAGCCTGTTTCATGGCGCGCAACTTCTCAACAATATCTACTGTAAATTTATAAAACCAAGCCCTTGTAAAAACCAGTGGCGCTAAATCAGATAGAAAATGCAGTATCGCGGAAGCATAAAAGATAAGCAAGAAGTTGTAAGAAAAACACAAATTTGTGAGTTCATCTGTGGTTCAATGTACTGCGGCAATTACCGCGCCGCGCCGCACAAAACAAGCAAATGTTTCGACCTTGCGCGGAAAACCAAAAAAAATCTCCCGCGCACCGTCCTGACCTACATACAGGCACACGCGATAAAAAAGTATAAAATAACATAATAATAAGACTAAATAATATTAAAAAAGGAAGCGAGAATCAAAAATAAAAATAATAATCACAAGATTACGGTTACGCCGCGTGTTGTGGGCGCTTTTTCATTCACGCTCCGATGGAATAGTTCTCTTTTTAAAAAGGGGACGGTACGTGCCGCGGACTTGCCTTTTCTTTTATTTTCCGATCTCTTTCTTTTTTAATCATTTCACGAATATGGAGCGTTTTTATTTTCCCCGTCGGACTGGTCCCATTCATGCGATGGCCGGTACAGGCGGTACCATGTGCTTGCCTTTGCCTTACGTTCAACTTTTTGTTGCTTTGAAACAATTACGAGTTACAACCGGTTGTAACATTTGTCGGCTGCTTGTCGGTTGTCGATGTCCGACGTATACTGTTTATATTTTTTCTGTTGCGTAATTGAACTAACTTGCGTTGATGTTGATGAGATTGCTTTATTAACTGTTTGTTTGCCTTTATTGTGCTCGGTTATAATGAAAAATGTCTTTGGTTTAGTCGTTTATGTACCTAAATTGTTATGACGAGACGCTTTGATGTAATATTGAGGAGATCTACGCAAAGTTTAGCACGAACGTTAGGCAGATGAGACTATTTCCATTCTTTCTCTGCGTTTTCACGATGAACATTCGTCCAAGCTAGTTGCAGTACCTACCTAAGCTTATTTGAGAGCGGAGGGAGAGCTTATGAAGTTTAGAAACCTGAATCGGAATTTATAACTGAGAGGAGAACATAATAAATAAAAAGGCGGTTTGATTTAATTGTGAGTGTAGAGCAAGGGGATACAATAGACACAGTATAAATTAACAAAAATAAACTGTCATAGAAATCTGCTAATAATACAGCCAACAATAAAATATTTTTTTCTAAATTAATTGATTTTTAACTAAGTAAAATTTAAAACAATTTATAGAGCCGATTGATTAATGCTGTATTTAGATTTCTTTTGCAAATACTCATACATATTTTAATATTATTTTTGGTTTAGATGCCAAGATTATTTTCTACCTCGACCACTACCACTCATACATAAATAGGTGTTTCAATCTGCTAGCAGCACAGACATGGGATCTGAATGGACTGAGTGTTCCTTGTAAAGTAAATACGGATTGTAAATAAAGTGCTAGAGAGACTAGAGAATGTGGAGTTAGAGCTAGATCGACTCTTTGTAAATTTCTGATTGATCCCGTCACAGATGATCAGAAAAAGCACTTGAATTGCTTGCACAATCACTTTGTCTATATTATGACACTCGGGAATCCCAGGGAACTAGCGTTCCCATTGAGGGACCATACTGCTGTAAATGAAGACTGTTAGTAAAAGATTTGTTGAACTAATTTACAAAATATTAACTCTCCTTGTTCACTCAGTAAAAAGAAATAGCATGCAGAAGGTGGTCCCTCAATTGAACACCACTAGTTCACCGTTGGTGGAGAACAAAGTAAAATTCAGATATTTTGAATATGTCTAGCTTTAGTAAAAGTTCTAGAACAATTGTAAATTCAATGTCGAGTTTCTAAAAGAAGCCATTCAAAAGTTACAATCAGTTAAAGATGGTCCCTCAATCGAAACGCTTCTCAAAAGGAAAAGTCAATTTACGTAGCATTCGCTAGTTATTTTGATGAAAACTAAAGCTTAACCTTTAGTAAAAATTTTTACTAACGATTACTTCACAAAAAAGTAAAGAAAAATGATAGGTTTTGTTGTTATTAGTTTGGCCTTTTTGCTCAGCAGTTGTTAAACACTGGTTAAATTAAAAAAAATATGGTTAATGTATACTATACATTGCTGAAAAAGGGATTAATTATTTTAATTATTTATTTTTAGACGTTGTTTTTGTACGGCGACCGCGTGCCGACCGCCGCCGACAATACTTTTATACTTTTTACCTTCTTGTTTCTTCCAAGCTCAAATTTAACACTTGTCGTGTTCGTATGGCGCCTCGTGTTGTCACCAAGAAATGAATTGGCTATTGAAGTTTTTTGTAGATTTGGTAGGCCGTGTGTTTTTTTTATGGCACAAATCTGGTAAACACACGTAGGGCCTGCCTGATGGTGAACGTTTACCGTAACCAATGGTTTGCACATACTAGGAGCACCTGTAACTTCTACTATAAAAACCTGTTCACTGCTTTTTTGAAGAATTCCACACTGAAAAACAAACTTTTATTCAACCGAAAAGTAACCCTCCATTGCATCTTGTGGGTGTCATAGGCTACGATTACGACTAAGACTGTTTCAAGATGAAGCACATGGGAAGAAATGACCACAAACATTAGAATATTGCCTTAACAATTTGTCGGTAGTGAAATCATTGTCAAAAAATAAAAAAATGTTACTGTCATTTTTGTATTGAATAAGTCCAATATCGAGAGCCGAAAAATAATCATAGAAATATCTGGTTTATAGCATGACCTGTGGTTTGATATACTAATTAAATGAAACAAGAAATTAACAAGACAATAAGATTTTTCTCATAATATTGTATGAATTTCTTAAATAAATATAAATCAGGCAGTGGCTAACTGCCAAGAAATAAAAAAAAATCAGTGGCCAATTCTCAGCCGCCTAACTACAGTGCGGTCGAACCAAACTTTTTGCTTTCAAGAATGTCCGTAAAAAAGTTAGCCGTGTAATGACAATCTGATTTGTAGACAACCGTTATAGCAGTGATCGCGCCCGATCCGCCACCCATTGTCCTCGGTTCGACTCCCGGTAAAGTAAAAAGATCGCGATTATTGAACGTGAGTTATTATAATAGGTACGTTTACCAGTTTTCTATGAAATGTCATTTCGGGTTAATAAATGAACGTGATTTTTGTATCTATCAATGATGTTTCTTAGCCAAGGTTTTAGGGGGTTCTAAACGTGACGGTATAAGCTTTTGTTATTTTTGATTAACCACGTAATTTTCTAAATTAGAGTTTTATTTTTGTTGTGTCGCAGTTTTTGTGACAACTGGTTTATAGTAGAAATTGGCGACTATCGCTTACATTTTTAGTATCAAATTGTTGATAAAAAAAATTCAACAGAAATACGTACGTAAGTTAAAAGTTTTAATAAAATGTTCATCTTGTCGAAAAATCCCTTAAGTATAAAAGATTAAAAATGATTAATCTCAATATATCGACTCGATATTAATCGATAGATTTTTCGAAGAATTACAAACATCTATAAAATCAACAACAGTGAATTACGTCCCACTGCTGAGCACGGGTTTTCCATTTTTTTTTTAATACCACGATGGAGGCAAACAGACGTAGGTCCACCTAATGGTAAGCAATTACCGTAGCCTAAAGGCGTCTGCTACACCTGGGGTATCACGAGCATCTATTTAGAAAGAAATTATATTATAGGCTGATATTCAATACAATCCTATTTTGACGGAATATGTATTCTTATTCCGTCACTACAAGTCACACGTCTTACTGATGAACTTATAGCAAAGATGGAAAGGCTAAAAAGTTGTCCATGTAGGTACCTACTGTTCCAGACTATACCTAATCTATCCATCCATCCACTCGTCTAACTTTCTCCTTTATAATATTAGTAGTATAGTGTGTATTCACCTCTTTAAATATAGTTTACCTAGTGAAATCAATTGTTGTAGAAACGGTTATGAGTTGCGCCATCTAGTGAGCCTATTATTCAACATGATTCTAATGAATGATGTTCTGAATAATATTTAAAGGTTCAGAGTTCCTTCCACAATATACGTAGGAACATAATATAACAGGCCTTTTTCCCCGAGAGGATAGGCACAGGTATACCACATCCACATTTGAACATCTATTGGGGTGAACCTTAATTTCAGCCGGGTTACCTAACCGTGAACCGTATTGTCATCAGACGAGCACATTTGTTACAAAACTCCGAGCTGATAGGAAACCCCAATATCGTATATCGGGAATCAAACCCGGGACCACTTCCGCAGCACTAAGCAGTGGCTGAGCAGGTTTTTCATATCAACTGCACTACCCAGGCAGTTACTTAGGAATGATTTTCTTTTTTCTTATCTAGGAGTACTAAGCGATGGTGGCTGAATGGATAAGGGACCGGGGCGTGCAAATCATGTGGTCGGTGTTCGATCCCGACCGGCGCAGTATCAATGTGGATTCCACTTTGTGGAATTTCTATGTACTAGTCAAGTGACTTACCATCTGCTAACGGTGAAGGAAAACATCGTAAGGAAACCCACATACCTACCCTAGTAGAAATTCTAAGAGTATCTCTGATCCACCAACCCGCACTAGGCCAGCGTAAGTGGATTATGGCCTAAAACCCTCTCAGCTCTCTAGTTAGAGGAGAGGAGACCCGAGCCCATCAGTGGGAGTTATTGGGTTGCTGATAAGGAGTACTTCTTGTGAATATAACAGCGACGTTACGGATAGCGCCATCTAGCGTAAGCGGCAAAAGTTAAATTGATATAGTTTTCTCTAGTTAAATTTCAAACATGTAATTTTGTTCACGAAATAAATCAATTATACAGAAGCGAGTGGCTAATTTAGCCCTACTTACAAAGAAACTTGTACCTCAGATAATGTGCTTATCGCGTGACAGACAAGAGAATGCATCATGTAGATAGATAGTAAATACCTACATACGTGCTTACCCACTTACAATGAAAAAATAGCTATATAATTAAATCTATACAAAGTTTAAATGAATAAATAATACTTCCAGTCAGTTTTTTTTTATACCAGGACGGTGGCAAACAGACGTACGGTCCGCCTGATGGTAAGCGGTTACCGTAGCCTATGGGCGCCTGCAACACCAGGGGCATCACGAGCGCGTTGCTGACCCTTAAGAAACCTATTCACTCCTTTTTTGAAGAACCCCAATCTGTAGTCCCTTGGGAAAACGTCGTTAGGGAGTTCATTCTTCTTTAAAAAGAAGTTATTGTATTACAACAAAGTTATACAATAACTTTTAAACTGCCTCGGTGACACAGCGGGGATGAATCTCGCCCCCTATTATATGTGACCTAAGTACCTAACACAGTGAAACCTGCTTAAGATGCTGATCCTCTGCTTCTGCCTACCCCTTCGTAGATTAAAGTCGTGAATTCGTTTAGCATTCATTTAATGCAAAAACGAAATTGAAATGCATATATTATGAATTTTAAATATCCAAGGACCTACGTGCATCAAAGCGTTAAGTATTTATATTTTAAAGCAATAATTAAATAGTGTGTCGTATAAAACCAGACGGACTCGTTCTCAGAATGTCTGTAGGACGAATGCTTAACATTATTTTCTAGAAGTCCATAAAAACTGTAGAGGTCAGTCATCATATTGCTATATTCTAAGCTTGCCTCGACGACAGTGATAAAGGTTTTTGTAAAAATACATAAGTATACCTACCTATTATAATGTTATTGGTCAGAAATAACGTTTTAAATAATTTTCATAAAGATCTGATAAATGTGTAGGTAACCTTTAATCACATCTACTTACTATTAGTTTTAATGAAATGTTTTGTATGCGTGTGTGTTGCGTGAGTTCGTCTGTGTGTGTTATCTGAGATCTTCTTTAATTACTTTACTATGTTAACAACTCTTCTGTACCTTCATACATATTATGACAATTTTGTGATTATTCACGGGTATGGTGAGGTTATAACTAATTGTTTTTTTTGTGTGCTTTGTTATGAAGAACAAACATTTTAACTGGCATCATGCCTTTTTCAGCGATGGTAGCTAAATGGCTTAGTATTTAGTGTTTGGAATGCACCGGCCAGTACGAATGTAGATTCACTTTGTGGAATATATATGTATGTACTAGTCAAGTCTCTTACCATCTGCTACGTTGGAAAATATCGTGACGAAACCCACATGCCCTAGAAGATATTCTAAGTGTATGTGTTGGCGCTACAATAGGTCAGTAACTGGTCGACTCTCATGGCATCTAACCCAAAATAATAAAAAATACTAAAAAAAAAAGCCTAACCCGAGGATCGAACCGAAAACGCAGCTGCAATCGTACACACTCAACGCTGCGACACCCCAGGTCATTTTATGAAAAAAAAATAGGATCAAAAGATCTTTTGGAAATACCTAGGCGTATAATTATTGTGAACTGTTCAGGTCATTCCACATCGAAGTTCTATTATCTTATACAAATAATTATTATCTGGTCATTATCAAATAACGTACGTTTTGTTTTCGAACCTATCTACTTATTTAATCTGTACAAAGGTTTGGCGCGAACGTAGACGCGTTCAATTCCATCTAATCAGATCAGAGGGCTTAGACAAGTGGCATACGCTCCGTAGCGATACGATTTCTATAAACGTTAACGCCTAAGCGATATCGATAATATTTTGGTAGACAACTAGTCGAACGCTCAGTCGATGCGATCCTATTAAAACCTATCCAATGTAATCTATGGTTATCGTTCGTGAACATCATTTTATACCTAAGTTTTTCTAAGAAATTAAAGAGATATGTAATAAATAATAAATTAATGGTATAAAAGTATTTCATCTAATAAACAAAAAATATAAATAAAGTCATTAAACTACACAGGGCCTAGACAAGTAGCATTTACGATAAACGCTTCGCTTAGTAAATGTATGGGACTGACATTCGTTAATGACTTGTCACGTGACCCAGCGTAATGAATTTGAAATTGGTAGCCAAATGGCACTTTTGACAAGCGAAGTCGTCCGCTAGCGTACGCCATGTAGCGAACGCTGAGACCCTGTAGATTACGCTAAAAATGGCGGCTATTCGATGAACTAGCTTAGTAGTAGGTACAAGATTTGTCATTGCGAACTTTAATTTTTTTTATAAATGCATAAGCTCGACATGTTTTGGGATGCGTATATAATTTAGAAGTGTGGCTAGGCATGAAAGTAATAAATATCTATTTTATTTAATAAATTTATTAAGACTACACAGCCGTATAATGGCGAGATCTTTGATTCGGTCGACATCCGTCTAAAATAATATTTAAGTAACTGGCTCAGCTGTGGCGCAGCGGGAAGTGTATGGGTACGACTGCTGTGCAAGAGTTTTGGGGTTCGATTCCCGGGTTAGACATAGCTGGGTACATAAATGATAATGGGTTTTTCTGTCATGAAATTCTCAGCATCAGTCTGGAGTTCGAAAAATTAAGATGGCAATAGGCTCGCCCCCTATTACGTGGGACATGACTGGGGAATGTGGGTCTGATGCACGTCTGCCTACCCGCCGGTTGAGGACGTTAATATTGTTGTTTTTGTCTTAGTATCCTCTGCTCGCGTGGTATTTAGGTAATAAAATAATATACCTACCTTCCTTATTAATCATTCTATCTATTAGAGAAAACCGCATCAAAATCACTTTTGTAGGTAATTAAGATCTAAGTGTAGGTACAGTGAGAGGGAAGCCACTATAATTGAAACAATGTAAGGAGATTAAATTAATGAATTGTATATAGGTAAGGAGCTGTTTTATTCAGATTTAGGTATTGAAAACAAGCTTTGGTCTTTGTGTTATGTCGATAAAAGATTAGAGCTTTCCTATTTGCTATTCCAGGCTATACTATTAGTGTGCCATTCATTAAGATCCTTTCAGCCGTTATGGATTGACAGAATAACAAATATCCACCCATTCATTCATGGTAACATTCAAGACATCATCTTTAGGTCTCACACTACTTATGTGAAATTTCATGAAATTTTGTTTATTACAAAAATATTTAATATTGGTAAAGTTTGAGTACATAGGTATGACATAATAATTTTTATAAAATAGTACCTACTTCATCATCATCATCATATCAGCCCAATGACGTCCACTGCTGAGAATAGGCCTCACCTAATTTCCACCACAACGAGCGGTTTTGTGCCGCCCGCATCCAACGGCCACCCGCAACCCTTACCAGGTCGTCGGTCCATCTGGTGGGGGGCCGCCCTACCTACTTATTCAATAAAATTTATATACTAAGTATATCATATTATAACTTTGTTTTTCCTGAATTTATTTAAGACCACTATATTTTGGAATGCAACTACTATTATAATGTGCATCACCCTATGTTTACTGTTAGAGAATGCTTGTTAGCATTAAGTCCACCTATGTACATTTTGTTTGTGCAAAAGTTAAAACTTTAAATAAATAAATACTTACTCATTTATTGGGTTATAATTTTAAATATCATAGAAAGGTACAAAACCAAAACACCATACAATAATTTCAAAACATTATTTTAATTAAGTACATATATAAAAACAGAATTTAAATTAAATTCACAAATTTAGTTACTTTTCGTCCAACAACAAGGTTTGTGGGATCATCTCTTGATGCAACATTATATAAATAAAAACTGTAAAAGCAACACAATACATTACAATTTAATCTAAGAACTTTACAAACTAATGAGTATTGTAATATTCAAGGCAACAATGTTCAAATGCTGCAATTTGATCAGCCACTCTTATAAAACGGCTTAGCTCATATTTCTTTGCACCCTTAATGACAGAGATGCTGACGCCTTGGAGAAGTGTGGCAGTGGTAGAGGTGGTGGTTGAGAGGGTATTGATGCTGTAGTAGACACTATAAAGCTGGAATAATAATAATATATGTGTTGTAGTGTGGTTACACAACATATAGGTGCCCCCATTGCTGTTGCCACTGCAACTGAAAAGTAGGTAATGATATAATTTCACTCTGTATCATATGTATTTTGTATTAGCTGTATATATTATTTCAAAGTTATTATTGGATGTTGAGTTTATTTACAGAATTAAGTTACTCATTACTTTTTATAGACAGCGATGATGGCCTAATTGGATAGAATGGCATGCCTAAATGCCAAATATGTGGTCAGAGTTCAATTCTGGCTGGCCTTACCAATATGAATTTCACTTTGTGTGATATATAATTAAAACTACTTACCATCTTTTAACGGTGATGGAAAACATCATGAAGGAAACCAAAATACTCTAGAAGTCCAGAAGAAATTTTAAGTACATATTTACCTGATTCACCGACTTCCCATTAAGCCAGCCAGTGAGGACTATGGCCTAAACCTTCTCCGGTCTCTAGAGAGGTGGCTGTTATTTTTTAATTTATTAATAAATTATATTAAATTACCTTTTGATTGAAATATGGACATTGTTTTAGGCATAAATATTGTTTCACTTGCTATTCAGCTGTTATTGTTGTCTTCCAATCCAACACTAGGTAGGTATATGAAGTGCATTTCCATAGTCCATGGCATTCCTATTCTAAGCCAAAAACAGGTTCCCTTGATGTTCTCTGGAAGCAGTAGACATTTAAGTATGAAACTACATAATTTTCATTACTTAATACCTACAATTCTATGAAATAATAATGAATCTTAAGATGACTAGACCAGTCAATTCTTTTTCTACTAAATATGTAAATAAAATAAAATAAATGTAGACTTATAGAAAGATACTCTGTAAAACATGAATCTATTAATTCGGTATTATCTTTATCACCTCCAATCATCCTCGAAAGGATTTAGTAAACAGTGGTGCAGTAGCGTGCATAAATATTTTTATCAAGGTAGGCATAATTTGGGGAGATCTATCCTATTGAAATTGATCAATTTTTATATTCTTATCAATAACGAGTAACTTCGAGAATGACTGTTTTAAATGGAACGCTTACGGATTTGCCCCAGTTTCACAGCCATTTTACTATCATAGGTATTAAAACTTCAAGTGTTTTGTACACATTAATTCCAAATTTCTAATGCCGCCAACCGGCATCGGCCATATACCATGAACTAAGTAAATACTTGTTATTTTTTAAATTTTTGCATACACAAGAGTAACACAGTCCTCACAGTATACATTCTGCATTGTAACAATTTATTTATTCTTTTGTCTGTTGAAAACACATTTACAACTTAAATTACCTCAGCACTTGCACATCAACTTTAAAAAAGTAAAAACAATGAAAATTAGGAAACAAACAAACTGCTATACTTTAAGTAGGTAATTGTTTGACAATATGACAATTAATAAATTAGAACGCCCTGCTGCGTTTGGTTTATCTTTTTTTTTTATAAACTTGCTAGATAATTTAAATGAAATAATTAATTTTAATATTGATTTAAATGATTAGTAATTATATTGTTATTTTCATCTCGTAAATATTATAATATTGGATAAGTTGACTAAATAAAAATATAATTTTAATTGATTATTATAAAACTTATGCAATCTAGTCCTTTAAATAAATATAATGTACTATAAGGGCGTTGATTGGCGCGCAAATTGCTTCGCGGCAAATTTGAAAAAGGCGTTGGTAGCGCTACATAAAATTGATTTTACGTACCTAAATGATATATATTGATAGTACTAGTATAGTTTATTGACTTTATTTATATTTTTTGTTTATTAGATTAAATACTTTTATACCATGAATTTATTCCCTATAAGTCGAGATTTCTGTCTTATTTAATTTTAAGAAATGCACGCCACTGTAGTCTGTTTATGATCCACAAGAAAGTACAGTAAACTAACAAAGAAATTTAAAACAAGTAGGTAGGTATATACATAAAATGTTAACATAAAATAATTATAAATAAAGATATTTAATAGTACTTACCGAATATTTATTTCTTTAATTTCTTAGGAAAACTTAATAAAATGACGTTCACGAACGATAACCATAGATTAAATTGGATAGGTTTTAATAGGATCGCATCGACTGAGCGTTCGACTAGTCGTTTTACACTTGGCTACCAAAATATTATCGATATCGCTAAAGCGTTAACGTTTATAGAAATCATATGCCACTTGTCAAAGCCCGTTACTATCAATAATAAAGTAATTATCATTTATTTATGCAAAATCAATTTTAATTGCGCTACCAACGCCTTTTTCAAATTTGCCGCGAACCAATTTGCGCGCCAATCGACGCCCTTAGTAGGTATACATCTAGACTGCAAGTGCTAGAGTTTTTTGTGCTGGGTTAATTTAAGTTGTAAGTGTTGTTTTCAACAGACAAAATAATAAATAAATTGTTATAATGCAGAATGTATACTGTGAGGACTGTGTTACTCCTGCCTGTGTATGCAAAAATTTAAAAAATAACAAATATTTACTTAGTTCATGGTATATGGCCGATGCCGGTTGGCGGTATTAGAAATTTGGAATTAATGTGTACAAAACACTTGAAGTTTTAATACCTATGATAGTAAAATGGCTGTGAAACTGGGGCAAATCCGTAAGCGTTCCATTTAAAACAGTCTTTCTCGAAGGTACTCGTTATTGATAAGAATATAAAAATTGATCAATTTCAATAGGTAGGCAAAAATATTTATACACGCTACTGCACCACTGTTTACTAAATCCTTTCGAGGATGATTGGAGGTGATAAAGATAATACCTAATTAATAGATTCATGTTTTACAGAGTATCTTTCTATAAGTCTACATTTATTTTATATTATTTACATATTTAGTAGAAAAAGAATTGACTGGTTTAGTCATCTTAAGATTCATTATTATTTCATAGAATTGTAGGTATTAAGTAATGAAAATTATGTAGTTTCATACTTAAATGTCTACTGCTTCCAGAGAACATCAAGGGAACCTGTTTTTGGGTTAGAATAGGAATGCCATGGACTATGGAAATGCACTTCATATACCTCCCTAGTGTTGGATTGGAAGACAACAACAACAGCTAAATAGCAAGTGAAACAATATTTATGCCTAAAACAATGTCCATATTTCAATCAAAAGGTAATTTAATATAATTTATTAATAAATTAAAAAATAACAGCCACCTCTCTAGAGACCGGAGAAGGTTTAGGCCATAGTCCTCACTGGCTGGCTTAATGGGAAGTCGGTGAATCAGGTAAATATGTACTTAGAATTTCTTCTGGACTTCTAGAGTATTTTGGTTTCCTTCATGATGTTTTCCATCACCGTTAAGAGATGGTAAGTAGCTTTAATTATATATCACACAAAGTGAAATTCATATTGGTAAGGCCAGCCAGAATTGAACTCTGACCACATATTTGGCATTTAGGCATGCCATTCTATCCAATTAGGCCATCATCGCTGTCTATAAAAAGTAATGAGTAACTTAATTCTGTAAATAAACTCAACATCCAATAATAACTTTGAAATAATATATACAGCTAATACAAAATACATATGATACAGAGTGAAATTATATCATTACCTACTTTTCAGTTGCAGTGGCAACAGCAATGGGGGCACCTATATGTTGTGTAACCACACTACAACACATATATTATTATTATTCCAGCTTTATAGTGTCTACTACAGCATCAATACCCTCTCAACCACCACCTCTACCACTGCCACACTTCTCCAAGGCGTCAGCATCTCTGTCATTAAGGGTGCAAAGAAATATGAGCTAAGCCGTTTTATAAGAGTGGCTGATCAAATTGCAGCATTTGAACATTGTTGCCTTGAATATTACAATACTCATTAGTTTGTAAAGTTCTTAGATTAAATTGTAATGTATTGTGTTGCTTTTACAGTTTTTATTTATATAATGTTGCATCAAGAGATGATCCCACAAACCTTGTTGTTGGACGAAAAGCAACAAAATGTGTGAATTTAATATAAATTCTGTTTTATTATGTACTTAAAATAATGTTTTAAGGTTATTGTATGGTGTCTTGGTTTTGTACCTTTCTATGATATTTCAAATTGTAACCTAATAAATGATTATATAAATTTTATAGAATTCTATTTTATAAATTATGTCATACTTATGTACTCAAACTTTACCAATATTAAATTTTTTTTTAATAAACCTTGATGATTTTTTTAATAGCTGTTGTTAATAGCTGAACAAAATTTCATGAAATTTCACATAAGTAGTGTGAGACCTAAAGATGGTGTCTTGAATGTTACCATGAATGGATGGGTGGATGTTTGTTATTCAATTAATCCATAACGGCTGAAAGGATCTTTATGAATGGCACACTATGAGTACAGCCTGGAATAGCAAATAGGTAAGCTAATCTTTCATCGACATAACACAAAGACCAAAGCTTGTTTTCAATACCTAAATCTTAATAAAACAACCTCTATACAATATATTAATTTAATTTCCTTACATTGTTTCAATTAGGGTAGGCAGACGTGAATCAAAGATCTCGCCATTATACCTACGGCTGTGTAAATACCTACCTAGTCTTCCTTAAATTTATAAAATAAAATAGATATTTATTACTTTCATGCCTAGCAACACTTCTAAATTATATACGCATCCCACAACATGCCAAGTTTGTACATTTTTTTTATAAAAATAAATGTTCGCAAATCGCATAACTTGTATCTTCTACAAAGGTACGATTCAGACCAACCGGCTCGCATCGACCCGCGCCGAAATGAAATGAAATGTATTAACAGTAATTACAGTTCATATTTGCATGCAACTTACGCATAGTTACCTCCGTCGGCATCCCGCGACGGCCGACCGGCTCCGACCGGCTGCCGCGGCACCCGTACGGCTACCGCGGCAGCCGTACGCATGCCGCGGCTGCCGTCGGGTCCGCTCGGAGCCGGTCGGCCGTGTGTCGTACGGAGATTACGGTGCAGCAACAGCTAGCGAATCATTCAAGTTGTGTTCTTCAAGCGATATTTTAAATAATATTTCACTTTACGTCTACGCGGCGCAAAGAGAGCGGCACTTCTGGGCGCTTGGAGTGCGTACGGATTCCAGCGGACGCTGTCGGCTGCCGCGGCACGCGTACGGCTCCGTTCCGATGCGGCGCGACGCGAGCCGGTTGGTCTGAATCGTACCTAAGGCAGTTTATCGAATAGCCGCCATTTTTAGCGTAATCTACAGCAAGGAGGTAGTACATCCATGAACTACAGGGTCTCAGCGTTCGCTACATGACGTAGATACCCTAGCTGACGACTTCACTTGTCAAAAGTGCCATTTGGCTACCAATTTCAAATTCGTTACGCTGGGTCACGTGACATGTCGTTAACGAATGTCAGTCCCATACATTTACTAAGCGAAGCGTTTATCGTAAATGCCACTTGTCTAGGCCCTCAGATGATCAAATTGTTATCGCACGCAACGATATGCTTTCTAAAATTCCAATTTTCTTTTACATTGTCGTATAGAAGTGGAGTTCGCTCTGTATTTAATTCCTTATCAATGGTGCCACTGGTCGTCCCGTTATCTAATTTCTGAACGAATTGCGACGGCCATTTTGCCGCGAACCGTGACCAATGCTACACTTTGGTGTTCGAGATTTTTTAACACTGGTACAGTCGACGATGAATAGATTGTATTTGGATAGCTTTGCTTAATAATTGTTATCATATGATTACCTACTACTGTTATTATTTTGGTTAACCACAGACACATCTACAAACAGATATTCTGAGTTGAAGTGTAGGTACTTTTTGTTCGTTACATACCTATTTACATTTTCAAAAACCCGCGACATAACTTTTGTATCCGACTGTACCTAACAAGTTCAGTTAAATTATTTGAAGTCAAGTTGGCCACTGGACACGGCCCTGGCAACTCTGCTAATGCATTAAATCTACCTACTTCAATTGCCAAATTAAGTTACTACTTAATTCAGAATAGGGAAATGGTCCCAAAGCAGTGTACACACACTACAGCCTACGTTTCTTTTATAAATGAAACTATGAATCCCGCTCGATCAGACTTTACAAAAGGCTATTCTAACAATTTTTCCTATCCAGCTAAAACCCGCTTTTAAATATTTACAGCTTAGTTATGTAGATACAATTTTTTGGTGCATGGTAGCCCGGTGCGGCAGTTACCATGGCAACCACGTCGTTGTTTTGCCGATCGCGCTTTGTCTAGCCTTTTTTTCATGTCCCGCTTTTTTCGAGTGGATATTTAGGCATAGGAAGGTAGACAATGCCTTTTATAGGCAACGCGTGGATTATTACACGCGAATATTTTCATTTTGGGAAAGGTATTTGCAGTAAGGTAGGGAATTCTTATTCAAATTAAGCCAACTGGCTAAGTATTTTCACATTATGTCGACAGTGTCTTGTTTAGTTCTACCGATTATTAATTGTCTCCAGTGCTCAAGAATCAAGAATAGTAGGGATTATGAAATTGCTATACCTACCTAGTGTTATTAAAGGGTAGAATTTTTTTGTACTTAAAGGACTCAGCACAAAAATTTCTCACTCAAATCAAATTTCTTAGCTAACTTATGTTTAATTTTATCATAATAATTTCTTTCAGTTTTAGGCCTCCACCTACTTTCAAAATTCGCGAACGCTAAACGCGAAACTTGCGAACCACTAGGTATGTACTCTTCCTACCTAGGTACGGTAGGTACCTACTTCTTTATTGATTAGTTCACGGATAATATTATAATTCCAATAACTCTTAAGGAGTTAAATAAATAATAATATAGATAATAAAATAATCAATAAAGATGATAAAGTTATTAATCAAACAGACCGGAGGAAGATCGTACCTTCGCTTAGTGCTTAAGCGGTTTGCTATAAATAATTTTAAGGCGCGAGACCACTTTTCTTAGCTTAATTACAATATTGGTGCCATGAGTAATATAAATCTTGGATTATCATTTTATGATTCAGAACCTCAGAGATCAGACAGACGTAGGGGGCATATCATAAGGGCACGCAAACAACTACCTACCTAATTTATTCTGTTTTTAGATCTTTTACCCATGAAGTAGTAGGAACCCACGTAGGAACCCATTAAATATATTATTATTATTAAAGTGATGTGTTAAGAAATTAATTAATAAAACATGTATTCTAATCATTTTATTTCATACTAACATAATCTAGTTTAAAACTGTTGTAATTTAAAAGGCTACTTTTGCGTGGAATAGAATGCGCCTGAAGCTAGCTACATAACCCCACACTAATACTCTTCCGTTTGGAAACCATTGGCTACATTTTATTCTTTTTGTTTCCTAAATTACCATTAAGTGTTATTAAACCACTTATACCCATAGAACTCTAGATATTTTTTCAAATATAGATTAATTTATACAAAAAAACAGTTCTTACTTTCTTCTTACATTTGCTACCTGATAATAAATTGGAGTTATCAGTAAAAGTTATCAAATTTTGGAACGAACATTTCAATTTCTTAACACGGCTCGGACCTGACTGAAGTTGTTCCCGATTTAGGTGTTGGCGAACAGTGTTTCGCAATATTATTTTTTGCGTAGAAAGAAGAAATATTTACTAAATAAACATGCTTTCCAGCCTCAGAACTGGAGTTCAGAGTTTGGTATGTGACTAAAAAATACAGAAGGCGCTCTAGGCTCATTGTAAACAATAGTATTATATAATAATCGTTTGACGTTTGCGCGATGTAGGCTAAGTGAATCGTAATTTGGTATTTCCAGTGGCGAGCATCAGCCAGGAGTCTTCAAACTACCTCAGCTCTTCAGCATGACAGTCTCTTTGTCCACCGTGATTCGCCCGAGGATAATGCTAACACTCCTTTCGAATTCACGCCCGAAAACCAAAAGGTACGATTAGCAACTGTCATCTGTTTTACAAAAACAATCTTTCGTACGTATTTTTTATATAGTTCTAAATTCAATATAAAGATTTTATGGACACAGTACATAAATTAAAATGAGCTGCTTTTAAAGTATATAAACTCTCTTTTTTTAATTGTATCTAAAGTGGTTAATATAATATTTAAGGTTATGTAGACTATAGAGATTTTGTACAGTATTTGTACTGTGTATTTTTATTATTTTAACAACATCATGTGTGACATTACAGTAAGTATTTCACTCATGGTGATGTCAAAAATGTAATAAATCTACATGGCATGTACTACAAACATAAGTTTTGTACTGTAAATTTTGTATTTTCCTAACTTCAATTGCTGATACTACTTGTAATGATTTTAACGTAACATCAATCTATTTGTTGTTTTCATTCTTTTAAAATCCAGTAAAAAGTAGTAAGTCGGTAGCATATATGCTCCGAATCGACTGAACCAATTTCAATGGGACTTTTACTGGCAAGTAGCTAATGTCACATGGAGTAACTTAGGCTACCTAGATTTTGGAATAAATGTTAGGGTTCTATAAAAAAAAATATTCAGGTTCAGTGGTAATAAAATGCAAGATTAGTTGTTCACGTGTACAAAATCGCAGGCAGAGCTAGACAGATAGAAAATAAGGTCATCACGCTTGTCTCATACATATGTAAAGAAAAGTTATTCTAGGCTTTAGATATACCTGTGTACCAAGTTTTATACAGACTCAACCATTTGTTGGTGTGATTGAGTTATAAACATCTATTGATCCTAACCTTCATATTTATAATATTAGTAAGAAACAAGATAATAAGTAAAATATTATTACTATTTTAGATATTAAAAAATACCAGAGTAGACTAACATGTCATAAAAATGAACTAGGCATGGTACTCAGTGGTGACGGCAGCGTTATGTTAAATGACTTAAGAGAAACGACGTTCCGAGCTTTTTAGAAAGATTTGCCTGTTCAGAGTCGAGGAATCTCTAAATAAACATTGACAAAACAGGATACATATTGTATCAAACAACATTATGGATTATTGTTAAATAACAGATTGCGATAAAGCAGAATACAACAGAGAAAAAAAAACTTTTACAAATTTCCTATGTATGTTATAATTTGAAATTTTAATTATTTAAATTTCAGAGAGCTGATGCTTTACTACAAATCTATCCAGAAGGCCACAAGCGTGGAGCCATGATACCACTCCTGGATTTAGCTCAGCGTCAGAACGGAGGCTGGCTGCCGATTGCAGCTATGCACAAAGTAGCTGACATACTTAACCTCCCTCGTATGAGAGTGTATGAGGTCGCTACATTCTACACCATGTTTATTAGGTGAGCAAATATGTACCTTAATTTATTATATTTATAATAATTTTAAACAATGACACTGAATTATATAGTCAGTATAAATTGAACTGGCAGTGAAAAAGTTGACTATGATATCTATCCAAAAATGAACTCTTATTTATGTAGGTTGGTTGATCAGCATTTGATAGTTTTAAATTGATGAAAGTTATTGGTTATATATAATATAATATATATATAATATCACAAACTAATGTTTGATCATCTCTTGAATTGTTCTCAATGGCTTTACCACCCCCTTTCGGGTTAGGTACATCTGACTGACTGATCGCCAACTTAGCCCAGCGTGGCGAGAACTGGCTTCCCTTGAGGTGACTGACCCCCCAAATGATAATAATAATGTATAGGTGTTAACCAAATTATAAGTCAAAAAATTAATGTGCCCTTATTAGATGAAGGTGATTGCGTTTTCGTTTACCGGTAACAGTATAAAAGTAATACTTCCATTCAATTGTCAAAACTTCTAACCAAATTTAACCTTTCGCAACTAGTACTCATAAATATTATAAAACGAGCCTAGCCTGATTCCTGATTCTGAGCTGTCGGAATATTTTCGGCCGAATAAGTCAGTTTATTTAAAGTTAAAAAATATAATGTTAAAAAAAATAGATAGCTGTAGAAAAAAAGACTTATATTAATCAGTTTTTAATCTCTTAAGCCGTAAAAATACGTCGTTCTAAGATTCGATATAGTTTACGATTTGGGACCAATCCGAAGAGTCAGAATCAGGGTCTCTTGGTGATGGAATCGTCGAATTCGATTAACGATTCCTTAAATTCATATTATAAAAACACAATTCTTATGTATTTTAAATACAATAATTTCAGACGTCCAATCGGCAAGTATCACTTGCAAGTGTGCACAACTACACCATGTTGGCTGCGAGGCTCTGATGCTGTGCTCAAGACTCTTGTCGACAGTACACAGTGCGAAGTTGGTGGAAATAGCCCTTGTGGCAAGTTCTCTATCTCTGAGGCTAGTATATCCTTAGTTATTTAAAACACTACACCCACAATAGGCAAAAGCCCAGCTTTGCAGAGAGTACAACCTGTGTGTGGGCCATACAAACTACTTTTTACCCACGACGGAACGGAGATGGTATATGTGTTTGGGGTGAGAGGCTGTGTGTTTGTGTATTTTTACTTGTGGTACTGGCCTATGCCCAGCCGTGGACATTCTATGGATAATATGATGATGATTTCAAATTTGTGATAAGTATTTGCATATTAAAACCATTAGAAAAAGGTTTACTTATATAATTATATAAAATTAATTAGTTATAAGTAAACTTTTTCTTCTATCACATTTTATCAAATTGCTAACTTTCTGTAAGACTAGCTTTGGTATCCTTTGTTAGCTAGACTTACTACTCGACCAAAACAATCAGGCGCATGACAGAAATGAGGTTACGGCGCCTGCACCTTGGCTTCTACTCCTCTTCCTCTAGTGACATGACAGCAGTTCTGAACTCGTCTCAACAGTGATCACTTTAGCGCTCTTAATGGTCGAGTAGTAGGGCATAGGTACGTAATTTTTCATTGTTATACCACGCATGCAAACCCAAGGGTAGGAGCTAGTATTATTGAACATTTTAATTAATGTACCATTTTAATTTTTATGTATAATATGTATGTATTTACAAAAAAAAATGTATTTAAGTAGTATATCAGTTGTTTAGTACCTATAACACAAGCAAATATAATTGCTTAATTTGGGACTAGATGGCTCTGTGTGAATGTGGTAGAATATTATTATTATATTATTAATTTCGCAGGTTGAGTGCCTAGGAGCCTGTGTGAATGCCCCCATGTTGCAAGTTAATGATGATTACTATGTAAGTACATATTATTATTATTATAACTATACTAATATTATAAAGCTGAAAAGTTTGTTTTGTTGAACGAGCTAATCTCAGAAAGTACTGGACCGATTTGAAAATTATTTTAGTATTGTATAGCCCTTTTATCGATTAAGGATATAGGCTATATATCACCACGCTACTGCCAATAGGAGCTGAGTAGTGACTGAACAAAGATCCACGGAAGCAAAGCCCCAGGCATCAGCTAGTAACAGATAAACCCAAAACATTTATTGCATAGTCAGTGTTTGAGCTAAGAACCTCTTACTCAGCAGTCATATACACTCGCACTGCCCCATCGAGATTACTTCTATAGCATTCGCAAAAAAATAATATGATGATGACTGGCCTGTTGGTCTAGTGGTTAGTGACCCTGACTGCTAAGCTGCAGGTTGTGGGTTCGATCCCCATCCAGGACAAATCTTTGTGTGATGAGCATAAAGGTTTGTTCTGTGTCTGGGTGTAATTTATCTATAATATGTATGTATTTAGAAAAAAAAAATGTATTTAAGTAGTATATCAGTTGTTTAGTACCCATAACACAAGCAAATATAATTGCTTACTTTGGGACTAGATGGCGCTGTGTGTGAATGTGGTAGAATATATTCATTGATATTTCAGGAGGATCTAACAGTTGAAGACACAAAGGAAATTATCGAAAAACTCAAGAAAGATGAGAAACCAAAGCCTGGCCCAAGGTAAATAATAATCCTTTTTATATTGAGGAACAACAACAAACAACAAAAAAAGCGATGGTGGCTGAATGGATAATTTTTATTTATTATATTTAGATACAAACAGTCATATACAAAAAAGAGCTTAATACTAAAAATTAAACATAGTTTTAGACCTATAGTTTCATATCTAGGGCACTTAAATGGAAAAACAATGAGTTTTCTCGAAATTATATAAAAGCTAGATAATTATAACATTACATACAGGTGCATACACACATACACACAAACACACGTATATACACATATACATATACCTATACATACACCCGTATACATACATACACACACATACCAATGCAATACCTAAATAATGTAATATATACACATACCTACCTATATCCATATAAACGAACAGTGAGAGACTGATAAGAGACTGACGTGCTTAACACGCGTCTGAGTTCGATTCCGACCAGCAGTACCAATGTGGATTTCACTTTGTGGAATTTATATGTACTAGTCAAGTGACTTACCATCTGCTAACGGTGAAGGAAAACATCCTGAGGAAACCCACATACCGTAGAAGAAATTCTATGAGTATGTCTGATCCACCAACCCGCATTAGGCCAGCGTATGTGGATTATCGCCTAAAACCATTTCAGCTCTCAGAATAGAGGAGAGGAGACCCGAGCCCGGCAGTGGGACAAATTGATGATGGTGATATTGAGAAACTATTTATGAAATGAAATGAAATCTCGTTTATTCATCTAGGTTACAAGGTAACACTTATGAAAGTCACAAGATAAGAATGTAACAGGTTATCCGAAAAGTAGTGTCAGCAAATTTGCCTACAATCAGTTCGCTGACGGGGTGGAGCTATGAGAAGAACTAGTAAGAAACTCATGCCACTCTTTTAAAAAAAATGAATAGTTACAATCTTTTGTAATTTATAATTTGGGTAGCGTGTAAAATGATGCAGCAGAGCACAACACCGTTGTTAGATTAATGAGTTATAATGAATGTTTACAAACTAAATAATAAACAAAAAGTAAAAAGTCAGGCTCAGTCAGGCTACGTAACACACAGTGTTGGAGACTTTAAATAAACAGGATTAACAGACTTAAAGTAAACCCACACTCGAGTTTTATTATTTTCTGGTTTCAGGAGCGGAAGATTTGCAGCTGAACCACTAGGAGGATTGACAACTTTAACTGAAGAACCAACTGGACCTGGCTACGGCTTACAAGACGCCCTGAAATAGAACAAATATTGTAAATAGGAATACTTAAATAAATCATGTTAGATCATTTGTTTTATTTATTAGTTTTTTTTCTTTTTTACTAAGCTATACACCATACGGCTATATTATTATGTGCTTATTAATTTATAGTATGCAGATAAAAAGTAATGTTTAAAAATTTGTTCATTGGAAGAATGCATGAATACTAAAGTCAATTCTTATGATTATGTTTTATTTATTATGATCGAGTTTATATTTGAAAGGACGAGAAATCACCAGCAGTAGCCAACCAGCTAGGATACTAGTTTTCTAGAAAAATTTAAGAAATAAGTCCTTATACTTGGATACTGTAATTCTTATACTTGGTTCGTTTCTACATCGTTATGCTTATTGTGTACCAGAATGTAAACAGAATTAGGTCAAAAATATCTGAATTATATTTAAATGTACTCAACCGTGACTATGATTGTATTTGTCTCACTGAAACTAATTTGAACAGTAGTTTTTTTATAGAGAAATGTTTGATACGCGTTATAATGTGTTTAGGAGAGATCGTGAATCATCCTGTAACAAAAAAATTGGGATTTTTTTCTACATCCATCTATTTTTTTAACATTCTGTTTTTTAACTTTAAATAAACTGACAGTTCTGGCCGAAAATATTTCGACAGCTCAGAATCAGGGGGCTTTTTTAATTTTCTTAAAGCTAACTATTCAAGGATTCGGGATGATTTGGATGAAGTTAACTGGCTGGATATCCTGGATGAGGATGATGTAGACACTGCCGTCGATAGTTTTTATGGTATTATAGATGAAATCATAATCAAGCATGTACCTATAAAGATATTAAATAATGATACCCTATTTGGTTTTCTCCCGCACTGAAGAAGTGCCTAGCTGAAAAAAGAAATATCACAAACGATACAAAAGATTTGGTAACCCTAGAGATTACGATACTTTTAACATGCTGCGTGATAGATCGAAGTCTCTTTTAAAAGCATGTCATGATGCATATACTGCTCATACATAACATACACTTACTAGTTCTCCTAAAGTATTTTGGAATTTTGTAAATAACCGCAGAGCTAAATAGGCATTCTCAGTACGGTTACTTTTGGTAACAGATCTTCTTCAGATAGTCAGGGCATATGCGAGCTCTTTTCGGAATACTTTGTATCTGTATTTGATGATTCATCAGCACCAAACAAATTTGATCGAGAACAGCGTTTTAATGGCACGTTATCGGAATTGATATTATCTGAGGCTGATATTCGTAGAAAACTTAAGGTTCTTGACACCAAAACAGGTGCGGGACCTGACGCATTGCCACCCATATTTTTGAAGGTGATGTGCCAAACAACTTTGTGTCCTCCCTAAGTAATATTTTTAATGCTTCCCTTAAATTAGGTGTTTTTCCGACGTTGTGTGGTGACTCTAGGCTATGCGAGAACTACAGCCCATCAGCATCCTCTCTAGCGTGCGTGGCTAAGGTATTTGAATCTATTGTTTACGATACTGGTTACAATCAAGTGAGCCCCTTTATAACAGAGCGCCAGCATGGCTTTGTTAAACAAAAGTCAACAATCACAAACTTATTAGAATACAAACAATATCTGTGCCAAGCCTTTTCGAAGGGTGGGCAAATGGACTCCATATATACCGATTTCCGGAAAGCTTTTGACAAAGTCAATCATCAGATACTTTGTCAAAAGCTTTCCTGGTATGGTATACATGGTGACTTGCTAAGGTGGATCCACTCTTACTTGTCTAATCGTAGTCAGATAGTTGCATTGAAGGGTTTTAAGTCGGCATCAAGGTCTATCCGATCTGGTGTGCCTCAGGGATCGCACCTGGGACAACTGTTTTTCAATGTCTTTATAAATGATCTTGTAGATAGGTTGCGTTGTCCTTGTCTTCTCTATGCGGATGATCTCAAGGTAAACTCTCCAGGAAGATGCCATTATGATAGCCAATTGGTGCCGGTCAAACTGTATGTACCTCAACATAATAAATTTCTTGTTGTGTTGTTTAGGAACAAATGGAACATAAAAACCTTTGACTACAAATTGGAGGTTACAACCTTACAACGTAGGTCAGTCGTGAAAGACCTAGGTGTTTATTTCGACTCCAAGCTTATCTTTCGTAATCATTATGATGATGTAGTTAATAGAGCACATAAACTTCTTGGATTCGTATTCAGAACTACCAAGCATTTTAAAAATACATCCAGTTTTATTTACCTTTTTATAAATTGCATTTTTTTTTATAAAGTGCATAATGATAGGCTTGAACAGATACAAAACAAAGCATTAAAAATTATTGCATTCAGAGAGCATCTTGGCCGTGAGCTGACTTGTTATAATGAAAGACTGCTATATTTTAGAACATCCACGCTCAGTTCACGTCGGCATATCCAGGACCTATTATTTTTATACAAATTGATACACTCACGAGTTCCTTGCTCCCTGCTTTTGTCCAGTCTAAACTTTAATTCCAAACCTAATTTTAAGACGACCAAAACCCTTTGTATTTAATGTTTATACAAATAACACCTTGTTTTATAATCCTCTCACTCGCATGTGTCGTGTTACAATGAATTGTTCACGTCTGCTGGCAGAGACACGGACATAAATGTTGATATTGACTTGTATATCCTAATTATATTTCTTTTCGTAAAAACATTGTTAAATGTATAGACCACATTCAGTAACTAACTTTTATTTTAACTGTAAGTAGTTGTTATTATTTGTCTATAAATACATATTTTATTGCACGGTATTGGATGTTTACGTTTGTTATTAATAACTACTTGCATGTTGTATGTGTACTATAGGTTCGCATTCTAGGTTAAGAATAATTTTATTGTCATTAGATCTAATTGGCTTTAATATGATTGTGAACTGTTTGTACACCTAATAAAATAAATAAATAAATGCAGAAAAAAAGAACTTTCTATTACTATTTATTAGATACCTACCTACCTAAACGAAAATATCTACTTGACCACAATAAAATAATAAAAATGTTTAGAATCGATGGTTAAGTATGAATATTTTAAACTCAAATTTGTTTAGATAATTACCCACATCTGTTATAATCGATCGAATAGAAATTTAAATGAACGTATTATCTATTCGGCTCAATAAATCACTGAAGTGCTTATAGATTTCGCGTAATAGATAAAAAAAATGTGTACGTATTTTATTATCTCTCACTTCAAACTAGGTACCTACTTAGATATTTTACCGTCATACTAGTACTGATAAGGCCACGCTGTAACATTCTTAATCTAATACAGTCGTGGCCGTGCTATTATCCTGTTAGTAGTATGATATAACGTAATTAATAAAATTTAGGTGAGTAGGCAGCATATTCTCTCGGTTTTTATTTTATGTTTGTGTAAAAGTGCAGTGTGTTGTGTACATAATAAAAACTTTTTTGATAAAAGTTAGATATGTATAAAAAAGTACTCTGTGGTATAAAAATATAGTGTCAACATGGTGTTCATTTACAGATGTTCCGTAGAAATAATAAAAATGATGCAAATAAGGATTACACCCAGGTGCAACTGTGGGACGAGGAGTCCTGGGAACCTAAAAATGTAAGTAGTTTTATAAGTATATATTGTTTTCCTCAGTTAAAAGTTACGAAAACTGTCCATGTTGTTTATTTGATGAGTCAGTGAGTCAGCGTCATAACATTCAGTGTTGTGAACCTATCTCTAAATTTGGAATAGTAGTAGTTACCTCCCACAAATATAAAAAATCGAAACCTTAGAATATATTTAGAGCTTTATTTCTACATTCATTTATTTGTAATTCAATCGGTAAAATTATAGGAAATTAAATGCTGATGCGACGTTTAGATGTTGCATTCTGCTTGTTGTAGACTTCGCGTGACTCACTGTTGTCAAAACTTATCTGTCAAAAGTCATTCCTAGCATTTGAAGTTTACTTCTGTCTAACGTCAGTCTGGCCTGGCAGTGGTATTTCATACGTTGGTTGTTCGTATCGTCTTTTTTGGGTGTGAAAATGCCCATCGAGGCCTAAGCTGAAAGGCATCGTTTGAACAATGAAAAGTAGCCCCACGCGCAAATATGAAAATTTCTCCAACGACCACCAAGGGAAGGAAACTGACAAGTATTCCTTAGACAGCCAGGACACCGCCAGTGTGGTTAGTTCATTGTTGAAATTATTGATTTTGTTTGTGTACTGTATTAGATGCTATTGATTCGTCTTGTATTAATGTTTAGATTAGTCATAGCATATGTTTCACATTTATAGGACTATGATAGACGTTATGAATGATACAGAAAGTTGTGGAAATTAGCGTTTGTATTGCGGCTTTCTGTTTGTCATATGTATGCGCAGTATACGACCTAGATCGTTCTATCGGTCACAAAAAGACTTGCCGAATCACAAATATGATGTTGGAATGATGTGATTTTTTTTTTAATTCTATAAATGTTTTGAATCCCTGCAAGTTTACTATGAGGACTCGCCAACACAACGTTTTTTTCGTATGTGTAGATTATAGACTTGCGTCTTCACTTTCACCGCGGTACGTGAATCGTGTCGTTCTTTAATTATATTTTTTTAAATCAAGTATCTATTATACTTATTGGATATTTATTTATTCAATTAGACCAATTTGTTATTTTTTCTAACCAGTTAAAATTTGTATGGCACAAACCAAACAACCTAACCAATTACTATATCATCATCATCATCATCATATCAGCCCAATGACGTCCACTGTTGAACATAGGCCTCACCCAATTTCCGCCACAATACTATATATACAATTACTATATACTTCCAATTAATTTGTTTGAATTGAGATGGCAAATTGAATATAGAAAGGAAAATTATTTTACCATTTGAAGAATCTAATTTCAGTTTCAAATTAATTCATGGAACATGGTCAGGTGCAATATTAATTGCTATTTATTCTTTAATTAATTCTATATTCATCCAGTCATGCTATAATTGGATAAATAAAATAAGTTACATAGAATCAGAAGTTGTTCCCCTCAAGCATGTAAAGAAATCTAGGTACCTATTAATAAATTTATATAATAATATTCTATCACATTCAAACAGCGCCATCTAGTCCCTAAGTAAGCAATTATATTTGCTTGTGTTATGGGTACTAAACAACTGATATACTACTTAAATACATTTTTTTTTTGTAAATACATAAGATATTATAGATAATTTACACCCAGACACAGAACAAACCTTGATGCTCATCACACAAAGATTTGTTCTGGGTGGGGATCGAACCCACAATCTCCGGCTTAGCAATCAGGGTCACTAACCACTAGACCAACAGGCCAGTCATTTAGACATTCAGAAACAAACTCCATCGGGCCATCCTTCATCCTCCTATAATTTCATTGGATCTATTTCCTATACAGTACTGTAATACTGAATAGGAAATTGGATTTATTTCCTAGTCAGTACAGTACATTAGTGTTGTATCTGGAGCTATATTTTGCTCTTATATAGATTCTTTATTTAAATTTACACATATTGTAGTGTATGTGGCCAAATATAAGATATTTTTCTTATTTTTATCTGTCTATTAGTAGATTAGTAGACAGACACAGGACCTCAAATTGCTTTACCAAACATTCACTGAATAAAAAAAATATTCAAAATAAGCTATTGTTTTAATTAAACGAAATGATATTTAGGCATTTACATCTGAGTTACAACGGATAATAATATTGACATAATTATCCATTCATGCATAATTATGATATAAAGTTGTTATTATTAACAAATTACATTCCATTCTGAATAACTAAGAGAATGGAATGTAATTTCTACAATATACAATTTTAAACTAGCACCAGCCATGTTACTTCAAATCCTTGACACTAGACTGTCAGCCACAATTAACTCTTAAACCGTCCAAGCAAAAAGGTTGACATTTGAACCTCCATTAGCTATGGAACAATAGGTTGTGCCATACATGCAAAGGGTTAATTAAAACATGTCTTTAACCTATATTTCTAAAAGATATTGTTTTTTTTTTAATCAAAATATTAATTAGGTCAGTCAAGTACATATGCTACAATCCAGATCTAAACAATGTATCTTCTATTTTTTTAATATTTTTGATTCTAATGTCTTGTGTACCAAAATAAATGTGAAAAAAAAAGAAGTGGTAGATCAAGTAGTCTGTGTTTGTACTACATGTTTTTAAATAAATTTGGCCATAATGTCTGTTTTTTTTTTTTAAATTTTGTTAGTCCTTCACGTTGGCATTGACGATCGGCGAAGATTTTAACGCTAGTGTTTCATCCCAGTATTAAAATCGTGCGTTTTAAAGATTCTGTCGCTGCATTAAGCTTCAAAAACGCGACTAAATCGTCGCGATGCTAAAAGTAACGTATGGCGACACGTATGTGGTATGGCCCTTATTGATATTGCTAAGTGATAATATGATAATTTAAATATTTTGCACATAAAAATTTGATTACTGATTTATAAATATGACCTCTCTGAGTTTATGTCTGTCCAGTGTCACCTTCCATTCTTATTTTAGATGTATTTTAGCTAAACTCAACACAAATCAACAAGTTTTTTAATCGACTTAAAAAATGACAAGTATCATTAAAATAAAGAGGCGCTTGTAGCATTGTGGTATTCAGCTGTTCGTTAAGCAACGTTTAGCAAGGTTAGTTCATAGATGGGTGACCGTTTGTGGAATTTTAACTCTCGGCGTCTCTGTGCTTCGGAATACGTGGCGAACACTGGGTTTTTAGTTATTATCTGACCCAGGAATCGAAACCGGAACCTCTTCGCAAATGTCGTAAGTTGCCACGGCTACCGAGGTGTTATCAATCATCAGATTACGATGAATTCGTAGGAAAATTATATTTAATGATACTTGATTAGGATCAATTGATTTAGTAAGTTGTCGAGAACAATTCAAGAGATTAATCATAAATATCTAACTAGCTGTTGCACGCGGCTTCGCGCCCTTGACTCTTGGTTTGACACACTACTCAGTTCCTATTGGTTGTAGCGTAATGTTATATAGCCTCCTACGCTATTACTGTGATTCCATATTTGTCACAGATAGTTAAGGAGACCAGTGGTCTTATTCCGAACTGACGGAAAGTTTCAGGACCGTGCAGAAGACGCCTGTCGGTATTGACAGCATCTTAAATTCCGTCTCCACTGAAACTGTTGGCAATGTGTTTCCAACTCTCCAGAAAATCACCTATTTTTACCGTGGTTCAATTTTGTTGTAAACAAAAGGTTATTTTACAGAAACTATTGTCACCAACACGTGTTGACAACACCAAAAGTTGGCAATTCGTCTTTGGTGACCACCACCTTATTTGGATATGTTTTCCTGTAGATTTTTCCAACTGAATTATGTTTCATATGGCCGTAATTTGTTTGGCCTTCAAATCAAGTCTATTATCTACATACGCTGCGTAAACGTGAAATTAAATTCGCGACAGTATTTCAAAATCGTACCTACTTTATTACTTTCATTCGTTCCATTATACGTTTTATTCTCATTCATTATATTCAGTATTTGCTACACCGACATACTGTCATCTTAAGTTTTAATTAAAAGAATATAAAAAATCTAGCTTTTAGCTAGGCTTCGTCCTTGTGAATACGATATAACCTATTATATCGTACTAAGGTACTAAGGGCCTTTTTCACCTTCAAATATGTGTGTCTAATAAACTACCTTTTTTGACAGATTTTGTATGAAAAACACGTCAAAAATCTATCAAGTAAGTTTCATAGGCTATTTAGCACTTATTTGCCAATGGTGATACAAGCGCTTAATATGAACCTGAAGACTTTTACTGGTTGAACGCGTTAATATCAGGCACTATTGAACCGAAAGAAAAAAATAATATCCATAGCCCATTTATCGACGAAGGCTTATAGTACTAGAAACTTTTTATTTGCTAAGAATGTATGACAATAAGGTCTTACAAACTAATAGAGAATCCTTGTACATACATTCTATATAATGCTTTTTCATACTGGTGAGTCAGAAAAAATTTGCGGTGCGATTTTACAGCGCGACTGATTTGTATGTCAATCGCTTATTATTATTTATAATTACTTTTATGAAAACAAAATTTAGTTTTTACAATGGTGATTCATGAGTTACCAACGTTCAAGTAACGAATCTGCTTACCTCTGGTTGACTTATAGAAATTGGCTTTTCATCTATACTAATATTATACCAAACTGTTTAAAATATGCAAAATCTTACCGGCAAGACTCAAGCATAAATATCTTATTCTAACAAACAACCATGGCAATCAGGAGAATGAGCTGGATGGTATCACCAATACCTACAACACCCGCTCGATGTCTTCCGGCAGATATGTGGTGCCAAGAATTAATAATTATTATGGAGATAGAACACTTAATAAACGCCTACCATATTTGCTTAACACTCTGCCTGAAGACATTCGAAAAGAAACAAATAAAAATATATTTAGCAGAAAACTCAGAAAATATTATTTAAGTACTTTAAATTAAAAAGTTTTATCTCAATTTGTATTTAGTATAATATTATTAAGTTATATATATAAGATTACTTGTACGGAGACTCCATCCCACAGTCAAACCACTAAATGGTTTTGTGGGGAAAAATGAATACTATATTTTATGTAGGTATGCAATAAATAAATAAAAAAAAAAACTGAAGAGTTTGATCGTTTGGTTAAACGCGCTATCTTAGAAACTACTAGGTCGAATTGAAATATTGTTTTAGTATTGGATAGCCCATTTAAAAATTTAAATAATGCGGGCCTGATAGACATTTTCTTGCCCCTTGGTGATTCGTAATGTGACAACTGAATAATTATTTTATGTGGTCTATCGAGGAAGGCTATATGCTCTCTATATATATATAATCACGCAACGACCAATAGCAGCTGAGTAGTGGCCAAGTGAAGCCCCGGGCAACATTGTATATAAAACCAATCGGAATTTGGACGTCCCAAACTCGTTAGTCTTTTAATCTAACTCGAATAGAGTTCCTAAATATGATACGATGTTAAAAATAAATAAAAATGTTTATTGACACAAAAGAAGGGAAAATACATTCACGATTTATAAATATTGTTGTTTATTTGTTAAACATTGTCTATACAGTAAGTATGTATAAACACTAATGCCTGGCTTCTAAACCTTCAAACAAATATTATTGTTAGGATAAAATGTAACTTAAACATTAAAAAAATGACAGTTGTATGAATAAACTAGCTCTGTTTTACTTTTATATTCAGTTAGGTATCGTGGAAAGTAGTCGTGTAGGAATTTGGCTGATTATGTATATAAAAAAAATGTATGTTATAATATATTTATATATATATAATGGGGCAGAAATGATCCTTGCGATTCGCTGCGTTTTTTTGTATGCGAAGGAGGAGGGATATCCGTACCGCTAAACCCCTCTTTATAAATATACGTACGCTCATAAATGTATGTCGTAGGATGTTTTGATAAAATGATGGTGATGGAATGGTGCATGAATGGTGAAAAAATGATCTCAGTTAAAAGCACCAACCATACCCATTTCGCATCCGCCATAAAAAGCAAAAACCCATTATTTTCCAGTATGTTTGAGACGTGTATTCATCATCATCATCAATTCAGCCTATTGCAGTCCACTGCTAGACATAGGCCTTTTCTAACACGCGCCATAACACTCGGTCCTCCGCCTTCCGCATCCAGTCATCCTAGGGACTTTGCGAAAAATCGAATTAGCAAATCATCCATAGACAATTATGCAACAAATTTCTTATATTCGTGTTCTTTCCGGAATGATGTTGCAGTCCAGTCCTTACGCTTGATTGTAACGATTTGGTTGGTGAAACCCAGCGATTCAGTGGCGTTATTTTCGCTAATATGATAAATAAATTTGACGACGAAAATTACGCGATGACGATTCGTATAAAAATATTGTAAATTATGCTTAATATGTTTATAATAGTCTTATTTTTAGGGTCTGTGTAATTGAAATATTGAAAACGTTTCATATTCTACTCGTAAAATACGAAATTTTGTTAATGTTTGTGTCATAAGGCGTGACTATCACAATATTCGAACCCCTAGCCTCCTAGCTTCTTGAACATGGATGATGTGTTGCGGTTGCGAAGAGACAAGATAATTTATTTTAAGAGGTATGGAAGTGGTACATCTATACTAATATTATAAAGCTGAAGAGTTTGTTTGTTCGGTTGAACGCGCTAAACTCAGGAACTACTGGTCCGATTTGAAAAAACCTTTAAGTGTCGGATAGCCTATTTATCAAGGAAGGCTGTATAAATCACGCTACGGCTAATAGGAGTTGAGCAGTCGCCAAATACTTCTAATTTATAATAAACATAATGAACACCATTTGGTCTAATTTTAACTTAAGTATGAGTTCGCTACTATCGCCTTAGCTAGTTTATAATTAACTTTATAATGTAACCTTTTTTCGTTAAAACATAAAAGCAAAAACAAAGAAAAACATTTTAATTACCCAAAAAGAAGTATGTTATAAACATTTTTGTGGAATAATTTTGAAGTTAAATTGCTCGTTCTTGTGTAGGACATATCTGAATATATTAAATAAAACTTACCTATATAAACACGTGAAACTCGAAGGATGAGAACGTAATCTATACTCTCAGTTTGTCAAATGTATTAATGATTAAACTGCTCTACCGTTTTTGATAAAGTTAGGTAAGCAAACAGCTTGACTGCCGTTGTAAAACAGAGGATCAACCAAATTCCTAGAGAGGAAAGTTATATATTATCTTATTAAATTATCTTTGACGCAATTAACTACAGGTATTTTATATCACCACGGGAAAAACAAGCATATAGCCCGCCTGATGGTAAGCGGTTACCATAGACTAATAAAAACTGCAACTCCAGAAGCTGTGTATTGACGAAAAGAATACATTATATCACTACCCCATCTCAACCCGTGGTTGTCGTAAGAGGCGACTAAGACTAAGGAAGGAGGGCTAAGGAAAAACCTTATGCAGACAAGAGCACTGCAAGAAAAGGAACATTCGATACAAACCCTATATATACCAACTCGTCTAGCCAGCGTGGTATAGTAGGCTGAATTCCCTGCACACATTCTTTGCAGGAGACCCGTGCCCAGCAGTAGGACGCTTATAGGTTGAAATGACTAAGCTGCGGTCTGTAAAATATACAAAAATTTACATATGTTATGTAATATAAAGATTTCAGTGAACCAGAAACGCATCAGACAGATTTTAATCTTTAAAAGTGAGAGTTGCTTCCCAAAACGACAAATTTATTGCTTTCGATTTTTTAACTGGTTCACCGGTGCAGATATCTCTGCCTGCACTTGCACTGGTTTATACCGATAAGACGGTAACTGGCTAATTACCATCGTGTGTCCGATTCACTACACGAATGTGTGATTCACAGATAAGACAGTCAGACATTCCTTAAGTGTTTTGAGCTGGATTTTTGTATACAAATCATGAATCTTTTATGATTTAAACGCAAAACAATAAGATTACAAATATATATATATAGTTTCACGCCTTTAATTCCCCACAGGGTAGGCAGAGGTGCATCACAATGGTCCCATGTAAGAGTGGGCGAGTCTACTGAAAATTTCAATATCGTTTTTGTCCGACCCGAAAATTTAACCTACGACTTATATCGCAGCTATGACAGCTGCTAATTTAATATATAGCCTAACCTTCCTCAATAAATGGCCTATCCAAAACTAAAATAATGTTTTCATATCGGACCAGTAGTTTCTGAGATCCTAGCGTTCAACCAAACAAAATCTTATGCTTTATAAAATTAGTATAGATAAGATAATGGAGCTCTACGTCTTTAAAATATTGACCTGAAACAGGTAAATTAAATATCATTACTTACTGCCGCACTCAGAGACGTCAATTAGCCCGTAATCTTTCATTAACACAATTTTTTCATTGAATAATCGTCTTTAAGCGTAATAACCGTTTTTACTAAATACACTTTTAAGTTAAGTAATAAACGTCTCTGAGTACGGCAGTTAGGTTTATTTGTATCGCGGTAAAATAATCTTTAAAGGCATCTCGTAAGTTGATATTCATATTGTCATAATACTTGAATACGTTCTTCCACATATTTATACCATGTTATTGATCGTTTTCTTGTCTTCGACAATGGTGTTAGTTCTCAAGGTTCTTCTACTACATAATTGATTACTTAAGTAACATTGTTATTCTTTTATTGTTAGTTAGCTGCATTTTACTCTTTAAAAAATCAACCTTGTTTTAAACAGATAAAGGTTGATTTATTAAGCGCACAAAAATATGATTGAATTACATGCATGAAGATAATAATAAAATAATTTTAACAAAACCATTAGGCATGCTAATACAATTATCAACCCTCTGCCACTCGGGACGCTTTTCGTACCAATTTTGAAGACCAATTAAATCCTGTCCGGTTTCCACTCTTTTTGGAAAGGAAGATAGTCAAAAAAGATCGTGTAGTGATAGTAGTCGTCACGGAACCCCGAACCGGAGCGTGTCGAAACTCGCTTGACCGATTGTTTTTATTCCACTCTTGCGCTGTTATGACGGCGTAATTACCATTGAAGAGTCGTCCGAGTAACACGTCTCGTTGACAATAATATTGCCGTATCATTTCCGTAACAATTGTCTGTAGCTACAATTGATTGAGGCTTGCGAATGCCATTGTTATAACTTATAACCTTTGGATATTAAATATGTAGAATTTACGGAAAGGACAATTGTTGGATCCAGAATATATTCGTGTCGTGTTAAAGTGTGTTGGATAGACAATAATTGGCAAGTAAATATGATTGAATGCTTAAGAAATTGTTGCGGTGACTATTTTAAGAAGAAACCGCCGCCGGAACAACAGCCTTCAGTTTTTACTATATCATGTAAAGCTATTGAAGAGGTATGTTATTTAATTTTTTAACAACTATTGTGGGGAACGGTAAAGAGGATTTTGATTCGAAAATTTTATTAAAATATTGTAATTATTTGTGGAATTTAAAAAAAAAAACTTTTCACATAACTCCATACTCAATAATAATTATAATTTATGTTCTGTCATGCATGTGCAATAACGCTATCTGTTTACATATCTTTTTTCTTGCATAAGTTATTCATCATAACAATTGTTTTAATTGAAATTAGTTTTCCACAATTACGAATACTGAGATAATGACATATTTTACGTGACTATGAATATGAATTGTTTTGTACTAGTAAAAAGTTTTCTTTGATGAAGTGATTTTATGTATCAACACGATATATTTCGTCGTAGTAATTTTTAATCAATAGACAGTAGAAATTACAACATTTTAGTTGTTTTTGATGACGCATATTAAAAAGTCAGTCTTGTTAGTGATCCATTGATAAAATTATTCTGGAGTTAATAATTGTACATACTGTGGTAACTTTTATAATTTTTTTTTTGTTGTAAGCCCTTAGTACATTTGGTCATGCAATCTGTAACAAAAGCGCTCCTAAAGTATTTTTGTTCAACTTTGTTCAAACACATAATTTAAACCTATACACGTCCCACTGCTGGGCACGGGTCTCCTCCAAAGAATGTGGTGGGAATTTAGCCTACTATACCACGATGGCCAGACGGGTTGGTATAGGGTTTGTTTCGAATTTTTCTTTTCTCGCAGTACTCTTGTCTTCATAAGGTTACTTAGTCGCCTTTTACGACAGCCGCTGGTTGAGAAGATGGGGTAGTGACATTATATATTGTTAATCCGTCAAAGCTATGGTGGCTGAATGGATAAGGGACCGGCGCGTGCAAATCACGCGGCCCGAGCACCAATGTGGATTCCACTTTGTGGAATTTATATGTACTAGTCAAGTGACTTACCATCTGCTAATGGTGAAGGAAAACATCGAGAGGAAACCCACATACCCTAGAAGAAATTCTATGAGTATGTCTGATCCACCAACCCGCACTAGGCCAGTGTTTGAGTGTCAAGCTCCAGGTGTGCAGCTGGTGGTCTTAACTAATAAAAACTTCGATAGATTGCTGAACTACTATAATTTAAATAGATTGTATTGGTTACAAGATGGGACCGACATATATGTGCGCTTAAGGCGAATGTGAATGAACGAGTGGAGGTCGGCGCCGACGTGTGTGCCCGGCGAGGCGATGTGACGTCAGTACAGCCAGCGTGAGTGGATTATGGTCTAAACCCTCTCAGCTCTCTAGGTAGAGGAGAGGAGACGCGAGCCCAGCAGTGGGACTTAATGGGTTGCTGATGAATCCGTCACTACACGAATTGTTCAAAAACAAGGAATATGTACTTGACTGGCCTGTTGGTCTAGTGGTTAGTGACCCTGACTGCAAAGCCGGAGGTCGTGGGTTCGATCCCCACCCAGGACAAATCTTTGTGTGATGAGCATAAAGGTTTGTTCTGTGTCTGGGTGTAATTTATCTATAATATGTATATATATATATTTACAAAAAAAAAATGTATTTAAGTAGTATATCAGTTGTTTAGTACCTATAACACAAGCAAACATACATAATTGCTTACTTTGGGACTAGATGGCGCTGTGTGAATGTAGTAGAATATTATATTATTATTATGTAATGTAGATACTAACATGGAGTACATCACTTTGAGTCTTGATAGCCTGTAAACATTGTTTCCTTTCTTTTACTCTTTTTTCGCGTTATAGGCCTATTAGTCCATTGCGATATATAGTTTTTTACGAACTTTCGCCTGCTCTTGATACTTTAAGTGCCAATTAAATCTTCCTCGGCGTTATGGAAAGTTGTCGGGTTGCATCAAGTGACCTAGCCTTTCCCCTCATTTTACGTAATTGGGTGCAGTTTAATGGAATTTTCATTTTTGTTATTATGCAATATTGGTGTAGTTTTACGTAATTGGGCATAAAAAACAGATGACGGTATTGTAGTAGGTAAAACTGCCCTGATGAAATTGCGGATTCGGTTAAAAGGGTTCATACAGAGGAATGGTAACATCGTAATTTAGAGTCATATTTCGTGGTTTTCGAATTTATTATTAATAATAATAATAATAATAAATCTTTATTTCGGACTGAAGTCCATAAAAAATGTTTACAATAATAATAATAATAATAATAATAATATTCTACCACATTCACACAGCGCCATCTAGTTCCACAGTAAGCAATTATATTTGCTTGTGTTATGGGTACTAAACAACTGATATACTACTTAAATACTTTTTTTTTTTTTTGTAAATACATATTACAATATTAATATTAATACATACAATATTTAGGTGTTACAAATAAATGTTACGGCAATACTTAATAAATAGGTTTACAGTAAGTGAACTATCTTATTTGTGCACGTAGATAGGCCTTCAGGATATTCGAGTCCTGCTTGTCAGCAATGACCTTCAGGATGCTATTAGCGCTGCCCCGCACCCTGTTTAACGTTGATGTTAGCCTCTTACGAATAATGGCATGAAATCCGTCAATTCTTGCTTCCGCAAACATGCCAGAGGCGCTACAAAATCGAGGCAGCCCCAATAACATCCTGAATCCATTGTTATATTGGACACGCAGGGCATTAAACGATCTCTGAGTATAGCTGAACCACAGGCTGCACGTGTAGAACGATTGACAATATGCTCTAAATAAAGTGAGTTTGACTTGAGTACCACAACGTGCAAACCTGCGGGTCAGCATATTACTTCGGATTGCCAATGCCCTGCGCTCCCTCTCTATATCAGCTTGGTCATCAAGGCTCTCGGTAATGTAATGCCCCAGGTACTTGAACTGCTGTACTCGGTTAAGCTCTATACCGTTAAGTTTGATTGCAGGCACATTTATTGAGCACTTACCGGGGGCCCTGAAGACCATGTACTCGCTTTTTACACAGTTATACATAAGGCCATGGGTGTGACTATATGTTTCACATATAGCTAACAGTCTTCTCATTGCGCTTACAGTAGGTGTCAGCAGCACCATATCGTCAGCGTAACTAAAGTTATTCATACTGATGTTATCTATTGAGCAAATTAATGCGGAGCTATTTTTTTTTTAAATGTTATCAATACACTTTTTACCCGACTGTCAGGACGGGTATTGTTTTTCGCGCGTATCTTGTATGTTTGTAAATTTCTTTATTCCCACGTTTCTTCCATACGGCTGGATGGATTTTGACAATTAGGGTATCGTTAGGTTCGTCTAGAAAACCCAAGTGTCCTTAAATAGGTTTTAAGAATAAAAAGACTTAAACGGCGGGCTTTTGACGCCAAATAAGAAGTTAATTTTTTTTTTAACCAAACCTATCGAGTTGGGTATCAAAATAAAGGGAATCAAATGGGGATTACAAATATATACATATGTTATGTATTTAAATTTAATCATATTACAATAATTTTACGGTCTCTTTAATGCGTTGTTCTCTGTTGATTTTTTGCAGTTGGGTTATTATTTTTTTTAAATTATATTTACTTGTTAGAGTTCTTAACACACTTTGCTACGCATCCTTGTACATCTCTAGTGTAAACATAGCTTTAGCCTGGATTCTGAAATTATCGTTTCCTTAATCTTAAATGGAAATAGGCTAGCTACTATAGTAGCTTAGTAGATTAGGTGCCCATAGCTGTTCAATTTTACAATTTTATATTTACCTTTAATAAAATCTACCACATAGGTAAACCAATATTAATTTTTCTATTCTGTATTTCACAGTTTTGCGTGGTCCTAAGCAAATATTGTGATAGCGTACCAGAATTATAAGTGTAATGGAAAGTTTTGTTCGCTTGTTTACTAAGGATTCACGCAAAAATGGAATTTCTACCTGGTTTGTGAGATTGCGGAGTAAATTGGCAATCAAGCCGTACGCTCGTCGGTGTACATTGATACTTTAAACTATTTTGTCTCGTTTTGCGTAACGTTTGGTGCGTTTGCTTTGTCAATTTGGACGGATTATTTTGTATAAATATGTATTCGTACGTCGCTTCCTTCGGTTTCACTTCAAATATTTGTCGAATACAGAAGCGATGGTGGCTGAATGGATAAGGGACTGGCGTGCAAATCACGCGGTCCGAGTTCGATCCCGACCGACAGTACCAATGTGGATTCCACTTTGTGGAATTTATATGTATGTACTAGTCAAGTGACTTACCATCTGCTGACGGTGAAGGAAAACATAGTGAGGAAACCCACGTACCCTAGAAGAAATTCTATGAGTATGTCTGATCCACCAACCGCACTAGGCCAGCGTGAGTGGATTATGGCCTAAACCCTCTCAGCTCTCCAGTTAGAGAAGAGGAGACTCGAGCCCAGCAGTGGGACTTGATGGGTTGCTGATGATTATGATGACGATTTGTCGAAAACTGTCTATATTTGAATCGCAATGCTTTTGCCGTACACACGTTCCTTCTCTATGGGTAAAATAAAATAGCTAGTTTGCGGAAAGTAACAAAATAACCTTTATTTCAACATATTATCAATTATCATCATCTTTATTAACACGGTTCTCATACGTAAAACAGTTCAGCTTTATAATACAAGTATAAAATGAAATTTTTGTCCTAAAAATTTTAATCATCTAAATTTTTGAATCTTATTAGGGTTATATTAGTATTTCAAAATATTCCAAACTTCAAATCGATAGCCTACTTAGATTCCGAGATATAACACTGACAGACGAACGGATAGCGAGATCATAAAAGTTCCTTTTGTACCATTTGTTACGGAACTCTAGAAATGAATCAAGCAGGTGAATTGTGTATTCTTGGAGTAATTACTGTAGTACCTCTATACGTCAATCCGTATTGATCCTATGTGGGGGGGATTACGGCCTTAATCCTTTCATTTCGTATCTGGCCCCCTAGGGACACAACATTTCCTTTATATCTATTTTTGACTATAGATAAAGATGTTTGGAGCTTTCAATATTAAAATGTTACTCCGTTGGCAGCGGTGAGCGTCAAAACTTTATAATTACGTTAATTACTTGTACCCCTTTTGTTAACATTACATAATTACCAAAATTGCCACGGTACGTTTGTCGTGGATTTTATACCAAAATTGTTTGTAGAACATTCTGTTAAGACTAAACTTTAGTACCAAGGTATTAAAGTTTTAATCACATTACTTGTTGTAAAAGTTATTTATGGAGGTGAATAAAATTTAAGTAAGGAAACTTGGTACGTTCTAATCGTTTTTATGAAAGATTGCTAGGGCACTGAAAAAATTAATAACTTGTTTGCCTTAATTGGTTACTGGCTCTAAAATATTTTATATTTTTACCGGGTAAGATTGTAATATGGTTTATGTTGTCTACTTAGCTTAGCATTTTCCGCTCATTTCTTGAATTTATTTTTATTTGCTTATTTATTTCGATGTCTGAACAACAATAACCTCATGGGTCCTGGCCTCAGATACAAGGGCTTGACGCCTCTCTCTATATCTGGCAGCTTTTTGCCTTGAAGCCCAACAAGCTTTTTTCACCCGCGAAATGTGATTTATAAATTGGGCAACTGTCTTGTAGAACTTTTCTCTGGTCCTTAATTAGGTTTCTATTATTCTTAGGAAATGTCTTTGTTAGCAGGAGAACTATATGTGTATTTTTTACATAAAAGAACTACCTAACTCAAAATGTGCGTATTGGACTGCTTTTTCGTCAACGTACGAAAATAAAATAATAAATTCAAGATCGTAAACTTGCCAGAGACTGTTTATAAATTTGCTGCGTCATGTGTCCACAGTATTGCCAAATGTTAAAACCCATACAGGGACATAATGACGACCCTTGAACGATACATCTCAAAGGCCCTTGGATTAAAATGTCGTCGAAGCGTATCCTTTGGGTCTCATACAGATACCTCATTGCATATAGATGTGTTGTTAATCCCTATATCTTACGATGTAACGTCATGTTTTGATGGATTCTCAAATATGTTTAAACAAAACTTTAGACTTGTGTGTTGTTTTGTTGGAAATTACGGATCGTTACTTTAGGTAGCCGTTTCGAGGATCGATTTCGACACTAAGACAAATCGTATGAAACTGTAAAAGTATTTTAAAAAACATTATTTTGTAGATTCAGTAAGTCCAAAATATCTTGGACAACTATTGAATTTACTTCATGGTAGATAATATACTGATTGCAAACTAGGCACAAATTAATATGCGTCATCTATAGATAAGAGATTCGACCAATTCATTAATTTATTTCACCTAACCGTAAATATTTCAGAACACAATACCATTTACTATTCAATCAACGTCTAACATCCATGAATGCTTCGGTTCGTGGAAAATTTCGTTTTAATAAATTGAATTTTCCACATTAGCGTGGAACGAGTTACTCCTAATGCTAAGATTATTTAAAATGCGAATGTTGAAAGACTTAAGAGATTGAACCGGATATGTTTGGACGGTAAGCTTTTCGTTTGAACCATTAATATTTAGATATCAGAGATTCGACTAAAAAAAGGAGGAGGCACTCACTTCGACCATATGAATTGATTTGATAATTCTGTTTCTGTTTTTTGTTGGTTTGTTCGCTTTTTATATGCTTTTTGAAAAATCAACAAGAATATTAATAAAATTACATAGATGACATTTTTGTATGTTGTTAGTTTAAATGAAAACTTTTAATAGACTGTTTGTAGTTTAAGTTTGTAGCATTATTATATAGTTGTTTGACTGTCGGAAAGGTAGGATTCCATGTGATGCTCCTGATGTAGGAGCCGTCAATAGGCATAGGAAATTGCTTATCTTACTGTGGCTTACAAAAACTAAAGCGTAGATTTGTCAGATGATGCAGTGATCGCGTGAGTTCGGCTTGTACATCACAATAGAACAAGATGACTTGGCAATAGCCTTTACAACTATCAGGGCCTCAAATCTAATAGGTATTTTTCCGCACACAGTCTAAGCATTGTTAATTTTTTAACAACCCCTTTTCCCTTTAATGTATAATGAATTCTTCGCAGAAAAATTGGTGTCAATAAAACCAAATTCAGAAAGTCGCCTCTCACTGCATTATGTCATATCAATCATAAAATACTTTATTAACCAAACAAGGCTTGACAGTAAAAGCGGATTTTATGAAGGATTATGTTAGGTAACAGAATTTTTCTTTTAATTTCTGGTCCAGTGGCGTAACATCGAATACTGATGGTCTACTTTAAATTAAATACACAATTGTTTAAAGTTTAGATGGCAAATCACATTACTTTTCTTTCCCTTTCATGAAATGTCTTACGTTATAAATTTTTTTGCAATTATCGCTTGCCGGGATTTCTTAGATTAGAGACGTAATAGATATCTCAGAATCTGTTTGTTAGTCTTCTAAACTCTTTCTTCTTTTCGACATGTTAAATTTTCTGAGACACAAAAGTATACTCCATTTCTTATAATTTTTATATAATTTACTTATGGTTCAGCATTGTATAAATAGCATTTTTCAATTTAAGTTTGGCATTTATTTTGTAAACGCAAACAAATAGTTTAATATTATTCTTATAAATGCAATTCATGTTATCTGAGTACCCAGAACTGATTGCAACGATGAAAGTCGATTCAATCACTTCCAGTCCTTGCGGCTATTTCGCCATATGTGCGTTCGAGCAGCATTTCTGAGATATCCCAGACAAGATTCCATGATTGCACACTAAGGGTGAGCGCGCACTAGTGGCATTAGACACCGTTTAGCCATTTTTGTGGCAATATTTGGAATGTCACCAAGGCGTCATGCAATGTGCGCATCCCTATACATACTCACAGACATGGCTAGAGAGATAAAACAGTTACGGCGACAAATGACACATATGTGCGCTTAGCCTAAGAGATACCTGTTCATGTTTTAGCGGGAAACCATACTAAGGCAAGTTTTTCTTGTTATATAATTTAAGAGGGGGAGAGAGGATTCTATTTCGTTGGTTTATTGGTCTTAGTATGCCTTTGTAGAACGAGGTTATGACTTTATGAGCTCTTCTTTTATTTAGGTGTACTTTGTGAAGGCTTACCTTCTTAACCTTAGGATCATTGACTTCAGGGCCGTCAAGGCTGGTTCTTCATTTCAGATATATAATATTTTTTTATTAAATAATTTTTAGGATGCCTATGATAGATAGGTTATAAAAAATTAGCCTGATGTCCGGCTTAATGGTTCCGTTTTATTGACTACAAAACATTATAAATTTAAATTATATTCTTAATTGAAAAACCGTAGGCTTATTATAATACCTATTTTAGCCAGCTTTTCCTTAAGCACAAGTACATAATTCTCACATCTATAAAAATAGATATCATTCTAAAATAAGAGATAAACAGCCACACAACCGAAATTATCATAATTACACAAGGTGTTGTCCGCGAATCTGTCCGCTTGAAATTGACTTATAATATATAAAACTTCTAAAGAAACTTTCCTCCCTGAGATGAATTTTCAAAAATCCTTACTTATTGTCTGTCTTCTAAGAAACCTGTCTGGAATATTTTATTCCTTTTGGTCCAGCTGTTTTGACTTTGTGTTGATTAATTAGTCAGTCAGCCGGTAAGTTTCTATTTTTACGCTCGTGGTGCCTCAGGTATTATTATTATTAATAATATTTTTTATTATCAGGATAAGAATTTCCCATAGATAATAAAATTATAAAACTACTTCACAATGTATTTCGTTATTACAGGCGTCCAGCGGCTGCGGTACCAATTACCCCATTAGGCAGATTGTGCACCTGTTTGCCAGTGACATGGTATTTAAAAAAATATTTCCTCAGGTTCTAGACTATCTCTGTGTCAAATTTCGAGATGATCGGTTGAGTGATTAAGGCGTGAAAGCGTAGCAAACAAACTTACTTTCCCATCATATTAGTTACAATAACTAAATACACCGACCACTTTAAGTTCTCTTAAAAACATTGTCTAGTTCATAGTAATTAGATATAGAATACATCTAGCTGAAATTAACAAAAAAAAAAAAAGAAAATGTGCTAAGAATCGCAATAGAAAGACGAACCGTGAAAAGAAAAAAAAATTGTTTTTATTGATGGTTAGGTGAGTTTTTGATTACTGACCCTGAAAAAGTTCGAAAGACAACGAAAAGTGCACAGAATATATAATAATATTAAAACAGTGTGCGTATCTGTTGATTATTTATCATCTAGTGAATAAACGGCGCCTGTTTCATTTAGCGTTTAATTGTTTACGGTCAGTGTCTCGGTGTACGCCGGTGCGTTCAAACGTGTTTAAACGTATCGTTTTTTTTAAATAAAAACGTAAGTTTTTGCGCTGTTGTTGTGACCGCATATTTGTGACTGCTGGCTTGTGAGTTTGTGATATACAGGTTGGTAAATTGTTTGTGATATATTTAAAGTGAAATGGTGTTAATTTTTTTTTGTGTTTTTGTCCTTGTATCAATTACAATAACATTGTGCCTTTTTTTATCGTTTATATGAAAAATGTAATTTCTTCTAGACATCCTTTTGTTCTTTTCTAATTATGTTTTATACAAAGCAAGTATAATTAACAATAAATAGCGGAAACAGCGTAAGCGACACTGTAAAAAACAAACAACATTGTTACTTATGTTATTAGCCATAAAAAAACTACCAATAATCACCATAATTTACGCTACTTATTGTTGACATGTCGCTTACGACTATTCAGTCTTACTCAATGTAAAATCACGTTTTTGGTCACTCATTACCATAAAACAAGTATCTAAGGCTTATAACTGAACATTTATTTTAGTTGCCACTTCAAAGAATACGAAAATACCTTTTATGTTTATACAGTCCAGCTGAAAATATACTTGGCATCTATAGCATGTTGAAAGCATATCAACAAACGGTTAGATATTCATTATTTTCCTATTTTCTCAATTAACCTCGGATGCGTGACTAAAACTGATAGTGCGTGAGTAACTATCGCGTATTATTAATTTGTACATAATTAAACAGCAAATTCGACGAATACAAACGTACCTAACCACCAAATTCGAGCCAATCAACTTTCTATTCATAAATCTTTAAAAGTAGCAACAAGTAAGTACGTAATTTCGACTAACGAGTTACTTGTTACGTTCTTTAGAATATAAAAAAATACTGAGGCTAAGAGATGATACGCAATCAAATAAAAGAGACTAATGGGTTATATGTTTCTTTAATTCAGAATCTAGGTTACAAAGTATTTTTATAATAATGTTATTACATATATAAAACTAAATAAAAACTATCTACTTACATATCTACAAATACTATTTACAATACTATAAATAAATAATAGTACAAAAGGTAATATGGGCTAGGCGTCAAAGTATTCGTCGGCATCACTGTCACAAGGGAAAGTGCCCAGAAGGCTAGCAGCATTGCCACGCTGGATGGCAATGCTGATTCTCTGTGCGAGACTTAAATATATGCACTGAAATTTCCACCGTATGCATTTTAAAATAAGTATAAAAATTGTCAACGCTATTTCTCATCATACTTTTTTCTATAGTTACTTTTTATTTTGTTAAAGTGAATACGCAATTAAAATAAGTAGGACCAAATTCCGTGTATGACGGATTAAAAAAACAATTGTCACTACCCCATCTCAACGCATGGGTGTCAGAAAAGGAAAATTCGAAACAAACCCTGTAGCATCCCGTCTGGCCAGCGTGGTATAGTAGGTTTAACTCCCAACGATTGGAGGACATTTATAGGTTGTAGTGAGTAGGACCAATTGACTGCTCATCATCAGTAACATTTATTTTAAATCAATTCATCAGTAACCCATTCAGTCCTACTGCTGGGCTCGGATCTCCTCTCCTCTAACTAGAGAGCTGAGAGGGTTTAGGCCATAATCCACACACGCTGGCCTAGTGCGGGTTGGTGGATCAGACATACTCATAGAATTTCTTCTAGGGTATATGAGTTTCCTCACGATGTTTTCCTTCACCGTTAGCACATGGTGGTCACTTGACTAGTACATATAAATTCCACAAAGTGAAATCCACATTCGTAGGTACTGCCGGTCGGGATCGAACTCGGACCGCGTGATTCGCACGCCGGTCTCTTATCCATTCAGCCACCATCGCTTAAATCAATTATTGCAATGTATTTAGTTCTTATATTGAAGCCACAAATCATCATTAACCGCAGTATACTCGTATACAAGGTGTAACATTTCAAAGAAATATTACGAAAAAGTAGCTGGTATAAAGTGAATAAGAAGTTTAATGCCGACTCATTAAACATCCATACTTAATGACAGGTTGTCAACCTTTCCACCACAACAGTGAGTAATTAGATCATTAGTTCTAATAATGGGGGATGTTTTGTAACTAGAATAATAGATACAAAATTCATAGTACATTGGCAGGCTTCGTTTTCCGAGTTTTGTTTGGTTTATTTCTCTTTTGACCTTCGGAATGATACGACATTAAATGAAACCACATTTGTAGCATGTGATGTTAGAAGGCTTTACCAAAAAAATTAAATAGAAATTTTCAATAGTTTAGACGCAAATATACTTTCTTTATTTCACAGTTTTTCACAGTTTTAAACAACCTGTAGGTATTTACGTTGATCGTATGTTGTCATTACGTCATTCAATTCATTTAAATATCTCTGAATCTTTCACATTATCTTATCTTTTACTCTGTTCCGCACTTTTGTCGTCTTCATGTCGAAAACGTCATGATAGAAAAATAATGTGTAGTTTTATATTTTTAAATTTTTCGACTCTGTATATTGAAGCTCTTTTCCTAGATTAGTCTCATACTCTTCTCCTATATTGAGATGATTTTTTGTTAGAAGCTATTAGGTACAGCTGTCTTCTCATCAGTTGAATAGACGTAGATACAATATTGGTTAGTTATCATATGTAGCTCATTATCTATACAACGGGGGTAATCTCGGGATCTACTAAACCGATTTGAAAAAATCTTTTATTGTTCGATAGCCCATTTATTGGGGAAGGTTATAGGCTATAAAACATCACTCTACGGCCAATAGAAGCTGAGCAGTTGCCAAATAAAAACGACGGGAGCGAAGCCCCGCACGATTTCTAGTGATGAGTAATTACGGTCAGATTTTACACTGTCTTCTAAGTAGTCTGTATGTACATTTTAAAATTAATCTGTTCTAGAATATTGTCCATGTATTCTCACGGCTGGTAATTTAAATTAAATGCTTTTGAGAAACAAGAAAAACGCTGTCGGTACTTAATTTTTATGATTGTCTCGCATTGTTCGCTTACAATTATTTTTGGATGTGCATTATTCAAATTCTAATGGAAATATTTCCGGTGGTATGACGCAGATAGTTAGCTTCTTTGTGTCCATTACATGGATGTAATATGAGATTTACTTAATTAAAATATTTATGTCTCTAAGGTAATGTTTTTGTGTGTTATGTACTGTCTGGTATAGTTTTAATAAATCATTTTCCTTGTCGTTTTTAACTACAGCGGAATAAAAACGACGTTTTTAAGAGCATATTTACAAACAGAATGACAACGTCGCAATTTAGTGTCAGATTTCGTGGTTTTCAATATTACTTATTTAGGTATTCGGAACTATATTTAAAAAATATGTTTGCTACACTTTTTTACCCGACTGTCAGGACAAAAACCTATTGTTTTTGCGCGTATCTTGTATGTTTGTAAATTTCTTTATTCCCACGAATCTTCCAAACGGCTGGATGGATTTTGACAATAAGGGTATCGTTAGATTCGTCTAGAAAACCCAAGTGTCCTTAGATAGGTTTTAAGAATAAAAAGACTTAAACGGCGGGCTTTTGACGCCAAATTGTAAGAAGTTCAATTTTTTTTTAACCAAACCTATCAAGTTTGGTATCAAAATAAAGAGAATCAAAAGGAGATTACATATATTTAAAAAGAGATTATACATAATTGAATGGTTCCAAATTGTAAGTAGTTCTATTATTTTTTTTTAACTAAACCTATCGTTCGCAGTGGCGTAAATTAGGTGAGGCCTATGTTCAGCAGTGAACGTCGTTGGGCTGATATGATGATGATGATGATGAAACCTATCGAGTAGAGTATCAAAATAAAGGGAATCAAATGGAGATTACAAATATATACATGTGTTATGTATTTAAATTTAACATTACAATAATTTTACGGTCTTTTTAGTGCGTTGCTCTCTGTTGATTTATTGCAGTCGGGTTGTTAATTTTTTTAATTATATTTTTATTGAATTACGTGGAAGTGTATTAAAAAGTAAGTATCCGTAGTGCTTAAAGTTATTTTACTATGAAAATAACGCCCTGCAAGTTATTTTCATAAAAATAGAACTTTAAACGCAATGAGATCTTACCTTTTACACACTTTTCACCTAATTCTAAAAAGTGTAGCAAACAAAACCACGAAATGTGACACAAAATCGCGACGTTGCCATTCTGTATGTATATACAGCTATATATGCTCTTAATCAATTTGGCATATTTTTTACCTCTTATTTATATCTTTTATAAAAAACGATTCTATGATTAAGTCGTGTATGAGTACTTAATTAAGGTACCTATACGAACTGCGTGAAACCAATTTTTACTAAACATAATATATGACTCATGTTACTAAGATCTTCTGAATATTAAGTTAATTTGCCTGAACTGTAACGGAAACTTGAACGAATTAAATAATACACACTTCATGCTCTTTTTCATTAAAAATCAGACTACAAATACTCGTATAAGGGTTGCAACACATATAGCCGCACCGAACCGCATTTTCCTAATGCTTCGATCCTTTTCTGTCACCTAGAACCATTAGATACCAGAGCGAGGTAAAGAGTGAGAGCCGAGGGTCTCGTCGATTCCGTCGCGTGCGCATTCACTCTGATCTTGTTTCTCGCTATAGTAAATGACGGTACTATATGTGACAATAAGGAAAATATTGGGGACTTTATTAATAGATGTTATTTCTTCCATAAATTATGTTAATTGTTACTGATTGTATATACAAAAAGTTTCTGCTTTTATAGCGGCTATTTAAGTTATAAATTTGATTTACACGGGGCGCCAGCCACTACTTAGAAATAGAATATTTCAATTTATAGCTACCAGTGACACAATGTCAAGACAATTTCTTACCTTTCTTGATTTGTATACAATAGTCTTCCCCCAGCGTTGTGCGTATCCAACAGAAAAGAAACAGGAAACTGTGGTTCCGTGCGGTTAGATGTGACACAACCCCTTTTGCCAATAAACGGGCACATTTGTTTCCATCTCCTGCTGAACATAGGCCTCACCAACCTCCGTCACTGCGAGCGAATTGTAAGGAGACCCCCACGAGATGGACCTGCGACCTGGTAAAGGTTGGTGGTTGGAAGCAGGCGGCACAAAGTCGCTCGCAGTGGCGGAATCATAATTACTGTATTATGATTATAAAATATGTTTAATTGTCATCACAATAGATTAGTTAACCTTGTAAAAGGACGACAAGGTAAGAGTGTCATAAGCGACATTGGAGTGAACAATTTAGATTCTAGATTGTTAGTTGAAATTATATCTTTAGATTTTTTATTCAGGTTGATTTCTGAAATGAATCTTAAGAATGTTTAAGCAATGTATTATGTATGTTTAAAGGCTTCTGCCCACTCATCGTGACATACATTGAACGTAATAGGAACGTATCAGACGCGTAAGAAGCACGATACTCTCTACTATGCCCACTTAAATGGATCGAAAATGGTCTGTTCTCGTATGCTACCCGTATATAATTTCATTAATAGCGAGGTTCATTCAACTGACAAAATACAACTACGCGTTTATAGCGCCTTTGTAACGGTGAGTATACATACGGGTTGTCTCTGCTGGCATTGCCAAGGGCTTCCTCGGCATCTCTAAGTTGAATGTCAAGATTTCCAGTCCTTCTAATTAGGGCATTGGTGTAAAATACTGTTTCTAGGCGATTCCTCTCGCACCCATCACTGTGTCTCCTGTAAGTCAGGATTAACAACATCTCAACCGTCTTGTAGTCATTACAATCATCATCAGCAACTCATTAATGTCCCACTGCTGGAATCAGGTCTCCTCTTCTCTACCTAGAGAGCTGACAGGGTTTAGGCAATCCACACACGCTGGCCTAATGCGGGTTAGTGGATCAGACATAGGTATACTTAGAATTTTTTCCTCACGATGATTTCCTGCACCGTTAGCAGTAGGTAATAGTACACAAGGAGGTTGATATATGTAAAGTGGCATTGTTCATCCTACAGCAATTCTCCACTGATGATAATATGTAAATTACTATAAAATAAGCTTTAATTCTTTTACATTGTATCTATATTTGTTTGTTGCAGCATTCCAGCGGGGAGGGTGGCGGGGGGCGGCGAGGGTTGATCGATGTGACGGCGGGCGCCGGCGACATGTGGATCAGCGCCGTCGAGAGCTCCATACTCACCTGGGAGGAGGTGAGTTTGTCTTACATTGTCTTATTACACTAGTAACTTGGTCATAATTTTTGACTGGCCTGTTGGTCTAGTGGTTAGTGACCCTGACTGCTAAGCCGGAGGTCGTGGGTTCGATCCCCGTCTGGGTGTAATTTATCTATAATATGTATTTACAAAAAAAAAAACTATTTAAGTAGTATATCAGTTGTTTAGTACCCATAACACAAGCAAATATAATTGCTTAATTTGGGACTAGATTGCGCTGTGTGAATGTGGTAAAATAAAAAAAAATTAAATTAAAAAAATTGGGGGTCAGTTACCTGTGAAGCCAGTGTTTGTCTAATTTGGCGGTTAGTCAGATGTACTGGCAACGGTGGGTTAATTCTGGCACGTATATGGCACAAGATTTAATAATCGTCGTTTTCAAATGTCGACTCATGTGAATAACGATTTATTCTACCTTTAAGTTATACAAAGAGGGTTCTAATAATACAAGACGTATTATTAGAACACTCTTGACCTTAAGCTGCATTTCCACCAAATATGTGCGAGGGTGTGATGTTTATTTTAAACCAATAGTATTGCTTCATTTAACACTCGTAACCTGACGTCAGGTAAATGAAGCAAATCTATTGGTTCATAATAAACATCACATCCTCGCACATCTCTGGTGGAAACGCAGCCTTACACTGCTGGCTATAGCATAGTTATGTCGCTCGAAATTCAACACCTAGCTGGGTTTTTGTTTTTAAACATACAGATTGCCAGCTATCCAGATTACATTTAAGACATTTCAGTTATGTTATAGAATAGAATAGTAGTAGGTACAATACAGGTGGATTAATAATTATAAAAAGAGCCAATACATTTTGTCGCTAGGCAACATGCAAATATCATCAAATAATAATCATGTCAAGTTCTTATTTTATTGGGTATAGCATTAAATATACGCCCACACATAGTTATACAACTTTTTAGATATAATGTGGTTCTTGGTACCTTTTCTAACACAATTCTGTCTGGATTTCTGGTGTTACGGGGATATATATCTTTAGAGGTTTTAAATAATTTGGGATGCAGTTTTACATACTTTGCTGCTTCCAGGATATACATACAAGGGAGGGTAAGTATCTGTAACCTTTTGAATAAAGGCCTACACGATTCCCACGGTGGTATACCAGCAATAGCCCTTACACACTTCTTTTGTTTGGGAATCTTCTAGAAAGCCATCCTTAATAAACTCATATTTATCGAAATCAAAATAATTTTATTACGAGTATAACAATTTCTCATATATGAATACCTTATGAACTAACATACCTACATCTATACTAATATTATAAAGCTGTCGAGTTTGTTTGTTTGAACGCTAGGATCTCAGGAACTACTGGTTCGATTTGAAAAATTGTTTTGGTGTAAGATAGCCCGTTTATCGAGGAAGGTTATAGGCTATATAACATCACGCTACAGCCAATAGGAGCTGAGCAGTGGCCAAATAAAAAACCACAGGAGCGAAGCCCCGCGCGATTCTAGTATAACATTATTAAGCTAAAGAGTTTGTTTGTTTGAATGCTAGGATCTCAAGAACTATTGATCCGATTTGAAAAATTCTTTTAGTGTTGGATAGCCCATTTATCGAGGAAGGTTATAGCCTTTATAACATTACGCTACGGCCAATAGGAGCTGAGCAGTGGCCAAACAAAAGCGACGGGAGGGAAGCCCCGCGCGAATTCTAGTAAAATTATAAAACTACTTCACATTACACTTCGTTGTGAGTCAGGTGTACCCTGGAATTTTTAATAATAGAACCTTGTTTAATAATTCAATATGGTTCATAGTTATTCTTGTTTTTCCGTGTAGTGACGGATTAAGAATACATAATGTCACTACCCCATCTCCACCCGTGGGTGTCGTAGAAGGCGACTAAGGGAGTAACCTTATGCAGACAAGAGCACTGCGAGAAAAGGAAAATTTGAAACAAACTCTATACCAACGCGTTCGGCCAGCGTGGTATAGTAGGCTAAATTCCCTCCACATTCTTTGGAGGAGACCCGTGCCCAGCAGTGGAACATATTATTATATGGTTGAAATGCATAGTTATTCTTGAGGGTTAAGCTATAAATTATGAAGATATTATTTTGGGTAATACATTTCAATCACAACTCTAACGCTTCACGTGGTAATTGCTCGCGAGACTATGATAGATGATAATTAGTTGTCGCTTGAAATGATTAACAGCTATTGTGGTCCATATTCTGAAAATGGGTGACGAGATTATTACAATTTATTTTTGGTTATTCGAACGTCTAATAATTTTAGACGAGCTTTTTTATTCCCAAACACCTTTGCCTACCCCTTCGGGGAAAAAGGTGTGATGTTATGCTATGTTATATAAAGAAGTAGGTAACACAGATAGCTCTTCATCAGACATAATAAAAATATTCACATACATATCAATTGATATCGAGAAGAAGTAACCTAAATATTATTGTCTCGGTCTCACCGCTCAGTCTTCCTTCGGCGTGTGAGTGAGAGGGTATGAGATGAGGAAGTCTGTGTTGTTTAATATCTTTATAAAAGTGATGTTATTTGAAACATGTGTATTTATCTTAAACTAGAAGTCATCCGTGTAGTGACGTATTAAGAATACATAATGTCACTACCCCATCTCAACCCGTGAGTGTCGTAAAAAGCGACTAAGGGAATAACCATGCAGACAAGAACACTGCGAGAAAAGGAAAATTCGAAACAAAACCCTATACCAACCCGTCTGGCCAGCGCGGTATAGTAGGCTAAATTCCCTCCATATTCTTTGGAGAAGTCCCGTACCTACCAGCCATACGTTTATGGGTCGAAATGAATGATATACATCCTCACAGACTTTGACATTTATATTAATAGAAGGAGTACTTAGTACCTATAAACCCGTATTAGTTGTTGTACCAAGTTGCATTGTAAACAATGTTATATAGTGGTCTAATACCATTAAGACTAATATTATTATTATTATTATGTTACATGTAGCTTACAATATCGCTTTGGAATTTTCTGTAAAGGTGTTGTAAATGTGTTTGAATAATAAATAAATAAATAGTTTATAGTTTCTAGCGTCTCCACTGTCCCCTCCAGTGGGCGCTAGGCAAGAGTATAGGAGTAGATCCGGCTATATGGCGAAGGGCGGATGCTCCGACGAAGACTCGGTTCGAATTTGAATTTGTATTAATTTAGGATTTTGAATTTTGAATTATTAAAAGTAAATTAAAAAGAAATCAAAAGAGATCCAAAAGGTGGTCAAAAGAGGTGCAACGGGTGCAACCGTTACAAGTTAAGTATAAACAGAACATGCGGCTGCTGCCAATGAGCTCCTGCTGCAGCTCCTAAAGCTTAAACAGTATTGGGTTTTATTATTTTGTTTCAGTTGCTGCGTAATAAAAGGTAGATTAAAACAAAACTATTATTACACAAATAGATCGATTGATACCTTGTCAATGTCCAGCAAAGCCATTTCATTTGTTTCCAAAGAAACTGGGTCATGCATAGCCGCTTTGAAAGGTTAACTGTTAGCTTAGAGTCGGTCATATTCATATTATAATAAGTAATAGAAAGCATATTACAAAGCTTATGAGAAATAGGCAGTGAAAACTGTGTCTAATGAAAGAGTTTGTGTAACTTCAGTTCCGTTAAGAATTGCATGTGCTTTAGCCAAGAGAAGGCTTAGAAAATAATCAATTTAAATAAATATCGATCTAAATGTCTGCATGTTATCTGTGTAGCTTTTTAATTGCCTAAAGTGCCAGACGAGCAGACGGCCCATCTGATGGTAAGTGGTTACCGTCGCTCATGGACGTTGGCTAGCCATGCTAGGCGCAGCCATGATAGCTCTCTTTAAATCTCGTTTGAAGAAAGACATGCTCAGAAAACAACGCTGTAGGAAGTTCACCTCACAGCCGGCACGTAGTGACGGATTAAGAAAATATAATGTCACTAACCCATCTCAACCCGTGGGTGTCGTAAGGCGACTAAGAATGTACCTTATACAGACAAGAGCACTGTGAGAAAAGAAAAATTCGAAACACATTCTATACTAACCGTCTGGCCAGCGTGGTATAGTAGGTTAAATTCCCTCCACAATCTTTGGAGGAGAGCTGTGCCCAGCAGAGGGACGTATATGGGTGGAAAAGATGACTAAGCGAACGGCTCTTAGACACTTTTTCGGCTGGAAGACCAAATTACCATTTGTCTTTTACATTTCATTTCATACACGTCTCTACGAAAAATTGTCGATAATCAAGACATATATGTATATGAATTGAGGAATTCCAATTATAATGAAATTATATATGAACTACGTATGATTGTCTGACTGGATGCGGAAGGCGGAGGATCGAGTGTTATGGCGCGTGTTGGGAGAGGCCTATGTCCAGCAGTGGACTGCAATAGGCTGAGATGATGATGACGTATGATTGTTATGATGGTTATAATGTTCTGTAATTTCCTGTTATTCATAATAATAGTAAATTTTTTGATCGTCATGCTTTTACCCCATGGAATATTCTGGAAAATTTTCACTTGATATCATTACCAACCCTCTGTGGGAGGTAAAGGGGGAGAGGGGGAAGGTCTGGCCATAGATTATATTAACATTCATGACGTCATTAATATTGTTACACCATTTGCTACGGTTAAGTACTCGTAATAAAAGTAATTGCTTCTGAATAATTGATCAATTTAATCTAATAAAAAGTTGTATTTATTGATGAGGATAGATAACAAAGGTTCATAACTTTTTTATGCCGATGAAAATGTATTTATGTCAAGTTTGATGGTCAGTAAATATCGTAGTTAATGGATATTTTTTTTGTATTCAAAAAATAATAAGAAACTTATTCTCATAAATAAATCTAAATAGAAACTACAGAAGTAAACATTAAATTTCTATAGTTTCTATATATTTGTAATCTCCAACGTGCGTTCGTCTGTCTGTGGCACCATGGTCGTTTTACGGGTGAACCATCTTGAATGCGATTTTTTAAACGTGAAAGCTGTTTTTCCATCGATGATTCTTAGATATGTTTTATCTGCCTTGAGCCCTACAGAATACTGTTGACTTGGGGTAGTGACATTATTGTATTCTCCTTACAAGGACAATAAACAGGTCATAACTGACTTAAAAAAGGTATATAAGCTTAAAACGGTTTCGTTTATATCTTAGAGGAATTTGTCGAAGTATTTATTCAGGAGTACGAAGTTTGTATAACATTGCGCACAAAGTTATGCTTGTCTTGAATAAATTAGCAAAGGTCGTGTCTCCCCAGCTAACGAGGACTGAGGGGGGAAGTATGATGTACCTATACAATGTTACTGAGGCCCAATCAGTTGAGGAAGTGTTGATACCCAGATAACTATATATCGGACAGAATTGGCGAAAAATATCCTATGATATACTGTTATTGAAGGCATTTTTGGTCAAGCAGTTGTATGTATTATGAAACTGCAAAATTCGAATCAAGTCTTATACAGGGTGTATACGACGTTACGACATTAAATGAAACCACGTGTAGCATGTGATGTTAGAAGGCTATACCAAAAAAATTAAACAGAAATTTGCAATAGTTTAGACGCAAATGTACTTTCTTTATGTCACAGTTGTTCACAGTTTTAAACAACCTGTAGGTATTTACGATGATCGTATGTTGTCATTACGTCATTCAATTCATTTAAATATCTCTGACTCTTTCATATTATCTTATCTCTTACTCTGTTCCGCACTGTTGTCGTTGTCATGTCGAAAACGTCATTATAGAAAAATAATGTGTAGTTTTATATTCTTAAATTTTTCGACTTTACATAATGTGTAGCTTTTTTTTTTTTTCTTTTTTTTTAAATAATTTATATTAGAATATGTTTATAAGGGTTAACACTGGTTGCCTTGTCATTTAATGTCGTATCGTCGTATACACCCTGTATAATCGAGCGATAATTCTGTTAAATGGAAAATACACTTTGAGGTCTATAAATTGTTTAGAATCTAAGTATATTTTTATCCTTTAATTATACTATTTTAAAGTCCTCACAGGACAAACGATTAAATAAGTTTGGCTGTTGTATTAAAAGACCCTGCTATACTTCGCACGGGTACAGTTTTTGCGATTTCCAAACAAAAATACTCCTCGTATTACTTTTCCCGTGTATTTTCTAAATAATATCTTACAATCCTTATCCTGACAATCACTATATAGTGTAAAACAAAGTCGCTGTCGCTGTCTGTCCGTCCCTATGTATGCTTAAATCTTTAAAACTATGCAACGGATTTTGGTAAGCTTTTTTTTAATAGATAGACTGATTCAAGAGGAAGGTTTATAGGTATAAAATGCATACCACGCGGGCGAAGCAGCGGGCGGAAGCTATTTACGAATAAAATTGAAAATAATTAGCCTAATCAGTGTTCCAGCGACGTGCGCACATATAATAAGTGTATTGCGCATTTGATTTTTCTTTCTATACATACATACATATATATTATGTATTGCGCTGGAAAGCGTCAATTATATATCATCGACCTATGAATACCCTACTGCTTGACACGAATCTCTTCTCTATCCAGAGAACTAATTCCCATATACACAATATCTGTGAACAGCATACAGCAGTCTCCAATGCTCCACTTGAGATGAGATGCTATCAATGTCAAGAGCTATACCGCATCGCTAACTACCTAGCTATAACGCCCATTTGCATACAGTGACCTAGTTCCACTATCATCTAAATTCTAACTACGTATATGATCCGAGATTAATGTTGCCAGGTATCTAGAATTTTCTGGACGTGCGAAGCGATTGAAATATGCCTATTATATATAAACTATTTTTCACTGGTGTATCTTATTGGGATTTTATTATTGCTTTCAATAAATTAAAACCGTTACAGTTGTAGAGTGGTTTGATGTCGTGCACGCGTGATTTATAATGAAAGAAACCATCATATATGAACCACGACACATAAAACTTAATTTGAAAATTTACGCAGAAGTTAAAGGCTGTCTAAAATTCCGACTCCTAATATTAAGATGAGATTTAACATGGCTGGCTAAAAGTACGTAGGACATATACTTTTCCTCAGATATTTTGCCAGTTAGTAATCATGCCCTTAATTTTCAGTTCCAAAATATTACACCGATTCTGGCAACACTATTTGAGATCCGCCATTAAGTACCTTTACCAAATGGTCTTCATAATAAATTGTTTCAGCATTAATATTAGTGCTTCGTTTTGAATAATGATCTTGAATATTCGTAGGTTGGTAGGTTGTATAGTGTGCGTTTAGGTCGAAATTTGCAAGTCAAGCTTGTGCCAAATTTTACTTGACTGAGCAGTAATTTTCTACATGATACGACAAACAATAATGCGCTCTAAGACAACGATCCTGACTTCACCAAAAACTTGCAAATAATTTAATTAGGAGTAAGATTTCAATGAATGAATTTACTAATGTATATATTTCGAATAATTAAGAAAATAATGTTAGTACCCCATCTCAACACGCGGAAATCATAAAAGGCGAACAGGAAAATTCTAAACAAACCCTATACCAACCCGTTTGGCCGGCGTGGTATAGTAGGCTAAATTCCCCCCGCATTCTTTGGAGGAGACCCGTGCCCAGCAGTGGGACGTTTATAGCTTGAAATAATGACATTTGGAATAATCATATTGCCCAGAAGTGGAATTTTACGCCCTAAGTATCATCTGAATGATCAATTCACTTTTATGGACATAATTGACCATGTTTCCGTTCAGTTCACAGTCAATTGAATCGAACCGGTTGCCGTGCTAATTATACCGACACGTGGTTTCATACAAATGTAACACTTTTGGCGACACATGTTTACCATAACATATTGCGTAAGTAACGTATGGTTTTGTCACGCGATTATAGTATGTAGTATTAATATAAATAAGAATGAAAACAGGCTTCGATTTAGGGCTCATTTGCATAAAGGTAACTTCTCGAAGGTATTTGCGGTCTCTTTTTTTTGCGACAAATAAATTATAGACAAAATGCGTCTTTGGTCAAGGGAAATAGATTTAATTGTTGACTGACATTCTTTAGTAGGTTTACCAATATCTATCTCTAAGAATATCAGGTGACTCTACCCAAAATTCTACTAGGTGTAAAATAAAGCAATTATTTATGTACTCACACATTTTAATTTTTAAATTACGAGAGCCGTCAAATACTTCAATACTAATATTATAAAGAAAGATTTGTATTTTTGTATGTAACGAATAAATTTAAAAACTACTGGACCTATTTCAAAAATTCTTTTCCCATCCATCCTATCCATCCCTATCAAAAATATTAAAAACAACATTTTAAGTTCCTATCCCAATACTAATTTGCAAAACGGTAACTTCAAAACAAGGATCTTTTCATACACCGTTTCATCGCTAATTTGACCCTTCCAAAGCCACCCTTGTCAAAAATATTGATGAGGGTATTTTTTATTTTGATAGTAGTATTCCAAAACAAATTTTCAAATCTATAAGTTAAAAAACAAAGAAGTTTCATACAATCGTTTTTATCCCTTTTCACCCCCTTAGGGGTGGAATTTTAAAAACCCTTTCTTAGTACACCTCTAGACATTAGGACAAACACACCCTCCAAATTTCAAGTCGCTACGACCAACGTTTTAGGCTGTGCGTTGTCTGTCAGTCAGTCAATCAGTCAGTCAGGTTGATGAATACTTCTATTAATAATATATAATCTCATAAAAGAAACTGACTTAATTGTATTAGAATAGAAATATACAGTGTAAGACGTATGCAATTTATTATGTTGTATACTAAATAATAATGGTTTTTGTATCGAAACGACAAGCTTAGATATGTATATAATTCTATATACACCTGTTCAAATACACATTCTGCATAGACGATGACTTTAATGAAGAAAAATTGATTTGTTAGGGATTGTTTTGGTTATTGTAGAATATTTTAAGAAAGTTATGGTTAGAACCGTGTTGTCCGTGTAATGACTCCCGTATACGTTTGTCTGGTGCGATACTTGGGGGTACAAAATTGTAAGAACAATAAAAAATAATTAAAAAAATAGTATATACATACTCGTATGTACTTACTTCTCCGTGTAGTGACGGATTAAGAATACATAATGTCACTACCCCATCTCAACTCGTGGGTATCGTAAAAGGCGACTAAGGGAACCTTATACAGACAAGAGCACTGGCAGAAAAGGAAAATTCGAAACAAACCCTATACCAACCCCTCTGGCCAGCGTGGTATAGTAGGCTAAATTCCCTCCACATTCTTTGGAGGAGACCCGTGCCTTTTTTGCTTGCCGTGATTATTATTATTGTTATTATTATAAAGCTGAAGAGTTTGTTGTACGAGCTAATCTCGGGAACTACTGGCCCGAATTAAACATTTATCGAGGAAAGCTATAAGCTATTTAATATCATGCTAAGACCAATAAGGTCTGAGTTAAGTCCAAACAAATATCCACGGGAGCGAAGCGAAAAAATTAAACAAAATGCGTTAAAACATTACCCCCTTTTTTGGCAGTCGGGTATAATATAATAATATTCTACCACATTCACACAGCGCCATCTAGTCCCAAAGTAAGCAATTATATTTGCTTGTGTTATGAGTACTAAACAACTGAGATATTTTTTTTGTAAATACATACATATTATAGATAAATTACACCCAGACACAACAAGCCTTTATGCTCATCACACAAAGTGTTGTCTTGGGTGGGGATCGAACCCACGACCTCCGGCTTAGCAGTCAGGGTCACTAACCACTAGACCAACAGGCCAGTCAAATAAAAATAGTGTCTAAAATAGTGACTTACATAAGTCGCAGTGAATGGGTATTTGAGATTATCCCTTTCTTCTGTTTCCATAACTAACCGACAACATTCCCGAAGTAACCAGTTGAATCACTACAAGTCTCATCAATGTTATAAAACAATATTATAAAATCACGTGTCATCATTTGAAAAATAAAGTGTGTTTATAAAACATTTGGATTGACACAATGGGTCCGTGAGAGTCTCATGAAATATAAACTCTTCCTGCTGTGGTGTTGGAAACTGTAATGATACAAACAGAAAGTACACACAACTTTGTTCTTGGATGTATAAGATTTAACTATATTGCGAATAATAAACCATTAAGGTATCTAACTATCAGCTTGCCGGAAGATGACAGCCTGTCTGTTAAGCGCGGAGGTACGCCGGCTAAAAATTTTTCAAAATTTGACCTTTCTGTGTGTGTGTCTGTCAAATCGTAGCTCTTGAACAAATGAGCCAATTCTGATGCGGTTTTTCTCATAGGAAAACTGTCATGATCGTAATGGTTCCCACCGTTTCAATGTCTTCAGCTTTTGTGGGGATGACTTAAAATTTTCAATTTTGTTTCATTTTAACTTACCTGTTACATTCATATTCTTAGCTTATGACTTTCATAAGAGTTGCTTTGTAACCTAGATGAATAAATGATATTTCATTTCATTTATTTAATCGCAGCTGTCAATAAAGACATTGCAATAATCTCTAGAAAGTCAAAGACTCCTAAATTTATAGGTTCAATGAAAAATCTTAATGAAAAAAGTAATTTCCTTGAGAGTATAAAAAGCTTTTCCTGGCTCTGGATCTGATTTTTTTCGATTAAATGGTAACGCATTATATGTCGGTGATTTTCTCGTAAGAATATAAAGAAAAGCGAGTACGGTTCGGATTTCAAAGCGAAGACAAGTACCTACAAGATAAGAGGAAATGCGTCATTAAAACCCATACAATCAATATTGAATAGAAATAAATAATATACTAATAGCATTTCTATAACGTCGCACTACCGGGCAAGGGTCTTGTATCTCTATATAGAGAGAGAGCTAAGAGGATTTAGGCCATAATTCACTGGTTTAGTCTAGATTGCTGAATGAGACATACCCTTAGATTGAGTTCTTCTCTACTTATTATAACGCGTAAAATTAATGTCTATTCATCATCATTACAACCCATAAATGTCCCACTGCTGGCCACGGGTCTCCTACAAACATTGGAAGGACTTTAGCCTACTATAACACACTACGGCCACACTGGTTTTGTTTCAAATTTTCTTTTACTCGCAGTGCTCTTGTTTACTTAAGGTTACTCTCTTAGTCGCCTTTTACGGCACCCACGGGTTGAGACGGGGCAGTGAAAATATTGTTAATCCGTCACTATACGGACCATGTAATATAATAATAATATTCTACCACATTCACACAGCGCCATCTAGTCCCAAATTAAGCAATTATATTTGCTTGTGTTATGGGTACTAAACAACTGATATACTACTTAAATACATTTTTTTTTTGGAAATACATACATATTATAGATAAATTACATCCAGACACAGAACAAACCTTCATGCTCATCACACAAAGATTTGTCCTGGGTGGGGATCGAACCCACAACCTCCGGCTTAGCAGTCAGGGTCACTAACCACTAGACCAACAGGCCAGTCAGTCATGTTTATTAGTTGTGTTTGATACATATATTTGAGTTTCTTTTCGATTTAGTGGCCCCTGGACTTTCTATATAACAATAATAGCAACTTTGTTTTATGTCCTACTGCTGGGACGGAAGCATGCTAAAAATCAGCAACCCATTAAGTCCTACTGCTGGGCTCGGGTCTCCTCTCCTCTAACTAGAGAGCTGAGAGGGCTTTAGGCCATTATCCACTCACGTTGGCTTAGTGCGGGTTGGTGGATCAGACATACTCATAGAATTTCTTCTATATGTGGGTTTCCTCACGATGTTTTCCTTCACCGTTAGCAGATGGTAAGTCACTTGACTAGTACATATAAATTCCACAAAGTGGAATCCACATTGGTACTGGCCGGTCGGGATCGAACTCGGATCGCGTGATTCGCACGCCGGTCCCTTATCCATTTAGCCATCTTATGCTAACAATACTGGAAATAAACTAGTAACTTTACTCAAATAAAAACTCGGCATTTGTTACTTGATGTCATTCAAGTGATTGATGACTGTTAATAATTGAGAAAACATTGGACCAATCCATTTATCAATCATTATATTTTGATTGACGTTTTCGGATACGATGATTGAGAAAATTTACAATAATATAACATTATTACCGCTTTACGCTTCTTTGATTTGAAATGCCTTTAACGCGAGATTTATTAACGTTATTGGCTGTTATTGGGTGAATTGAGTTTGTGATATAGCGTAAAAGGTTCTTGGATAACATTGAGTCATTTCAATATACAAATTTTAACATGATAAACAATACTACAATTATCTATGAAATGAAATAAATTGAAATCTCTTTTATTCATCTAGGTTACAAGGTAACACTTATGAAAGTTACAAGATAAGAATGTAACAGGTTATCCGAAAAGTAGTGTCAGCAAATTTGCCTACGACCAGTTGTTGACGAGGTGGAGCTATGAGAAGAACTGGCAAGAAACAAACGCCACTCTTTTAAAAAAAATGGATAGTTACTTTTTTTGTAATTTACAATTTGGGTACCGTGTAAAGTGATGCAGCAGAGCACCACACCGTTAGATTAATGAGTTATAATTAATGTTTACAAACTAAATAATAAACAAAAAGTAAAAAGTCAGGCAGCAGCCGTTAATTATCTATTTATTTGTGCTGTGTTATTCCGAATATTGAATGGTTTATTGTCTACTCGTGCATGTTAAATGAATTTGAACTTTCAAATGTGGAAACTGGTCGAATAGGAAGTTGGCTGACTATACTTCTCCAGGTGGGTGGTTTAGTTTGTGCGGGAATTACCCTCTGGGCTATTCCTTTCTTTTATTTCTAACCATATTCAATCTTTCTCCAGGTGGCTGAACGTCTGAACGTGGACGTTCGCCGCGGCCTCTCATGGCGCGAGGCCAATGATCGCATGAACTTCGTGGGTGCCAACGAGTTCCAAGTCAAGGAGCAGGAGCCGCTATGGAAGAAGTACATCGAGCAGTTCCAGAATCCGCTCATACTACTGCTGCTTGGTGAGTACCGTCTATTGATTAACTTTCGCGACTATAGTACACAATAGTACACATGCCTAATGTAAGACAAGTCTATTTCATACATTTATTTACTCAAGATTGCAATGGAAACATTCTCCTTTTTGGCAGTCGGGTAAAGCAGGTTGATAGGTAAAATCTCCTAATAACCTATTCAATTCAACATAATAAATTGTACAAAAGTGCTTTTACCAATTAAAATACCACGCCCCCACGGTAGGACTTTCGCTACTGTTCTTCTAAAAACAATTTAGTCTAATGCACTCTACTTTAAATCTTTACTACGTGAGTAAGCTAAAAGCGACGAAGTACAAAATATATCCCAAAAGTAAATGTAACATGCATTAACCAGACTAAAATTGGTTGCACATTCTTACATGCATATTTAATGATAAGTAGATACGTGTCTAAACTTATTTACATAATATATACCAAAAATAGTATATTTTTAATGCAGTATTTGGTGTCTGCAAAAAAGATACCGTTAGTCATATTAGCAAATAGTTAATTTCAATGTATGTATAGCAATGTTTGACTTAAACATAAAATCCGAGTGTGGTATAAACTTTGAAGTTTATTTGTCCTTAAACATAATTACGCCTGCTTCCATTGGAGAGGGCAGAGATCACGCATTTTCGTGTCTCTACATTCAACGAAACTTATATCATTTTGAGCATTTGACGCTCATGTTTTTAGTAAACTAATGTCTAATCGTCAAGGGGTTACCGCATTATCATCATCATCATTTCAACGTATTAACGTCCCACTGCTGGGCACAGTTCTCCTCCAAAGAATGTGGAGGGAATTTAGCCTACTATACTTACCACGCTTGCCAGACTTGGTATAGGGTTTGTTTCGATTTTTCCTTTTTTCGCAGTGCTTTTATCATAAGGACACTTCCTTAGTCGCCTTTTACGACACCCACGATGAGGTAGTGACACTATGTATTCTTAATACGTCGCTATCCGGAAAACCGCATGAATTTCAGTAATAACTTGCCTATCTTCAAGAGAACTCTTTAATTCTTCTTGGAAGGTCATTCGGCTACAGAAGCCTTATAAAATATTCTCGTTCGAAAGAAATTATCCAGCTGAATAATGTTGAATACTTGACGTCTAATTTGTAGATACATACTAATAGCACAATTTCAATAATGAATTATTGTTTTTTTAATTCAATTACCTTTTTACTACACGTGCATGTAATTACTCTCTAAGTAATTACTTCGACTTTTATTGAAGATCCTATCACGGTTAAAATGGAAATAAATTACGTACTATCAAATGGGATGAATAAGCATTAAACACTTGTAATTATAATAATTATAAATCGATGGACAGAAATTTACACAGTAGGTGCCTAAATTAGATCATGGTCGCCGAGGTAGACCTTGCATGATGATTTTTCTGGATATTTGGAGAACTGGCAGGCGTTTGCTTAAATGTGGAAGCATGAAAGACTATGGAGATACCTTTGTCAGTGGTAGAACAGTATAGGTTAGAAAAAAATAACATGAAAAGTTGCAACGATTTCCGTAAAGTTATTTGGAGCATCTGAATGCACAAGACGCTACATCTTAGGACACACCTATTTCCAGCAGAGAACTGTAATAGGCTGATGATGATGATCATTTTATGAATACTATTGAATTAAACAGATTAATTTGGAAAGCTTAACTAATCGTCAATTCAAATTATATTCAAAATTAATGCAACGGTATAAACCGGTATCTAAATATCTATATCATATGGTAAAGGCATTTTTTAAAAGAAAAAGATAGGTAAATATTTGCTTCGTATATTAATGGATATCGTTTGATAAATTTAGTGCGGAAAAATGTACCATATTGGCTTCATTAAAGGGACTAGATTTCTGTGATCAGAAATATTGACTGGCCTGTTGGTCTAGTGGTTAGTGACCCTGACTGCTAAGCCGGAGGTCGTGGGTTCGATCCCCACCCAGGACAAATCTTTGTGTGATGAGCATAAAGATTTGTTCTGTGTCTGGGTGTAATTTATCTATAATATGTATGTATTTACAAAAAAAAATGTATTTAAGTAGTATATCAGTTGTTTAGTACCCATAACACAAGCAAATATAATTGCTTACTTTGGGACTAGATGGCGCTGTGTGAATATGGTAGAATAATAATATTATATAAGTATATATAAAAAGAGTGGCATATCTAGTGGTTGTGTTCTATATTACTGCCGTACAGGGGCTTGGGCTTTGATTACAGCATTGGAATTAGGAAGTCCCGTAAAATGATAAATGATATTGAATTTTGATATAGAGATTTGCTTGGAAGCTACAAATGTTTCCTGTGCAGGTAGACATCAAACGTAAAAATTGGGGATATTCTCCTTTTCGGTAGCCGTTCAAAGCATCGAATTCCAGAACAAAAATATAAAAGCACAGGTCAATTTATAGCTTATCCTACAAGGTTCAATTTTCTTTGAAATATCGTTTTCCGATCAAGAAACTGAAACTTTTATGAGAAGCTTCTTGCACAGTTTGAACCTGGCTTTTAGCTAGAAGTAGGTAATATTGTGCACCTGCGCACTTTGTAACTAGGCTCGCTTTAATATTGAGCCTTTAAATTGTCGCGTCGTCGCACACCTGTCGACGTTAGGGCTGCTACTTAGTACTTTAGTTACCAGAAAAGTTTGTAGCAAAAGTTTTATTTTATGTTACATCATTAGTGCAATAAGAGAATAAGACGTGTTTGTGTTTTACGATTTTGTTCCTTGTAATTATGAGTATAAAGTGCTGGTTACTTAGAGATTCGGCTATAATTTTTCAGAGTGTGTGACAAAGATTAAATAATAATAATATTCTACCACATTCACACAGCGCCATCTAGTCCCAAAGTAAGCAATTATATTTGCTTGTGTTATGGGTACTAAACAACTGATATACTACTTAAATACATTTTTTTTTGTAAATACATACATATTATAGATAAATTACCTACACCCAGACACAGAAAAATCCTTCATGCTCATCACACAAAGATTTGTCCTGGGTGGGGATCGAACCCACGACCTCCGGCTTAGCAGTCAGGGTTAGTGACTCTGACTGCTAAGCCACTAGACCAACAGGCCAGTCAAAGTTAAATTTAACACTTTTGTGAAGTAAATAGTTTTTTTTAGATTTAAATTGTCTAGTGGTTTCAATTCTTAGGTCTATAGGTACAGAAGATATAAAGTAGTTTATATTTAAAGGAAAAACACTGTGAAAAGGTAATTTATGTTAATAATAACCCACCTCTACTTGTATATTATCAACATAAATTAGCTCTAAAAATTAAAAACACGTTCCTCCATTAACAAGAAACATGTTTTTTGTTTAACAAAAAAGTGTTATCAATGAATGAAAAACCTGAATATAACTACCTAAACGCAAAAAAGGAAAATAACAATTATATTGCTACTGATAACATTCTTGCCTTTAAAAAAAAGCGGTTTTACACTAACTAGTTTGTGAAATACTTACTCGTATATAATGCCTAATCACGTGTTTAATTGCAACCATCTTCATTATTTACTGAAATCTATTACTTTTAACACCATCATTAGTGAAAGTCAACTCATTTATCCATTAACTAGTTAACTGTAACGGATGTATTCTACCGGGTATTAAAATAATAATATTCTACCACATTCATACAGCGCCATCTAGTCCCAAAGTAAGCAATTATATTTGCTTGTGTTATGGGTACTAAACAACTGATATACTACTTATATACTTTTTTTTTTTTTTAAATACATATTATAGATAAATTACACCCAGACACAGAACAAACCTTTATGCTTATCACACAAAGATTTGTCCTGGGTGGGGATCGAACCCACGACCTCCGGCTTAGCAGTCAGGGTCACTAACCACTAGACCAACAGGCCAGTCAATATAAAAAGCATTAAAATGGGTTGAAAAGTTGGTAAATAAAATGTTTCAAATAATTTGTTTAATCTAAATTCAAACTAAATAAAATTCAGCAAATGATAAAGGTATTGAAATTTTATCGAAACGCTTTCATTTTAACAGTATTTCTAGTTGTAGTTTGGTTAGCAAATTCCCCACTTACGTCAATTGCTGCTATTTAAAAATAATAAGTGATAACACTTACGTTGTTATGTCTACCCTCCTTCCATTCCTCTTTGTGTACGAAACAGGGATAAGTGCTGTCAACGGTGGTTAGTCTTTCTCCTTATTGGAAGGGTCAAGTGGTACTTTACGTTGTTTCCACCCTGTTACGTATTTATGGTGAAACAGCATTTTTGCAAATTCTCGAACGATTTATCTGATAATGCTGCGGATTTTTGTAAGCTCAGTGAATGGGTAGCTTTAATAGTGACCTAGATTGATATTTATGGTTATTGCTTGCCTGCTGTGGATATCAGCGTCATGTAGCCTAAAGACTTCTTATTAAATCTATCGTAACTATATCGTTTAAATAAATATTAATGAATTAATGTGTTGCCAAGCGCAAAATTAAGAACGACTCGACCTTTTTTTTAATATTTACTGGAGTGCAAGGAAAGTTATTGCAGAGGAAAAAAATAAAAAATGCACAAAAAGATAGTATAGTTTTAGGATAAGTAAAACAAAAACAAAAAACACTGCTGTTAAAATGTCAGTGTGCTACACTTCTGCCTACTTCATCAAGCAGTAAATGTTGTTGCGAAACTAAGAAAATTGCCTTTTTCCGTCTAACCGCCTATTACCCTTTCGCTTCAATAAAACTTGCTTCTAAGAGCCTAAATAAGTATTTACTATCAATAAAATACTTATATGGGACAACCCTTATTTAACACAGTAAAAAATAACGATACGCGTGGTGAGTAGTCGTAATTTTTCATGGAGTATCAGAGAAAAATGTCTGGAACTTGTCTTCAAACTTCTTGTGACAAGCCTATTCTTGTACCGTCTGCTTCAAATGTTAATCTTTATTAATTTAGTGCTTCATGGGGTGTGACCTTTATCATAATAGTTTCAGACTGTTGGCGCCTGTCAACGTACGGAGAAAATGATAGGCGATGACGTCACTCGTTACGAAAATTTGTCTGAGTTTTCAAATTGTGACTTTTATCGCGCTAACGATGCTTGCTTGTTAGTGTAAGCTTCCTGTGATGTAAAATTTTAGAAACATAAGGTCTATTATAGCGTGACTAAGTAATACCTACTTTTGAGATTTATATAATTACAGGCTTCAGAGACTGCTATTCACAAGTCGTGCCATAATGATTTCCCATTTTAAAGGCTTAGAAAGAATCCATTGTTACAAAAAGGAACAAAAGATTAATGGCTAACGTAAATTTACTTCACATTCTTCTCTGTATAAGATATCATGAGGGTAGAAACAAAAATAAAACTCTTTTCCAACATTAGGGAGTGACTGACGGCTGTGCTTTATGAGCCCAATATTGGAAAACTCGAGTGTATACAGTTAGAAGGTTTGCGCCTTGCGAGTTTGTAACGCCGCGGTTTTTTTTATTTATTTGAAAATTTAATTTTAAAAACCTGTTTCACCACTGCCTTAATGGCCCCAATGGACCTCATAAGCATTAGCTATGAGGTCCTGGGTTCGAAATCTGGAAGGGGGGTACCCTCCGTAAGAATGGTACTTGCTTTGCTATCATGAAATTCCCAGTAAAAGTCTAAACAAATATGCCAATATGGTTGATGGCTCGCCACTTGTTACATGAAACCTGCTGCTCCTTTTAAATTTGAGCGTGAAGCACACCTCGACCGACTCTTTCGAGGAAAACGGCGTGATGCTATGTTAGCAAAATTCTAGTAAAAACTGCTACGTTCCCAGGCCGTACGGCGTAAACGTCCTTAATATCGAAAGTATTTTCATCAGGAAGATATTTGTAATACGTCCGTTAAATTTCGAATCATATAGTAATATACATTTTATTTATTTTGATGTGAGATAAAACCGGCCTTTATTATACGTACTTGTCCTATACTTGTAATATGAATACATCATCGTTTCAACTCATAAACGTCCCACTGCTGGGCACAGGTCTCCTCCAATGAATGTGGAGGGCATTTATTAGCCTACTATACCACGCTGGCCAAACAGATTGGTATAGGGTTTGTTTCGATTTTTTCTTGCAGTATTCTTTTCTGCATAAGTTACTCTTTTAGTCGCCTTTTACGACACCGTCGGGTTGAGATGGGTTAGTGGTATTATGTACTAGAAATCGCGCGAGGCTTCTCTCCCGTCGCTTTTGTTTGGCCGTAGCGTGATTTTATATAGCCTATAACCTTCCTCGATATCGAATTTAGCCTACTATACCACGCTGACTTGACAGATTGCATTGATTGCATTATATGCATACGGTTTTGTTTCGAGTTTTTCTTTTCTTGCAGTACTCTTATCTGTTTAAGGGTTGAAATGGAGTAGTGATATTATAAATTCTTAATCCGTCTCTACACCGACAAATTGACATTTACGTGTACAGAAAACTTCTGCTCAAAATTAATTATCACAGAAAATACAAATACTTTCAACTACTTACATTTGTTGCAATGGGCTATCTGACACTAAAATAATTTTTCAAATCCGATCATTAGTTTCTGAGATCATAGCGTTCAACAAACAAACTCTTTAGCTTTATAATATTTGTATAGATTCTTAATCCGTCTCTACACGGATAATGATGAATACATAGATAAATATTAATACGTCACTACACGGAGAACTTGTACATAACTTGTTATTAGCAATTTAAGTTACTTATTTATAACCACACATGTATCCTATTAGTCTGTAAGCTTTCTGAACAGAAATAAATAAATAAATAAATAAATAAATAATGTACGCGTATATTCATTTTGCGGTACTAGAGAGTTCATTGTCACGTCGAAGTATGCACTTGTTATGTTGAACAGGTTTTTTGCGCGCTTTTTTGCATGCTACAGTTACGCTCGGTTGGCGTTTCTGAGTCAAGTTTACGCTTACTATATATTTATTTATAATACCTTTGTCTGTCTGTGTGAAGACACGTGGTTCTCGTAAGAAACTATCGGAATTTTTTTCCAACTCCAGATTGGGTTCCGTAATTTACGAACCCGATGGGGCCGATGGGGGAAAAAGGTCCTCGAGTGGCGACCACGTATTGATAGGCGCAGCGTGGGACGGCCCCCCGCCAGATCGACCGACGACCTGGTCAGGGTGGCGGGCGGCCGTTGGTTGCAAGCGGCACAGGACCGTTCGCAGTGGCTTAAATTTGGGCTGATATGATGAATTTACGAAAAAAAAAACCGCACCCTTTCAGGATTTTTATTTTTGTTAATACTGAGACACTGTTTCCGGGGGTGAACTCTCCCATTAGTCTTAGATAGTCAATATTACGCAGAGTAAGGGGAAGCTCCAATAAGATCTTGAGGGTAGATAGTATGAAGCAGGATTAAATCGTCTTAAAATCATAAAATCTATACTAATATTAAAAAGTAGTTAAGAGTCTGTTTATTTGTTTAGTTGAATGCTAGGATCTCATCTTAAGAACTACTGGTCCGATTTGAAAAATCATTTTAGTGTTGCATAGCCCATTTATCAAAGAAGGTTAAAGGTTATATAACATCACGCTACGGCCACTAAAAGCTGAGCAGTGGCCAAATAAAGAAAGACGGGCGCGAAGCCCCGCGCGACTTCTAGTTCGTTATATAAATTTATTTATTTATAATTACAAAATTACAACTATCCTTACAGGCTAACCTAATGCGAAATTGTAGCGTTTAATCTTAATGCTATGAAACTATATACTACAAATATAAATATTAGAATAATATAAAATTATATACTTATACCTATAAAATATCCTTATGTACTATTAATTGCACACCTGATACGCGACTTGAGTGAAATCCTTGGGGGTGCACCCAAACAAGTCAACTTTCTCAGCCACTATGTTGAGCGTGCGAAGCGCGCGCGTTAGTGGCGCCCGAGAAATAAAGTAATACTAATGAAAAAGGCATTAATTTTAAGTAATATGGAAGATGTATCTGTTATATGTGTAGATTATAGAGAGAGAAAGCAGAGAGGTTTTCATATTTCTGTAGTAAACCCGCTCAAACGAAATGTTTATAGGTACGTTTAATTTCCATTATATTACAATAGATAGCGTGTTTCATGCTGTGTTGATTATGAAAGAGAACATTGTTTCCCTTTCTATAGTTCAAATTGTGATTTTATACAACGTTATTCTTTGTTTTTTTTAATTAATCATTTATTTCTAGTAATATAGATATAGTGTTAGTTACAAACAACTTAAAAACTATGTTAGTATCTATAAATAATATCGTCATCATTCATCACCAACCCATTAATGTCCCACTGCTGGGCTCGGGTCTCCTCTCCTCTATCTAGAGAGCTGAGAGGGTTTAGGCCATAATCCACACACGCTGGCCTAGTGCGGGTTGGTGAATCAGACATACCCATAGAATTTCTTCTAGAGTATGTGGGATTCCTCACGATGTTTTCCTTCACCGTTAGCAGATGGTAAGTCACATGACTAGTACATATAAATTCCACATTGTGAAATCCACATTAGTACTGCTGGTCGGAATCGAACTCGGACCGCGTGTTTAACACGTCGGTCTCTTATCCATTCTCAGCCACCACCATCATCATCATCATATCAGCCCAATGAAGTCCACTGCTGAACATAATTTCCGCCACAGCGAGCGATTTTGTGCCGCCCGCATCCAACGGCCACCCGCAATCTTTACCAGATCGTCGGTCCATCTGACATCCATAATTCATCCATCGCCACCATCACTTATAAATAAATTAAATAATATAATTAAAAGTAATGTTTGTGTAATTGTACAGAACAGTCGTTGTTTTCACTGGTGCAGGAGAACAGGCCCAGCTGATACCCTGCAGCAGCGATTAACAAACACGCAATCGAGCCTGCTCGCTATCATATCTAGGATACTGTTGGCACTGCCTACCCGGCGGACCGGCGGTTATACTAAAGCTGAAAAACCCCAATCGTCTTTTTATTTGCAGAATCAGAATAAAATATCTAAATTATAAAAGAATTAAATATCACGCTTCCGTGTAGGATTAAGAATACATAATGTCACTACCCCATCTCAACCCGTGGTTGTCGTAAAAGGCGACTAAGGGAACAACATCATGCAGACAAGAGCACTGCGAGAAAAGGAAAAATCGAAAAAAAAAAACTCTATACCAACCCGTCTCGCCAGCGTGGTATCTAGTAATATAGTAGGCTAAATTCCCTCCACGTTTCGACGTCACTAGTGACGTCACCGGCGCCATCTTGTATCCGTGCCCAACAGTGGGACGTTTATGAGCTGTACACATAAAACTCACGAAGTTAAAAGTATTTTTCATGCTTATTGCTCTCGAGCACCGGCCGAATATTGCCGAATATCAATAGTTTATGTACCTATTTAGTCCTTATTTATTTATCGCTCGCAGAATTATCTTTATATACATATATAATTCTTCTGTACGTGAGTTGACAGTGAAATCCTCCTAAACGGCTGAACCGATTTAAATGATTTTTTGTGTATGTGTTCTAGTGGATTCTAGGATGGCTTAGATTCACAAATAAAAAAAATGCAATCGATTGGTATATAATGCAGGACAACGTCTGTCGGGTCCGCTAGTACCTAAGTATATATAAATATTTGTATGGAAGAAACTCTTGTTTGCATAGCTTCGTCGGTATTGTAAGTTATAAAGGTTTATTTCGTCTGAAATTTAGAAGTAATGGCTAAAGGAATACCTTTGCATTCGTCTTGAACTGTAACGAGAGCTGTTTTTGCGCTGTAATGTGTGTGTAGGCTTTTAGGTATCGTTGTCAAATGTATTGAAATCGTCTGCCGCAGCGTGAAAGTTCAGCTTGATAAAATTTAAGTTTTAAAGGAAAGAAAACACTTATTATTAAATTTACAGCTAGGAATTTTTAATCACAATCGCATAACATCTAAAGAGAGTCAGATTCCAACGGGATGATTGTCTAGTTGTCGACCCGTAAACCGTGGTGTAATTCAAACTTTATAGGTACTCGTAAAATGGAACTATCTTGCTTGATGATAGCCGCAGTACATGACGTCACAGATAGGCCGACAGGAGATATGCGGAAGGGCACCTCGTGGTCACTGATGAGTGCTATTCTAGCATAGTGAAGCCACACACAAGTACAAGTAGAATCAAGTGAAGTCGGCTCCAAGCGCTTGTTTACAAACATTTACGTCAGTACAGAAACAGACATTCTGTCGCGTGTATTTATCTACAATAACATTATAATAATTGATTACTATTATGTATCGGTTTAATATAATAGCGAAAACATATTTATTTATTATACTGACTTACATAGTTTGGTGCTAAATATATTGTAGATATTGTAGGTATAGATAATTTGTAGTTGTGTCAAAATACTACGAGATGGCGCCACCCGCATGTTGATCACTTTCTTATTTATGGAAATTTGCGATTTTTCGGAGAAGACACAATACAGATTTATTTAAAATGGATACTTTATAGTACAAAAAAAAATTGAAATCGTTAGAGCCGTGTCCGAGATACCATCATTACTCGTTGAATAAGTAGTATTATAGATTAGATCAATAGATACTCGTCTTTAATATCTTACCACTCTTGCAGGACAGTCGCTTCGCACACAATTTTATATTTAAACTAGAAACCACGCGGTGCTTCGCTCCCGTCATTCTTTATTTGGCCGCTGCTCTTATATAGCCTAAAACCTTTCTCGATAAATGGGCAATCCATAATTTTTCAAATCGGACCAGTACTTAGTTTCCTCAGATCCTGGCGATCAACCAAACAAATAAAAATAAAAAACTTTTCAGCTTTCTAATACCTATTAGTATAGATATGCTATCTTAAACTTTATTGTGTCTGTGAACTACAGAAAAATGTTTTTCCCCAGCGATACAAGTACAAAACATTCTAACTTCTACGTATATAATATTTGCAATGACACTATGCAATGACACGCTTATTACACGATTTGATTGTGTAAATACATAATAGCGACATTAATACAAACGCAGATCGCAGACTATTATTATAATACGTAAGTAACGTGTTATTAAGCATAACTATCGCTTGCGATTTTGGTCACTTGTCACATAACGCTATATGAGAAGAAGTTAGCTTAGGAAGCTTCGTATTAAGACAAGTGCAAACATACCCTGTTCACCGATGACGGCTTTAGTCGACAATACACAGGGTCATAACAAGTAAATATAATAAAAAAATAAAATAACCCGACTGCAAAAAATCAACAGATATGCAGAGCAATGCACTAAAAGGACCGAAAAATTGGAGCCAATCTTGGAGGTCCAACGGGTACGCAGCCAAAAATGATTGTAATTATTATTCCTGATTAAATTTAAATATATAACATATGTTATATTTGTAATCTCCAATTGATTCCCTTTATTTTGATACACTACTCGATAGTTTTGGTTAAAAAAAAAATTACTTCTTTTTGAATATGTAATCTCCTTTTGATTCCCTTTATTTTGATACCCTACTCGATACGTTTGGTTAAAAAAAATTCTAACTTCTTACAATTTGGCGCCAAAAGTCCGTCGTTTTGTCTTTTTTTTTATAATAAGGACACTTGGGTTTTTGAGATGAATCTAACGATACCTTAATTGTCCAAATCCATCTAGCCGTTTGGAAGAAACGTGGGAATAAAGAAAGTTACAAACATACAAGATACGCGCGAAAAACATTACCCGTCCTGACAGTCGGGTAAAAATACAAGTTAAATATATTAAATCACTAGCTGTTGCCCAGGGCTTCGTTCCCGTCGTTCTTTATTTGGCCACTGCTCAGCTTTCAAATCGGTTCATTAGTACCCGAGATTACCCCCTACACCGTTACAAGCTTTACGTCTTTATAATATCAGTATATATTATTTTATTATTGCTACGGCACAGGCACGGAGATGTCGTGGCGTTCAAAACGTTAAAGAATGTTCTATATAGCAGAAGTACTTTTCCAGTCGTGCTGTTCAATTTAAGAATATGAACATTGTCCCAAATGGGGTTTCTAGAGGTATTACAACTACATTTCGGCAGTTAAGTCTCTGGGATTAAACACAAAACTGCGAATTTTGTTTGCTATAGAGATAATAATATATTCATATAATATATTCAACCACATTCACACACAGCGCCATCTAGTCCCACAGTAAGCAATTATATTTGCTTGTGTTATGGGTACTAAACAACTGATATACTACTTAAATACATTTTTTTTTTGTAAATACATACATATTATAGATAAATTATATAATAATAATATAATAATATTCTACCACATTCACACAGCGCCATCTAGTCCCAAATTAAGCAATTATATTTGCTTGTGTTATGGGTACTACACAACTGATATACTACTTAAACACATTTTTTGTAAATACATACATATTATAGACAAATTACATCCAGACACAGAACAAACCTTTATGCTCATCACACAAAGATTTGTCCTGGGTGGCGATCGAACCCACGACCTCCGGTTTAGCAGTCAGGGCCACTAACCACTAGACCAACAGACCAGTCAAAAAATATACATAGATTCGATCCTTATAGCTGACTATCGATCGATGCTATAAAAGTACAGGATGTTATTTTTTGGATTTTAGCTTGTTGAATTCCCGGGTGTGGCAAGCGAATTTCCGAAAATCATTTAATGCAGTTTGTTTCTTTTTAAAAATAAAAGTATGTTTTCTTTGTGTAAAATTATATTATCTATCTTCAGTATATAGACTACTTTCCCTCCAGGTGGCATTAAAAAATTCCTGTATATTTCATAAAGTGAAATCCACATTGGTACTGCCTGCCTGATTTTTATGCCGGTCACATACGTTCAGCTAGAATCGCTACATGTAATTGTAAGACATTCGTGTAGTGACGGATTAAGAATACATAATGTCACTACCCCATCTCAACCCGTGGGTGTCGTAAAAGGCGACTATGCAGATAAGAGCACTGCGAGAAAATGAAAATTTGAAACTAACCTTATACCAATCCGTCTGGCCAGCGTGGTATAGTAGGCTAAATTCCCTCCGCATTTTTGGAGGAGTCCCGTGCCCAGAAGTGGGACGTTTATGGGTTGAAATGAATTGTAAGACATAGCTACTAAAAACTTGCAACTGTAATTTTTCCCCTTTATGGTAGCAATGCATTTGTTAAACAAATCTCTAATCTTTCACAAAACCAGTTACGTTATTTGCGCGATGTTATTGATGTGATTAAAGTACTGATAACGCAGAATTAACTGTGTTTTATGTCTGTTCGTGACAAAAGATAGAGTTACATAGGTCGTGTTCAATAAACAATGATTTTAATGGTTTTGTATGGTGAGGTTTTATAAACGTTACAAGTAATCGGTCGAACACTGAATTTTAATGATCGATTACGTAATACATAATTGGATTAAATGCCATGGTGATAGTAAAGTGGATTATTTAAAATAACTGAATAAAGTAATTGAGTAAAAAAGTAAAGATCTGCAGATACGGATCTTAACTGTTTTACTCAATCGGTGAAGCTGCGCGTGATCCTGAGACGACAGTTGCAATAAGGTAAAAGATCCGCCGAAAAACTCACGAATACAGATCTTTCTTCTGTCTCGGATATCCGCGGATGCGGATACATATATCCGGCACATCACTACTATGTATGTCTGTTTTATTAATCTTAATCTATAAATGTACCCACCTGGTGAACCACTTTACCTTCGTCTGGCGTATGTTTAGGAAAGAATTGATTGCTATAGAATATGAAAACAACCAACCAACACCCAAACCTTCACTTGTCTATTGTCTAGATTGTATATAGCTAATGATGTTTTCTAGAAAGTTCGGAGCCGTCATGGCTATATACTTTAGTGGGTTAAATAGTGGGTATATGTTGATGAGTGAAAGACGTGTGTCATTGCGATCAATACTACATGTTTAATTTCATGGCCATAAGGTGGCGCTAGTATTTGTATAAAGGATGTCCAGACAATGTGCCCGGTTCTTAAAGGCTAACCTCCTATCATATGGGATTTGGTCCCATAGCACATAGCATCAAGTTAAGGAAAACGTTCCGTCCTTCGAGCTTGATGCTACATAGCATCACGCCTTTTTCCCGAAGGGGTAGGCAGAGGTGTTTCACACCCACATTTCTCCAGCTATGTTTGGTCCCATGAAATAGGGGGCGAGTCTATTGTCATCAACCGAGAACATTTGACATTTAACTTGATGCTATGTTTATAAATAACCCTTAGGTTTTCTGTTTTGTTCAGACAAAAGAGATACATTTTTAAATGATTACAATAACAATTAATTGTTACAAGAATTGAACGATCGTTTAAGTAATTTGATGCTAACATAGAATTTATGTTTAACTATCTACTAACCTCACTGTACTTCTTATAAATTAATAGTTATCTTTAGAGACTTAACGGCTTGTATACTTTCCTAAAAAAAAATAAACATCATATTCTAAAACACTGAAGATTGTTTGAAGAAAACCTATGCGTTAATAAGTTATACGACTGTCTAAAGTTTAATAATTGTGAATGTTAATTAACATTTTATGCGTAAAATGTGCTTAAGAGTATCCGGCATTTTTGTCGGTGTATGATGCACGACGCAAAACAAGAGTGCGTAAGCATGTTGGACAACAATAGTGCGAATCCATTATGGTCCAGCACGCTGTTTTCGTACGTTTTAGATGCTAATTAACCAAATGACTTAATACAAATAACTACTCACAACCAAAAAACTAAAATAAAAATAAAAAAAAACATGAAAATTAGAATGTACTCACGTTACATGTTATGTTCAATAAGTGTCCCTATATTTGCTGGTTTTTTTTTAAAACAATAAAAACCTGTCTTTGAAGTCATCTGGACAGATGTTTAAAATTTTATTGTTTTATTTAAGTACTAAGATTGCCAATCATTTAAATTCAAGGATTTACAGGTCACTTCTAGGTGATCTTTGTGTCTTTTATATAAAAACGATATTCTAAAAATAAGTAATAGTTCTAAAAATACTTTAATAATTTACATAGTATTTAAAGTGCTAGTCTTTATTTAAACTAAAAACGTTAAGGTGTCATTTTCATCGCTCTCATTTTCTCTCTCGCAACACTGCACACGGGGAGTCCATACTTGATTGATACTTTGATAATGGGGCAACGACGATTTATTATAAAAAAGCAGCCTTAAAACCAATTACATTTCTTTAGTATGGCATCATCATCATACCAACCCAATGACGGCCACTGCTGGACATAAGCCTCACCTAATTTACTCCACAGAGAGCGATTTGGTGCGGCTTGCAACCATCGGCCCCCGTGTGCATGTCCTATGGCATGCTTAAATAGAAATCTCGCGCACCTCTCATGCGTGGTATTGACCATTTAAAATGAGCAATTAAAATCAAATTATTTAATTAAAGCCTCTAAATATTTCGGTCGTGCAGTTTAAGTTTTTACGACGGCTGCTAAAGAGGTATCCCAGGTTCGATCCCCTGGTCGAAAAAAACATTATTGGGTTTTTCAATCTTGAAATTCTAAGTATGTATCAGCTGGGTGTCTGAAAATGTCCGTTTAATTGCCACCTTTATCACAGAAGACCAAGAACAATGAAATGTGGGTGAAACGTGCTTCGAGAAAAATAAGTTTTATGTTTTTATATAATAACGCGTTTAGGATGTTGTTGGGGCTGCTCTGGTTCTGCAGTGCTTCAGGGATGTTGGCGGAGGCAAACGTAAACTGTTTTTATACAATAATGTGAAAGCGATGCGCGTCCCTGGTCCGCCGGGTGCGGGGCAGTGCCAACAGCATCCTAGATATGATAGCGAAGTTGGTAGAATATTATTATATGTTAGGTTGGCAGCACATCTTATCACACCTATTTAACACAGCTATCTGTCCCTTTTGTTTCTGATGTAACCAGCGCATTATCTGCTTGCGTTGCGATAGTTGAAACTTACTAAAGATACGCTTTCTTCCACAGGGTCGGCAGTGGTAAGCGTGTGCATGAAACAGTTCGATGACGCCATCTCGATCACAGTGGCGATCATGATTGTGGTGACTGTCGCCTTCGTGCAAGAGTACCGCTCTGAGAAGTCACTTGAAGAGCTCAACAAATTGGTGCCGCCGTCATGCAATTGGTGAGTCGAATAGTTAAACTCCCGCCCGCTGCTGTGCAGTAGAAAGCCTATGTGCTATTACAGACTATATTCTATATTATGTGCCAAGTTTGATACAAATCCTTTCAGCTTCAGTTCTCGCTTGATTGAATAACAAACATCGACCCAAACAATCCATCCTATCTTTCGCATTCATAATATTAGTAGCACTGGCAGCCATCTGGTCTTTTGTGCGTCGCGTATTGTTCTCATTCCTGAGAATCGGATCTTGCTCTCGTGAGCTTTTCTTGAACTAGTACTCTTTTATTTTCTGTCAAATTCAAGTCTGGAAATGTGTACGGTTAATGCCAATAGGCTCGCCACCTATCACATGGGATCAAACATAGCTGGTGAAATTTGGGTACACTTCTTAAGGATAAAAATAGACTAAAAAGACGTGAACGCTATGTTATTTTTACACGACAAACAAAAAAATTTAGTATTCTGTTTTCAAGATTCATGTATGTATTATTACTCGAATATGTATTACGTGCGTTTCTTTATATCAATCAGACAGTATTAAAGGTTACACACACACTACTTTGGCGATTGGCGATTTTGAAACTGCATCGAGTTTTGGCGACTCTGCGTTAAATCGCAGTGTTAAAGTTGCGCCTTTTAGAGATTCTGTCGCTGCATTTAGCTTCTAAAAAGCGACTAAATCGTCGATAAAAATGGGGGTGCTATGGCCCTAAAGGGTCCCGAGACACAATTATTTGTCCTACTCTCTATCCATATGAATAGAAATAGGCGTTGAAACCCTGTTTAAATAATAGTTATTGCCGCCAACGACAAATTATTTTCACTTAATCTTCTATTAGTCGTTGATTAGTGCTTAATTAATGACAGGCGGTAACCTTCAACTGGAGCATGACATGATTAACCTATTGAACGCCAGAAGTATATAACCACCGGCCATCCGACTAAGAAAATATGTCTTAATGTTTGGTGCATTGGGTGTATTTTCATTTGCTCTGTCTTTTCTGGATATACACTTTTGACTTTAAATGAATTTAGCACTTGTTGACGTCATAGTCATAGTTGATTGATGAATACGACAATTAAAAGGAAATAAAATGGAACAATAGCTATTTAATCATGTTAAATGCAAATTCTTGAACATCGTTGATATTGCTTCGTGAGTCATAGAAAATGTCATGGAAATTAATTTATGGAAATGGAAGAAATGGCATTTATTGACTTAAAACGGAATCGATATTTTGCTAATTATTATGTTTGGTCCCATTTAAAAGGGGATGAGCCAATTGCTATTACCGGGCACACTTCTCTTTGAAGACATAAAAACCTAATACCAGTAGACCAGTATGGGGTTCTTCATAAAAAAAGTGAATAGGTTTCTTAAGGGTCGGCAACGCGCTCGTGATGCCCCTGGTGTTGCAGGCATCCATAGGCTACGGTAACCGCTTACCATCAGGCGAGCCGTAGGACGGTTTGCCTCCGTCGTGGTATAAAAGAAAACCTAATATGGTATGGTTTTTGCCCGACACGGATATTGAACTCTGAACCTCTTGTGCAGCAATCGTATAAAGTACTACTGCCCCACTGAGGCAGTAATTTGTCAAAAATCTAAATAATAAAAGGAAAACATTTTTATGAAATCTTAAAACAACCATCCTTCTTCTCTATTACCAAAAACAACAATTGACACCACAAACAATTTGTTACAGTCTTCGAGAAGGCAGTCTAGAACATTTTCTTGCACGGAATCTAGTCCCCGGCGATATAGTCCATCTGAACGTTGGAGATCGCGTGCCTGCAGACTTAAGGTTATACGACTCCACAGACCTGGCTATCGACGAGTCTTCCTTTACTGGAGAGACGGAACCGGCAGTCAAGAATGTGTTGCCGAATAAGGCCGCTGCTGGAAGAGTGAATAAGGATAATATAGCGTTTATGGGCACACTGGTCAGGTGTGGTAACGCTAAGGTGAGTTGGAACTTTTTACGTAAGAAGCCCACACAGTATTACAAATTGAAATGTTCAAAGTCAAGCTCATCTATTCCTTTAGTGCATTGCGATGATACTGAACGAAATGTGTTGGTAATTTTTTCTTAGGCCAGTTGGGCTTAAGAAAGCTAATATGAAACTTTTTTATTACGTTCATCAAGGATAAGTAACTATCTGACTGTTTGTGGCATTTTGTTCTTCAGAAGGCACTCAAAATTGTCGCTTTACATGATAGTGTTAAGTAAAGTTGGTAGCATTCTGGGTGATTTGATAAATTCTGAAAAAGTTTTGCAAAAGCTTTTGTGTCAAGCAGCAGAACCTATAAATAAAAATAATATTTTTGCATTCAAATCGTAACACCCATTTTCAAGATAGTTATGTACCACATTTTTCTCACCAGGGTATAGTAGTAAGCACAGGCGAGCGCTCGGAGTTCGGTGACATTTTCCGAATGATGCAAGCAGAGGAAGCTCCCAAAACTCCGCTTCAGAAGTCGATGGATACCCTCGGAGCTCAGTTGTCGATGTACTCGTTCTGCATTATCGGCTTCATCATGGTGACTGGCTGGCTTCAGGGCAAGGCTCTTCAGGACATGTTTACTATCAGCGTCAGTTTGGCTGTCGCTGCGATACCTGAAGGTAGGTGTGATGACAAAGTGGATTTTCTTAGTGTTCCGAATAATGTTATGGACAGGAACGTGTTTTAATATCACACATATATAAATGTATGCCCACATAATACACACACACATGTAGATGCCATTATTTCCGAAGAGCAAGTTGGCAAGGGTCCAGCAATTTTTTTATTGCCTGATGTGACAGACAAACAAGCGGCCCCCCTGATGATAACTGGTTATTGAAGCTCATTGACGTTGGCAATGTTAGAGGCATAGCCAAGCCGCTGCCTTTTTTGAGAGGATAGCTCTCTTTAAACCTCCTTTACAGAAAGGTAAGCAGTTGATCCATCTTGTAATAGGGAGCAAGATAATACGCGACGCTGACCAATATGCTAGGTAGTTAATTAAATAAGATGACGTACGAGGCGCGAAGAATGAAAATGAAAATGAAGATCCACTCACTTGTACTTTTTTTTTTTTATACCACTACGGTGGCAAGCAGACGTACGTTCCGCCTGATGGTAAGCGGTTACCGTAGCCTATGGGCGTCTGCAACACCAGGGGCATCACGAGCGCGTTGCCGACAACAAACCTATTCACTCCTTCACTTATTAAATTATATTAGAAATTAATTTTATTTTGAAATAATTTTTGCAGTAAAATGAACTCAATACTATCATGCCCTTTTACCTAAATATCGCTTTGGTTTTTACACGAGAATCGTTTCCTTTTCCGCACCGAACCTATCTCGGTATACCGGAACAGGAAGCAACCCTCGAAATACATTCCGTTCTTTTTATATCTTAAAGGAAATATTAGTAGCGTAGGGCAAATTACGAGTGACCTTTTTTATATGTAAATAAATTACGAAATACATGTGTTGTTGGACATGGACCTTGTTGGCAATAAAATAAGGTTGAAATTGGTTCGTAAGTGGCTTTATCGAAAAAGGTGGTTACTTACAGTCTACAAAATAGTATATGTAATAGAAATATAGTTATTTGCTTTATAGAGTGTTTAAAATACGAGTATAATATATGAGTCTATGGGAAACTGTCTTTTCTTTTTAATTTCACCGAAAAAAGGGCTGAAACTGAAAATAGTTACGTGGCAATTTGAATCTCAAAGTAACATAAACAAGATATAAAATAATATTTACTAATCATAACGTATCCGGCCACACAAATTTGTTTGAACTATCGTATGGTTATTCCATTTTTAATACATTCTAAAGACCTTGTACTCAGGAAAAATACATTTTATATATTTTTTACTAATTTACAATTGCAATTCAGTCTTTGACTGTCACCGTGGCGCAGTGGTTAAGGTGGTCGCCTCGCCACTACATCGCCGTGCTGGGTGACGTGGGTTCGATTCCCACACGAGACAAATATTTGTGTGATTCATAGATATTTGTTTCTAGTCTGGGTGTACTTTGTGTCCGTTAGTTTCATGTTTGTAAAGCTCCCCGCGACACAGGGCTTGTTCCCTAGTGCGGGCGTTCTTTTAAAAAAAAAAAAAAAAAAAAAAAAGTCTTATTTTACTCGTATTAACAAATGACTCATATTATTAAATCCGATCCGAAATCGACCTTTCAATTTTAGAATGTAGTCTAAACCCAAATTAATACAACATTGTGATATTGACAGGTCTCCCAATAGTGGTGACGGTGACTCTGGCCCTGGGCGTGATGCGTATGGCTAAGAGAAACGCCATCGTCAAGAAGTTGCCCACTGTTGAGACGCTGGGATGTGTCAATGTTATCTGCAGCGATAAAACTGGTAAGGATGTGCTTTCTTGGTCTAAGATCCCATTAAGGAATATATACCCTCATCTGTTATTTATTAGTGACATTAAATAAATGATAGATAATATTCACATTGTCTTATTGCAAATAGGTTGCCTAGTTAAATCGCGCCCGGATAATATTTTATTCTTAATTTCCCTGGGTTCCCATACTTACCCAAAATTTTTTTTTCATCAAACCCATATGTGTGGGGTATATATATATCTATGGATAGGTCTTCAAAAATGATATTGAGGTTTTTAAGTTCATTTTTTTTTTAAACTGAATAGTTTGCGCAGGAGGAAGCGAATAGTTTGCGCCTCCTGCGCAAACTATTCAGTTCCAAAGTGGTAAAATGTATGTCCCCCCCTGTAAATAGGCTTTCATCTGATATTTTTTTCGACTAAATAATTGATGAGAGCACTTTATGAAAAAAATAAAAGGTATGAACTCCAATATCATTCCACCATGCTGGAAATATGTATCTCCAACAAAAAACTTTGCGCACGATATTAATATTATCCGGGCGCGATTTAACTAGGCAACCTATTTGCAATAAGTCAATGTGAATATTATCTATCATTTATTTCTTATCACTAATAAATAACAGATGAGGGTATATATTCCTTAATGGGATCTTGTACTATCTGTTTAGGACAACTTTCAGACACCTTTGAATTATTCTAATATAGTGTTACTATATTGAATACAAGCATTTATTTCTGGTTTCGCTCTGTTATGCCTGTGATATTTCCCTTTTATATTTTTGTATGTAGCGAATTAACTTAAAAACTACTGGACCGATTTCAAAAATTCTTTTGCCGTTAGAATACTACATTATCAATGAGTAACATAGGCTATATAACATCATGCTACGGCCAATAGGAGCTGAGTAGTGGCTAAATAAAAAATTACCAAAGCGAAGCGCTACATCTAGTAAAACAGTAAAAAGGTCCCTAAGGTAATATGCCTGATCATTGCATTTTATTTTAGTTATATCCTTAGTTTGCATGCAATGTCCTGGCTTACCTAACTTTTGCCTACCTAACGTTATTGACATTTGAAATTACACCTAAATTGGCTGTAAATTTACTTTAATAAATTCATTTTGACCTGAAATTTGTTGGTTAATAATTGTCGTAAAAGTTATATTGCATAAATTGTCTGCGTACCATATCATTTTGCACATAGTTTAATTAATATTATAGTCACCGAAATGACCACAGGGCGACAGAGAATAAACCCTTTTAACAGAAACACTGGCCTGTTGGTCGAGTGGTTAGTGACCCTGACTGCTAAGCCGGAGGTCGTGGTTTCGATCCCCACCCAAGACAAATCTTTGTGTGATGAGCATAAAGGTTTGTTCTGTGTCTGGTTGTAATTTATCTATAATATGTATGTATTTACAAAAAAAAAGTATTTAAGTAGTATATCAGTTGTTTAGTACCCATAACACAAGCAAATATAATTGCTTACTTTGGGACTAGATGGCGCTGTGTGAATGTGGTAGAATATTAAAAAAAAAAAACAGATATATTTATTTGTCAATGTAGGTAGGTTAAATTTACAGATCTTGCGTTATTAAAAAAGGAAGCGCTACATTGTACCCATAGGGCATACAAATATTATTTTAAAATAAAAAAAAAAGAAATTAATTAATTGATTACAGTTCATACTACCAACTACACAACAAACAAAATAAAAACTAAGGTTTAACTATTTAAATCTAAAGATTCTCAAAGTGAATAAAAACATTTTTCTATTAAAAACTTCTTAATAATTCTTTTAAAAATATTTAACTGTAAGCCCCTGATTTCACTACGAATTTTGTTATAAATTAGTGGATCCATTAAGTAAGCAAGCCGCTATAAGGCCATCACGTTTCTCTCTTCCACAGGAACACTTACGAAGAATGAAATGACGGTGACCACAATATCGACAAGCGGAGGTCACATCGCTGAGGTGACTGGCACGGGTTATAATGCAAGGGGAGACATACAGTTACGTGCTTACAAGGGACGGGACCTTGACGTCGCCAGGATGGCTGTCAATACTATGCTTGAGGTAATTTTTAAATTTAAATATAAATGAAAATGTATTTTGTTGCTTAATAAATAAATATGACCATTCACTTAGGCCACGGAAAAAAAGAGCATGGAAGTCATGAGGGAATTTATTTAGTTCTAAAGATAATGAATTGGTCCTTAGGGCCCGTTTAGATGAATGATTTCGATACGGTCCAAGATTGTTGTGGTAGAAATTAAGGTGGTAGTGTGTTGGACGTATTAGTATGTACGACGCACTAACGCATCATGGGCTGAGTGTGCAAGGTTGAATGTTTTCTTAACTTTTCTTATATATTTGTCTGCTTTGACGTTACGCGACCGATAATACGCGACGCATTTTCCGGTAGATATATGGCGACGGTAAAAGCCATAATAAACCTTATGATCGTTTATTTACAGGTGGGAGTACTGTGCAACAATGCAATAATCCGCGACGAGACGCTGTACGGGCAGCCCACGGAGGGCGCACTACTGGCGTGCGCGCTGAAGCACGGCGCAGGGGACGTGCGCGGGGACTACACACGACTACATGAAATACCGTTCAGGTACACACACGATATCGATATAAGGGGGAAGGGATCTCCGGAGGGGTCCGAAATAAATCAACAAATAATTATAAAGGGGGAGAGGGTTTCAGACACTAAACAAATTACTTTGTTTACAGTTCTGAAACAAAAATGATGGTGGTGAAATGTGCGCCAAAATTCGCCGACGGCAAGTTGAAAGAGGAGGTGTTTGTTAAGGGAGCCATCGAGAAAGTTCTACCTCTATGTACTCAGTACATCGATAGTAGCGGGAACTACGCGCCTATGACTAAGGAGAAACATAACGATTTTATCGCCGAGGCTTATAATATTGCGAGGATGGGTAAGTTTTTTAGTATAAGTAACAATAGAAAATAACTTTTACTGCAATTAATCTTAATTATATTTTTCTTTAAATGCAGCATATAAGTAACTATCTAAATATTAGATTAGTATAAGTCATGAAAGTTTAAAAAAACTATCTAAATGTCACTTCAATTATCTCCATATGTTAACAGGGTAAAAATAATTTCGGACAATCATTCCTTTCAAGTATGTTTTTTAATGGATTTCAGGTTTAATTTTGACTCGGTACATCATTTTGTTACAATAAATTTTCAAAAATATATTTCCTCTTGTCTTGGAGTATGGTTAGCTAAAATAAATTAACACTATTTTATAAAATTACCACACTATGGTTTTCGCTATTCAAATTTCGATGTCGCGATACAGGTTAGAACAATTTGGATAGTGCCTATGTTACGCGACTAATTTTCCGTTAGATATAAGGCGATATAGATAGGCGTTAGATAATTCTATAGGTGTTCCATTTCCTAGTGAAACACCTATAGAATTATAAGACCAGCAAGACCGCGGCAGGAAGTTGACCTCAGACTAAATTGGATAATATAGTAAATTTTATTTGTACTAGGTCTGCGCATCATCGCGCTGTGTCGCGGCAGCCGCCTGGAGGCGCTGACTTACACGGGCGTGTGTGGTGTGTGCGACCCGCCGCGAGAGGGCGTGCGCGACGCGGTGGCGACACTCGCGCGCGCCTCCGTCGACGTCAAGATGGTGACCGGCGACGCGCGACCCACTGCACTGGCTGTCGGTACGGAACTATCACTACACATCAAAATATAACTATCTCAGGGACATCCGCCCGGAAAACTGTTTCAGTAAGAAGGGCACAAAACACGCAATTCCAAGGACTCTAACTGCGACTTGCTTTTATCATATACCCAATGACGTCAACTGCTGAAAGACCTCGCCTAATATATTTTATTTTATATTTTAGCACAAATGGTGGGTTTGGACGTGTTACACTCCCAGTCACTATCAGGTGATCAACTAGAGGCAATGGCTGACGATGAACTGGACAGGATTATTGATACCGTGAGTATATTTAATTATATCAATCATTTCATTACTCTATCGCTTCTATGTGCATTGTACGAGAGAGGTGGTAATATAAGAATAAGACCTTTACTTGTCAGTTGATTATAACCATTGTCTTACTTAATTTGTTTTTTATTTACAGGTAAGCGTATTCTACAGGGTGACGCCTAAACACAAACTAGCTATTGTGAAATCATTACAGAGGGTTGGAAATATCGTGGGCATGACGGGTTAGTATTAAGCTTTTTTATACAGCTCTATTTATTTATACTATGTCGTATTTGTCAATTTTGGTTTCGCTATTCAGATTTCAATAGAGTACCATAGAAACCCAAATCGCGATATCAACATTTTTACAGCAAATTAGCGTATCGTAATATATTATGTTTACATGCATTACATGATAGTAACTTTGGTTACTGACATTGCCACCTGTGTCTTCACTTCCATAAAAATAAATTTTTGATATGTGTTACTAGGTGATGGTGTGAACGATGGTGTCGCTCTAAAGCGAGCGGACATTGGCATCGCTATGGGAAGAAACGGGACGGACGTGTGCAAGGAAGCAGCTGATATGATTCTGGTCGATGATGATTTTGCTACCATTATGTAAGTAATTAACTTTTTAACTTACAATATATTAGGTAAAGTTGACCTAGTTACCTGTTGTTTTCGCGATTGTACTTTCGCAACAAGATGGAATATTCTGTCAATTTATTCGACCTATTGTCTGATAAGTTTAGTTTTTATGATACTTGACATTAACGCTACCATTTGTGTATTAAATTTTAATAAAAATTATCAATTAATTATATGTCATTTGTTTTTTTTAACTTTACGAAATAAAAAAAAGTTATGTTTGTTATTATTATGTTTTATTTTATAACCGTGTCAGAATTTTCTTTTTATTATTTTTTTTCTAAACTTTATATTTGGCAATATTGAATTGCTGCTATACCCCATATAAACCTACACCCAGACTAATTCTCAATAGTAGCCGCATGGCTACTATTGAGAATTAGTCTGGGTGTAGGTTTCTGTACAATTGTCTTAATAAAACAATTTCAGTGCTGCTATAGAAGAGGGCAAGTGTATATTCTACAATATCCGCAACTTCGTGCGGTTCCAATTGTCCACGTCGATCGCTGCTTTGTCGCTCATCGCTCTCGCTACTCTCATGGGCATACCTAACCCGCTCAACGCTATGCAAATTCTATGGATCAACATAATTATGGACGGTGAGTTTTTTTCATAATTATACTTGAAATTGCTATTATAATGCCATTGATATCTGATACAACTCCACTCAATAAATGCTTTACGAGATGTCTAAATTTATGTTTTCAAAAGTATTCCCTCGTAAAGTGTAAAAATGAATAAAATAAATAGCTTCTTCCATATTTAGAAGGTCATTCATCTGAATTTGCCGCTTGTAACGCTAAGGTAAACTTTACGTACAAGTATAATACTTAATATTTTCATCAATGTGTTTGGTAGGTCCCCCGGCGCAGTCGCTAGGCGTAGAGCCCGTAGATCACACGGTGCTACGTCGTAGACCGCGCGACACTACGCGGCGCATCATCTCCCGGGCTCTGCTGCTCAACGTGCTCCTGTCCGCCGCAATCATCATCGCAGGCACGCTCTGGGTCTTCAATAGAGAGGTAATAATATATTTCATAATCATCATCGTCTTTATCATCATTATCGAGTAAAGTCGGCAAACTAAGCTCATTGGGAAAGGAAAGGGTTTTAAAGAGCCGGCAACGCGTATGTAATGCTCTTGGTGTAGTAGCCATCTACAGACTTCGGTAACCGTTTACCATCAGGCGGGCCCTAAGCTTGTTTACCACCGTCAATATTATTCCGCTGCTAAATATAAGCTGCTCTACACCTACACCCTACACCATCTCTGTATGCTATTCGCTGTTGAACTTTCGCTATCGCGATTCTAGTTATATAAATGAAACAATTAATTAAATGGAAGATTCTTGATTTTATTTAAAATCTTTAATTGATAACACGCTCAAGATTTAAATCAACCAAATCATTTATGAATTGACATGTTTTTAAAAAAAATCTAGGTGTTGAAACAGAAGAGTAGTATCTTCTTGTATCCATTTAGAAACTTGTCCCGTTTGGCTAAACACCTGAAATAAATTAACAACAAATTCGTCTCTTCCAGATGTCAGACAACAAAATAACCCCACGTGACACAACAATGACATTCACCTGCTTCGTTCTCTTCGATATGTTCAACGCACTAAGTTGTCGCTCGCAAACAAAGTCGTTGTTCCAAGTCGGATTATTCACTAACAAAATGTTCCTGATAGCTGTCACACTCAGTCTGGTTGGACAAATGCTGGTCATTTATTTCCCGCCGCTGCAACGAGTGTTTCAAACTGAAGCGTTGACTGGACACGGTGAGTTTATTAAGATATGATTTGATAAGAGATGTAGGGCATAGCAGGTAACCCCCGTTCCAACAGAGTCGTCTGCCTGGGAAAGTCTCTCTACCCTACCGATGATGGCAGTCTTAATATTGCAGACGTCAATAGGCTACGGTAATCACTTACCATCACGTTGGCCGTAAGCTTTTTTTACAACATCGTGGAATAAAAAAGTAAAGTATATTCTTCTCATGCTTTTGATACGTTGTCCTTTTAATTTTATGAAGAAAATCTTTATATTATACCATAAATTACTAGGCTATCTTCGCCCTCGTGTCTCTGCTTATTTTGCTGAGTGATTCATTGTTTACACGGATTAAATTAGATGGATTCGTGAGAGTTATCGTAGGGTGTGCCACAAGGTACTATTGTAGGGCCGTTACTGTGAAATGTCTAATACATCTATTTGTGTATGCAACTTGAATGCTTTGTGTTTGTTAGTTGATTATATTTACCGACAATAGTTTTTGTTGTTTAATTATTTTAAATTATTTTCAGATATAATATTCTTAGTGTGCCTGACGTCAAGCGTATTCATAGTGAGCGAAATAAAGAAGCTGATTGAGCGTACTCTGAAGAAGCGCGCGCTGGGCAAGTTCTCGGGCAAGTCCCGTGACGCGCTGGAGTTCGTATGACACAAGCCCGAGGGGAAGGTGCAGTAAGCGCCGCGGCCCAGACACCGCACGACGCCTCACGACACGTTACGTCACCACAAGTGACGTCACACAGTTGAGCTAAACAGTATTCTAGTGTGTGTCTATGTTGTATATTTATTGCGATTATTTTTTTAATGTAATTTAAGCGGCATTAGTGAATTTTTAATTTTAATAGCGATGGAGTTTTGCTTTATGTTTTAGGGTCCTGTATAATTATTTTTTTAGTAAGTTTTTGGGTGTGATTGAATGGTTGTAAATGAAATTAGTGGATAGATAGATTGTCTAAGATTGCTGAGTTTATAGTTGTTATAGTATCAAATCTCATTGTTAGTGTATAATTATTATTATTTGACTCTGTAATCTTAGAAAGCCCTGTTTACACGGTGCTAATTTTGTAAAGCAACTCATCTTGTTCCTGTCTCTTGTGTCAGACAGGAATAGCATGACTGTTATAATAAACTTGTTCCGTGTAAATGGTATTTTAGAGAAGAAATTTTAATCTCTCTGAATTGCATTTATATTATGACATTTTTTCGTATTGACGCCATACTTATGAACAATAGAATTTAGTTTATCATTAACAGTGACAATACTTCGATTAATTATTATCGCAAGCAACCCAAGTTATAAAATGACCAAGTGATAAAAAAACCTATTTCTATTAGAAAGTACAAGATGGCCACTGGGCTGATAGACTTGCCTATCCTATCCCAATAGTGGGCAAAAATAAATCTAGAGGAGGAGTGAGAATCGTCCAACTATGGGACAATTATTTATTGTACTTATAACAACTTAATCAGCCTGAATTTTATCGTTTAACTTAATTATTAAACAAAGTAAGATGCAGTGAAACCATATGTTTAATAATGGCATTCCTATAATAAAACCAGCTCTGTTGTATATATTTTTACAAAATATCTTTACTATTAAATCGGTTAATATTTTATGCTGGTAGGCACAAGTGCACTAGATATATTATTAAAAATAAATCTGTCTCTTACGTGAACTATCGTAACTACAAATTAAAAAAAAAAAAAACTTACGATAGTTTAAGTAGAGGCCGAAATATAGAATAAAAATAAATAGAAATTAATAGCAACAAAAACAAGAAACTAAATCGGTTAATTTGACCTTGTCACCTAAAAATATTATTTCAATGGCTTCGGAGAGAAATACTCCGAATACATTATTATTAATGTAATTCACAAAATGTATGTAGGTATTTTGTACATTGTGTATTGTACACAATTTATAAATAATGATATTATTTGGCTATGTAAATAGCGTGTTATAAACGACGGAAAGTTTATTAGTATTATTATATCGTGGTCTGGCTTCAATTGTATTAATTTAGCGCGTTAAAATTCTGTATAAAATTTATGGATTGTATTATGCGTTAAACCTCAGTAAGTTGTTTTTAATATTAGCCAGTATATATTTCTCATGTTTTTCGCTACTTTAAGTATTGAAATGCTTGTAGAAATTAAAATATACAAGAATTATTAACTTAATTTTGAAAAAACAATCTGCTTCTGAGGAATGGTGCCCATAAGACTGGCTACATTGCCTCTCTAGATAGCAAATAACAAGGGTAAGGTAAACCCAGATAAAGGTCAAGCCAAATCGTGCGTCGTCTCAGTAATACATATAAGCAATTTATTTCTTTTATCTGATCATATTGTAAGAACAAAACATGTATATAGATCAAATATGCTGTGAAAATGACAGACATACTGAGCCAATGGAAAACATAAACTATCGAATCTGAAGCTATATAGTGGCTTTATGTGTGGCAATTGTAAATTACGCTTTTAGAAAACTTTGTCTTAACATTAAGTCCTCAGTAAATGATTCGATTTTGTATGAAATATTTTCGGCACGATATACACTTTCATTAAATTTAAATATCAAGTGTGAAGTAGGCGGAACGATATCGTGTGTATTAAAACTCAAATCCCGACGTCGTGTTGTGACGTTATTCATTTTTATATGTGTACAAACTGTACTACAAAATATTGTCACTAGAGGGCGTCATTCTTAAATTGTAGTTAACGTTGTCACGATGAATGCGGTTGGCCACTCGCTAAAACACGCACTAGGCACTCTATCTGCCGTACTCAGAGACGTTACTTAACTTTAAAGTTTATTTAGTAAAAACGTTTAATACTTAAGTCGTTACACCTAAAGATTTTTTCTATTTAATGAAAAAAATGTGTTAATGACAGATTACTGCTAATTAACGTCTTTGAGTGCGGCATTATTATGAATAGAATTCTACATTAATCGAGTAAGACTTATCCTGTTATGCACCGTCATTTTCCAGACCGGTATTTGACGCTTAGAAAAAAAAAAAGTATTACTGAAACCATCTGTATAGCACTAAGCACTTTTCGGAGTGAAATTAATATTGTATAAAATATTTGGCTTGTATTTAATTTAAATATATATCAATTCTATGTATCCTATGTAATATTTGATTTGAAAAGGGTATATGAATGTAACTCTCATTTAAATATAATGTATCTTCGAAGATCATATTAGTTTACAATAAGTTTCATTTTTCTGTGCAAAATTACAACTCAATATTATGACCTGTAGTAGACGAACAGATAGACGAATATATTTTTTAATATAACAGTCACATTATCTCAGATGGAGACTTACAAGTGATCCTGGTTTCGACTACATCTAGAGGCCATATCTCTTCTTAGTTGGTATTGCTAAAGGTGTATAGCTTGAAGTGTGGAACTGTTGACCATTCTTTATACCAAGCCAGGGGTGGACCGTGAGTTTGTGAGGCCCTGGGCTGATACTTCTCGGGGACCCTAGAGGCCTTGATCTCTTACCATCAGGTGACATGCTTACTTGTTTGCCTCCTCTTTAAAAAACAAAGTCGATCCTGAGATCTCAAACGCTATCTAGGTGTATGGATATAGTGACTGTTTATAATATTTAATTTGAGAGTGAGTGAACGCTGTGATAAAAATGGCCCCGGATGATATTACAAGGTTATTCGATGTTGTGTATTATTTTATTCATTTTAAGTCATCGTGTCCATCTGTTTCGCTATTGATTTGCACATAGTACCCAAAAATAGCATGGTTATATGAATATGAAATGAACGCACCGATATTTCAGAATATAAGTAAGATTACATTATACTCTGAAAATTATTATTTTGTACAAATTGGAATAAGGTTGAACGTTGCATGTGGTATATTTCACTTGACGCCTTTTTGTACTGAGAAGTGGTAAGATGAGGGAAATAAGAATGGACCTTACATGTTGAAATAATAAAATTCATTTTTAAGCGGCATTAATTTTAAATGTCCGATATTTGTAATTTTTAATATTAATGGCCAGTTTCGATATTCAAATGTCGAATACTTTTGCCTTTGTATTTAAATTTTGACAGTTAGAATATTAAAAAGGTTAAATGCTTCTTTGGAACTGGCTGTTATTGAGTTATTCTAATATTAACCTCAAGTTATGTTTGGTCTAAGATGGTGCTTGATTCATGTATGAAAGTTGTTGCTGATATATATATTATTGAACCCCATATAATTATTTTAGAGTATTTATTGAAGTTGGCTAGAAACAGAATTGCACTTACACCATGATTTTATAATAATTTTCTTCAAACTATACCTCATTTTATGGATCAAAAGTATTTCTATGTGACTTCTTTAAATGTGTTTTTAATCCATAAAATAGTCTGTAGATTAAAAAGAGAAATCTAGCTTTAATCGATTGACTTCATAAAATAACCCATGTATTAAGATTTGGATCTCATAAAGCTATAAATAGCCACATTTTTGCGCGAAGAATAATTAATCCCTGTCGTTTTCACAACTTCTCAATCAATATAGGGACAATATAATTATAATTATGCGTAGCTATGTGAGGTCCTAACTCTTAAAACAAACAATTGATATGTCATGCTAGCTCTATCTTTCTTGCCTTGTAGGACAAAGACAACTATAGTCAAAAGAATATTCAAATTAGCAACACTGTCATCTGTTTCTAGCTTTTTAAGAATTAAATGTATTAGCCTAAAAGTAATTTAGGTTTTAGCTGAAAATTTCATTATTATGTCATAATATTTCTTAGTCAATGTAATATGGTTTTTATTGTTAGTTAAATTATGAATGTTTCTTATTAAACTTGTGCTTTTAAGTATTTATGACAAACTCTATCTTTGAATGACTAGTGACTTGAATTTCTATCCAAGTGACTTTGGCCCCGTGAAATTTAAGGGCGTTAGATAGGTCGTTTGGATGCGAGTTGAATGTATGTCGAAAGCACGGCGGGCTCATTGCGAGGTCTTAGCGAGGGCACAAATAAGATATACCAACGCAAATAATACAATGTTTCACAAGGCGTGGTTTGATAGTGCTTTGATGAAGCCCTCTGCATATTTGCCTCGCCTTCAACTCGTTTGCAAATCACCAGTGTGATGGCCCTAAGCCTTTAAAATTTAAAGGTATATTTTAATATTGGGATCTATATGCATCTTAGAAACTAGAAAACTATTATTTTACCTTTTATTATTAGTCGTTCAAGGAGCGAGCTATTTTACATAGAAGTGATAGTATGTAATGTTTCAATGTGATCCTGAGTCATATCTGTAAGGGTCTCTGCGACCAATCTATTATCTTCTAGCTATTGTTCATGTTGGGGACACGTCTAGAGAATATGTAGAAAGCATTTTATTACATTTGTAATAATTTAAGTAATTGAAGACATTAATGATGTTTCAATTTATAAACAACATCTAATGAGTCGCTTATCTATAGAATCTGCGAAAAAACCTATAGAAAAGATTCGTTAGTTAAATATCGAAACTGACGATAAATATTTTTGCTTAACTTTTCAAATTCGATAGTTATTAAAATATCCACCTATAAAAAATACGTATGTTATCCAACAATCGTGATAATTTATCAAATATTGAATGTGACAGTCAAGATACTATCGAAACTAAAATAGTTAAAAATGTTTAATTAATACATTTTTATTTAGACGTGTAGTTTATACCATAACTATACGTAAAACAAACTTTTATAAAGGCAATTATTCACTAGACGTGTACCCGACAGTAAGGCCCTCTTTCAAACTGACAGTTATGTGTCTGATACAACTATCGAAAGCGACAGATTTTATATGAAAAATATGTCAAGTTCCAGACCACGTATCAGACATTTATCTGCCAGTGTCGAAACAAGACCTAGGAGCTTTGACACACCACGTTTTTTTCAGACGACATTGACCTGCGTTTCACTACCGCTCAGCGAAACTTGAAAGAAAAAAACCATTAGGCAATAGCGTTTGAAGCGCGTGACACGTGCGTTGAGGACGCTTGAAAAAAAAGTTGTGTGTAGCTTGAAATGTATTAAAATAATTTATGTTTGACCTACATGTAAACCTAAGTGTAGGGTTTGACTCTCTGGTAGTATGTAAGGCACTTAGGGCATTTCGACTATACAGTAGGATGTTACAAAATTTTTAAATGTATTTAAAATTATATGAAGAAATAAAATATGTAATTACAATTAATTGATCAAAGTATTTGTAGTCTTTTATAAGATTGGTTGGGCATGTGATCGTCGTGATTTTAATGACGTAAAATTGTTTATCCCTCCAACTGCCAAGGGAAAAGATAAATAATTATTTCTGGTGTAGTTTGGACCACCTAAACCGACAGTCAACTGTCGGTTAAGGTGGTCGCGTCACCAACGTCGTCGTGCCGAATAACGTGGGTTCGATTCTAACATGAGCCAAATATTTGAGTGATTCAAAACTATTTGTTTCGAGTCTGCTTATATTTCGTGTCTGTTAATTGTATCTTTCTAAAGTCCCCCGCGGCACAGGGGTTGTTCCCTAGAGCGGACGTTGTCTGTCGGCAGTCGAAGGAGAATAATTTTACGATTACATTTTTTAACGATTACATTATCAACCAATAATTTTGTATTCTAAATACATCTCTCAAACTGTTTTCACCTCTTTCTAAAATAGTGAAATTGTCAAATAATACCAGTTAACTAATACATATAGTTTTCTTTGGCGTTTGCACTGTCGCGGGTTGTCAGGGTTAATAACTGTGTTGCCATCGTAATCTGACCAGACAAAATAATGTTGCACACTGTAAAATATCATTAATAAAGGATTTGAATGTAATTTTGATCAACCTCTTTACTCTGCAAAATAATTGAATATTCAATATATTGTTGAAAAATAATATCATACGCCGCGGTTCTGCTCGCGTGGTATGTAGTCTATGTCCTTCTACAGGTATTATTAGGACTATATTTATGTGAAAATTCATGAAGATCGGTAAGTCGTTATGGCGTAAAAGCGAAACTCACGATGGATGTTTGTTACTCAATGACGCCAGAACGGCTGAAAGGATCTGTTTGAACTTTGGCACATTTGATAATTAACTAGTTTATAGACTGGAAAAGCACAATTTTTACCAACATACCACGCCTGCGGAATCAAGTTATATAATATTAAAAGCGACGTAAGAACTAGTGACGATTATTTTGCAGAATAAAAGAGTAAATTCTAGACACAACAAGCGGAGATGAGATAACAAAAGACGAATTGAGTTGTAAAAAAAACGATAGAATTTCAATAGGTTCGTTATTAGACCCATTTTTTGTCATTTCGTGTCCGCTTGGGTAGAATCCAGGCTTATATAACCGGCTTATAAGGCCGGATTGTAATGAAATATACTATGCGTGGTTAGGCAGTGTGAACACCATAAAAATAGTCAATGTGTCGAATTATTCGTGTGGCAAGAATTATCTTTGCTAACAGAATGTGTTTGTACACCGTGCAAATAAAAATAGTCCCAATGTGTTAGTGTTTTTTATTTTGTTTTTACCTTAAGAGCCCGATTTATCTGTTTGATAACTGTCTCATAGCCTATCTGAAATTTAAATGAATGATTTTGTAGCGACTCTTCACCGCTAGCTCAACCGCTTTCGCTTTAATCGCTTCAATTTTTATACCACAACAGTGGCAAATAGCCGTATGGTCATCTGATGGTAAGCGCCTATGGATTATCGCGGCTTATGGAGCTTGCAACACCAGGAGCAACGCGCACTGCCGACACTTCAAACCCCTCCCGGAGGGGAGAGATTTGAAGTTTTTGTCTAGAGCTTATTGGGGGAGCCCAATAAGCTCTAGACACCACTACTAAGCAGGAACACAATACAAGTTTATTATGGCTGCTGTCTTTCGTAGGGTTGAGGTACTTCTTATGACTAGCCTACTAGGATAACAGAAGCGTGCAAGAGATTTCTAAACATTTATAAAATTATGTTTAAACTTTTATAACAACCTCCTACAAGCTTATGCTAGCCTAGTACTTTGTGCAGATAAGGTAAATGAGCACATCGCGTATCTATGTACATATGTCAATAAACTCGCGATATAATATTGGTACTAGGATAATTTCTGAACATTTGTAAAATTATGTATTTACTTTTATAACAACCTCCTACAAGCTTATGCTAGCCTAGTACTTTGTTCATACACAATAGAATGTTAAACACTGGGAGAGGGCAGCCTTTTTTTAAGCTTATGAAAAAACTTTATTGATTGAGACTGTACACATTTTTAACTTAACATTTATACAGGGAGGGTCGTTAGACAAGTTTGAACACGAGGAAACGTAATTCCTCATAGTCAAACCAGTTTGACTACGAGGAAGAAGGGAATTATTTCATATACAATCTGCACTTGAGTCTTTGATAGTTTATCAGACATTTATCTACCAGTTGTGAAACTGGACTACAGTGATATTAGCTTAAGATTTAGGATGTTTTTCGAAAAATGGGCGATTCATAAATAATCTCGATAAGTTCAAGTATCAAGCAACGGCTACAAAGTTTAACTTTGAACTACTGTTGTCTGCATATAAGGACTCTTGGCTCTTAATAAAATAAGTCATAGGTATATAGGTAAAAGTGGACTTCCTGCGGCTGATAGGATGATGATGATGATGATATAGGTAAAGGGAAAAATAGACTTATTTATAAATTAAATTTTAATTGTACAAAAGGTAAAGAAATGCCGACGAATTAGACTAGGTCACACACATTATGTCAAAGAAAAGATTTGACTACTTGCAAAAATTCGCAGTAGGCAAAAATACATTATGATTGCGTCGATGCCATAACAAAGCAAGCATACCGTGTAGACAAAACCGCATGTATTAGGCTGCGTTTCCATCAGAGATGTGCGAAGATGAGTAACAAGAAATGTTTGTTAAGAGTCGCTTCATTTTGGGACCTAACATGACTGGCAAAATGTAGGTGTGTAAACACCTCGGCCTATCTGTTCACGGAAAGATATAAGCTCTATAATAGAGAGAGAGTGTACGAGTATAAGTACGACTGCAAAAACAGTTTCGAGATTTTAAGGGGTTATTCTCAGTTGCCCCCACTGTTGACGCTACAACTAGGATTTCTTTCAAAAAACTGGTGGCAACTGGGAATGGCCACTCTTCTTGTTCCCAGTTGCAACCAGTGACGATAAATAGGAAAAATAAATTTATACGCACCCGTCCGCCACTACTGGGTGGACTTATAGTGCAGTTAAACTGGAATATAGTGATGTGAAATCGATTTTTTTACCAACATAAAATAATAGGATAGAATAACTACATTGTACATTCTATGGTGGAATCGCAGCTTAAATTGTTTTAGACTAGCGTTATAATGCAACTACTTTTACATAATCTACAACTAATTCTGGCTGGTTCCATGTGGAATACCACGCATCCATATCTTGCCAGAAGTTGAGTAACGCCTTACTGCTAGGATTAGTCCAGGGTTTTGGTCGACCACCTGTAGTTTGTACTCCGTCTGGAAACTCGGTGACGCTGCCTGCACCCATTCCCAAGGTCAGGTAGAACTGGAATGGAGAGAACGAGTAAGTAGGTTATATGTAAGTGAGTGAGTTGAGGTTTCAGCGGGTACACCCCTCCTCAAATTGAGCCACTTACCTGATAAATTACCTCCAGCTTACAGAAGACCACAATCTCTATAGTTTTGTCTTTCTGCTGGCGAGTTGTGGTGTCCAGCTTATTGGCGAGGGAAGGGGTTTTAAAAGATAGGCAACGCGCATGATAATCCTGGTGTTAATACAGTGGTATCTAACTGGGACGCTTTACGTGCCTTCCGAAACACGGAGGCGCTCGAGTAATGAAAATGAAATAAACTGTAATCCATTTATGGATAGAAATTGCCGAACGTTGCCTCAGTGCAACAATGTTGCGAATGCATCATATTAGTTAAGACTTACATGGTCATCGAAAGGCGCCATCTTAGTGCCAGCGGAGAGCAATATGCGAGGTATTTGTTGACAAGTTTGTGGGAATCGACCGTAAAGTCCACTGGCTGCTGGTTGTACTCTCGCCCATTCCTGTCCGTCCACAGTCAGGGTTATACGATCTGTGAATCAGAATAAATATAAATTTACTAGTTACTTCAATTCAATAGGTAAGTAAAGTAGAAACTAAATTGTCTGTAGGTACACAAATTGGTAAATATAAACCTGAATCTAACTAGAACCCTACAGGCAGTTTCATGACATATTGTGGCAAAAATGGCATTAAAATAAAAGAAATAAAACGCAAATACCAATATACTTATTTTAATTCTTTGAACTGTAGCACATTTAACGAAGACTTCAAGTCAGGTTTTGCTATGCTATAAAATAAAAATATTAAACCTAATATTTATTCTCATCATTTCAACCATCCCACTGCAGGACACGGGTCTCCTCCAAAGAATGTGGAGGGAATTTAGCCTGCTATACCACGCTGGCTAGACAGGTTGGTATAGGGCTTTTTCTAGACTGGCCTGTTGGTCTAGTGGTTAGTGACCCTGACTGCTAAGCCGGAGGTCGTGGGTTCGATCCCCACCCAGGACAAATCTTTGTGTTATGAGCATAAAGGTTTGTTCTGTGTTTGGGTGTAATTTATCTATAATATGTATGTATTTACAAAAAAATATATATATTTATGTAGTATATCAGAGGTTTAGTAACCATAACACAAGCAAATATAATTGCTTAATTTGGGACTAGATGACGCTGTGTGAATGTGGTAGAATATTATTATTATTATTTTCCAATTTTACTTTTCCCACAGTGCTATTGTCTGCATAAGGTTTAGTCGCCTTTTACGATTCTCACAGGTTGAGATGGGGTAGTGACATTATCCGTCACTACACGGAAGATATTTATTCTATTTTTTTTTTATTTACTTAACTATAATACCTATCCAGCTTCTCCAATAGCACGCCACTGAACTACTTGCAACTAAGTATTCTCATCCAAGATCTCATCATCCTCTCAAGATCGCCTACTTACTTTATTTGATGATTTATCTTACTTATGGTACATTACCTGGTGCCCATCTTACTGCGTATTCATGGAAGTCGTCACCCCATCGGCGACCATCGCTTAACACTTTGGTGTTTAGTAGAGAATCATGACATTGTGTGTCTATGATTGGACCACCAAACAGTACCTGTAATTGAAAAATATACTTTTAATTTTTTTATGAACACAATAAAAAAACAATTGCCACAAATATGTCATGAAACTGCCTGTAGGGTTCTAGTTAGATTCAGGTTTATATTTACCAATATGTGTACCTACAGACAATTTAGTTTCTACTTTACTTACCTATCGAATTGAAGTAACTAAGTAGTAAATTTATATTTAATTTAACGTGTATTAAACAAGCACTTTGATTAATGCATATGAACGTCCAGGGAACGGTATATAGATATAGATAACTTTCCAGGAAGCTAATAACAGACTCTCCCGACAATATCTCTGGACTGGTCGTGGTCATCAATGGGAATATTATGTAGGTACCTTGTTTGAATAGTCAGTCGTGCCGCTGTATAATTCCGAGTTGCCGCGTGCAGATGCTATTTTTATAACTCCAGAACTGTGGTGATTGTTCCCATACTTCTTCAGAAACGGCTCCAAAAGGATTTCTGTAAATCAATGTAACAATACAAGTATTATTTGTCTAATATTCATTTTAGAGGCAACCTTGTTGGTATCTTTTTTTTTTTATCTTTCCAGCCGTCCTTTAAAGCATTAACTTTTAAGAAATAGTAGTGGACTTGTGTCTAGAGCACATATTCTTGTAAGTACATAACTTCTAGGCTAAGATTAACCATCGTAATCAATTTGTTACTATTAGACATATATATACACATATAGGCAATTAATAAAAAGGAAAGTTGCTTCGGTGGCTGGTACTAGGTATGTACGACTATTGCGCAGGATTCGATTTCGGGTCGGGAAAAAATTGTGTTGATATTTTTTTCAATACATTTTCAGTAGGTACCAGCTATATTCATGTAACAGCTCAATATGTTAGCCCCTTTTCACATAGGTCTAATATAGCTGGTGAAATGTGGGCATGATATAGCTCTGCTTACCCCTTTAAGAAAAAGTTGTTATGTTAAGATATTAAAGTTCTAACCAGGATATAACCAGTCTCCCTGAGGCAGCTTAGCCCTCACAGTCACTGTGCCGTAAGTGAACGAAAAACCTTTCGAAGTAATTTTCCCACTGACGATGGGCGGCAAAATATTTGCCCCCCACGCTTCTTTGAAGCAGTCGTTGGCTGTTGAAGTGCATCTGTCGATAAAATTACCTTTTTAAATTACTTTCTTAAAAAATAATTATAAGAAACGTATTGGTTGACGAAATTATCAGAAATAATGTCTGTTTCTAACGGCAAAATAATTTTTGAAATAATAATAATATTCTACCACACTCACACAGCGCCATCTAGTCCCAAAGTAAGCAATTATATTTGCTTGTGTTATGGGTACTAGACAACTGATATATAACTTAAATACATTTTTTTTGTAAATAAATACATATAATAGATAAATTACACCCAGACACAGAACAAACCTTTATGCTCATCACACAAAGATCTGTCCTTGTTCACTAACCACTAGACCAAGAGGCCAGTCAATTAATCTAGTAGTTTTTAAGTTAATGCGGTACATACAAAAATTCAAATCTTACCTCTTTCTAGTATTAATATAGATATTAAAGAATTTTTAATTAATTTACGCAGCCGCTACTTAATTATTTTTCTATATCTTCTTTATTCTTAACTTACCCACTAAACAGATTAAGAGTGCCGGAATATATCGAGTCTTGATTAAACCCTAGCAATCTTTGCTGCAGTCTTGGCAGTATATGGAGGTAGCCATCAGTCACATAGACAGTCGGTTCTTGGGACAGTCGCTGGTATGACACGAACGGGTAATCCTGCAGAATATAAAGCACTAAGTAATTTATCGTAAATCTAAAATATGTATCGACATTTTGTGCCTGTTTACCCTTCCATTTCGATTCACCCCGATAATATCATGATTTCATCATTTCAACCCATAACGGCAGGGCACGGATCTCTTCCAAAGAATGTAGAGGTAATTCAGCCTACTATATCACGCTGGCCAGACGGGTTGGTATAGGGTTTATTCGAGTTTCCTTTTCTCGTAGTGCCTTAGTCGCATTTTAACGACCCCCACGGGTTGAGATTGGGAAGTGTCATTATGTATTCTTGATCTATCAATACACGGATGGAATACCCCGTTAATTTGAATTACTTATGTAGCCGGTTACTAAGAAACAGGTAATTTTTATATTTGAACGGGTTACGAAAAAGTCCCGCAGTCAACGGTTGAGTCATTAACAAGACCGTACTACCATATAGCAATGATAATAATTGATATCGTGTCATTAAACTGGATGACTCGACTAGTACTTAACGTAATTTTATTGAATAACTGGAAATTTTTCGGTATTCGGTATCAGTGTGAAATTATGCCTAATACGAATTCCTGATACTCCTGACAGGCATCAGGAAACGTGCTAGGTTTTCCTATGAATTTGAACGCCAATTTTATTATGTATCATCATTATCATATCAGCCCAACGACGTCCACTCCTGGACAGGCGTCACCTTATTTACGTCACCGCACCGCGAGTCGTGCGTCCTGTGCCGCCCGCAACCTTGACCAGGTCGTCGGTTCATCTGGTCTTATATATAAATACATGTAATGTATCTATATTCATATATAGATAGTATGTTTTTTTCACAACAGAGTACCATACTAGCGACGGGAGACTATTTCCTTCCCCCTGCTACGAATCTGCCACACATCTTTCGCTTCTTCAACATTCATCAATCTTTTCATACATTCTCGCTACTCAGTAAATCTGTCTTATCTTAAAAGGTATCATCATCATCAATATATCAGCCGCAGGAAGACCACTGTTGGACATAAACCTCACCAAGAGATTTCCAATAGAACCGGTTATATGCGGCTATATAAAATCGAAAGTACAAAACCTTAAATAAACACTAACAGCCTATACCGTTGATAGAACAGGTATGTAGTGCTCAATCTGCCACACGTCATTCTTGAGGGTATCAAAGTTTTCTTCGAAGACAGTTTGGCCTGCGCACGCAACGCTCCCATCGCGTAGTCTAGTTACTGTAGGCTTGCAATCTACTGGAGGTTTTGGTTTTGATGTTGAGTTCGATATATCTGGTGCAGCTGAAAAAAATAAATTCAGATGCTAACGGTAAAAAAAAAAATACATCGTAAAAAAATCAATATACCTACTACAAGAAATTTAAAATATGTCTGATCCACCCACATTAGATTATGACCAAAACCCTTTCAGCTCTCTAAATTGAGGAGAAAAGATCTGTGCCCAACAGTGGGCCTCTAATGAGTTCATAATTTATTAATATAAAAAAAACATTGTATTTGTTCATCATCATCAGCAACCCATTAAGTCTCACTGCTGGGCTCGGGTCTCCTCTTCTCTAATTAGAGAGCTGAGAGGGTTTAGGCCATAATCCACTCACGCTGGCCTAGTACGATTTGGTGGATCAGCCATACTCATAGAATTTCTTCTAGGGTATGTGGGTTTCGTCACGATGTTTTCCTTCACCCTTAGCAGATGGTAAGTCACTTGACTAGTACATATAAATTCCACAAAGTGGAATCCACATTAGTACTGCTGACCAGGATCGAACTCGGACCGCGTGATTTACACGCCAGTCTCTTATCCATTCAGCCACCATCACTTTTTTGTATTTGTGGCTTGGGAAATTTATTTTGAACTTCATAATTTATATGAATATTTTTTCGAATTCTATTTATATACTTTTTACTTTTACGGTATGCCATTCGTTTATGTGGCAGCATTTCAAGCAAAATGAGGAAATTATGCAAATAACGCCATCTTGTTTACAAGGAAATTAGTCTACAGAAATATAAACAATTACTTTTAGAATTCAAATATATCATTCTTCCTAACTAAAAGTAGGTTTTCCTTATTATAGACCTGTAACTATAGATAGAAGACAAGCCCTAAGACTATAAAAATATAATTTTAAAATTCACCTTTAACCGTATAACTCAGATTATCTTTAATATATCCAGCTCTGTTTGTCGACACAACCACGTAGTAATTGATCACATCACCATCTTTTAGTACCAAGTTTGGATCTTCAAATGTCCATCGTCCATCTTTTGCTTGGAGAACTTCTCCCGTAATAGAGCCAACGTCTGGACTGTTAATGCCCCGGTTTATATTGCCTTGGAAGACGAATAGTCCTATTTGGGGATCGGCTGAAATGTACAGATTAAAATAACTATATATTTATTACTTATTAACACGTAGATTATTTTTCCTAGCATGCATGTTTTAAGTTATTAGTCAAACCTAGAAATTTTACCTTTACCCCCGTCTCCCCCACTCCGGCTCACCTGTGAGATGTGAGGACGTTCCCTCCGTATAGTGTATAATCTATGACTTGTAGGTTCCGTTCCCTCTCACACACTACAACTCCTTTATTGACTGAACTATAAATGACAGCGCAGAAGCAAGAAGAACAACTAAGCCATAGAGGTCATTCTTAGTGAAACTCCACTATAGGCAGAGGATCATACGAAAAAGTTTTAGGTACAGAGGGGGCCACCTATAGCTAGTGGGTATACTGCATATCTGCCTAGACTGTTGTTGGTATTGGGTATTATTTCAAGTTTTCCTCCTTTGTCACTTGTGATAACTACATAATTATAATTATCGCAATAAGTGTGAAACGTACAAAATGTATTGATAACTTGTTAATGACCTCAGATATACGTCAGTGTAAAAATAAAACGTCTTTATGTGTGAGGGGAATCACATTTTTTTTCAATGTTTACTTTTTGTGATAAAACCATTCTTGTACTCATTAAATATAATTGTGTTGTATTATAAGTAAGCAATTTGTTATTTCAATTTTAACGTATTGGGTTTTTTATAACACAATACATCTTCGCATCTCTAGTCCGGACTTAAGCTGTAGTCGTATCAATTATCACAATGATTAAAAAAACATTATCAAAATAAAACCTACGAAAAACATGTACCCAATAAGACGTTCTTTGAAAAATAGCATTATGTGAAGTGAAAACAAATGCAATCATGGCTCAAATAAACCTAAGATGGACACAAATATAATTAACGAATGACTATATATCTACCATACTATATTTGATATTAGTGTTATCATTAAATTTGTGACAAACACTAAGAGCATTACCTACTTTTAACAGATGATAATAATAAATAATTGGTGAAATAAGATAATGATCTTCGCAATCCAGAATAGCATCCGTGTGGTATACTAGAATCTAAATAGTTACTTAGTACCTAAACTACGAGATATATTAGGTTTAGCTATACCAGGGGTTTAACTGTAACTAACGCTGTAACTTTAAGATAGAGCTTATTATATTAATATTTTTTCTTTAGATTCCTTTTGAAGTTACTGAAGACTTCGTTTAAATTGCTCCCGTTTATATTTTGTTCTTTCAAGCCAATACAGAACCAGCTACAAATGAAATAAACATGATAAATCTATACGTCACTATAACATAATTTGGTTAAACTGTAAAATTAAAACACTGTTGTTTATTTCTCGCATCTTCATTGACCGTTCCTGTGTTTGATAAAAGTTTTTACATTTTCTGATAGTTGGGATCACATACATACCTAAAACACGAACAAATAGGCATATTAGGTAAGCTCAAAATTATCACTGACAGAACACGACACTGTTCACAATAACTTTATTTATAGCACGTATGAAAACAAAAGACAGACAGCGGTCACTGACCTGGTATTGACGCCTTAAAGCCTTTAGGTTTTAACACTTGTATAGTAACATCAGGCACTTCGTACTGAGCGCACGCAATTTGTATAAATAATGAGAGCACCGCACAGGCGCGTGCGACGCTTAAGGTAGACATTTTGCGACTGACTTCAAGTGCACAAATTGATTAAGTATAGATGCGGTCGACGAAGACTTCTTTTTATCCTTTCTTAGAAGTATACGGTACAATCCCTCACCCATCATCATCATTTCAACCCATAAACGTACGACTGCTGGACACGGGTCTCCTCAAAAAAATTGAGAGGGAATTTAACCTACTATACCACGCTGGCTTTGACGGGAGACGGGTTGGTACAGGGTTTCGTATTTTCCTTTTCTCGCAGTACTTGCATAATGTTACTCCCTTAGTCGCCTTTTAAGACCACACACACAGGTAGAAATGGAGTAGTGACGTAATGTCAGAATACCCACAGATACACAGACATATGACCAGACCACCCATCATGACTCCGAAAATCAGAATTCTTCTTTGTGCTCGACATTTTTTTTCTGCTGTACTACCATTTATTGTGTCACATGCTTGTACCAATAAAGATGTCTATCCTATTCTTTTTCTTTCCTATTGAGTAGGCTTGCGGCACACCCCAACGACCTGGTAATTGAATTTACAATGCGCCAGAAGAACTTGTCGTCTTGATCAAAACAGTGAACCCTTGCTTGAAAAGAGCTTCAAGAAGGTTCATAAGTAGGTATGGCAACTTCGCAATATAGTTTCATATTTCGTTGTTTTTAATCTGAAGTATTTTTTTCAATACACTTTTTAGAATTAACGAACAGATTCAACCCCAAAACCTCTTGCTCAGCAGTTGTAAACCCTCCCACTGGGCAGACTGACTGGCCTGTTGGTCTAGTGGTTAGTGACCCTGCCTGCTAAGCCGGAGCTCGTGGGTTCGATCCCCACCCAGGACAAATCTTTGTGTGATGAGCATAAAGGTTTGTTCTGTGTCTGGGTGTAATTTATCTATAATATGTATGTATTTACAATAAAAAAAATTATTTAAGTAGTATATCAGTTGTCTTCTCTATCTTTGGGATTAGATGGCGCTGTGTGAATGTGGTAGAATATTATTATTATTTACTGAGGTGTAATTTATGCCTGTTAATTACACCATTTGTTGTTATTGTCCTCAGAGCCAAATTAGAAGACCTAAAAATTTTCAAAATCGAAAGTAAAACTCTCAGGGTAGACATAACAGATAAGGACAGCGCCATATTAAGAAAAGTGTTAACGAATGAGAACGAGAGCAAGTAATGCTTAAACAGATCCCATGACATAATACATGTTTCAAATGCGGGTTGGGCTTTAAAAATAAAACAAAGTCAAAATAATGCGATCCCATCCCAAAAGTGTTTATTTATTAAGCAAAATATTTTTATTGATTCTTTACCGAACAATTCTATAATCAGCAGGGTGACTGACCTCATTATGTATATATCTACACAGTTACAGCAGCGTAAACCACGGGTCATGACCTTTAAGCTAACAATACAGCTGATTATCTCCAGATATCTCAATGCAAAATATTTATGTAAATAATAGTATATTATATTCGACGGTTCTAAGGCTAATTGATCTAAGCGACATTTTTTTAAGGTTACAGGAGAGCGATTTAGAGCTTCATTTTTTTTAATCTACTTCGTTTTTTTGATATTATAATTAAAACAGTATTTCCGTAAATATACATTACACCTTCCCAAATAGTTATATTGAATAATAATAAGATAATATAGCCTTTTTTTACTGAAAAATAAGTCGTTTGACTCAAAATGCATCGTATTGTGTTGTTGGCTGAAAGAAAGCTAGCAATATTTGCAGGCGGCACAAATTCGCTTGCTGTGGTGGAAATTAGGAGAGATTTATGCAGGGGACATCATTGATCTGATGAAGATGACGATAGAATTAGGCAGCACTTAAAAAAGGATTATGTTATTTTTTTTTTATTTATTTATTTAGAAACAAACAGTCAATATATATTTTATAAAGATATAACATATTAACTTAAACTAGACAATAAAGTTTCCTGTATTGATGTTCTTGTAAAATGGAAAAAAATGCTGATATTATTTTCTATTACATTTTTGGCGACATTATATTAGGTATCGGATACCATGAATATTCGGTACCATGAAGAATCATCGCATAATTTCTATTTTGATTTAATTCTAAGTAAATATTGGTGCCTGTGTGGTTATGGCCTAAAAACCCTATCAGCTCTCTAGATAGAGGAGAGGAGACCTGAGCCCAGCATTGGGACATTAATGGGTTGCTAATGAAATACATTTATTTTCGTTGGATCCCAGTTTTAAATCCCATTTTTTAAGTATTAACGATGGATCCCATTTGCTATTTCTATTGAATCCCATGTTTATGATTGGATACGAAAGGCGGGAGGACCGGGAGTTATGGCGCGTGTTAGGAGGGGCCTATGTCCAGCAGTGGGCTGCAATAGGCAGAATTGATTGATTGATTGATTGAAAACCTTTCTTATTCTCTCCTAATAAAGTTGACGAGCGTTGGTCCCTTGTTTGTCAACACTAAATTTGCTGTAAAACGGATGTCTTCTGGACGTGTGACTGACACAAGATCGAACTGTTGTAGTATTTTCGTCAACATCAGCTTCATTTCCATCATGGCAAACTTTTGACCTGTAATAATATATTTAATTGTTTAAATGGAATGTTTTATATGAGATTGTAAAGTAATTTTATTTTATTTTGTGTTTATTGAAGACCCTTGGAGAGTGTGTAGTACGTTATGAAACTCGCCGTGTAAATATGTATAAAATAATTCGTTTTGTTTCTACATACGAACTGTGTACATAACAACAAGAAATAATTCTTGTAAGAGCTAGACAAGACGCACCCTGTATTAACGTTAAAATTTTAAAAATTTCGTGTCTTGATCCGACAAGATACTTATTTATTTATCTATTTATGATGAAGTTCGTTTCGTGTGTAGAAACTATACGAATTCTCACATAGACACTGCGAGTTTTCTGCACAAAAGTGGGTTCCATTTCTCTTTCTAGACAAATAGGTTGGCTTAAATTGTCAATAATTATTGAAGTTAATAAATTAAAATTGCTTCAGTAGCTTAGCGAAAGGGGCACTGCTGTTCGATATTATATAATTTATCTATAATATGTATGTATTTACAAAAAAAAACCGTATTTAAGTAGTATATCAGTTATTTAGTACGTATAACACAAGCAAATATAATTGCTTATTGTGGGACTAGATGGCGCTGTGTGAATGTGGTAGAATATTAATATTATTATTATTACATACCCTTTTACTAACACGTTTGGTTAGCATGGTAATGATACGTTATTTTGGCTCATTTCGGAACAATTTTACAGCGTTATCTAGCCCAAATTAAGCTAGTATAAGCTTGTGTTATGGAATTTAGACAATTGATAAACATTTGTAAAAACTTCGAAACAAATATTTGAAGATCATATAAATATTTGTTCCGACCCGAGGATTGGACCCGAGACGTCAGAAACCGCACCTGTATACACTACCGCTGCGTTAATGAGGCTGTCGTATGTAGAGGTAGTTAGCTACCTTACTCTTGTGATGAGATTAAAATCTTCATTACCTATGCAATTCCTAGGTCCAGCACTAAAAGGTATGTAGGCGTAAGGATGGCGCTTCAAACAATTCTCCGGCAAAAATCTGTCGGGGTCAAACTTTTCTGGATTCTCGTAATATTTTTCGCTACGGTGAAGATCAATAATACGAATGTGTACGTGGGTACCAACAGGTATTGTGTAATTACCTAAAAAAAATAGAAACATCGTTTTATTTTTCCTATTTTACTTAACAATATTTAATTTTATTAATATTTAATAACAATTTTTTAAGATATGAGAGTGATGGAACTTTTTTTGTTTTTAATCCTAACTCAAAAACTGTGGGATGTAAAAATTAATAAAAATAGGTTTTAGGACGTGGACACAAAGTCCTTTCATTTCAAACACTAAATGATGTGTCTGAATTTGAAATTTCAACCCCAGTTTTTTTTTTCAGTCGGTTTTGCAGAGAATTAAAATCATTTTCCGAGGAAAAGTTGCAAGTGCAAGCTACGTAATTGGTAAATAAATGAACATACTTAATATGACAGGCTCGTGCATGATACGACTCATGTAAGGTACTGGAGGGTATATCCTTAATGATTCCTTAACGCAACGTTCCAAATACTTCATTTTGTTCAAATCTTCCAGAGTAATCTGTCGCTTTGATTCTCCAAATATTTCCGAGTATTCTTCTCGTATTTTGTCCTGGAAAATTGTATATATTAAAGACGAGAAAAAGATACTTAAATAAATCAGACCCTACAACCAAATGTAATGCCGATTTCACATGTTGGCTAAACATAAATCAATATCGTCAACAGTAAGTATAACCACATTACACAAAATAAGCTAACATAAATTGATAGTACTACAATGATTTTAAAGAGAATTTTAGTATACTGTAGCTAACATTGGCTTAATGTTGGCCCAATGTGTGGCGCACATAATATTTATTTGCATGAAGAAGCTTGAAAGAAAGCAATGTCTATCAATTGAGACTTTATAATACGATCCTTGATCAACAAATGGACAAGGCTCTGGAACTGAATGTTCCAAAAAATATTGATAGTAAAAAATTACAAAATTTACCTGATGCTCCTTGTGATTAGCAAGCAACATTAAACAAAATGTCAGCGCACTAGCTGTTGTATCATGTCCCTGAAAATTAAACTTATATAATATAATATATTCTACCACATTCACACAGCGCCATCTAGTCCCAAAGTAAGCAATTATATATGCTTGTGTTATGGGTACTAAACAACTGATATACTACTTAAATATTTTTTTTTTTTGTAAATACATACATATTATAGATAAATTACACCCAAACACAGAACAAACCTCTATGTTCATTACACGAAGTCCTGGGTGGGGATCGAACCCACGACCTCCGACTTAGCAGTCATGGTCACTAACCACTAGACCAACAAGCCAGTCAATTATATATAACCTGTTATATAACCTGTTTCATTAAATTAAGTTCACAAAAAATACATTTTAAGAAAAATAGCACAGCGTTAATCGTCTGCCGCAGGTAACGAGTGTTTTGTTCTTGCTGGTTAGAAATTATATACAGAGCTCATTGTAGGAGGGAAGAGATTTGTAAGCATCGGCAATGCGTATGTGATGGTCCTGATCTTGCAGTCGCCCATAGGCTACGGTAACCGCTTACCATCAGATGGCTCGTACGCTAGTTTACCACTGTGGTTGTATAAAGAAAAAGATATTTACTTCAAACATAAACGTGTCGACTTCTTCTCGAATACCATTGTTATCTATGAGACCTTCTTTCCCAGCTGATAGAAGTAGATCTAACATTACAGTTCCTTTCTTTTTCTTATAAACATAAGTGTCATCATCATCCAGTAATGTATCTAGATTAGTACCATTTTGTTCCAAGTACTGCCTTCTTTGTTTTATAACAGATTCAGTAAAAGAGTGGGTAATTTTTATCTGTTTAGGTAATTCCCTTCCAGCTATTGTTAAGTAAAAGATAAACTCTAAATACAAAACTATGTTTGACATCCTGTACCAAAGAAGTTTATTAATTTTATGTAAAGCCTGCTTGTATGATCTTGCTGCGAGTGTGGTGTCTTCGCTTAATTTAGTTCCCATTGACGTTTCTGAAAGTGTTATATTTTGAAAATCTTAAAAAAAGAATCAATTATTACATTTTACAGCACGCATATCTTTTATATCTAAAGCTTTTCTAATATCTTCTATAATTACTTCAGATTATTCCGTTTTATCAACGGCATGCAAATTTAATTATGATTGTCTGTTGTACCAGGCCATAGAATCATCAAATTATCTTCATCGTCATATCAGCCCAATGACGTCCACTGCTGAACTTAGGCCTAAACTGTTTTCCGCCAAAGCGATAAATAAAATTATCGTATTGACTTTGACTGAATTTATCAGTGGCGTGCAATTAAAGAGAACGATGTCATCACTGGACAAATTCGGGCTCATGATGATGATTGCTTTATTTCCGAGTACTCACCACATATGGTGTTCAAGGTGAACTTAGACAAAACCGGGAGGAGGCTGAGGGCTTTTCCAGCTGTACTCTTGAGACTATCCACTACTTCGTCACAGTTCTCGTCTATGATAGTACAGTATTGTTTTAATATGTTAAAGTGGAAGGCTGGTGTGAGAATTTTTCTACGCTCTTGCCATTTTGCACCTGATTAAAGATACAAAGAGAAGTTTACATGCATTTTAAAATAAAAGTAACTTAATTGTTTGGCCCGGACTTTACTCAAGAAGAGGAGAGATATATTACAAAAGTAAATTGCCATGCCTTGTCATGTTCGGCGTGCGCTTATGAATGATTTGAACTTTGTTCTTCGTTTTCCAAACCTTACGAAAATTTCAGATTCTTTTAGATTGGGCGTTTATTCGCTTTCCCATACTCACTTGCAACTCTTGCAAGCTTGTTTTAAAAAATTCATAACTGCGTAAAGGTACCCTTCCGATCTTGACAGCACCCAGCACTGCTGCGGCAGCAATGCAGCACCACCGGTCCCCGTACATTATAATAAGTGAGTAGGTATGCTAATATGAGAATGCTCCGAAAAAACCGTTCCTCCGAAATTGCCTTCGAAAATTTTACCTGAACTTATAAGCAATCCTTCTCCAAGCCACGGTTTTAAAAACTCATACGGCAAATATTTATCCGTGTATTTTGTACCTGAAATAATGTTCTGCAAAATAAATTGATTTAAATTATTATTTTTTTATTTTATTTTTTATTTTTTTGACTGGCCTGTTGGTCTAGTGGTTAGTGACCCTGACTGCTAAAACAGAGGTCGTGGGTTCGATCCCCACCCCGGACAAAACTTTGTGTGATGAGCATAAAGGTTTGTTCTGTGTCTGGGTGTAATTTATCTATAATATGTATGTATTTACAAAAAAAAAATGTATTTAAGTAGTATATCAGTTGTTTAGTACCCATAACACAAGCAAATATAATAGCTTACTTTGGGACTAGATGGCGCTGTGTGAATGTGGTAGAATATTATTATTATTATATTTTTTTTACATAAATATTTTTTTTTTTTACGTTTGAAGGAACATGTAAAAGGTATCAGCACCATCAACTTAACATGTTAAAGCAGCTAATATTGTAATTTATTTTTCCAATTTAAACAGTCAAGTGCTGTTTGTTGACCACTGCTTGGTCAGTTGGCTAATTCGAAAGATATTTTTTATCGTTTTTATAGTTTTTTTTTTATCGTTTTTGCCCACAGGCACAAACCCTATACACAATTGCTACTAAATGATACAAAATTTTCAAAAATATACATTAAATACTTTCCGTGTTTCAGGTGGCTCCTCAATTCAGATGTTTAGATTGAGGAGCCAGATTTCCATTGATATAATTTTGGATATATTTTACTACAAATTTTAGAATTTGGCCTACAAAATTATTTACTTTATTTTTTTACTAAATTATTTACATTTCCTTTTAAAATCTTAAATGGCTCCTCAATCCATACGGACATCGATAATATTAAATATTATTTAAAAAAAGAAAATACAAAAATAACATACGTATTATACAGGATGTATACGACGATACGACATTAAATGACAAGGCAGCCAGTGTTAACCCTTATAAACATATTCTAATATAAATTATTTAAAAAAAAAGAAAAAAAAAAAAAGCTACACATTCTTTAAAGTCGAAAAATTTAAGAATATAAACTACACATTATTTTTCTATCATGACGTTTTCGACATGACGACGACAACAGTGCGGAACAGAGTAAGAGATAAGATAATATGAAAGAGTCAGAGATATTTAAATGAATGGAATGACGTAATGACAACATACGATGTTTAAAACTGTGACATAAAGAAAGTACATTTGCGTCTAAACTATTGCAAATTTCTGTTTATTTTTTTTGGTATAGCCTTAGCCCCGCTATATTGATAGTCTATATTAAAAAAAAAACTGTTTTAATAATAAATTATTCTTTGTTATAATTAAGCTTTCTTACCTCAATATCCTCAGGGTTGAATATGACAACATTACCATAAGGAAACAACCAAAAACCATAGATGCCATTAAATGTTTTCGCAAATGTTTCGCCCATTAACATAATTTCTTCTGCAAAATAAAATGAATGTTCAATCGAAGTCAAAGAAACCCGGGAAATAGCTAGTGAATAACATACTATTCTTTATTTAGTCACTGCTCAGATCCTATTGGTCGCAGCCTGATGTTATATAGCCTATAAGTTATAACCTTTCTCGATAAAGGGCTTTTGAACATTAAAATAATTTTTCAAATCGGTTCAGTAGTACTCGTGATTACGAGGTACAGTTTGTGAGTGTGTGACCTTGTAGACAAACTGTACCTATTTATAATATTAGTATAGGTAAAAACATTATGTTGGTGACACATCTTGGAGAGTCGAATTTAGGACCTCATGTTTTGCGATAACACTATAATATCACTAAACCTAATAAGACAATCCCTGCCACAATCCATAGCAAAGTGGCAGGCAAAATTTATCTGTATGGAATTAGAATTATTACCAAGAATTGGTTTAAGAACATAAATATTTACAGTAAAACAATTACAGAAACATAACGTAATATTTATTTGTCAATGTAGCTGGTTAAATTTATTAATTATTAAATTAGCAAACGCTACATTGTACCCATACATACCTGGACCTTTTAACAGTGTTCGCGCATTTCCAATAATAAAATCCATTTTAGGCCCTGGTATCTTTTTAATCATCCTAGCTTTTTCATTGTAGTTAAGTATTAAGTGCACTACACACAAAATTATAGCTATGTATAATAAATATAAAAACATGTCGAAACTACACACGTGTAGACGAATTGAATGTGACTTTAAAAATGGAAATACGAACTTGTTTAAGTTTTGAAACTAGCTATGATTACAGAAGTAATTATACAGTTCAAGTCAGCGGAATAGAATTAGCGTAACATAATCAAAACATTATTAAAGTAGATTTGATAATACTCAGATTTCACTGAAGCTGTGTAAACAAGAAAAATATTGTCGATTTCTATATCTTCTTCAAGAAAGACCTGAACGAAGAAGAGACAAGAATAGAGGATTTCATACTCCATCTAGCTTTAAGTGGAAGACTAAAGTCTTCAATAAGTATGGATACATGGATATGTATACGTATTATCCACCAGACGGTATCCACCAGATCAGACCCCCCCCCCCTAGACAAGGGGCAAATCGCTTAATCTATTTGAAATATTTAAATGTCATTTCAATACATTGGAAGTAATTTGAACACATCCCTGACATAAGCTATCGACATGTCACGTGATCAATGTACTATTTTGACATGTCGTTAGAATAGATAGATCGAATAGATTACCTAGACAATTATTACATAAAAATACATTATAATAAAATAAAATAATAATTATTATGAAAAAATATTCTATCAAAAACTATTGATAGGTGAACTGCTTCAATGAGATAAATATTCTTTTTTCAGTGTATTTTTTTACAATTTTACATATCGTAAGTGTTTCTGGTTTCTTAGAATTCAAATTCAGAATTCAAAAAATATTCGAGAGCGACTGTACCGGTTAGGTACCGGTCCAGTCGCTGTCGAATTTTAAACTTAGTTACACACATTAATATTCACTTATTTTTCTCATAGAAAACATGTTTTTTTTATTTTTAAATTATAGTTATTTGGGTTTTAATGATGTTGATGAATTGTTTAAGTATTTCGAGAAACAAAGTCTCATAAATAAATACCAACACACATACATTCATTATAATATAAGCTGGTGCTTCGCTCCCGAGGATCTTTGATTGCTAACTACTTGGCTCCTATTGATAGTAGCGTAATGTTATAGGTATATAGGCCTCACCACTAGTTCCTGAGAATAGATTATTAACTTAACAAAATCTTCGGCTTTATAAAATTAGTTTTAAGTCAGTTTTTATATAAATGCTAAACAAGTCAGATTGTCGGTATTTCATACAAGATTAATTGAGTTGAAACACTGTTAAAATTACCTATATAAATTTACACTGTGGTGTTAGATAATAGCCAAATATCAGTTGATGAAGTTTTGCCAAAACATGTGCAGAATAGATAGATAAAAAATCAAGGTTAAGAGCATTTCGGATCATGCTCAATGTAGAGTTCCGGAGCAAAAAAAGCGTATCTTCATGGTGTGACTCTACGTAGCACGATCACGGATGATCATCTTAATTTTCATGTGGTACAAATTCATGAAAACAAGTGTACTTAATTGTACTATACAATAAAATATATGTAGATACTATACTCTGATAATTTCGCTGATATAACGTATATGCCATATAGTACCTTTCTGGCACGACCACTACACATTTTAGGTAGTTTTATCCAGTTTATGGTGAAAAATACTATAAATGTAAATGTAAATCGTCCCATTAGAAGAATAATGTTTTATCTTCAAATAAAACGGTACGGTACGGTTTTTTAATGCCGAATTTATAATAATTTCATTTTTGTTTTATCTGAAGATAAGACATTATTCTTCTAATGGGACGAAATGGCACTTACGTCCTTTTGTTGAGAAGCGCAGTATTTCGGCAATAACTCCGATCATACGATCATGTTCAATATAATTTTCATTGAAAGTAGGTATTTATTAAGCGTTATCTTTGTTATTTATTTCATATTTTTAGGTCTTACTTAAGTTGCCTATCAGTCGGATAAACGTTAAAATTATCAATAAAATATATAATGTATAACATCTTACGTAACTTATATACCTACATGTACATATATTTATAACGTTACGACGACACATTAACCTTATACAGACAAACCGTACCATCCCATCTGGCCGGCGTGGTCTTTTAGGCTAAATTTCCTCCAAAATGTAGCCGTAGGACATTTATGAATTGTAATAATGATCAATATTGATTCATCATCATCATCATCAGCAACCCATTAAGTCCCACTGCTGGGCTCGGGTCTCTCCTCTAACTAGAGAGCTGAGAGGGTTTAGGCCATAATCCACTCACGCTGGCCTAGTGCGGGTTGGTGGATCAGACATACTCATAGAATTTCTTCTAGGATATGTGGGTTTCCTCACGATGTTTTCATTCACCGTTAGCAGATGGTAAGTCACTTGACTAGTAGATATAAATTCCACAAAGTGGAATCCACCGCGTGATTTGGACGCCGGTCACTTATCCATTCAGCCACCATCGCTTCTCAATCAATATTGATTACACTACTTTTACTCGTTTTGCTTATTCTAGTTAAAGTTTACTAGAAGTATCTTCGCTCCCGTCGCACTTATTTGCACTGCTACATCTTTACTGACCATAGCGTGACGTTATATCTCTAGCCTGCCTAGGTATTTATCTAGTAAGGGTTGGTGTTGGATAGCCCAAATGGGCACATAAGCCATTGTTTTAGTGTCAAAGTTGTCAATTTAAACCTGGTTTAATGCTTAGTCCGTATTTTTTAATAAGGGGGTTTGGGTTCCAAGATAGTAGGTTAGGCATTCCCTGGGACTCCCAAGTGTCAAAACTCGGTGTTCGCAAGAGTCATCTGTTAATCCTGGCTCACAGGTGTTGCAGTGGTGACCATGGAGGTGGGATTGTGCCATTGAATGCAACACTAATTTTATTTTTCAAATCAGCAGCTTCTGAGATTGAGACAAAAAATAAACAAATTCTTCAGCTTTATAATATTGGTTAATTGCTGATTTCTACTGCAGCTGAATTCATCCATTACCAACTAGTTCCTCAAGGTTTTCTAGTTTTTCTACATTACATTTTGGCAAAGCTAGTTTACCTTGACAGACAGATTCACTATGAGATAAAAAACCAAAATTGTAGAAATAAAACAAAAAGAATGGTTAATTTATTTTATAATAACATTATTATCTAGTCTTATGTTTTGTTGAGAGCATTCCTCCGGATCTGAAAATATAATAGAATACAAGTTATAATCAGGGAGCTCAACTATTTATTATTATCGCAATAATTGTATTATATAAAGGTCGCTGGGTCTGACTGGATGCGGAGGGCGGAGGACAGAGTGCTATGGCCCGTGCTAGGAGAGGCCTACGTCCAGCATTGGACTGCAATAGACTGAAATGATGATGATGAATTGTAATATTTGATCGTCACTGTAGTGTAGCGGTTGAGGTGGTCGTCTGGCCACTAACATCGCTTCGAGTATCGTGTGTTCGTTTCCGAAACGAGACAAATATTTGTGTGATTCATAGATATTTGTTACGAGTCTGGGTGCACTTTGTGTCCATTAATTGTATAAAAAAATTAAGTAAAGTAAAAAAAAGTGTACAGTTCCCCGCGATACAGAGCTAGTTCCTATATTATATAGGTTTTTTTAAACATTAAAAATTAGTTACTTAGTTGTTTAAAAATTTAAAAAAAGTAGAAGCCGGTATCAAACCAGGCCCACAATTGATCGGATCAGATATAAACATAATCATCACGCCTTTTCCCCCAAAAGGTAATCAGACGTGCATCACATCCACATTTAGCCAGCTATGTTCTAAGTAATATATGTATAGAGTGAGATGCCAGGACCCCCAGACCTTACTTATTTTCTGAGAAATAAAATGTCTGGGTATAGGTAGGTCTAGTACGTTCTTTGAGCATATGCGTACCCAGTAGTTTGAACCGAGACGGCCAATTTTCCGCGACACCCGCGGGTTGAGATGGGGTACACGGATAAAACATTAATATACCAACCTACAACGCGTAGACCTTGACAGAATCAATCTCCATAGCGCTCGTGTCATCATACCAGGTTGGGAACCACTGTTCTTTAGCATTCCAGAAGTTGAGCATAGCCTTTGAAGCTTGGTTCTTCCAGGGCTTGGTACCAACATCCTCAAATTCGTGGATACCTCCCACGTTCAAACCCAAAGATATGTAGAACTGGAATTGGCAAACAGGTAATATTTTTATTTCTATTCTAGCTTTTGGTCGGGGCACCCATAAATGTACCGAAAAACTTTATTCCGAATTTTACTATTCCGATTTACATAAGTTCAAAATTTATATAAAAACTCCGATTTATCATTCCTCCTGTTTTTACAATTCCAAAATATTTCCTATTAGGTATTAAAAAATATATTTATATTAGTTTTTTATTTGGATTGTTAACCAATAATAGAAGAGATGTGTGTATTTTGATTCCAAAAGTTTTTAACTTTACTATTTTTTTTACTACTTTAAAAGTTTTTACTACTTTTAACCTTAATTTATAATCTCTCTCTTAAAATAGTCGGAATCGATATAACAGTCAGTTAAAAAAAAATGGTCGCTCTCATTTTTAAACATTTTACAGTGACATGGACTCCGACTAGGTCGATGTCGAAATTCATAGTATACCTACGTTACTGGCATCTCTGTTCACATTATTGTTATAATGTCCCATGTCAATGGTGTGATTTCATCTCGGAATGCTTCTAGAATATCCTACTCGGAATCTCGACATTTGATTGGTCGATTTAAATATCATTGCGAGTAGTGTCTCAGTAACCGGAATCGAGTAAACGTTAACTCGATTTGACTCGCACTGGTTTATTGGACCCGAATAATATGAACATGCATTATACTTTTTTCCATTCGATAGGGTTATACGTCACCTGTTTTTCTTTTGGTAATTAACATATTAAGACAACCAACCATATCGTCGAATGGTGCCATGATGGTGCCCTTAAGCCATTGCGAGGCCGCCTGCACGTGGCTTTGAGCAGCACTCTGATAGAAGCCTTCAGCAGGCGGCTTCACTTCGCCGTAATTCACACCATCGACGAACAGAGATATGCCATCTGAAAATATGAATATTAATTAAGACAATTTTACGACAGGTAGGGCTTCATCATCATCATCATCATATCAGCCTATCGACGTCCACTGCTGAACATAGGCCTCACCTAATTTACGCTTAGGTAGGGCTTAGTAGGAGGTAATTCCCTCTCAAAATGAGCCACCCATCTAGAAGCACCTCCATCCTACAGAAGACTGCAGACATAATAACAAAAGTGTTGTGTTCAAGCCAGTGAATAGTAGTGTCCAGAGCTTATTGGGGAGAGAACGTGTTTGAAAGAATGGCAACGTGCATGTGGGTGCTCCTGGTATTGCAGACCCATAGGCTACAGTAACCGCATCGAATCAGGCAGGCTTCATCAAACTTGACAAAAATTCCGACTTTGGTTTCGTAATTCCGTATTTAGACATCAGTCGATTGTTAACTGTGCTACGACGTGGTCTAATAAATCCGATATAATTATATGATACCTTTTTATGAAGCTTTAAAACAAGAAAGAAGATGTAAGGATCAACAGTGGTTTCATCCCTTAATCACTATTCCAATAACAATTGGGCAATTTCATGCCTATGTATGTGTTTGCTGGATGCAATCGTACTTAACCAGCCTTAGTGGAAATCTCTTGGTGAGGCAGAAGTCCAATTTACAGTTCACGTCCTACGGCTCAAATGATGAAAAAGAATATTTACCTGGTCTCCATTCCAACGAGTAGTTATGAAAGTCTTTACTCCACAACTCGTAACCAATCTTCTCTTTTAAGTGACGTGATCTGTAAAGAAATAAAGGATTATAATTGACTAACCAGTAGCTTCTAATTGAAAGTTGTCTACAATTTTAACTTATTTGATTTTATTGTAAAACTGAAGAAGCTAAACTGCACCTACTTATTAATATCCCTGCATCATCCTAGTTTGACTGTATCGTAGACTACATTTTTAATATCTTTATCCTAAAAGTTGATAGAGCATTAAAAAATTCATATTATAATAATAATAATAATATTCTACCACATTCACACAACGCCATCTAGTCCCAAAGTAAGCAATTATATTTGCTTGTGTTCTGGGTACTAAACAACTGATATACTACTTAAATACATTTTTTTTTTGTAAATACATACATATTATAGATAAATTACACCCAGACACAGAACAAACCTTTATGCTCATCACACAAAGATTTGTCCTGGGTGGGGATCGAACCCACGACCTCCGGCTTAGCAGTCAGGGTCACTAACCACTAGACCAACAGGTCAGTCAAATTCAAATATTGCTCTTAAGAATAAAATCTCTGGCTATTTAAGATTAGTCTAACCCACAAACTTTCGACAATGCTTGCTAACCTATGTACATATTTTATTTTAAGAAAAAGTAAGTATAACAAATAAACATAAAGAAGAAAAATAATCTCTCATTGCTACCAGGAGAAAAATGGTATATAGCACATGAAAAGAAGCAATCTAATTTCAGCCTTTTCAACTACATTTTTTGGTAACTACCTAAAGAAGTTTGCCATAGCATAAAATAATAAAATCCGATGGTTCATTGGTATGTATACCTGTAAGGCTCGGTGTCACACATAATGGGTCCACCATACAGCTTCTTGCCAAATTCCACATTACCCTTCACAGTTGCAATGCGGATTATTCCAGAAGCATAATTGGCAATACCGTAGATGCTATTTTTTGGCTCAAGTTGAATTTCTGTAACGAAATTTTGGTAAATTTTAGTAACGCATGTAAACCGATCTACTTATATTAGAGCAATTTTTCACTCTACAAAAAACTGCAACTTTGTTCTTAATATGTTTCTGTTGGTGAGAGCGACATGGCATTTAGAAGACTTTGGGTTTGCCTGTAGGTGAAGCGAATTATCTTAAGATTCACAGCTTCTTTGGCTACATTTCTAACATTTAAAAAAAATTATAGAGGTAAACATTGAAGACAAGAGAGGAAGAGTTAGACCGCAGATGACTTTTGTTGAACCGATCAAGAAGATGGTACGGGTATTGTCGTACCAGGAGGTAAAATAATTGGCAGAAACAAGAGTGGATTTACTCCAACAACAAGAGCACAGCTCTTTAATTAAAAGAAAGTGATGTATAAGAAATGTGTTATACTTGTAGTGACGGATTTAGAATACATAATGTCACTAACCCATTTCAACCCATGGGTGTCGTACAAGGCGACTAAGGGACCTACATTTAAGCAGACAAGAGTACTGCAAGAAAAGGAAAATTCGAAATGAAACCCTATACCAACCCACCTGGCTAGCGTGGTACAGTAGGCTACATTCCCTCCACAACCTTTGGAGGAGACCCGTGCCCAGCAGAGACGTTTATGGGTTGAAATTATATAAAAAGTGACATGATCTTCTTTACCTGGATAAATCCAGTCACCAAAAGGCACCTTCGCTCTGATTTCAACTCTGCCATACTTGAAGTAGAACTTGTCTTTAGTGGTGACCTTTGCAGTAATGATAGGAGGCAAGATCAGAGCCCCAGAAGCGTTACGTGCGCACTCAGACGTTCCGATGACACCGGTACATCTGGAAATAAATGTTAAATTTGAGTTTAAACTACTGCAAAAACAGGCTTTTTTAATTAACTTACAGACCATGATACATTTTTGCTTATTGGCTGTTACTGTCTATACAATAAATTCATCATTATCATTATTACAATCAATGATAAGTTGACGAATTAAAAAGAAATATTGTTTTTAATTACTTATATCTGATGTACAGAATCAACAGTATCCAAAACCACTTTAATTTTATGCTGTACATTGCAGAGCCCTAAAGAGCGATGGTGGCTTCTTCTTATCGTTTGGGGTGAGGCAGACCCTGGTGTTGGAATTTATTAAGTCGCCCAGAAGGCTTACAGCTTGACTTAACGACTACCACATTAAGTGATAACCGTGACCAACGGCTTTACATGCCTTCCGAAGCACGGAGATGCTCGAGAATGAAATTGCCACAAACGGTCACCCATCATGGACTGACCTTGCCGAGTGTAGCCTAACCTCGATGATCGTATCGAACATCTCAGTACCGCAATGCAACGAGCGCCTCGAGATGGTGGCTGAATGGTTTAGTTACCTTGCGGATATATCTAGGGACTGCCTCACAAAGTCCTCTCCATATTTCGACTCCAAAGTGATGGGCTTGATTGTCAACTTCCCATCCCTCACTCGAATGTTTCTGTCGCTGAAGTACACGTTGAACGGAAAGTCCTGATACCAAAATAATATTTATTACTTTCATGGGTATGTGACAGTATGTGACATTTTGTTCCAAAGGGTATTTCTATTTTGGAAACGCATGTTAGGCAGTAGGCTGCCACTTAACGTGGAAAACATTAAGTTGGAAGATAAAGATAACTTATCATAATATCAAGTCTTTCATCCCCTGAGGGGATTGTTTCCAATCACTAAAATATTTTTAATTAGAAAAAGCAGATTAGCGCGTTCAACAAATCTCTCAAAAAAACTCTTTACTTTAATAAAAGTATAATGAATAGTGTAAATTAGTTAGATAACTGTTTAAATATACTCACCGGTTCACCAGGAAACTTGATTTCAGGAGTCCAGATCTTTCCTTTCTCTATACTTGATTTGAAATGATCTTCAAACAAGAGTTGGCCTTTGCAGACAAACCCTGATACTTTTACTTTAGACACCGATAATTCACATGGATATGGCACGTTAGGTGTGGGTACTGTTGGTGTTGGCTGGCTAGGTGCCGGGGTGAAGTCAGGTGAACTGGTAATAGTTGGCAATGATCCTGGATTGATGGGATTACCTGCTTCGTCCACGTAACCTGTTGAAGAGTGAAATGGGTTGAGAGCTTCTGATGTTTCGTGTAATTATTTGAGTGGTTATTAGAATCATGATGAGAGTTGTGTGTTTTATCCTCACAATGGGGTTATATTTGTGCTCTAAGTTAGTAAGGTTAGTAAGGCTCTGTTTGGGTAGAATTATGTTCGTAATTTTTTTAAGACTGCTAATTTATTGGATCGAATATCACTTTTAAATATTTTTGTTATTCTACTACTAATTTAAAACCAATATATGAACGAAATATGAAAACATAAAATGTAGAATGAGTGAAAAACCTATTGAGATCCAATTACGATTCAATTGATTCATTCGTTAATTGGTAGAGGGCCTCAGATGTTACTCTGAATTTCGACATTCGATTGGTCGGTTTTGATTTCGCTGTCAAATTTAAGTATTGTCGCTGTCACCTTCAAACATTTGACAGCGACATCAAAACTGACTAATTGATTGTCGATATTCAAATTAAGCCCCATGTATTGCTACGTTTGTGAAGTAAAGAGGGCACATATTGACGTTAGTCTGTTACTTTGTTAAATTAATTTTTAATTACATGACCATGTAGGCCGTATTTAGGCAGGTACCTACTCTTTGTTTTTTTCATGTTGCATTTGTTGCTTACCTAGTTACACAATTGTTACAGATGCCATATTTACCTAGATACAAAAGACGTTTCTCTGCTAATGACTATACGACTTAAAATGAAGGTTTTTGCCTTTTGATGTTGAACCATTACCGATTTAAAAGTACCTAATAAATGACCGTCTTTCGTCTTTACCTACAAGACACTTGTATCAGTGAATTTTAAAAGAGTAAAGCTTCTTTGTAAGGTCTTAAGGCACGAGGTAAGTGTGAAGTCTTCGTTAAGTGCACTTGAGCTGAGACTGTAGCCTATTGTGTTTGAAAAACGGCTTATTCGATCCACAAGAGTTATGTAAGTCAGGTGGATATTGTACATCTTGTCTTTTTACCCGACTGTCAGGACGGGTATTGTTTTTAGCGCGTATCTTATAAGTTTTTAAATTTCTTTATTCCCACGAATCTTCCAAGCGGCTGGATGGATTTTGACAATTAGGGTATCGTTAGATTCGTCTAGAAAACCCAAGTGTCCTTAGATAGGTTTTAAGAATAAAAAAACTTAAACGGCCGGCTTTTGACGCCAAATTGTATGAAGTTCAATTTTTTTTTTTAATCAAACCTATCGAGTTGTGTATCAAAATAAAGAGAATCAAAAGGAGATTACATTATATTCAAAAAGAGATTATACATAATTGTATGGTTCCAAATTGTAAGTTGTTCTATTTTTTTTTTAACCAAACCTATCGAGTAGAGTATCAAAATAAAGGGAATCAAATGGAGATTAAAAATATGTGTACATAATTATGTTAGTATTTAAATTTAATCAGGTATAATAATATTACAATAATTGTATGGTCTTTTTAGTGCGTTGCTCTCTGTTAATTCTTTGCAGTTGGGTTATTAATTTTTTTTAATTATATTTACTTGTTACTCGACTGTAAGGTATATTGTTTTCTGTTTGGATTGTTAAAAGTACTTTAACGTTAATCATATGTAAATTGGCCCGTAAGATAATAAAAATTATCTATTTTTATATGCTATTATTATTATTATTTATTTACTATATAAAGAGCTTTCAAAGCGGCTGACAGGCTGACTATTTTCTTGCACAAAGAATAAGCATTGCCATCCAGCGTGGCAATGCTGTCAACCTGTTGTGCACTTTTCCCGCAGACAATGGCAGTGATGTGGAGGAATTTTATGATGCCGTATTGTAATTTGTAATTTTTCCCTGTTTTCCCCTTTTTTTAAAATTTTTGTATTGAAAAAAAATTAAAATTTGTTTTAATAAAAAAAATATTTTCTATTATTTCTACTAATAGCAATTGTAACAATACTTTTATTGCATTGACCGAATGCGTTACAACCGATGCTTTTTTGACCTTACGATAAGTTGTTTTGATTAAATAACTGTTTACAAGCCATCTAATTATAAAGTCTAATTATAAAAATAAGACTTTTATGATCAATATCATATGAATGACAGTTCGAATAAACTTTCTAGCTAGCAAATTAGGTCTGATAACGTGTCCTACCATTTAAACAATAGATCGCATTTTCGATTGCTGGCCTGAGTGGTACTGGCGGGCAAAAGTCAGCAATTTAAAACACTTCTTACCTGTAACAGTCCACTCCCCGTTATCCTGTCGATGACCCAACCCGTCCTTAACAACATAAGTCCAAAAGTAGATAGTATCTCCGATCTTCAGTTCAGCATTCCTATCTCTGAAGATCCACCGGCCGTTCTTGGCTTTAGTGATGTCTCGGGACCATTGACCAGCTTCTAAACCTTCCATTTCTTCATTTAGCTTCCCGTGGAAGGCGAATAAAGAGAAGCCATCGTCTGGAAAAAGGAATGACACCATTTAAAATATTTTTGTTCGGAGTCGCAGCGGGCATTGTGAACTGTATACGACTGCAATGCAAGAGAGATTTTTCTATCATGAAATTCCAGTATTGATATTTTTTCGGAGTTTAGACAACAAATATTCCTATTTGAGGGCAATAGGTTCTCCAAGTTTCCACCCTATTAAATGGGACATAACATAACATAACTGGTCAAATGTGTGTATTATGCACCTCTGCCTACCCCTTTCGGGAAAAAGGCGTGCATGTAAGGGTTGCTACACACATATTCGGGCCGACATTATTCGGCACTGCTTTCGGTAAAATCGAATATATTATGTGGATGAATGTTCGGGAAAAATGCCGCTCGGCTTTGGCTAAGCTGGAACAACCCGATCAGTACAAGCCGAATGATGCCGAACGTAAAGTAGTAGTTCGGATCGGCTATTTCGTTCAACAAATACAGCCAAACCGACAATTCAACCTAGAGCAAGCCACAGCGCGCCTGTATCACCGTATCTGCGCGTATACGCGTAGTAGACGCGTAGTAGACGCGTAGTTGACGCGTAGTTGATGCGTAGTAGACGCGTAGTAGACGCGTAGTAGACGCGCGTTTCACGATCGCCCCGTCTTGAGTTACAAGGTTGCATTCAAATCTCGTTTGAAACACGTTTACGCGCGTCATCTGCGAGTCATCTGCTATGGCTCTTAGTAACGTCACCGTCGACAGCTAGCAATGATTAAAAGCCATTAAGCCGTATTATATATCTGAAGTTATTATACAAAAATGCTGATGATAAATAAATATCTATACAAGTTACAACAAGGTTATTATCTATCAAAGAAGAAACTGGTTTCAACGGCACCGGCTGTTGTGTTCAAATTAGATAATTAAGTCTGCGGTTTTACTCATCAAACACTACTTACGTCATTGTTTGACTATTATATCAGTTTTGGGTATGGATGCTATGTTCTCAAACTTTTAGATGAAAATGTTGGGATATTATCGACGTAAATTAGTAATGTGATTTAGATGGAAATGGAAAATAAATGCCTGTGCCCAGTGCTGTCATATAATTGCAATTAATTTCAGCTTAATACCTATGTGTTCCTGAGAAAATGGGTCTTGACAGACGGACAGACAGACAGACGGGTTAAGGTACCGAACCCTAAGGTACGATTCAGACCAACCGGCTCGCGTCGCGCCGCATCGGAACGGAGCCGTACGCGTGCCGCGGCAGCCGACAGCGTCCGCTGGAATCCGTACGCACTCCAAGCGCCCAGAAGTGCCGCTCTCTTTGCGCCGCGTAGACGTAAAGTGAAATATTATTTAAAATATCGCTTGAAGAACACAACTTGAATGATTCGCTAGCTGTTGCTGCACCGTAATCTCCGTACGACACACGGCCGACCGGCTCCGAGCGGACCCGACGGCAGCCGGTCGGAGCCGGTCGGAGCCGGTCGGAGCCGGTCGGAGCCGGACGGAGCCGGTCGGCCGTCGCGACGCGTCGCGGGATGCCGACGGAGGTAACTATGCGTAAGTTGCATGCAAATATGAACTGTAATTACTGTTGATACATTTCAATGTTCTTTACCGCATTGTAAAATGCCGCCCGGCGCGGGCCGATGCGAGCCGGTTGGTCTGAATCGTACCTAAAAAATATGTTTTCTCACATATCCGCTTTAATTGATTACTGACCTAAACGTAACGTGACCAGCCAACGTACAGAGAACAACATGGGATTTGCTTATATTTAAAATAAATATTTATTTTTTCCTTAATAAGTACCGACGTCTGTATTTAGAAATTAATGAGACAAAGATAATTACTTATGTCAAAAGGTACGTATACTTAATAAGGTTTTTCTTTGATGTAATTTTGTTAGTCAGATTTTGCAATTAAAATATTTACTTACTGATCTTTGAAGGAAAATTCGCAAATTATTTACTGTTAAAGATATTAATTTCGTAAAAAGAATAGGTAGCTACAATTCACTTAATATGATAAACACAGATTGAAAGTTATCCTATTATTATAAACCTGGAGAGTTTGTTCGTTGAAACTGCCTCGGTGGTGCAGTGCGAAGTGTATACGACTGCTGTGCAAGAGGTCCTGGGTTCGATTCTCGGGTCGAGTGAAAATGGTATTGGGCTTTTCTATCATGAAATTCCAGTACTGAGATTTTACCGGAGTTTGGTAAACAAATATTCCCGGTTGATGACAATAGGCTCGCCCCCTATTTCATGGGACCAAACATAGCTAGCGAAATGTGGGTGTGAAACACCTCTGCCTACCCCTTCGAGGAAAAAGGCGTGATGCTATGTTATGTTATGTTATGGAGAATTTGTTTGTGTGTTTGGTTTAACGCGCAAATTTCAGGAACTTCTGGTCCGTATTAATATATTCATATTTTCCTGTCATCAATTCTCTTGATAACAATAACGTGTATTTTATTACCACAGTTATCTTAGACATTACCGCAGAATATAACTAATTAATAAAGATAAATAATAAATAATTATCTCGACACTCGAATAAATTAATTCTTGCATAAGTTACTTTGTTATCTGAAACTATTTTAATGCGAGCTAATTAATGGTTTATCACTAAATCTCATGCATCATTATTTTCTCGATATTGGATGCCATAGGGTGAATTTCAACAGGTCCATTAAAATATTCATTTCCGTGGATTTTTTTATCTTTAGTTTTATATAAAAAAATAGCGTTTCTTAAAGTTTTTTAAATTTACGTGACTTTTTTTTCATTGCCATAGCAAATTTTGGCCACGGAAACCATAGCAATGAGAACATAGCGATGAAAATCAAGGCAAAAATATAAAATAACAAAAAATCTATTGATTGTTCGAAGTAAACAAATAAATAAACAAATAAACAAAAGAAATGGCGTTCTATCGAATGTATAATTAAGACGACAAACTTATTCAATAGAATGTTATATCTATCCATAGCGATGAAGATTTCATCGATGCCACGCAATTTTTGGTCCCGGGAAATTCACCCCATAAAATAACATTGTCCGATGTCAAGAGATATTGCTTATATTATTATTGACTGTCACTTTTATATGTCAGGATTACCGGCAATGAACCCTTACAGACACAGACCGGAGTCATGACTTGACTGGCCTGTTGGTCTAGTGATTAGTGACCCTGACCCTGAAGCCGGAGGTCGTAGGTTCGATCCCCACCCAGGACAAATCTTTGTGTGATGAGCATAAAGGTTTGTTCTGTGTCTGGGTGTAATTTTATCTATAATATATGTATGTATTTCTATCATATTTATATCAGTTGTTTAATACCCATAACACAAGCAAATATAATTGCTTACTTTGGGACTAGATGGCGCTGTGTGAATGTGGTAGAATATTATTATTATTATGACACTTAGGAGTCCCAGACAAAGCCTAACCTAATATTTTGAAATCAGCAAGGAGATTAATTAAAAGTAAATGAAGAAGTTGTAACTATAAACAATGGACTGTGAAGGATGCTAACTTAACAGTAAATGACGAATTGACCAATTTTATCACCAAAATAAAATAAATAAGCTAAAAATATCTTACCCGGTATAGAAACCCTCAATCCTCTAGGATAAATTGCTTCTAATTTCGCCGGCGGCACCTCATAACACAACACAGCATTCAAACAAAAAGAAATCAACAAAAACAAAACACAACCGGACGCCATTTTGAAATGTTCATATCACCAAATAAATTAATATTGAATTAAATGAATAAATCACGAAACAAATGAGTCAATCGTGAAATCACGAAATAAATGAATATCGCGACTCCAAGAAATAGTTATAATAATGACTAGATATGTGAGTTTTAGTCCAACTACCACAAGCGACTGAGCTCGGAGCACGTAATAATTGCTTTTGTATATCTAGTTTTTTTTATAAGGCTACGTCCATATTACGGTTGATGACGTTTCATTTATTAATTCTTCTATGTTGATTAAATTCGTGTTTTGAATAAATTATATTTTTAAATTATTTATCAGGAGGTTTAATTAAAGGTATGAAGAGAAATAATATTTCTTGACAAGATTTTTTTATATTTAAATAATGTTTATGTAAGTTAAAAAAATAACATCCCTGTCATTGCCTCTGTCTAATTATAATATTCACATTAAATAAAAATTCTATATACATAGAAAACAGAGGAATACATTTGTTTGAAGAATTGTATGCTATGTTCCCTCTTAAGGCTTCAATAAAGTTTTCCAAGAAATGAATATAACTCATATAGGTATATTACACTCTTACAATATTATCCTGTGGTATGCCCCATAAGAAACGGGGTTTTTCCCCTATCGTCCCATTAATATTAAATCTATGCCTGTGGGTCTAGAGGAAATCTTTTAAACCCGTGGATCTACTAAACCCAATTCGGTAGCTAATAGTGGGTCAACGAGGAATTTATTTTACCCGTAGTCCCATTATTCCTGCCCTATACCAATGAGCAGAAAGTTTTATTAAATAAACTCTTTACTTTGCTGGTCAGCCCTTAAACAGTTTAACACAAAACGTATTATTGTATCATTACAATGACAAAGAAACAAACACAGTTCGTATCTTATAATATTAGTTTATGGACTTTAAAGCGGATATTTTTATAGCATATAACCTCACCATGACCTTGAATAGTCGTCGAAATTAGTTATTATTAAGACGATACTTCATCTCGGTTCATCGCGTCAGTTGTAACTGCTCATCTCTAATAGATTGCAGCCTAATGTTTCCTCAATGTACAGACTATTTTATTTTATTATATCGGGCTTGTAGTTTTTGAGATATGAGCATACAAACTTATTGAGTATTGAGTTTTTCTATCAGGAAATTCCAGTATTTAGATTTTTCGGAGTTTGGTAAACAAATGTTCCCGGTTGATGACAATAGGCTCGCCCCCTATTTCATGGGACCAAACATAGCTAGCGAAATGTGTGTGTAAAACACCTTCGGGGAAAAAGGTGGGATGCTATGTTTTTTATGTCTAAGATAATGATGGATTATCATAGTATGAATAAACTGTTGTATCGTGATAGATCGTTCTTATGGAGTTTTTGTTGGAATAAGTATTTCGTGGTATTGGATCTTTAATATGACATGCACGATGTACCTATCTACCTAGTAATGGTTTTAATGAGGAACTGCCTAATTGGTCCAATTAAGAAATAAAATTTTATAATGTCTGTTATTAATATGCGTCGCACCTAAATTGTTATTAGTTACATGAAAATATTGTTATTTTTATTTTAATATTTTTATGTTGCAACAAACTCTATTGGAAACTGGTTCTATCTAGGAAAAACTTCCTTTACTATGTAACCAGTTTTTTAACATATAAATATTAATAGGTACTGTTGCCCGAAGCTTCGCTCTCTTAGAACTTTGGTTGGCAACCACTCAGCTCCAACCCGTCTGGCCAGCGTAGGCTAAATTCCCTCCACCATCTTTGGAGGAGACCCACCTGATTCTGAGCCCTCGGATTGTTACCGGATCGTAAACATTTTCAAATCTTAGAACGATGTATTTTTACGGCTTAAATTGTTTACTGTAAAAATTTTAAGTTATAATTTATTAAAATACTTGTTATTGAGGAATAAAAAAAAATAAAAAAAATGATTGTTTTCTATTTCTACAACCATAATATATATTTTTTTAACATTATACGTTTTTTAACTTTATATAAACTAAAATTTCCGGCTGGAAATTTTCCGACAGCTCAGAATCAGGAGGCCGTGCCCAGCAGTGAGACATTAGAGTTTAAATGATGATGATGCATGAGAAGGCTTGCAATCCTAATCTCGTTTTCGCTCCAGTAAATGACAGTTCCCGGTGACAGCAGGAGATAGAAACATAGAAAGTACGATTCCGAGCAGCTATACGTGTACCAACCCTAACTGCTGACCACCTGAAGCAGTTTCAACTACTCAAGTGGTTTCGTGTGTGTACATAAAAGACTGTAGTTGTAACTTGAAGCAGTCGATACAGGCTGCTTCATGCTGTCCGTGTCTGGATAGCCTAATAAACTCACTTTCGCAGTGTATAACAAAAAAGATACCAAAAAAATGTAAATAAAATATAAATTACGCATTTTTTGGTATATTTTTATCTAAAAGGGTGATTGTAAACATTGGCAACATTCAAAAATAATGCAAGTTAGATGTATGTTTAAGTTTTTTATGTGTTATGTTAATCACGTTTTTAGTAAATTATCTCCCTTCTTAAAAGTCTCAAGATTTCTATATATTTTTCTGGAAACCGTATTGTAAATAGGTTATTTATAATAAATGTTTAAACGCTCACAATTTTCACATTCTCTGAACTCACGTCGCATCGCCTTAAGATGAATCTAAGAATAGAATTATCAATAAAACAATTTTAATTCACAAAAAGTCTTATAATAATCTCAAAATCAGTCACATTCTCATATCACTGGCAGTATTACAAGGCGTATACTTTTATATAGTCTACTTTCAGGTTACTGTCGTACCACGACTGATACCAGGTGTTCTTGTTCCTCCAGAAGTCAAGCATCGCCTTCCTGCCACGATTCAGCCAGGGTTTCTCTGGTAAATCATCAGCGAAATCATGGACACCACCCACACGAAGACCTAAGGTCAAGTAGAACTGGAAATAATATATTATTATTAATTATATAAAATTGAAAGTTTTTGAGTGTGTGCCAACCATGGCCGACCGTGGTCACAAGCTGACCAGTGGATTCCTACTAGCAGTACCAATGTGGAATCATTTTGTGAAATTTATACGTACTAGTCAAGTGACTTACCACCTAATGGGGAAAGAAAACATCATGAGGAAACTCACATAGGTACTCTAGAAGAAATTCTATGAGTATGTCTGATCCAGCAACCCCCATTAGGTCAGCGTGAGTAGATTATGGTCTAAACCCTCTCAGCTCTCTAGTAAAGGAGAGGAGACCCGATCCCAGCAGTGGAACTTAATGGGTTGCTGATGATGAGCTGATTTAAACCAATTAATCGTAGATACCTTGTTTCCAAATCAAAGAAACTTACATACCCTAAAAGAAATTCTAAGTAAATATTTAATCCATCTACCCGCACTAGGCCATAGGCGTGTGTGGATTAGCCTAAACCTTCGGCTGGTTTCCCGTTCCCAAATTCCCGTTTTATAATCACAAATAATATCATGCAACTTTAGTCACCATCATCGTGGTATAAAAATGCAGATAATATATTTGTATTCAATGAACGATAATTACCGATTGGTCAAACGGCGCCATGACAGATCCTCTCAGCCAGTTAGATGCATGTGGCACAGCTTGACCCCGAGCAGACTCGTAGAAGCCGCCTCCAGCGTTGATAACTCCGTACTGTTTACCGTCGACAAGGAGTTCGATGCTGTCTGAAAAATTATCAGATATTTTTTTCGTGTTAATCTTAAGCAAACAGAAACTGCAGATCTAACAACTAGGTTTAAAAAGCGCTAATTGTAAAAAATCCGTTTGTACAGATATTGATGTAAATAAAAAATAAGTTAATCTACAGGTAAAAGTGATTTAGTTTAGGGTTTATAATGAGAATATGCACTTAAAATATAGTCAGATCTGAGGATTTTGCAAATAGATTATATTAATGTAATATCATAATCAATGATACTTCAAAACCAGCAAAAAAGAAAACGATAATATACAGGGTAAAATTTTGTAATGCCAACTGGGGGAAAAGATAGTTTTACTCAAAGGCAACATTCCTTTGTTTTTAAAAAGAAACAAAACTGCATTAAAAAAAATTCAGAAATTCACTTAACACACCCGAGAATTGAACCAGCTCAAATCCAAAAAATAACATCCTGTACTTTTATGGAAATGATCAATCCTTATGGTTACCCACCATAAGGATCGAATCTTACTAACAAACATGGTTATATAGAACCAACACTATCTATAAACTATAGTTGCTACTTAAATTATAAGTTCAATGAGCTGATTTAATAATGAAATAAGCGATGGTGGCTAAATTACGCAAAGCATGTAAATCACGCGGTCCGAGTTCAATCCCGACCAGCAGTAGGTACCAATGTGGATTCCACTTTGTGGAATTTATATGTACTAGTCAAGTGACTTACCATCTGCTAACGGTGAAGGAAAACATCGTGAGGAAACCCACATACCCTAGAAGAAATTCTATGAGTATGTCTGATCCAGCAACCCACACTAGATTAGCGTGAGTGGATTATGACCTAAACCCTCTCAGCTCTCTAGTTAGAGCAGTGATGACCCGAGCCCAGCAGTCGGACTTAATGGGTTGCTGATGATGAGCTATTAATTGTAGATACCTTGTTTCCAAATCAAAGTGTAAACATGGTAATCTTTATTCCAGTTATCGATGCCAATTGTATCCTTCAGAAGCTTTGTTCGGAAAGGTTCTGTATCAGTCAAAACTGGTCCACCATGCAGTTTCTTGGCTTCACTAGGATTGCCTCGAGCGAAGGCTACTCTCAATAGCCCTGACTCGTAGCGATGAGAACCGTACGCGTTGGTCAAAGGCTCCAAATTGATTTCTGTAATATAAAAAAATACAATGAAGTTAAAATCAATACAATCCATCCGTATTTCCATCCATCCTAACTTAAGCATTAATAAATTTTCAACACTGACCTGGTATCAACCAGCTGCCGGTGGGAAGTTTAGCCTTCACTTCTACTTTCCCATAAGTAAAGGCGAATTTGTTACGGGTGGTCAGTTTGCCAGTGATTACTGGAGGTAGAATCTGGGCGCCACTTGACACTTGCTTGCATTCATATGTGTCTATTTTGCCGGTACACCTGAAATTAAGAAAATAAAGTTATATTAAAACATAATGTAATAATAATGTTTGGACATTCAAACACAACGCCATCTAGTCCCAATATTAAGCACAACTTTTTTTTTGGCTTTGTATGACGTTTATAAGTATCATGTATTTGATCTATATGAAATAAAGATTATGACTATTAATGAAACATTTTCTTTAAATAATATTTATTTCAAGAACAAAGTACACTTACGAGAGAATGAATGAAGGAAGAGTGACAAAACAAATATATGAGGTGAATGTGAAAGGAAACGTTGTAAGGGAAAGACCTAGAAGAACGTACCATTACCAAATACGTGACGTTCTAAAGAAGGGACAGATCAGGAGTACCTCATCCAGTAAGAATGCATGAAAAGACTGATGAATGTTGAAGAAGCCAAAGATGTATGTCAGAATCAAGTGGTCAGCAAGTGGAATGAAATGGTCTCTGCCTACCCCTCTGTTGGGAAAGAGGCGTGATCTATATGTATGTATATGTACAAAATACACAAGCATATTTACTAAAATATTTGTGGTTAGTGAGTTTCTGTAATTTCCAGCTAAGCTGTGTTAACCTGCGCTTAAGAATACAGAATTTTGTTTTGTAAACTAGCTCTTTTATATGAAAAGTTCGACATCATCATCGACACATCTCGGTAGCACTTTCTCGTTTAATTTATAGTGGCTTTTTGACTTCGAGAATTTTAAAACACATTTTGAACTAGTTTCTATACAAACCTTTCAGTTAAATCCAATGATTCCCTGAGGAAGCCCTCGTAGTATTGGTCCTCAGTGAGTACAGGAATTATGACAAGGGATCCATCATCAAAACTAACTGTTCTATCTGGCATATATACGTTGAAGGGGTAATCCTGAAAAACAAATGCAACCTTACTAGATAAAACTTTTTACACAATTTTTTTTTGGTTGTAAAATTTAAAATCAATCCTTCCTTCCTATCGAAAGAAAAGAAACCGTATTATTAGAATATTTGCTAAAAATACGTGTAGTTTATAGAAATAAAATCAATTTGGAAATTAATTATTTTCAGACAGAAACAAATGAATTGTAAAACGAGAATATAATTGGGATAGGTCATTAGAATGTTTATTTCACTTACTCATACTTATCGTAGGCAGTGGAAAAACCTCTCGGTAGGTAGTGTTATAAAATAATTGCTTAATCAAAAGACTTCTCTTAAGAATTTTAATCAATACAATACAAATAAATAAAATTGTAGTGTCTGTTTGTAATATTAAAATAACCGCTTTCTACTACATGCATATGAATGTATATACGGTACATAAACCAAAATAACATTTTTTTTTTCATTTTTGTCTCTCTGTCTGTTTGTTCCGGCTAATCTTTGGAACGGCTGGACCGATTTTGACGGGACTTTTACTGGCGGAGAGCTAATATCACATGGAGTAACTTAAGCTACTTTGATATTGGAAAAATATTAGGGTTCCGTAAAAAAAAAAACTCCTCGAGTACGGGATTAGTCGTCCTCGCGAACGAAGTCGCAGACACAGCTAGTACTATAATAATTCTTACCGGTTCTAGAGGGAATTTGACCTCCGCCTCCCACTTCGATAAGTCCAGTTTACTAGCAGAGAAGTCTTCTGAAAATATCAGAGCACCTTTGCAGACGGAGGTCTTTCCTTGGACTTGAGTTATGGAGCCAGAACAGGAACTAGGAGTAGGAAGGGACGATGGTGTTGGAGGTTGTGGTTGTGGTTCAGCTACTGGTGGATTTTGAACATCTACTACATTTCCAGCTTCATCCACATACTCTGGAATTTAAAAAAAAATTGGTTTGAGTCACTGTCTTTCTTTATATTATTTTATATTAATACTATATATTAAGACTATCAAAAATACTGTCTAATTCTTAAACTCAAATCGATTCATGTGTCCTAAGTTCAATTGATAAAACAGATAAAAAATTATAACAGTAAAACGTATTTTACATGCAACTGTATAAAGAACTTTCCTTTTATAAAATGCTTCATCATTTTAATCCATAAACGTCCTACTGCTAGGCACCCGTGCCTAGCAGTAGGACGTTTCCCTCCCTCCGTATTCTGTGGAAGAAACCCGTTTCTTCCACAGAATACGGAGGGAGTTAAGCCTACTATACCACGCTGGCCAGAGGGGTTGGTATAGAGTATATCTCGAATTTTCCTTGTCTCGCAGTGCTCTTGTCTACATAAGTTTACTCCCTTAGTCGCCTTTTACGACACCCACGAGTTGAGATGGGATGGCATTATACATTCTTAATCCGCCTCTATATAAATCTATAGTAATATAATCGTAGATTCGGCCTACAGGTCTTTGAGCATACTACTGTTTCAAGCTCTTACAATTTTCTGGTTACATCATTTTTGTATAGCATTGTAACCTATTTTAGTAACCTTTATAATTTACTTACAATTTAAACACATAATTCAATTACACACGATTTTCTGTATTTTTTCTTCTATATGTTTATTTCTGTGCTTAACAGATATAAAAATACTGCATTGTGGCGACCTTACTGAAAAGAATGAAACATCTTCTGTTTTAGATGATCCTAAACAAATTCTCACCTGTAACAGTCCATTCTCCATTATCCTGCCTATATCCCAATCCATTCTTGATGACATAAGTCCAGAAGTAGATCTTGTCTCCAATTTTCAGTTCTGCATTACGATCTCTGAAGATCCATTGTCCATTTTTAGCTTTAGTAATGTCACGAGCCCATTGGCCAGCCTCCAGACCTTCCATTTCTACGTTCAGGTTGCCGTGAAACGCAAACAATGAGAAGCCATCATCTGAAACGAAGACGATTAGTTTTATTATATAAGATGGGGAGCGGATCACTATGCTAACAGAAATACAAACACAATCTAAGATACAAGTACCTCAAGTGATAATATAGCATTCTCTACTTCTCTTTGAGTACTCTAGAGACAAAAACAGATCAGTAGAAAACGACACTACTAAGGCGCTGTTGTTCACCGGGTCTGGATAAAAATTCGTGACGTTTCTACATACAAACTGTGTACATTCATCATCATCATCATTTCGACCCATAAACGTCCCACTGGGAATGGGTCTCCTCCACGGATTACATTCATTACATCACAATATATGTATACATTGCAACAAGAAAAAATCTTGTCTCAAACACGTGTCCTGGTATTTTCGTTCATGAAAAATTTTCGCAGCTAGATCCGAAAAAATTCTTGTCGTGTACGTGATGAAATTAGTTTTGTGTGTAGAAACGACACAAATTCTTGCGTAGACAAAAGAACAACAAAAGAAAAAACAAAACAACAGAAATCTTTTGTGGAGTATAATGGACTTTCCCCAGAACTATTAAACAGCCTAATCAGAGCTACAAATAATTATAATTGTGTTTACAATGGACCTGAATAATAATAATAATAATATAATAATAATATTCTACCACATTCACACAGCGCCATCTAGTCCCAAAGTAAGCAATTATATTTGCTTGTGTTATGGGTACTAAACAACTGATATACTACTTAAATACATTTTTTTTTGTATTCCAACAAACAAACAAACCTTTATGCTTATCACACAAAGATTTGTCCTGAGTGGGGATCGTACCCACTACCTCCGGCTTAGCAGTCAGGGTCACCACCACTAGACCAACAGGCCATTATGCTTAGTCTTTTCGTATTTTTTCGTGTTTATGGGAAGGAAGGAGGCATGCCACAATGGCGTTTTATATCGACGAATGCTTTCTTTAAAAATAAGCTAAAGAGGCTATTACTTAATGGCTAGATTTACCAGATAATATTATTTTCTATTTTACCCAACATCACCAACTATTTGTTATCTGCCGATTGTATATCCAGAGGCATCTAATTTACTAACCAGTCAACAAGTTTTTATCATCATACATAAAAAACTAATCACTTTTTATTATAAAGCTAAGGTTTAGTTAAAAATGAATCTTGGAGAAAAAATATCCTGTTGGATCATTTGCGTAATGTTACACGTACTTGAGTTGGTTCATTGCCTTCGCTTCCAGTCATGGACCTCTGAGGTCTTCTGGGTCATTGACCAGAGCAACTAATACCGTGTCTTCTTGATGAGATACATTTAAATTTAATTAGGACTGGAAATTATAAAATGTGAATGTAATTTTGTCAATATATATAATAACTTGACTGGCCTGTTGGTCTAGTGGTTAGTGACCCTGACTGCTAAGCTGGAGGTCGTGGGTTCGATCCCCACCCAGGACAAATCTTTGTGTGATGAACATAAAGGTTTGTTCTGTGTCTGGGTGTAATTTATCTATAATATGTATGTATTTACAAAAAAAAATATTTAAGTAGTATATCAGTTGTTTAGTACCCATAACACAAGCAAATATAATTGCTTACTTTGGGACTAGATGGCGCTGTGTGAATGTGGTAGAATATTATATTATATTATATTAATATATTTTATAAACACTTTTTTTGTGTTGGGGAAAATATTCTAATGTTTTTTTCTGCCAATGAACTTAAAAAAACAGTTTTAGAAATATTTATTATGAAATTACGTTTACTCTTTTCAATGATGATTTGATGATTTTGTTTTATTGAGAAGTAAATATAAACACTTCTATTGATGATAATGATTGCTACCAACATAACCAAGTTGCTCGCCTATTGGGGACTTTTATGGAACACAGTGACAGTAATAGCGAAGAATTTTTTTTATTGTTAATGAATTCCAAGTATTTTATTTTAAATTAGGCACGTAAATCTTAAAAAATTAAAAAAAAGTTTTTTGTGATTACCAAATAATGAATTCCAGCAGAGTAAGATAATTTATTTCAAGTTCGAATCTTGATCATTATAAATTTTGACATACGGTTTTTGATACAATTTCTTGTTTTGGCATGCGTTTTTTTTTTGGTTAACATTGATTGGTGGACAAAGCTTATTTTGGTGAACAAAGTATTTGTTCCCATTTTTATTTAAATAATTTTATTTTGTCTCATACATATGACATAAAACGTTGTTAAACTAAGCAAAATTACATGTTTCATGAGGTGTTTGTCTATAAGTATTTGTTACACTATAGTCTAAGATTGCTTTGTGGTTTAAGTGCAAACGAATGTTGGTGAACCTTATAAAATAAATAAAATAAAATCAGTATGCTGATGTTTACTCAATATAACTTCTAAATATATAACATTATTTGACTGTCACCGTGGCGCAGTGGTTAAGGTGGTCGCCTCGCCACTACATCGCCGTGCTGGGTGACGTGGGTTCGATTCCCACACGAGACAAATATTTGTGTGATTCATAGATATTTGTTTCTAGTCTGGGTGTACTTTGTGTCCGTTAGTTTCATGTTTGTAAAGCTCCCCGCGACACAGGGCTTGTTCCCTAGTGCGGGCGTTGTCTTTTTAAAAAATAAAATAAAAATAAAAAATAATGTAGGTATACTTAATATGATTATACAGTGATCAACATATATTATAAATAAAGTGTTGTTAACCCCTGGCCGGTTTATTTAATCTTGTTTCCATGTCGAAGTCAATAACATTGATATTTTATTGCTATGCTATATTTTTAACCCTCAACGCTACAGGGGTGTTATAAATTTACTATATTTGTGTGTCTGTCTCTGGCATCATAGCTATAAATGGGCCGATTTTTATGTTGATTTTTTTCTTTTGAAAGCTGACATGATTGTTCTTAGTCATGTTTTATTAAAATTGGTACAGCCGTTTCAAGGTAGGCTCTTGTCGAGGGTGACTTAAAATTTTCAACTTAGTATTACTTTTTACGTATTGGACTTGAGATAAATGTTTTAAAGTAATTAATGATATTATGTAACAATGTCTTTAGTTTTAAGTTGTTGTCTATTCTTCTACCCGCGGCTTTGCCCACTTGGTATATGCAATAGTAAAATTGGATACCTAAATTATGAATCACAAAAAATCGTTCAAGTTTTTAAGTAAGTAAGAACAAACTTTGTTTTAATGTATGTAGTGATATTTAATACATAAGTATTTGGCAAAAACATACTGTAATGTCTATAGATATTAAGATTATTTTGATCAAATATTACGTGAGGTAGTTAGGTACCAACTAAACTATGCATAAATTATGAGATGTCAAAATATATAAAATCAAGTAAAATACTTGATATGCTAATGAAATTAATATTTCAAAAATTTTACGACTACTTATTTTTATTTCATACCTGTTACCTGTTTCTTTGAATTGCATTTTTGAGTCAACTTTTTTAGGGTAGGTATCCGAATAACAAAATCGTTAATCCTAAAATGCTAATGACATATAATGGAAGAAGATAATTTTCATAATTCATCATATCATATTTGACTGTCACCGTGGCGCAGTGGTTAAGGTGGTCGCCTCGCCAGTACATCGCCGTGCTGGGTGACGTGGGTTCGATTCCCACACGAGACAAATATTTGTGTGATTCATAGATATTTGTTTCTAGTCTGGGTGTACTTTGTGTCCGTTAGTTTCATGTTTGTAAAGCTCCCCGCGACACAGGGCTCGTTCCCTAGTGCGGGCGTTGTCTTTTTAAAATAAGAAAAAATAATAAGATAATATCGAAGATGATAGAATGTGGAGGGAGTTTAGCCTACTATACCACGCTGGATAGACGGGTTGCTATAGGTTTTGTTTCGAATTTTTCTTTTCGAATTTTCCAAGTTCTCTTGTCGTTAATTATAAACGTTACTAAATATTCTATATAAATGTATATAAATGTTTATAAAAAGTAATGCATAAGATGGGTGAAGATTTAGTTGTAACAATCTTTCAAACGTCTAGTTGGTCAATGTTATTCTTACAAATAAATGCTCCAATCTGTACTCAACTTTTTGAGGAAAATCTTTAAAATAATGTATTATCACCAGTATGCGAACATTCCTTGGGTTATCAATGTTTATATTATGAGTTATCCTCGTTTTATTTACAACGAGAAATACCCTGAAGTTGTTATTGTAAGTTGACCTGAACCTGACTGACTGGCTGACCTGAAGTTGTTATGTGAGAAACTATCTGTTAAGACTAAAAATAGATTTTGCGTAAAGGAGGAATTTGAAATACCTCGTTGGAGTGTGTACAACTACTTTATCAACATATTATCCTAAGTTCATTCCCCGGGTCGTGTAAAAATAATATAGGATTTTTCTTTATGATTTTTTTAGGAAAGTGTGGAAATATGTCCAGTTAATAGCAATAGGCTCGTCCCTTATTAGGAACAGATCATCATCATTTCAATACATAAAGTCCCACTGTAGGGTACGGGTCAAGTTACCTACTTGCAACCCTAAAAAAAGCGAGGAGGAAAGACATTGGCAAGCAGTAAAAATGACTTAATTTTGTTTTGTTCTTTATAATTTTTTATAGTTTATTTTTTATATTACACAGTCAAGTGGTAAACAGGTGTACGACCCGTCTGATAGTAAGCTGTTACTGTTAGTGTATGTTTATGTTGTGTTATGTAAGTTTTATTGCATAATTAGCATCAAGTGGGTTTTTTGCTACTTAGCTGTTAAGTTGACCACAAAAAAGCTGTTTTGATGTAACGTAACAACATAATTTATCATTAAAAAAATCTAGTTCAGCTTAGTTCTTAATTTAATCTTGTTTAATATTTGACTGTCACCGTGGCGCAGTGGTTAAGGTGGTCGCCTCGCCACTACATCGCCGTGCTGGGTGACGTGGGTTCGATTCCCACACGAGACTAATATTTGTGTGATTCATAGATATTTGTTTCTAGTCTGGGTGTACTTTGTGTCCGTTAGTTTCATGTTTGTAAAGCTCCCCGCGACACAGGGCTTCCCTAGTGCGGGCGTTGTCTTTTTAAAAGAAAAAAAAGAAAAAAAAAAAAAAAAAAAAATTTGGATTAAACCGTGTTGCCACCCTAAATACAGTGTTATGAAATAGCTGGAGTCAATACAATGGTATATTTCTATTTTATTTGAAGAGAAGAGAGAAAATCACATCAACACGAAATATGCAAGTCGGAATGGCTCAAGAAATTTGGCTCCATTTTTTTTATGTTGAAATTGTGAAGACAAAGTTTGTATGAAAAATAATATTCTAATAAACAAAGTTTTCTGTTATTAAGTTGCAGCCGGGGCAATTAAAAATAAACAACAAAGACAAGGAAATAACAGTGACTAATGTGTTAAAAAACTACACACTTTAAAATACATAAATAGAAGTAATATAAGTTCAACTATGACACATAATAGTCAACTTATCAACGGGTCGATAAATTATATATTTTATTTTACCAGTCAATGATTTTTAAAATAACCAACCTTCAAGTTTTAATGTCATCATCATTGACATCAACTACATAACAAGGCCCACTATCGAAGATCATTTCTTGTAGAAGAAACATGTTAGTCTATATTAAATAACACTAGTAGTTACGATCAACAACAATGATACGAAAATTACATTAAAATGATTTTTAGAACATAAATAAGTAAACAAATTTGTTATTTAAGTGATTCACCAATCATCTTTGAGTTAAACTAGATTTTTTCCTTAGAAACTTATAGAAGTTAGGTTATAGGTATAGACCTATTACATTATAAATCTTTGTAAATATGTTGGCAGTATAGCTAGAAGGTCTTAAGTTATATTAATAAAATTCACTTTTGAGGAGATTAACTTAACAATAACTTCAAAATAGGGTAATGTAAATAAAAAACTTAAACAAAACTCACCCTTAACAGTTACTCTCAAGCCTTTAGGGTAAAGAGCTTCTAATTTAGCCTCAGGAACCTTGTAGGCAGCAGCGCTGTGTTGTGCAGTGAACAATACGAAGATCGTAATAAATACTAAATAGGGCGTCATGACGTCTGCTCAGCACGGTGGTCACCGGCAAACTGGCAATGATGCCAATTATTACATGCGCAAGAGCATCTGTGAAGGCCAAGCAATGTATTAGACGAGGAAAATGTACACGTGTAATAAATAAATTAGCATTATGGAGTTTTCGAAAATAATATTTAGTAAATTAGTTTTTGTAATATCATACAGAATAAATTATTTTATTACAATTTTATTATAATTAATTATAAACCAGTGTTAGAGAAGGAAATTTGAAATAAAATATTGGGTTGATCAGTTTGTCTAGCTTGGTAATAGTATACATATCCTAATCTTTTGAGAAGAGACTCGTACCACGCAGTAACAGAAATAGCAAAGACCTAATAGGCTATTGTTCATTTTATTCAACAGAATCGACATGGCTCAATTGGTTATTGGCTTTTCTAAGCACTGGTGTCTGTATATTCTAACAAAAATACCTAGTATTAAAATACCCGCTACAAACGTTACAAATACATAATAATTATTATATTATTATTAATATTATGGATGTGAATATTTATTTTTGAGCTACATTTTTGACACATTCAAATTACAGCACTGTATCTGTGTATATTTTTACAATAGGTATTAATAGCACTACCACAAAGTACATAAATATATTTTTACAAATACATACGTCATGTTAAATATAGAAAACCTCCCTAACTCCAAAACGAACACTTGCAGACCATAGGGTTCGAACCTCAAGTCCTAGAAACCGCAAACGTATACACTACCGTTACACCGGGGCAGATATTGGCTGCCAATATAATAATATTAATAATATAATATTCTACCACATTCACACAGCGCCATCTGGTCTCAAAGTAAGCAATTATATTTGCTTGTGTTATGGGTACTAAACAACGGATATACTACTTAAATACATTTTTTTTGTAAATACATACATTTTATAGATAAATTACACCCAGACACAGAACAAACCTTTATGCTCATCACACAAAGATTTGTCCTGGGTGGGGATCGAACCACTAGACCAACAGGCCAGTTCTATATAAAATATATAAAAATAATGTCCTATATAAACTATAACTATGAATTTTTCATAACAATATACGAAAAATTCATATTTTAGCATGACAAATACCGCCCGCAACAGCGAACAAAATTATTAAGGTAACTGGTACAATGGTTTATGTATTGAAACCGCAATTCATTGCGGCATTGTGTAATATGCAGCAGATATCTGCGGCCAGCGTTAACAATGCATACATAATTATATTAAACCACGTTCGTAAAGCTATGTTACAATGAGAGAAGGGTTACTGATCGTACTCCGAGTCTGCTAACACAATCGTAAGCCGATGGTCGCATTCGACAGCTGTGATTGGCTTACTAAGTCAATCGCGCCATATGATCGGCCTGTGATTGGTCGATATTAGTCCATTGGTCTGCTATCGACGTGTGTAATTTTGCAGATTTGGCCCCCTGTGCTAATGTCACACTGCAGCAAGCACAGATCAATCTAGAAACTTACCTCTGTTCTGTGGCAGCAAGATTCTTCTCTCCTCTATTTAGTGCGCTGAGATGGCTTAGGCCATAACGGGGAATGTTGATTAGTGGAATTTCTGCCTAACGATGTTTTTCTTCAGCGTTAAACTAGCAAATGGTACGTGACTAGAACATATAAATTCCAAAAAGTCCAATCCACATTGGTACTGCCGCATACCGCGTCGAAATCGAAATCTAATTCATCCCGTGTAAGGCTCAACCAATTAGTGTTGCTCTTCTGATGGCAATTTAAACGCTTATTTTTACAAACGCTATTCAAATAATCTGAAATTGTTATAGTGCTCTTGAACCTTTAACCAAGCCATAAGTAAGGAAGACATTTAGATATGTAAATTTTGTGACTATTAACTTTTATATTCTAAAAGCGTGTTTGGTGAGCATTAGAGCACAGTATACAAAGGACAATGTTATTTGGGTATTTTTTGCCTTCATAATAAATCATCAGCACGAAACTGTGCAAACCAGCTTGTCTGCACAAGTATGGGCGTCAATGACGCTTAGTGGTAAACTGGTAACAAGGATGGTTTTATTATTAAACATGGGAGATCCAGTCAAACATTGAAGTCGCTCCCGTAATGCAAAAATAACATGTTATTATAGTGACTAATAATACAAAACTGCTTGTTTAAAATTGTCTAATTGCACGATAACTGCCTCGATTTGTTTCCCCGGTATCAGGCAAATAAGGTATTGGTTAAATAGTAATAGACTCCCCCCTATAGCTTGGAACCTAACATAGCTCATAAAATGTGGGTAAGATGCCTCTGCTCTTCGGTAATAAAAGGCGTGACCCCATGTAATGGAAAATTTAAAAAAGTCTAATATTAGATAGATTGATGAGGAATTAAAATTACGCCTACCTACTGTACGATACGATTTTGATATAATATATTTACGGCGAAAAAGTACTCTAAAAACTGTCGTTCGCGTGCGCTTTTATAGTTTAAAGTGAATGCTTCGTGAACATTACTGGTGTAATGGTACAGATAGCGTGTGAACCGTTCAAGGTCAAAGGTCAAAACCTCTCTGTACAAATATTACAGAAGAAACTTGTCAGACAGTTGTAGACTAATTGGGAACTTTGTGCGAGTAAAAGTTTGAAGGCGAATTTTGTCGTGAATTCTTAAGTAGAAAAACGTCAGAATTATTAATAGACTGGAATGGTTTGTGTACTTACCATGTACGTTATAAATAACCCAGAAGAGGCATATGCGTTGATGTGATAATAAGTTTCATGAAATTCAGTATTTATCCAAAGTTTGAAAATAGGTTCCAAATTTACAATTAAAGCCCGGACACACCAAATGACGTCAGCGTGCACGTACCACTGAGGAACTGGGGCTCATTACGAGATTTCACAAGCGGTGTGTCATATCTCATAGGTACAGCTCCATACATTATAACTCAGTGGTATGGATATGTCTACGCTGACTTCCATGCTTATGTATCCAGTTTGCATGGCCTCTTAATGTCAATAAGCCACCAATTAAATGGGATCTAAAAAGTTGGCAAGATGTGTGTGCGATACAACTCTACCTACCCCTTCGGAGAAAAAGGCATGATGCTATCTATAGTAATATTATAAAACTGAAGAGTTTGTTTGTTTGGCTGAACGCGATAATCTGAGGGACAAATATGGAATTTATTTTTAGTGTTGGATAGCCCATTTATCGAGGAAAGCTATAGGCTATATAACATCACACTAGGTCCAATAGGAGCTGAGTAGTGGCCAAACAAAGATTCACGGAAGCGAATCATGTTATATACAAATATAGTCTAATTTTCATTGAATTATTACGCTATTGTGGTCATAAAAAAACATGATTTTATTTGCATGTCAATTCTAACACTTCATAAGTCTATGTGTCGTGATAATGACCCCCGGTTTTACCGGTACTTCGGACGGTCATCGAAATAAATAAGTATACAACGTATACAAAATAGTGCGAATTACTAAATGAAAAAAAAAGTTTAAAAAGTGGGTAATCTGTCTAAATAGAATGTTAACTGCGAGACACATGTTAGAGGAATAAAGCCTCTAATGCATCTTTTTTAGGCATGTTTTTCAAAAACGTTTTATGTAATGATATTTAATTTTGAATCAAGGCAATGTCGTGTTTATTTTGGTGACATAGTTCAAACTAAATACGGTGATTGGAAGGTTAAATACATTACGAGACATTTGATTATCAACAATAGTTTTTAATAAATGGAAGTAATTCTGCAAGCTCTGTACCAACCCAACTGGCCAGCTGCGTGGTATAGTAGGCTAAATTCCCTCCACATTCTTTGGAGTAGACCCGTGCCAGTGGGACGTTTATGGGTTCAAAAATGATAATAATACAAAAATTCGGTGTCTCCCCCTAGATGCACAATCTCGTACTAAAGCCATGCTCAAAACTTGCCGAATACACAGACAAATTTATCTACAAATATTGTTTACTTTTTTTATACAGCGTCGCCATCTAGTCTATAATATTAAAATAATAATAATATTCTACCACATTCACACAGCGCCATCTAGTCCCAAATTAAGTAATTATATTTGCTTGTGTTATGGAGACCCGAGCCCAGCAGTGGGACTTAATGGGTTGCTGATGATGGGTACTAAACAACTGATATACTACGTAAATACATTTTATTTTTAAATACATACTTAATATAAATAAATTACACCCTATCCTATTATACACTCTATTATTTTCTAAATACATACATATTATGCATAGAAGACACGATACACAAACTCCGAAACAAACATTTGTAGATCATACAAATTTGGTATTGGAGTGGATGTGATTTGGCAAGCAAAACTAAAACATTTTTTTTCATTTTTTTTTTAATACATTAAGTTATAATGTGTTTTTACAAAACTAAAACTATATTTATTCACAATTTCACAGCTTGCCCCTAGCGGTTGCATAGCAATGTGTAAAGTGATGCAACCGCAAAGCCTGACTGTTTGTTTATTATTTAGTTTGTAAACATTAATTATAACTCATTAATCTAACGGTGTGGTGCTCTGCTGCATCACTTTACACGATACCCAAATTGTAAATTACAAAAGATTATAACTATCCATTTTTTAATAAGAGTGGCGTGAGTTTCTTGCCAGTTCTTCTCATAGCTCCATCCCGTCAGCGAACTGGTCGTAGGCAAATTTGCTGACACTACTTTTCGGATAACTAGTTACATTCTTAACTTATGACTTTCATAAGTGTTACCTTGTAACCTAGATGAATAAACGAGATATCATTTAATTTCCAATGATGCTTGCCTTATGTAAACCGGTTTTAAAATGCGTCTAAAGCCACCTTTTGAACGTGAAAGCTAAGCCTCAGGTAGAAATGGAAACAGGTTTACCTTTACTTATAATAACACTATAAATTATGTGTAATTTCATAAACTTTTAATAGAAATTTACAGAGCTTAAAGTCTACTTCAGAAATATAAAGTTTTAATGAAATATTATTCTTGCATGAAAGTTTCCTAAATTTTTTGCGTCTTTGTTGCTTTTAGGTAGGTACCTATATTTGAAACTAACTTCCGCACGTGGGTTTGCCGCTCGATAGGTAAGTCATTCTCGAAATATGACTGGCCTGTTGGTCTAGTGGTTAGTGACCCTGACTGCTAAGCCGGAGGTCGTGGGTTCGATCCCCACTCAGGACAAATCTTTGTGTGATGGATGAGCATCAAGGTTTGTTCTATGTCTGGGTGTAATTTATCTATAATATGTATGTATTTACAAAAAAAAATGTATTTAAGTAGTATATCAGCTGTTTAGTACCCATAACACAAGCAAATATAATTGCTTACTTTGGGACTAGATGGCGCTGTGTAAATGTGGTATAATATTATTATTATTATTATATATTTGTAGGCTATCTCATTCGGCTTTTCACAGAAACAAATTACTAACAAACAAGCTTCTATTATTAAAACTAAATACATTAATTGGAAGGTTAAATACAATACGAGACATTTTATTATCAACAATAGTTATGTAGTAAATTGAAGTAATTCTAAAAGCCCTGGCCCAACCCGTCTGGCTAGCGTGGTATAGTAGGCTAAATTTCCTCCACTTTCTTTATACCCGTATGGGTTAAAATGAGAAAGCTTCTATTATAATACAAATAACGGAGACTTACTCGTACATCCAGAGTCGATACAAATATTTATAAATCACACAAACATTTGTCTCGTATGGGAATCGAACCCACGTTACTCGGGATAGTGATGTTAGTGGCGAGGTGACCACCTTAACCACTACGCCATCATCATTTTGAGCCATAAACGTCCCACTACTGGGCACGGGTCTACTCCAAAGAATGTGGACGAAATTTAACCTACTATACCACGCTGGCCAGATGGATTGGTATAGGGTTTGTTTCGAATTTTCTTGCAGTGCTCTTGTCATGTTTAAGGTTATTTCCAGTCACCTTTTACGACACCCACGGGTTGAGATGGGGTAGTTACATTATGTATTCTTAATCCGTCACTACACGGATGCCATGGTCATAGTCAAATCTTTATTTATCTTGCAAATGTAGCAGGATGCTGTCATCTAAATTAATGTATTTTATATATTTTAATTTTAGGAACTTTTGTATCTATTTCATGTTTTTTGACTAACGGAAATCCGGCCTCGTTTTACGCTTAGTTTATTTTGAATAATGTTTTTTTTTCAATTTGTCACAAGGTGAAAAGACAATGAGTTAAAATAAAAAGTTAATCTTCATCTGATTTAGTAAAAAAGTAACTGCCTCGGTGGCGCAGCGGGAAGTGTATACGAATGCTGTGCAAGAGGTCCCGGGTTCGATTTCCAGATCGGGTAAAAAAAAAGAAGAAAGAAAAAAGAAGTTTCATACAATCGTTTTTATCCCTTTTCACCCCCTTAGGGGTTGAATTTTAAACAACTCTTTCTTAGTACATCTCTAGACATTAGGACAAACACACCCTCCAAATTTCAAGTCGCTACGACCAGCGGTTTAGGCTGTGCGTTGTCTGTCAGTCAGTCAGGACAAAGCCTTTTATAATATGAATGGATATTTAGAAACTAGTTTAGTAAAGTTTTCTGACTAACTCTGTCAATATTCCTGCGAGGATAAACAAATCAAATCAAATCATTTATTCAAATTTTAAAGAGATACAAATATTATTATAATAGAAACGATGCAAGTTAAAATGTAATAAAACAAACCCTTTCAAATGTTGCTGACGTAACAATGTGACAATTTTGTAACAAAACGATGAGAATTAATAGCAATGATAAATCATCATTCAGGCTAACCGTAAAAAAGTACATTTGAATATACGTACGGCATCTATAAAACGTTTATTATAAACAAAACATAAAACGCCTGATATGTATCATGAAACGATACTAAAATATGTTTTAAAAGGATTTATTACTCATCAAATCGAAATTGTGGATAGGGGGCTCTGCAGCTGTGTATACTTCGACTAATGATCATTGATGTACACAAATTTGGCGTCCCTTCTAGATGCACAATCACGTACGCTTACTCTGAATTTCGACCTTCGATTGGTCGGTTTTGATGTCGCTGTCAAATGTAAGGAATGTTACTGTCAAATGAAAGCAGCTGACACTTTCAAACAAAGGTCAAGCTCAAAACCGTTGAAAATAGTTTTGTAAAATCAGTCTTATTTAATACAGATTACAATTGATTTTATAAAACATTACTTATAAAGCAATAAAACTTTTTGACATTCACACCTCACGACAGCGAAACAATTAAACTCTTTTTAAGGAGTGACGGATTAAGAATTCATATTGTCACTACCCTATTTCAACCCGTGGGTGTCGTAAAAGGCGACTAAGGGAGAAAACCCAAACAAACAAGAGCACAGCAAGACCCCTCTGGCTAGCGTGGTATAGTAGGCTAAATTCCTTCCAAAATATTTGGAAGAGACCCGTGCCCAGCAGTGGGACTTTTCTGGGTTGTAGTGAACCACCGCTTACGATCAGGCGAGACGTACTCCGTTTGCGACCGTCGCGTCGTGATATAAAAAAATAGGCTTTAGCTTATTCAACATATGGAAATTAATATAGCTACTGACTTCTGAGTTTGATGCACCTCTGCCTACCTCTTAAAAGACGTGAGAGTGTATGAAAGTAAATTTAACTAACTATGTAAAAAATATTTCAATCAAATTCACGAAAGCGTAGGCGTTATAAAAGTACTTGGTGATATAAATTTAGGTTATCTGCTATCTGCTAGATAAAATAATCAATAAATTTAATAACGTATTCAGCTTTTGTATAGCGAGGAAACGTGGACAATTAATTATGATAAGCATGAAGCACTAAATATGTAATGCATTAAGCACTAAAACAACTTCGTTTTTGCATCTGTTCTGTGGTCGTTACGCTTTTGTCAGAGCGATCGTGGTCATCATGTTATAATTGATAGATTGGGCAGATTTTATGCTCCTAACTATATTTAATATATGTATATTATTCTTTAAGGTATTTATCTATGGGATCTATGCAATCCCGAAATAAATGGATTATTATTATTATTAAAAGGGTAAAAATGATGAAAATATTCGCTAGATTATTTTAATGAAAGTGAAAATAAAAGCTATCTAGCATATGAAAATTACTACATTAGTTTATTTTTATTACGAAAGTCGTTATGCTTGAATGTATTTGAGCACGCCATCGAGGGAAACTACGGGCTTAAATATTATAGTATTAGTACAATAAAACTTACTATTAATTCTTTTAGCTTGGGTATATAAATATGTCATGAAGTGTACCATGTTTTCAGGAAGGGATTAAATAAAATGTTTGTTTTATATTTTATTGCCATAGTTTTAAGGTTCAAGTTATTACGGTTTTTGCATACTTGGGGGTAATAGGTGGGTAAACTCATTATTGGGATGTAATTAAAGGTAGTTTTTATGTTTCAGGTAGCTGAATATTTTAAAATATACATAAGGTATTATTTTATAATGTTTCGCTTGGTTCTACTGCCTCGGTGGCGCAGCGGGAAGTGTATACGACTGCTGTGCAAGAGGTCCCGGGTTCGATTCCCGCGTCGGGTGAAAATATTTTTTGGTTTTTCTATCATGAAATTCTAGTATTAAGATTTTCCCCTAGTTTGGTAAACAAATGTTCCCGATTGATGACAATAGGCTCGCCCCCTATTTCATAGGAACAAACATAGCTGGCGAAATGTGGGTGTGAAACACCTCTGCCTACTCCTTCGGGGAAAAAGGCCTGTTATGTTATGTTCGCTTGGTTGAGGTAGAAATCTTTATTCTATATCTAATTTATTTATTTACTAATTTCAACCCATGAACGCCCCACAGCTGGGCACAGGTATTCTCCAAATATTGTTAAGGGAATTAGCTTATTATACCACGCTGGCCAGACGGGTTGAGTTTGGGTTCTATAGGGTTTGTTTCGAATTTTCCTTTTCTCGCAGTGCTCTTGTCTGCATAAGGTTACTCATTAGTCGTCTCTTATAACACCCACACGGGTTGAAATGGGGTAGTGATAGTGACATTATGTATTTTTAACCCTTCCCTACACGGAAAATTCATTTTTAATAAATTTAACGATATAATACCGATTACAGAATTAACATCATCATATCAGCCCAATGATGCCCACTGCTGGACATAGGCCTCGCATAGTTTCCGCCACTGCAAGCGATTTTGTGCCGTCTGCATCTAACGGCCAAAATCTATACTGATATTATTAAGCTGCAGTGTTTGTTTGTTTGAACGCTAGGATCTCAGGAACTACAGGTCCGATTTGAAAAATTCTTTTAGTGTTGGATAGCCCATTTATCGAGGAAGGTTATGGAGTATATAACATCTCGCTACAGGCAATAGGAGCTGAGCAGTGGTAAAATAAAAACAATGGGAGTGAAGCTTCGTGCAACTTCTAGTAATAATATAAATAAAAAAAAACACCACAACCATTATTTTCGGCCAAGCATCAGCGAACAGATCCAAGTTCTAATGTACAGAAACGTACCGTAGGTAATTCTATCCACATAGAATAAGAAAGAAAGAAATATATTTTATTTGGTGACCAAAAAACACCAAACAGAACACAGATTAACATATTTATATTAAAGTCACCAAAATAGGCTCCAGTTCAGCTTAAAATACATGGCACTTTTGTGCTGATTTTCAACTAGAGCCTTTTTGACAACGGTGTCGAAAACAGCAGACTAACTACCTACATATCTGTCTACCTCTTCGGACATTAAAGGTGTAATGCTAAATATGGCGATATAAGAAGCTAACACTTTGCTTACCTTTATCTTCTTCTTCTCATCGAATTTATCAAGTCACCTGAAGGCTTCCAACTTGACTTACGACTACCACATTGGGACCAACGGCTTTACATGCCTTCTGAAGCGCAGAGCCGCTCGATAAAGAAAGTGCCAAAAACGGTCACCCATCTACGGACTGACCTCACCGATGTTGCTTAACCACGATGACGTAACGAACATGTTAGTACCACAATGCTACGATCACCTCTACCCTTTAAATACAAAACACGTGTTGCTTTGGAATATAGATACTGAATCACGATGTACCAATTCTCTCTAAAATTGTATCGCTCGGAATATATTTTAAAATTATGTTCAGTTATTTATATAAAACAGTTACGGAAGTGGTAGCGTAAATAGATGCTCATTCGTCAGATGTGCTCTTTAAGGTACCCATTTTGGGGCTTCGGCGATTCTGAAGTGCGTCAGGCATTTTCACGGAGGCTACTGACAGCTTTGAAGCTATCATAAGCAAGAGAACAGCTTCTCTGATGCAATGAGTTCGCCGAAACAACAACATCATCCTACAGGTATAATTGGAGATAGGCCAGACTGTCACTTTCTTCTTTTTTTTTTTTAAATACAAATTTCAAATTAAGGAAATTGACGCGGCACTCGATCCTTGTAGTTTTTTTTTTTTAATTTTTTTTAAAGACAACGCCCGCACTAGGGAACAAGCCCTGTTTCGCGGGGAGCTTTACAAACATGAAACTAACGGACACAAAGTACACCCATATTGCACCCGTATTGCATCATAATAATAATAAACAAATAGCAGAAGGGTCCGGGGAGCGGCGGCGTCGCGTCGAAATAACACCCAGTTTCAACGAGGACACCACATTAGTGATTTCAACCCTAATTGATGAGCATCCAACACATTGTACAAACTTCAGTAGAACGTAAAATGAAGCGAGTGTAAACATTTTGTACGTTTGTATCGCGGCTAACGAAAACAAGGGTTGGCACCAAAAGTACATTCGTTGTTTGTTTGGCATGTGTATGTTTGTATTGTGCGTGTTACCTGTTAAAGGTGTCGTATGTGATAATAATTTGAGTAGAACTTTCGGTTGTTACGAAAGGACTCTTCCGAAATGGAGACTTATATAGAGAGTATAATCGAAATCTATATTTTGTACTTGATCCGGAAATCGAACACTGGACCAGAAGTAAAAAGATTTCATTTGAAAATTTGTTATTTATTTATATATATATTTTCGCTCCCATAAATCTTTGTTTGGTCAATACTCAGCTTCTATTCGCCGTAGCGTGATGTTATAACATTCCTCAATAAATGGGCTATCCAACACTAAAATATTTTTTCAAATCGGACCAGTAGTTCCTTAGATTAGGCGTTCAACGAAACAAACAAACAAGCTCTTCAGCTTTATAATATTGCCTTTAGATATATACCCGGGGCTTCTCTCCTATAAATCTTTGTTTAGCCATGTGATTTGACAATATAAAATATACTTGTTAGATTTCTGAGTCTAGTCTAACTAGACTAAATTCAAGTCTAGCCTAAACTCACCTCAGACATCTTACAATCATGTTACATTTAACCTGTACCTGTACCGACAAAGGGCATAATTGGGCAATTACGTTTGCTAACGTCGCTTATTATTGGAGACGTTGGCATTGAGCGAAATGTGGACAAAACAAACTTAATATCTTTCTAATTGCCATTAGATAGATATCAAGTCTTTCTAAGAATTTAGGGGTCGTCAATAATTGACTGTTATTGTATTTTTTTTTTTTTTTGTGTTTTTAAAAGACAACGCCCGCACTAGGGAACAAGCCCTGTGTCGCGGGGAGCTTTACAAACATGAAACTAACGGACACAAAGTACACCCAGACTAGAAACAAATATCTATGAATCACACAAATATTTGTCTCGTGTGGGAATCGAACCCACGTCACCCAACACGGCGATGTAGTGGAGAGGCGACCACCTTAACCACTGCGCCACGGTGACAGTCAAAACACCACGGTGACAGTATTTATTGATAGGTGTTATCAGTCTTTAAAGAAAGGCAATTTGTTGCCCGGATCTACGCTCCCGTGGATTTTTTGATCGGGCTCTACTCAAATTCTATTGGTCGTATCGTGATGTATAGTCTACCTCGATAAGTGATCTATCCAACACTAAAAAATTTAGACCCTAACTTCAAATAAAATATTTGCTGAACGAAAAATTCAATACACTGTGCCTAAACTAACAGTCTATCTTTCAGATTAGAGGAGTGACGTCTCAATATTGTTACAACAGAAATCTTTTACTCGATTGATATATTACTCGAGTCAAGATTGTGTACCGCGAACCGACACTTAAGGTCCGGACTTTACTGAAGTGTACATGAGATCAGTAAAGTAATGTGTTTTGAAAAACCAAACAAAATTGTTCGCTGCATACTTACTCATTATTTATTATGCTAAAATTATATAATATACATTATAAAATACCGGCGTGCAAATCACGCGGTCCGAATTCGATCCCGACCAGCAGTACCAATGTGGATTCCACTTTGTGGAATTTATATGTACTAGTCAAGTGACTTACCATCTGCTAACGGTGAGGGAAAACATCGTGAGGAAACCCACATACCCTAGAAGAAATTCTATGAGTATATCTGATCCACCAAACCGCACTAGGCCAGCGTGTGTGGATTATGGCCTAAATCCTCTCAGCTCTCTAGTTAGAGGAGAGGAAACCCGAGCCCAGCAGTGGGACTTAATGGGTTGCTGATGATGATGATGACATAATATGAAAAATGCTACAGGAAAATAAATTACGTTGCCAATCGCGCAAAATAAAAATTAAAAATTTTGAAACCATATTATTATTCATAAGTTCCTTATTTATGAATAAAGCACCTTGTGTGTATAACTGCCGCACTCGCAGACGTCAATTAGCAGTAATCTGTCATTAACACGATTTTTTCATTGAACAATCGTCTTTAGGCGTATAGACTTAAGTATTACACTGTTTTACTAAATAAACGTCTCTGAGTACGGTGGTATGAATATCAAATGAACATCAATTTCATTAAAAAAAATATTTACAATTGCAAAACAAGGATTAATGTAAAGCTTTCATTTAAAAAAACCTCTGTTTTGTAATAAGTTTTATAATCAATAGGTGTTTCCCTTTAAATCCCAGAAAACCGTAAGTAAATATACATGTAAATCAATAGATATAGGTAGGTATCTAATGGGCTAACCAGCCCAGCTCACTGGGCCGTGAAGTTGCCTACTCACTGAATAAACTTTGTTTGCGAAAATATGCCTAGCGTTTTATAGTGAAACTGACCGTAGTAATAGTACTGTACGAAAGAATACAAGAATATTATACCATTCATAAAAGCACACACACAAATTAGCGACATTTAATTTTAAAAGAACACTAATGCTATAATCCTCGATGCAACAAGTCCGCCCGCCCAGCGGCGCGGGTGGAGGGGAGGGGAGGACACTCGACGTTTCAGTAACGTCGCGATCATGGCTACAGACGGACGTACGAAGCGCTCGCAGTCGATATGCGCTCCCGCTTCCGCGAGTATGGAAGCCCTCGCGGCTCCCATGGAGACTACGCCGGCCCCTCGGCGCAGGCCGGCGGCACGCTCCCAGTCCGCCAGGATCACTGGTGGGAGATCCGTGAGGCAGAGACGTGCACAGCAGCAACAGCAGTTGGATAGGGAAACCAGGACCCGGTACAGTTCAGAGCCACGGCTCGCTGAGGCGGAGACTCCACCGCAAGTGCGTCGGCAGGCGTCCGCCCGGCGCCGCCCACCTCCTGGTCAGCACAACCAACCACGCCGCTCCAACGCGTTTCTGGATGTTCCTCGTTCGCACCAGCAGCAGCAGCAGCAGCAGGAGGAGGAACCTGACGAGGATTCCTATCGGCTCCGCACCTTCAACATCACGCAGAAAGGAGGTCAGTGCTAGCCGTCTCGTTCGTTCACCCACTGCTATATTTACACACGTGAAAGTTAGTGTAAAGTCTTTTTTTAATTCGACTTCGAAACGGAAAACTTGGCAGTTGGCCTGCCCGGCTTTTTGCGATGAGTTTGTAAGTGTTCTGGTGACGATTTTTTGTAAGCTTGATGTGGAAGAGTATGGAGACCGGGAGAAGAGCCCATTTTCAGAGGAACTGGGTTAAAAACGGCCGTTAAAATATTTTTGTGTGTCATCGTGAATCATGGTGCGCAACGTTTACGAGGCCACTATAAATCAAGATACAAGAACGTTTGAGTTTACTTTTGAGGTAAAAATAAATCGAGACGCACGCTGTGATCACGCGAAAGTACGCTTTATACACAGTTTAAGTCTTGAACAACACGCTACGAGCCCACAACACGAGCGAGCCGAGCTTCGAGCGACTACAAAGAGTATCCGTCGAGTCTCTGACTTCTATGGGCTTACTATGAATCTAGACATTTGAATGTCTGGTTTTGATATCGCTGTCAAATGTTTGAAAGTGACAGCGACAATATTTAAATTTCCTTACATTTGACAGCTACATCAAAACGGAACAATCGAATGTCGAAATTCATAGTAAGCCCCTGAATCAAACACTGTTGAACGTTAGTGCACGTCAAAGTGAGATATTCTATATCGGTAGACTTACCATCGTTTTATAATAAAAGCTTATTTATCAAAATGGCGCTTTCCGTAAACAATAGAACGTCGCATCTGTTTAACATAATGCATAATATATTGAATAGACACCGCCGCAGACAATCTCTGTTCAACGCCTTGTCAGATACCACGAGGTTGTCTGATAATACTGTGATCAAACATAGACTTTGCAGTAGGCTTTGTCTATAGTTAATTTATGTTGCTCCAAATGTTAGCGGAAATAAAATAAGCATTCAGTAGAAAACATACTCTTTTCTTACAAAGTAATGATATTGAATTATTAGTTATAAATATTACCAATAAAAATATTTCTGCTGAAAAACAACTTATCGTTACAGACGTATGTAACTAGTAAGACAGACAATTCAATTCCTTTAAATAATAGCTCTACTTTTGTAAAAGTTTTTCTGTAACAAAATAAGAACTCCGTTTTTATTTCTTCAAAGATGTAAGTACCTAATTAGTTTCTTAGTCTCTTGTCTTCTTACGTGGTTCAAGACAATAGAATGGAGAAAATATAAACACATTCTATTTTTAACAGTGATAGAGAAAATTAAAGAAAAAAAATAAAAAAATGTTGAACAAAATTAAAATTATTAGTGTATTTTCCGAATTAATATAATCATATTTTGTGATTATTATATAATTATATTACATATATATAATAATCATAAAATATGATTATGATATGATTACTTTTGATATGATAATAATGATTTGAAGTAGATACAAATGTATATTAGGTTCTAGATCATCAGCATCAGCACCACTTCAAATTAAACCTTTTAAAAATAATAAATGTTATAGAATTTAAAGAACAGCTCATTCAATATGTATGGCCGCAAATTCACTGTAATTCTCTTGAAATCAAAATTAATGAACCCAAAATACCAAACAAAAATTCTAAGAAGTAATCCGTAGAAAAAATGTGAACAAAATACTTTCGTCTTAATTGGACGGTTGCGGCGTACATTCTGTGTTCATTTCTTAAGCAAATATAAATGAGAAAGATGGTATAAATATACGTATATCTATATAAAGTGGATTACGTAGAGGGGCTTCTGTGATTTAAGGGGTTACACCTTTTAAACTTTTGATAGTAAGTTTTCGGGATGCAATAGGAATTCTTTTCTTGTTGTTCTTTTTTAGGTTGGTTTGGTCGTTATAACCAGAGATAAAGAGATATATAGAGACCAGTAAGTAATTAATCAATGTAATATCTACTCTTGGGACTGACTGAAGGATCTTAATGAAGTGTCAGAAAGTTAGAGCTGAGTTTTGATATTCTTTTGTGAAGTTAGATTAACTTAGATTTGTGGGTAAAAAAGTTTTTCCTTGTTAATCAAGAAGTTGATTCAAATTCTTATTTATGAATGTTTCGTCAATTTGACTGTTAATAAACAACTCACAATCGAACTTATTTCAATTTAATTGTTCAAACTTGCGAGCTTGAGAAACCAAATTACATTAGACAAATAACTTTCAATGAAATTTTGGACCTCTTTTGAATATCTTAATTTAATTTGCGATGGCTTCTAGAACCAGTAAAGTTTGTGATCCAATTATGTTATGGGATTAATAGAATATTATGGGAAATGTTTTGGTCAAGAGAATTTCTTTGACGGTCGAACATAGTTGTCGTGTAAAAGTTATTTGATGTCCTTAAAGGAAAAACGTGACATCACAATTTGAGGAATACGAAACAGCACTTTCTTATGAAAGAAATATAATATATTATGGAAGGGTCAGGCAATTGGATTTATACGTGCAAGTTCTACAAATTTCCAAGTAAAAGTTACAGAAAATGGTAGTGTAAGGTTCTCAGAAGACGTGGTTAGTTATCTAAACTGTCTTACTATATTTTATTACTTTCATTTGTCGTTAATAAAGTATTGGTCATCCCTATTTTTCCATATACAAAGAAATTCTGTAAACATAAATATTTACGCAAAATTGGCAAGCGTATTGGCACGAATAGGAGACCTATTTTAAAAACTCACAAATGATATCGCAATTCTAAGAAAGCTAAAAACATCAACACGGTTAGACATTTATTAATGTTTTAATTGAATATTTAGGAATCAATGTTATTAATATTAAATATCTACAAATAATAGGTACATTTGGCATTCAAGTATCATCATACTTATTTGAATCGAAAGATATTATTAGCAATGGCAGAGAAAAGAAAACAGGATATAAATTATTCAGACTTTCATTGAACGAATTGTTGGTTTATATATATACTAGCTTTTGCCCGCGACTTCGTCTGCGTAGATTTCATATTACATAGGTCTTTGTTTTAAGTGCAATTCATTAATTCCACAAGACCCACCACTACAGGAATTTCATTTTACGTCAATATAGATAACATTTTCGTAATCAGCGTCCCTGAAAACCTCGAAAATGACGTCCATATCAATTTCTAATCATTTTCACAACTATTTCATCCCCCTATTTCATAGGACCAAACATAGCTGGCGAAATGTGGGTGCGAAACACCTCTGCAAAGGGGTAGCCTTCGGGAAAAAGGCGTATTGCTATGTATGCATGTATATATTTCATCCATTAGGGTAAGTTTTTATTATTATATTTCACCCCCTGAACCCTATCAAAAATATTAAAAACAACATTTTAAGCTCCTATCCCAATACTAATTTGCAAAATGTTGACTTTAAAACAAAGATATTTTCATACAACGTTTCATCCCCAATTTAACCCTTCCAAAGCTACCCTTGACAAAAATATTGATTAGGGTATTTTTTATTTTGATACTCGTAGTAGTACCCCAAAACAAATTTTTAAATCTATATTATTTAAAAAAAACAAAGAAGTTTCATACAATCATTTTTATCCCTTTTCACTCTCTTAGGGGTTGTATTTTAAAAAACCCTTTCTTAGTACACCTCTAGACATTAGGACAAACACACCCTCCAAATTTCAAGTCACTACGACCAGCGGTTTAGGCTATGCGTTGTCTGTCAGTCAGTCAGGACAAAGCCTTTTATAATATGTATGGATGGATGAAGGGTACGGAGATTTACATGGTTAGCATATTTACATGAAAATATTTGTTTCATTTGATTTATTAAGGAGGGTCTCTGCCAAAGAGAAATTGCCAACTTTTGTATTGCCAACACGTGTTGGTGATAAAAGTTTTTTTAATCCCCTTGTGTTTGCAACAAAAATGAACCACTTAAGGTGCATTTGCACTGACACTGTCGGCAATTTAGTATTTCCAATTGTTTTCAATTCTACAGAAAATGATTTGATGCAATTCTGCTGCTATTCAAATACTTTTTTCGTTTCTACACACTAAGGGCCTGTTTTACTTTCGCAAATAATTGCTAGATAGCCTATATAAAACTTCTTTCAAGTTCAAGTTCATTTATTTGCAAAAAAATGAGATGAAATATTTCTGACGTATTTTTCATATAAAATGTGTCAAAAAAGTCTTTTTACGTTTTTTACTTATCTACCAGTGGTGAATCAGAGCTTAACTGCCGCACTCAGAGACATCAATTAGCTTTAATCTGCGATTAACACAATTTTTTCATTGAATGATCGTCTTTAGGTGTGTCGACTTAAGTATGAATGAAATGAATGAATGAAATCTCGTTTATTCATCTAGGTTACAAGTTAACATTTATGAAAGTCACAAGATAAGAATGTAACAAGTTATCCTAAAAGCAGTGTCAGCAAATTTTCCTACGACCAGTTCGCTGACGGGGTGGAGCTATGAGAAGAACTGGCAAGAAACTCACGCCACTCTTTTTTTTGTATTACATTTTGTATTACACGTTTTTACTAAATAAACTTTAAAGTCTCTGAGTACGGCAGTAAGTCATACAAAAACTCCTATAACGTAAGCTGGTTGAACCTTAATGATAAATGATCGTTCGTTTACTTTAATAGACGTAATTTTGAGTGAAAGCTAAGACAATACGTTACAAGCTGACATTTACACTTAATTGACTACCACTTGTAAAATATTCGGCCGTACTCTATTGCACGTTACAATTTATTTATGCTAAACTATTTAGTTAGAGGAGAGGAGACCCGAGCCCAGCAGTGGGACTTGATGGGTTGCTGGTGAAACTATTTTGTATTTTAACACGTTGGGTACGAATTCGCAATTATATATTATGATTTATTTTTATTAATTTTTTTCTGATATCAACCCAATGACGTCCACTGCTGAATATAGGCCTAACCTAAATAGGTGGTAATTAGCCTATAGCGCGCTGGCCAGACGGGTTGATACAGGGTTTTATTTCAAGTTTTCCTTCTCTAGCATAGGTTTTCCGATTTTCCCTTACAACTCTTACGACATCTTGGAAATGAGAGAGAGTGGTGACATCACCACTCCCTCTCTCTCTCATTTCCGAAATGAATATGTATTCATCTCCGTCACCATGCGGAGAATATTATATTATTATTTATTTTATTAAATCCATGTAGTGACGGATTAAGAATACAAAATGTCACTACTCCATTTCAACCCGTGGATGTCGTACAAGGCGACTAAGGGAGTAATTTTAAGCAACAAGAGCACTGCGAGAAAAGGAAAATTCGAAACAAAACCCTATACCAACCCGTCTGGCTAGCGTGGTATAGTAAGCTAAATTCCCTCCGAATTCTTTGGAGGAGACCCGTGCCCAACAATGGGACGTTAATGGGTTGAAATGATGATTTATTTTACTGAAAATACACAAAACTTATGTATCGAGGTAGATTTAATGCCACAGGCATTCTATACCAGTCAACCAGTATATCGGCCGTGAAACTTTCCACATCTCGTCACCGCTCGCTATCTTAGGAAACCAAAGCTTCAGTATCCCCAGCTTTTTGTCCCGAGAGGTCTATACTTCCACCCGTTGTAGATTTTCATACAAATTAATCTTCTTTACAGATAGTCGCTTGTATATATTATAGAATAAACAGGGTAAAAGGACGAGCCTATTGCCATAAACCGGGCATATTTCCTGACTCCTCGCTGATACTAAGAATATTAGGGCTAAAAAAACTAGTAATTTTTACTTGACCCGAGAATCGAACCCGGGAACTTTTGAAAAGTAGCTGTAGACAGTACTACTGCGCCGCCGAGGCAATCATCAAATCTCTATTGACAGTAAAAGTAAATAATTACATTTTATAATATACTCGAATCCAATCACGTTGGCCATGTTATATTTCCAATGCAAATAACAGAATTGCCAATTAGGAAAAAATAATTAATTTGAATGTCGTCAAGCTAGGAAAGCAAGGACTTATATACAAAGTTTAAGTTGAATTTCGTGCAGAAGGTTCCGTATGTTAAATAATATTTATTTACATAATTTTTACTTTATCAAATTTTATCTTTGCATTTAAAATACATGATGAAGATTAAAGACTTACTTTTCCAGTTATACATATTACATTCTTAGATATCTTGACCTTATATCTACAGATTTAAGCTGTAGATATAGGTTTGCAATAGTTTCTCATGTGATATGAGTTCATATATTTACAACTTAAATTTACAAATTGTATGTACTTTGTAAGAGAATTAAACGCATATTATAAGAAAAAAAAAAAAAATTACTATTTGCCCAGCCCTTGCTGAGATGGCGCCCTTTTCGATGAGGCTTGCAGAAAAGCATACCTTAAACCACTACACCATTTCTATTTAATAGATTATTATTTATTTTTTTATTTCTCTCATTTTTCTATTAATATTTTTTAAATTGTTCTTTGTCTTTTTTTTATATTTTTATATATTTCTCACCCTTCTCTATGTAAGTTGTTTTTGTAGGCCCTAAGCCGAAGTAAATGTTGTTTCTTTCTTTCTTCTTTAAAGACGTTGCTTCGTGTCAAATTTTGCCTAACTTTTCAACAAGTCAAAGCTATAGTACCTATATACCGAGTGTCATGGCGCGTGTTAGGAGAGGCCTTTGTCCAGCAGTGGACTGCGCAAGGCTGATGATGATGATGATATGATGATGATGATGACAGCTATAGTGATTTAATATAACCTTTTTTTAAAGAGCTCAAGAATTCTGAATTGCATGGCAAACTCTCTAAAATTTATTTTATTTAATATAAGAGCAGTGCTTTTAAGTAAGTCGTTAAAATAATTAGTAAATAAATAATAAATAATATCTAAGGTCCTTATCCAAGTCTTAGTGTTATTGGAGAAGTTATTTCGAAGTTTATCACCATCATTCATACTCACAAATCCACTTTTGAAATTTATATTTATAGATCTATCTACAGAACTTATTCTACAACAAAATAGAACTTTTTTAATTGTTAGTTAGATAAATATTTTACTTTGATGTTTTCCGGTAATTGTACACTTGAACTGAACTAGGTGGTCGAAGGTTTTAATCGTTAAAAAGTCAGTCAAGTGCAAATTGAATCGGAGCGTTTGAGCTCTTTTAACATTGACTTAGCTCACTGCTGAGTCGTCTCAGTGATTGGATTTCGGTACATAAGTACTGTTTTTCCAATAAACATTTTATTTCTTTACCTCTCCAAGTTTTTATTGACCTATTCTTAAAGATGTGTGAGGAAAACTGTGTCTGTGTTATAAATATATCAGACAGGGGTCTGATAAAGTCAGTGTCTGTTGATAGTAATTTTCTTGATCTTGTAAACCTGTGACAGACTAGTATTAGAATTTATCAAGCCTCCCAGGAGGCCTTACCAGTTTCTCGAAAGTCGGTTTAGTAGTTTAGTGTGAAAAACAGTGAAAAAATTAAAATGTTCAAACATTTGACAGCGAGTTCGAGAATGTCGAGTTTTCGAGAAGGCTTATCATTGGGACCGAAAGTTTCATGACCTTAAAAATAAACTTAAAAATTTCATAAAAAATATTTTAGGTTCTGAGTTTTTTTTATGTCACAATTGAAGTGGATCTGGAAAATAAAAAATATTCACGAATAAAACAATTGTTTGTTTCTTTTAATGAAACTAGAATAAAATTTATACATAATACACTTCCCGGATTCTTCTGCATATTCAATCATCAGTCAAAGCATGTATTTACATGTATTTATACGTAAAAATATTGTATGATCATAATCTCAAAGGAAAATGATAAAAGACCAAAATATAGATTAAAAAATTGTTGATTTTATTTGATCTGTATTGACAGAAACGTAATATAAACACGAGTTAGCTAAATATTAAAAGCTCTCATAATATAAAACCTCGTATGTAAGTAAATATTGCAGAACCGTGGAGACCCAAGAGTTAATAAATTGTGTGATGTTGAATGATATTCTAGGAAAATCTTGTTATTTTAATTTCAAGTTCGAAGGCTACTAAGTCTACTACACCGTGCACTTTTAGCCATCTTGTCTAGGTCATAATTAATCAGATAAAGATTACGTCTTGCTGTAATAAAAAAAAAAATAATAAAAAAACAAAATTATACCAAGAATCTCGATAAAAACCTTAAGATATGCAAAGAAAAATTGTATTACCTATTTTTTCTAGACTGCTAGATGTATTCTATAATAATATAGGTATCTGATTAATATGACATAGTAGACAAAGTTTTTAAGACAACTTAACATGCACGATGTATTTGTTTGTTAATCATCATCAGTGGTCACCAAATGAGAAAGTGAGTGACAATTTGCAAACTGAAAAACAGAAGAAATTGAAATGTAATTGTCAATAAATTTACCACTCCATCCTATCTAATGGCAAAGGAAAACATCGCGAAGAAACCCACATATCTTAGGAGGAACAAAAGGAGGAAAAAAAAAAGAACCACAAACTTTTTTTTTAATGCCTGAAGTGCCAGACGAGCAGTCGACCCTCCTGATGGTAAGTGGTTACCGCCGCTCATGGATTTGCAACTAAACTCAAATTAAATTAAAGGCTACAAAGTTAAAGACAAATTTTCCAAAGCTATTCCTTACTTTCATATCAACATAATTCTATGCTACTTTAGGACAAATAAAAATAGCTTTTCAATATGAAATAAAATATTCAAAACATTCACAAAAAGCAGATAAAATTCCAAAGCAAATAAATCACGGAACAAGCCACTAATAAATAAATGTTGCCTTAATATTTTTTAGAAACATTTTGTTTTATGGTAACATTTTTCATTGACAAAAGAAAAGCAAAATTTGCGGTCCCTTTTTGTTCTCAACTGCGTATCTGTAGCGTTTATTTAGGATTGTATGTTCATTATGTGTAGGTATATCTCATTCGGTTTCTTGTTATGGCCTAATTTAAGACAGTTGAGATGATTAAAATTTGTTATTATGTTCCTTATTTCGAAGTGACTTTTAAATTTTATAATTATGTTCTTGGAAATGGGAAAAAGGATCACTAGCGGTGACGTAAATAAGATAAGGCCTATGTCCTGCAGTGGACGTCCACTGCATTGCATGCACCTTTCATGATCATAATTATCATATTAGCCCAATGCCCAATGATAATTATGATCATGAAATGGTAACAATTGGTACTATTAATACTGAAATTTTTATTGTAACTTCAAATAAAGAAACAAAAGAACACCAAACAATAACTTTTTAATTAAAGGCCCGGACTTTGCTAAAATCCAGACTTATACGACTTAATGACCGATTTAAATTCCCTCCATATTCTTTAAAGGAGACCCGTGCCCAGCAGTGGGACGTTTATGGGTTGAAATGATAGAAAATCTATTTGTTCTCAAAAATTAAAATTCTAAAAACTGAAAATTACTTTTCATAAAAGATCGCTTACAGTTTAATTACATTTTATGACACTGTAAACTCTTATACACAACTTTACAATCAAGATTATCTAAGTCGTTAAAGACCCCAAAAGATTTGAATTTATTAGTCTTAGGTCCCCATTTTATTATAGCGAGGCTTTCAAAGTCCCTAGAGGTGTAAAGGCCCACGAAATAACGCCTCCAAAACTTTTTGTTACAGGTAAATCCATTTGAAAATTTTACGGCCCTTGCCCGTAGGCCATTTAAAAACACCTACTTACGACTGAGTTTTATACAAATTGTATACATAAAGGCCATATTATGCAACAAAAGCCGCAGTTTCAAAGTAACTGACTGTTTTTTTTGTAATTATGTCAAGATACTACACTCTTTGCGCTGTAGCATGGTGCGGGTGGCAGTTTCACTAACATTTCGTTTCACTCATGAAAGTAGCCGCGATTTACAAATTATGACTTAGTATTTCAGCTGTACCACATTCGTAATATATTAAATCATTAATAACTGTAGTAAATTAATTTAAACCCAACCAGAATGTTCTAGTCTAGTCATACAGACAACTGTCACCCGCACCATGCTACAGCGCAAAGAGTGTAGATTACGAATTTAAGACGAATTATATGAAATTTGACTCTCATACATACATAGCATCACGCCTTTTTCCCCGAAGGGGTAAGCAGAGGTGTTTCACACCCACATTTCGCCAGCAATGTTTGGTCCCACAAAATAGGGGGCGAGCCTATTGTCATCAACCGGGAACATTTGTATACCAAACTCCGGGAAAATCTCAATACTGGAATGTCATGATAGAAAAACTCAATACTATTTTCACCCCACCCGGGAATCGAACCCAGGACCTCTTGCACAGCAGTCGTATACACTTCCCGCTGCGCCACCGAGGCAGTTTGATTTTTTGTGTTAACTCTCATACTTTTGTAATGTCCGTGTAGTGACGGATTAAGAATACATAATGTCACTACCCTATCTCAACCCGAGACTGTTCTAAATCGCGACTAAGGTAGTAACCTAATGCAGATAAGAGCCCTGCGAGAAAAGGAAAATTCGAAGCAAACCCTATACCAACCTGTCTGGCCAGCCTGGTATAGTAGGCAAAATTCCCTCCACATTTTTATTTGGAGAATACTTATGCCCAGGACATTTAAGCGTTTTAATGAAGAAATAGGTGGTAGTTAGCCTACTGTTACCATGCTGGTCAGACCAGCGTTTGTTTCGAGAGAGTCTGGCCAGCGTTAGTTTCGAGTATCCTTCTCTAACGCAGGTCTTATGGGCGATTTTCTCTTAATCGCCTCTTAGGACATCTTGGGAATGAGAGGAAGACACTTGTATTCTTAATCTCCGTCACCACACGGAAGCACCATGCTGGATGACTTGTAATGCTGGATGACTTGTAATGCTGGATGACTTGTAATAACTTTTAAATAATGTTTACGTGCGTTACTATTCAATTTTAATGTTATATACATTAATACAATACTAGTAAAACTTGAAACTTAGTTGGCAAGTTTCATTAATCTTAAATGTTTATTGTACTCGTATAATCAAATAATACAGGCTTCCAAAATTTCAAGCTCTTCAAACTTTCGACCTAGCCTCAAATTTACCTAAACAAATAATTATCCGACTTCTGAATCTATTTCTAAAGACTTTCAAAACTTGATAAGTAGATGTTTTGTCATGTTTCTAAACAATTCATTTCATACCAATGTGCGTTATTTCTAGGCAATACATTGTTTAGTCTACGAAAAACATTACCCTCCTTTTTTGCAGTCGAGTAAAAATAGGTTTTGGTTTTGCGCTCGAATCTGTCTAGAAGTTATTATTTATTGGTCTATTTTGTGTCTATTAACAACAGATTTATAACAAAATAAAACGATTTAGTCATAAATATTATACCTTAGGAGTTTATACCTCACTTTGTAAGTAAGGAATAAAATCCTTCTGAGCACGCGTAAACATATAAATTGCCTGTGAACTATCTCGATCATGTCAGGCGTCAGCTTTCAAATAAAAAATAACCGAATCAAAATCGACCCATTCGTATAGGAGAATACTCCCCTTTTTACATATGCAGAGGTGTTTCACACCCACATTTCGCCAGCTATGTTTGGTCCCATGAAATAGGGGGCGAGCCTATTGTCATCAACCGGGAACATTTGTTTACCAAACTCCGGGAAAATCTTAATACTGGAATTTCCTGATAGAAAAACACAATACCATTTTTACCCGACCCAGGAATCGAACCCAGGACCTCTTGCACAGCAGTCGTATACACTTCCCGCTGCGCCACCGAGGCAGTTACGCCCCTTTTTACGTCGGAAGTTAATAAAAATAAAAGAGTGAAAAATAAGTATTTAAAAAAATATTAATAAAACTTAAGTAACTTAACCGTCATATTTTTCTAGCGCTGTAACTGTACAGTTATACAAACACAGTGCTTTTAATTTCCGCCACAGTTTCCGTCTGCTATGCAAGGTCCTATGCATCTATAAGGCTGACGTTTGACTGAAGATATGACGCTTTCAGCATTATAACGTAGCTGTGAATTTACTATTAGTTAAGTTCAAGCTGCAGCTCAAAACTTAAATTTGGTCAAGTAATTGTCAACATATACACATAACATAGCATCACGCCTTTTTCCCCGAAGGGGTAGACAGAGGTGTTTCACACCCACATTTCGTTAGCTATGTTTGGTCCCATGAAATAGGGGGCGAGCCTATTGTCATCAACCGAGAACATTTTGTTTACCAAACTTCGGGAAAATCTCAATAATGGAATTTCGTGATAGAAAAGCCTAATACCATTTTCACCCGACCCGGGACATCTTGCACATCAGTCGTATACACTTTCCGCTGCGCCACCGAGGCAGTTATAGGTATATATCGATATCATCCAATCGAATATCAACATTGCGAGTAGACTTTCAGTAATGGGATGCAAAAGGTTGTTGATAATGATATTAAGCTTCATGGATTTCCTTTATGTTTAAAAGATAAAGCCTTATCAGTAACAGAAGAGATATTTCTGATTCTTCTTTCCTTTTACACAAACATGCGCACGCGCGCGATCACAACACACGCATACACACTTTACTGTTATAATGGTTCTATATTTGAATTTTATCATTTTCCCATTTAGTACATGTTTTTGTCACGTCTCATAATTAAATGTATACCCCTGTCATAACGGAGAGAGTCTGGAGATTTGTCACACGGGTACCTGTACCTACTACAAACTCCAGCTCGCACTAAGTTTTGATTTATACTTGTAATGACGGTATATCAACTCACCCTTTTATGTACTTTGTGAGAGAAATAAACGCATATTATTATTATTATCTCACATTACTTAATAATAATAATAAACTACCACATTCACACAGCGCCATCTAGTCCCACAGTAAGCAATTATATTTGCTTGTGTTATGGGTACTAAACAACTGATATACTACTTAAATACAGTTTTTTTTGTAAATACATACATATTATAGATAAATTACACCCAGACACAGAACAAACCTTTATGCTCATTACACAAAGACTTGTCCTGGGTGGGGATCGAACCCACGACCTCCGGCTTAGCAGTCAGGGTCACTAACCACTAGACCAACAGGCCAGTCGAACTTGAAACTAAATAATATTTACATACCTACATAAAGTTACACGTATGAACTTAAATAGTTTCGCTTATCTACCACGTTTCTGTGCTGTCTCTCAAACAATCTGATTGAGAGATTTACTTCAAAGAACAAACGATTATCCTTCAATATAGGTTCACTTTAATATCCTGTTTCAACTAGAAATATATTGTTTCGAAGAACTATTGTGTTTCCAATTTTTCTTTTATTTTTGGCCTGCGATTTTTTTGTTATACAATCTTTTGTTATAGAAAATGCGACTGAATTTTCTAAGCGAAAAACTTTATCATCATATCAGCCCAATGATGTCCACTGCTGGACATACGCCTCACCTAATTTCCAAAAAACGAAAAGCGAAATACTTACTTTAAAAATATTATTATATAATATTATATAGACGAAGTTTGGTTCAATAAACAACAATGTCTCAATAATTGCATCAAAGTCATACAAAATAGAGCTAGCCGCGTTAAAATATTTTTATTATTTCTATATTCGCTTTATTGGAAAGATAACTTCACTCGATAACTAACTTAAACCATAACTACTTATAACTTAAAATGCAACATCGTCGCGTCGGTTAAGTTTATCAACACAACATTCTCGTCCAAATTTTTATAGAGTATGTAGTTTATAGAGTATACAGGATGTATACGACGATACGACGTTAAATGAAACCACGTGTAGCATGTGATGTTAGAAGGCTTTACCAAAAAAATTAAATAGAAATTTGCAATAGTTTAGACGCAAATATACTTTCTTTATTTCACAGTTTTAAACAACCTGTAGGTATTTACGTTGATCGTATGTTGTCATTACGTCATTAAATTCATTTAAATATCTCTGACTCTTTCATATTATCTTATCTCTTACTCTGTTCCACACTTTTGTCGTCGTCATGTCGAAAACGTCATGATAGAAAAATAATGTGTAGTTTTATATTTTTCGCTTTTTTCTTTTTTTTTAATGATTACTTATTATTAGAATAATTATGTTTATAAGGGTTAACACTGGCTGCCTTATCATTTAATGTCGTATCGTCGTATACACTCTGTATACAGATGTCATCCCTACAATGTCTGCATAGTCGAAACATAGTAGATTTTTGATACACATAAAATCTGTCAAAGTTGCAGCAGGCCGTAAAGGTAAAAAGTAAAGCCTTTTTTAAAAAGAAATTTGGGACTAGATGGCTCTGCGTGAATGTGATAAAATATTATTATAATTCTTGGCTACTTTTGCGGTAATTCTCCATCATTTGGTTGTTTATATTGTTTTTCTTTAATTTATTTTTAAAGTAATTTAGTTACTCTTTCTTTTTGTATATCTACATGTGGAAATTTATAATTCATAAATCATTTATTGCGAATACAGGTACAGTTAAAAGGTGTTAATTACAGTAAAGGTTCTAGGTCGCCATATTCTGCTATAGAGCATGCAATACATTTTGTTTCTTAAAATCTACATATTAATTAAATTAAATTAGTCTAATTAAATAATTAAACAATTAAACATTATATACCCTTGCAATCCAAAAAATTATTGTGTTCTTAAATATTTATGTCATATGTCATAGTATAATGTCATAAGGATGTGTCAAACTAATACTAATATTATGGTTGAATGTCAAAAAAGTAGTGCAAAGTAAATATATTATGAATTATTAAAATTAACGATAAAATTTGGTTAGTATGTCATTATTATAGCATGTCACAAAAATATTCATTAACACTGTAATACGCTTTTTCAATCAGGGCCTTTTTTAACTGATGCTTGAATATATTATTACATTTTAATTCTAATAAACTTCTTGGCAGGTGATTATATATCCTTGGTCCCATACAAAATATACTATTATTAAACATTGCGGTTTTATGAGGCGGGCAGCAAACTCTACGTTTATGACGTTCACTTTTATAATGGTTAAACATTTCCAAATTATTTCGTACGAAATTTATGACTTCATAGATGTATATAAAAATAGGTTTTTAAAGGTTGCTCGCAATATAATTTGTTGAGAGCAACCTTTAAAAACCTATTTTTATTATTATATATTAAATTATTAGTATGTAAGCTTTCTTAAAATAAATAAATAACTTTATAAAAATAGCAAGTCGAATAAAGATACAAATGTCTCGTCCCGGATTTGTCAAATAAAGGATTGAGATTGAATAGAAAGGGTGGATTTGATTGATAGAGAGAATAAAAGACAATTGGATGGAAGATGTGACCACATATTTTATTAGATACGCTCGTGCTTTTTTTATTAGATTATAAAATTCGAATATAATATTAGTCAAAATAGAGTCGTTTATTAATTTTAATAACGATGATAAACAAAACAAAACAGGCAGCTGTAACAATTATTGATTTCTATTTATTGATATATACATGAGATGTAATAAACCAAATCATAATAATATTGATAATTAATTTACCTTTAGATGAGAAAGGTGTTTAATTTTTTTAAACTTTGAGTAGTATTCTTTAGAGTATAATACTCTCAAAGATTGAAAAATTAAGATTAGACCCAATTCTTAGTTGATTGGACCTGGGGTAAATAAATCAATTGTTGCAATAGCGAAAAATGATCGTAAAGATTCTTTAAAAACGGCTCTATTTCTGTATGTCATCATCATTTTAACCCACGAACGTCCCACTGCTGGGCACGGATCTCCCCTAAAAAATATGAAGGGAAAGCCTACTATTATACCACGCTGGCCAGACGGATTGGCTTACGGTTTGTTTCGAATTTAATTGCAGTGTTCTTGTCTGCATAAAGTTACCTTTAAAGACACCCACGGGTTGAGATGGGGTAGTGACATTATATTGCATTCTTAATCAGAAAGATTGAAAGATTCATCATTCATCGATGCTGGGGCGTGCCACAAATACTTAATATATTATCATAAGTATACCTGATTACTCTTAAATGTAAGATAATTGTTTTCCTATAAATATTTTCCTATAATTTCTTCCTTATCTAGCTGTGGGCAATCAATAGCGTAAATAAAATTGTTAAAATAATTCTCTGAATTGGATGACATTAGATGAAGTAAGAAGAAAATATGTTACTTCTGTTTTATGAAAAAAATAATCAATATTTATAGAAAACTCAAAAAATACAGTAATTAAAATTCTCACTTTTTCATACCGAATTTTAGAGAACACTTGTTAACCGTAAACTTCTCACAGCTTTTAGAAATAAAATAATTTATTAAACTAACATCCGCACATTACAAACTGCTGAAAATGTTGAAAAATGTATTTCGGAGACCCATGTCACTTTAACCGTTCAAAATGTCAACCCCAATTGTGAAGTTTTTTTTGAGTTTGAAATTCGTTCCGTATTTTTTTCACAACAATTATGGGTTACATTTTTACGTCTTTATTTTTGATTTTTTCTTTTTATGGTTCGGTCTTTCTTTCAGTAGAAGCAAATTTGGCTTATTAGGGATGAAATTCAGTTCTGGGGTGGATCTGCTAACTACAGTGACTACTACATTGACCTAAACGTTACACTTATAACTCTGTTAGTATGCAATTTTAGGATTTGTGACCTAGACAATTGAGTTAAGAATCAGTAAAACTATGCCTAATTTAATGTGTGTCTGGAGGTCTATCCTTATACTCAGTATTACATGTTATATGTAGGTAAAGGTCTTGCGGAATAAGAAGTGAGTTGTGTTCGGAACTGCTAAAAGAAAAGTCCATTAACACTTTCCTGATCAATCAGTTCCTTGAATCAAATCAACTTTGTTGTTATAAACTTTTAATGGATTTGGAACTATTCGATTGAAAGGGTTGTTGAGGTTTTCTTAGCTTCTATATGACTGCTGAATCAGACTGAACCAAATTTGAGATGAGAATATGTGTAATATGACAACCATAGACGCAGTTGACTGTCATCGTTGCATCGCTTGGTCCATAACGTGTCGAATGACGTAGGTTCTTTCCGAGACGAATATTTGTGTAATTTCTATATATTTGCTCCGAGTCTGGGTGTATTTTGTGAGACGTATTTGTGCATCGAGGGAAGTTTTGTATAGCAATGGAGATAATCCATATTTACACAATAACATTCAATAAAATGTGTTAGCACTTAAATTGAGCCGCAAAAATAAATATTTGGGTGGCGCCTGGCTGCCAAATAATATATAGGCAATATAATGTGATTCATCCAATGAAATCTCTTTAAGAAGAGTTGACGTAGTAGCCTTGAAGCGTCTTGCAAATGGAGTGTTCAAGAGTGTAGGCTTGTTTCATTATCATATTTATGGTATTAACTTCTAACTGTATTTGTGTTAGCGAATTCCCTTTTACTTCTTTTTGATCATGATTTGATATGTAAGACTTTTATTATATTTAGTAGGTGTTTCTTTGTTTAATGCGTATTTCGTGTTCATTGGTTTTCATAATAACCTTTGTGTTTCTACTGATTGATCTAGGAATTATTATTTATATTAAATATAATAGACATATATAAAAGAACTTAAATACCTAGCGAAACTTATGCTATTTTGATTAAGAAATATACAAAAAATAACATTTAGGACGTCAGCTCTTTAGATTTAAATAAAAAAATAACAAGATGATTTAGTAAAAAATTACCCAAAAGACTGCCAACTTGACCATGCCACAGGCAAAGACCAGCTTTCGGATTGTGCAATGTTACATTAGGTATCTACGTGTAAAGCATTTCATTAGAAATTAAAACGATTTAAGAAAAATCTATCATTTTAAATATTCAATTATTTATCATTTTAATATGTAAATAAACTTTTATGGAATCTTTCTCAAATAAGTACAGTTACTTAAAAGGTATAATCGTGTTTTCATTTATAATTAAATATTTCCATAGCAATTTAAGTTACACGTCGCTTAAAATGAACTCTAAGAAAACTCATTATAAGTTCTTTCGAAGTCACGTGTAAGGCAATCTTGTAAGAATCTTGGGGCTACAATAAAAGATAGTCATACGACCATTTCTGATCCCTTTTCTTGCTGTAACGTCGGGGGACTCTTGTATATTCTGATAATAAAGCGGAAAACTGACAATGAGGTTTTGTCTGATATTTTTTGAAAAGTTGTTCTAAAAAGTTTTATTGTTCCGGTTTTGTTTGCTTTTTATTTTGTAATACGTTTATCGGATAGTTTTCTTTCTGTTTGATCAGTTATTTTAAGTTTTAGATGTTTGGACTTTTTGTTATTGGAAAAACCTTACATAAGCAAAAGTAAATTTTTGGGGAAAGCGGTTTTTAGAAATACTTTTTGCGGATATTTCTTATAGAAGCAAAACAATAGCTTGCTTTAACTTCGAAAGAAAAACCATTTATTCGAACTTGTAAGACACAACATTCATACAATTTATTAATTCACATACAATATACTTATAGAAAGAATACGAAACACAACATTAAGCTATAAGTTTAGGTACATATTATATTTAGTCTATAATATATGTAAACCCTCCATTCCAATTGCGTGTGTCTCACAGCTCAAGTTGTTAACGATCTAATGTTTTATGAGTATGGAAACTCCTCTCATGAGATTCATTTAAATTGTAGTATTAGTCACGTTCAAACTCGCTTACGACTAGAGTGATTTAGCTAATGTTGGTTCTGTAATATGTTGTAAAAGTCCAGGGGAGGGGAAACGGTGAAAAAATATGGAAAAGTTGTGAGGGAAATGCTAAAAATAACAATTTTATTTTATCATACAAATTGTCAACAACTTTTGACAGAACAGCGCGTCTGTCTGGTCAGCTATTGTTTTAAATATAGACCTAAGATCCGCGCTATCGTTAGTTTTAATAAAGTTTTAACTACTCATTTTAAATGCATAGCTAGAGGATAAAGTTTATGCCAATTAGTTATTTTAGAATCATCATCAGCAACCCATTTTAGTCCCACTGCTGGGCTCGGGTCTCCTCTTCTCTAACTAGAGAGCTGAGATGGTTTAGGCCATAATCCACTCACGCTGGCCTAGTGCGGGTTGGTGGATCAGACATACCTACTCATAGAATTTCTTCTAGGGTATGTGGGTTTCCTCACAATGTTTTCCTTCACCGTTAGTAGATGGTAAGTCACTTGACTAGTACATATAAATTCCACAAAGTGGAATCCACATTGGTACTGTCTGTTGGGATCGAACTCTGACCGCGTGATTTGCACGCCCTTATCCATTCAGCCACCATCGCTTATATTTCGCTTAGTATTTTAGAATATTTCCAGATATTTTAAAGTTTTATTTATAAAAAATGGCTAAGTAAATTCAACAATATTATCTGCCGATGTTCCTCATTCGATCTACAGGGACGGCACAGGAAGCATTTGACTTTATTCTTATCAGTAAATTTGCCATTAGGAATGGCAGGCGCCATATTTTGTGGAATCCCCTCGACTCCTTTACTTATTCAGAACAAGCTGAGATAATGGCTTGTCTTAACCATTTTTATGGGTACATTTGGTTCAGTTGATATCATTTAGCTCAATCCTTCACGGGCTTTAAATTTCGGTGTTGTACCTGCTTTCTCGGTGCAGTGGTTATAATATGCCATAGCTGTAAGTGGTTATAAGTTCGATGCCCAGATACATTAGAACAATTACACGACAATTCGACTGGTCTGTTGGTCTAGTGGTTAGTGACCCTGACTGCTAAGCCGGAGGTCGTGGGTTCGATCCCCACCCAGGACAAATCTTTGTGTGATGAGCATAAAGGTTTGTTCTGTGTCTGGGTGTAATTTATCTATAATATGTATGTATTTACAAAAAGACGGGGCTCGTAGCACAGTAATCGGGATGTGGTGATGGTTTCGATATTATTAATTCAAAGACGTTAATTTATATCACTTTTTTATTTGTTTGTATTTTTAAATTATTTTGATACGACAAACGGGAGCGGTGGTAAATATAAACTTTTATAATCTCATGGACCACTTGCCTATCTTAAAACCTATACTTAATTGTCACCTTCTGGAGAGTTCTTTTGTCTCGAGAAGCTTCTTATTTTTTCTACCGATCCAAAATCAAATCTTAAAGCATCAGTGACATTGTGTGTCACAGTGACTGTCACCGTGGCGCAGTGGTTAAGGTGGTCGCCTCGCCACTACATCGCCGTGCTGGGTGACGTGGGTTCGATTCCCACACGAGACAAATATTTGTGTGATTCATAGATATTTGTTTCTAGTCTGGGTGTACTTTGTGTCCGTTAGTTTCATGTTTGTAAAAGCTCCCCGCGACACAGGGCATGTTCCCTAGTGCGAGCGTTGTCTTTTTAAAAAAAGAAAAAAAAAAAAAAAAGTGACAGCGCGAGTGTAAAGAGGTTTGCCAAACCAAAGAAAAAGGTTATTAAAACTCTACTGTTGGACCTGTGTCCCCATGTAAGCTTTCCAAAAGGACCGGAGAGAGAAGTATAGCCGTGAAAAAAGAGACAATAATAATAACGGCCCCATATTTGTACAACAAAAAGATAATTCAGCCAACTAAGTGGCTTGCCTTTGTGATAATCAAAAGAAACTATAAGTGTGTTATATCGAGACTCGTAAACAAGTCATTCTATCGTCATAATGACACTAACAAAGTGACGGGTGGTCCCATTCATGCCATTACCTTTGTGGCTATGTAGACATTGACAAGTCAATTGTTTATTAAGTTCAAGTATGAAGATGCGTTCAATGTCTTAGGTATAAAATGCCGTGTCCGACATGTGCTGCGCCAGACATGTGCCGTGTCAGACAATATATATATTTTTTTAAATTATAATGTATGATGATTTACCATGTCCTTTGTTATCTTTATTGATAATTATAACATTGTTCTTTTGTGATCATGGCAATAGCGCTGAAATATCGAACACTCAATAGATATTAAAGAACCAGGCGCCGGGTTCTATTTACCTGGTACATGCTGAATTAGAAAACCGTTTAGTACAAATGCGAAGTATAAGGGATATGCAGTCTTACTTAGTTATTTAATTTTTTTTATGGTTTATTTTCGTGTATGCATATTCTTGCAGGAATAAAGAAGAAGGATATGTTTTTGTCTGACACGGCACGTGTCTGGTACGTTTAAGGCTAAAAATGGCGCCATTTTTGTTTGTAATGCGCGTCATTTTTAGTATTTATGTGTTCGATGGACAAAAATAAAGTAGCGACAATTTAATTATTTTTAATAAAGATAAAAGTGAGTGCCAATCGCTATCTATTGTGTAACAAAAAACGCAAATACTCTACCTACCTTTAACTTGAGCTATGTGTGTACCTTGGACGACTGGCGTCCCCTAACGGTGAGATATTGAACCGTTCGTAGTTATTTATTGAGCATTTCAAGGCACGGATTTTTGTAGCTCTAATTGATTTAGTTCGCTTCTTTCTGATAGAAAATTCCGTTTAGTATTGGAGAAATCTTTTTTAATTTGACATCCTTAGCTAGTGTTTGTAATCGAGGCTGAGTATCACTGTACTTTGTGTATGTTTTTTGTATATGTACTTAAATCGAGATAATCATGGCCCTGTACCCTGTACCCTAGCTTTGAGTGCAGTCTTTCGACATTTAGAGACACCAGATTTTTTTTCTATATACATTAATTTCTACTCTGCATTTTCCAATACGAAATTAATTAAAATTAGGAAATAAGGTGTGGATTATGGACTGGCCTGTTGGTCTAGTGGTTAGTGACCCTCACTGCTAAGCCGGAGGTCGTGGGTTTGATCTCCACCCAGGACAAATCTTTGTGTGATGAAAATAAAGGTTTGTTCTGTGTCTGGGTGTAATTTATCTATAATATGTATGTATTTACAAAAAAAATGTATTTAAGTAGTATACCTATCAGTTGTTTAGTAGGTACCCATAACACAATTAAATATAATTGCTTACTTTGGGACTAGATGGCGCTGTGTGAATGTAGTAGAATATTATTATATTATTATTATTATAATCCAGCAGTGGACGTCATTGTCATTGGCCCGGTATGATGATCTATTTAGTACTTACATTGTAAGACATAATTATGATTTGAGCAAATGTATTAATTTTCATTTTTAAATATGATTTGATATATTATATGACTTAATCGATTTGATATCGTTGTGAAATGTTTGATAAAGATAGCAGAAACATTTTTTTTTTCGAGTTTGTGTGTACCTACTTTGTGTCCGTTAGTAAAAAAACAAAAGAGAATATGTTTTTAGTTGGAAGATCTACGGGGAATTTCTTGTGCAAAGCAGGACAGGTCACTAGTACCATTTATACATACAAGACCAACTATTTAAATAGAAATTCTTATAATTAACAGTATAAATTTATAATCACCTCCCAAATCAAACATTATCGAACGATGTAAACTGGATGATCGTACAATTTGGACACCAACCGTTGTCCAATCTAAAAGCGATCATTGTGGTTCGGTTGAATGAACATTGAACAGTGAACAGAGATATCTCGACGAGAACGATGTGCCCACAATATAATGAAGCCTATTTTGATTCCAATTATACAACGATAAGCTCTTTGATTTTATGTTTTTATGCAATGTGGGTTATATATATATTATCAGTATTATTTATTTATCTTCCGATTTACAATTTATACATTATGTAGTGTGCAAAGGCCACGAAGACATCGTAGGGTCTATCTGGGTATGATACATAGATTAATACAATGTAGGTATGGGTTTTTTTTCTCTATTCTTATTAGGGTTTTCTTTGTATCTTATTTTTTCTTTTTATTAGTACTGTAATTGGTATCTTACCGTTGTATTAATTAAATAAATAATTGTGTATGCGTCTCATTTACCGAATAAAAAGGTTTTGATTTTTCGTTTTAATGATGTAACACCTGAAAAACATCACATACATCGTTTGTATGAAAGACAAGTACTCACTTGGGAACGGGTCAGCCAATTGTGCTGGGTATTTTTTTAAACCCACTGGAATAGCAGAGGCGTAACTATACCTCTTGGAGCCCGTGGCAAATTCTTATGATGGGGCCCTATCAGTAAGAACCGTCACGTTGTACTTAGTTTAATTTTAATAATCACACACATACAAGATATGTAAAAATACTTAATAATTAACTTGAATTTGTATTATGGTCTCTAGTTGTCTCACTTTAATAGATTTTAAGCAGATACTTTAAAAAAGTAAATAATATATTTTTTGAAGTAAAATTTACTTCTGGGCTCGGGGCTTCTTAGGTCGGGGCCCTCTTGGGTTGGGGGCCCGAGGCATTTTGCCAGTCCTCCACCCTATAGTTACGCCATTGTGGAATAGTTAAATAATTGAAATGGTGTTTTGTTTGAAAAGACTTTATCTTATGTTGGACAGTTCTGTTGTTACAGATTATTACTGTAATGACCCCGTGTAAGTTATACAATATGTAGTACTTTTAGACAAACATGTTCCGGACAGACACACAAACGGATTTATTCTAATACTAGAGGTCGCGAAGGCCTCGATAAATTGACTATCCAACAATGAAAGAATTTTTCAAAACAGCTTTATAATATTATTTTTTATTTGCTTGTTTGTTCGAGTGAACGCTAGGATCTCAGGAACTACAGGTCCGATTTGAAAAAATCTTTTAGTGTTGGATAGCCCACATATCGGGTAGGTTATAGGCTAAATACCATCACGTTACGGCTTATTGGAGCTGAGCAGTGGCCAAATAAAGAAAACGGGAGGGAAGCTCTGCGCGACTTCTAGTAAGATATATTTAACTACAAATATTTGCAATAATGTCAACATGTATGTTCATAAATATTCTGTAAAGTGCAGTGTTAACACCGAAGCTAAATTGGAGCTGTCAAATAAAAGCCTCCTACGCTATGGGCAGAGCCTACGTGTTAGGAATAGGGTTTGAAACTGTGGGAAAGTATGGTGACCATGAGTGACAGGCCAATATTTTATTGCAAACTTGTAAATAAACTGCCTCGGTGGCGCAGCGGGAAGTGTATACGACTGCTGTGCAAGAGGTCCCGGGTTCGATTGCCGGGTCGGGTGAAAATGGTATTTGGGTTTTTCTATCATGAAATTCCAGTACGAAGATTTTCCCGGAGTTTGGTAAACAAATGTTCCCGGTTGATGACAATAGGCTCGCCCCCTATTTCATGGGACCAAACATAGCTGGCGAAATGTGGGTGTGAAACACCTCTGCCTACCCCAACGGGGAAAAAGGCGTGATGCTATGTATGTATGTAAACTTGTAATATAATATATGTAATAAATAATAATTATATTAATGTAATAATAATAATAATAATATTATTATATTATTATTATTATTATATAATAAAATAGAGGAAAGTAAAATATATCTATATACAGAGTGTCCCGAAACTCAACGTCAAGCGGCTACCGGGCGATGGTATAGGCTGTACCTGTTCTAAGAAAAAAAAAAAAAAAATCCAAGTCATATGATATCCGACGCGGTAATGTGGCTAACCTTTTGGGTACGTTTCCTCAGGAATCTGATCTCAATCGACAATATTCTATTTAAAGAAACTTCCTGTAAATAGAGTATCTGGTTCTTTTATTTTTAATAGTTAGCTGTGTATATTTGTAAGTTATGTGAATAAACATTTAATGATATTTGACCCAGAAAAAAAAAACTATTAATAAATACGACAATTCTGTTTTCCATATAAAAACTGTGATTAAATATTATTACCCGCGTGTCTCATCTGAATTTGATATCATGGTTACCATTCTTTCAATCTTTCTTTACATGAGTGTGTATAGAGGTGCGTAGAAACATGCGTTAGTGTGTGTTAGGTATCGTCACTGATTGAACTCGGAGTTTTTCATTTTGTTACACACTAGAAACGAAATCGTGATGAATGGTTTAAACTTAAAAGTGCCTTTTATAGGTTTTAATATACCTAAAGCTTAGAACTCTTATGAAAGTCAAGTTATTTTTTTTTCATTTATTCTTGTACAAAGTCATTATCTCTAATGTAATTCATTAAAATGTTCTTAATTAAAGACAAAAGAGTACCTAAAAATAATTTATTTAATTTTTTTTATATAAAATCTCGGTAGAATGAATCTCTGCCTAACCCTTCTAGGAAAAAAGGCGTGATATTATTTGTATCTTATATGTAGAGCAGAGAGGTTCACAATGTCTACGGGCCCCATAACGCTATCCTGAGAAATCAATAACAACCCACTCGGGCAACGAACCCGGAACCAGTTTATGTGCATTATTGGCGCTGTCTCCCATTTTTATTTATACGTCATCGTAATATTTTTGTTACGAAATAAATTTCAAATTAACTCGTATTTCCTGTATAGGAAGTATTTATGTGACATCATATTATAAGCAACGGTCCCTTTGTATAGCGTTAAACGGAAATGTTATTAAAATCCATTATTCTATTAAAATTCATTTTCCGTAAGCATTCCTACAACAAACTACCGTTTGCAAAAGAGATTTACATTTATTATAAATTTTTAATAGTTAATTTTTTTGGGTTTAACGAATTAATATTAATTTTTGTTGTGTAAAATCGTGTTTTTCTTACATTTCTATGAAATGCAAGTTAATATTTTAATCAATTATTCGGACTTTTTCTTGATAATAGCACGTTCATATTGCAACGCGTTCTTTTTAATCGCCGACGCAAAAAGAGGGGTGTTATAAATTTAACGTGTCTGTGCATCTGTCTGTGGCATCGTAGCTCCTAAATGAATGGGTCGATTTTGGATACTTATATTTTTTAAAGAAAAATATCATAAATATTTAAATTATAAAATGTTGACTCTGTTGTCGAAATAATAAAAATAACTTATATTATCTGTTGTTTCAGGTGAGTTGCTGTTATCAAAGTTTCTGAGATTAAGTTGGTGAGCAATAATTTAAATACGCATTATTTGAATCAAGATTGGTACATTATATTATTATATTATTTAATATTTTTAGGAACTGAATTAGATAATTGAACCTTATTGTAACATATTAGGGCATGTAATGCCGCGTTTGTAATACCTATAAATTGTTTCATAATCTACGTAAAGGCTCATTATCATTGGTCTGTCACGTGGTCATGCGGGAACTTGCCACATGCGGTAAAGCACTTAACCAAAGTTGGCCTGTCAATGTCCGGCCACTCAAACCGTGTGTTTTCTGTATGTGGTCCCCTCACGCCGCTCAAATTAATTTGTCCAGCAGGCGTCTCTTGTTGACCAATAACAGTGTGCCCTAAGGCACCAGGCCCACATGGAGTCAGTAATAATGTATCTTCGTGTTCAACGTACAATAGCTATAAGAAACTAATAAAATGAAATTTATAATATTTTTGGAAGCTGTTGTCGATATATTAGAAACAAAAAATAATATGTTATTTTAGATCTGTCATTCGCATTAAAATCACGTATACAACATTAAACTTGGCAATATTATTACGAAGATATATTAAAAAAAATTTCTTTGCTGACGGTACGTTTTAACATTTAATAAAACTCGACGAACAAAAAACTTGTCTCATCGGCAGTTCGACTCGTTATAACACAACTTCAAACATTTTATCGTCCAATAAAATTGTTATGTTGGCTGTACATTATGAAATAACCACAGGAATTTTAATGAATTAGGAAAAGTTGCTGAGGATTTATATTATTCTAATTAAAGTAGCTTTTTACTTTTTTATTTGTATATTTAAAACCTGCATTGTTAAAATATTTAGTTAAGTATTTTTAAGCATACTTTAATTTATTTCGGTAAGTTAGTAAGTTCAAATTATAAGAATTATATAATATGCTTGTCGTAACAGAGATGTATTTCAAGAACCAGTAGTTTTTTAACCCAACTAATATTACGCGAAAGTTAGGATAAATGTATGAATGGATGTAAACAAGATAGGGTTATGTATGGAAAGCACACCTTACAAGCACAAAAGGCAATTTGTCCGATATTCTATTCCATAGGTCAACTTTCTCCATCTTTTATACTAAATATAATTCAATAAAAAAAGGAAAAATAAATTGTTTTCTATTAACTTTAAATCATACTTTAGTTTTGGGACATTATCCCTCACACAACAGAGATAAGTTGTTATCCCTATAAGGAATTCAGTAAAACTCAATTTAATTGAAAAAATCACATAAAACCTTAAACGCTTTTTAAGTGTTTTATTTTTATTAATTCATAATTTTTTATACACCAATAAGGTGGTGAAAAAATAAATAATAATATAAATAATATAGAATAAGGTGGTGGTAGGTGAAAAACCTTTTTAGATCCATTTAAATAATACACTCTCATCCTTTCAGAAACCCTTTTAGAGGATTTTAATCTGCGCTCCATTATTGTTATAAGATAACAGCATGGTGAGGGGGAAAATGAAATTCTATCTGTTACTTTTCGGTCCGTTTGAGGTTATGTTTAAAAGCGCAGCTTGTCCCAAATATTAAGGAAAGCACCGACCTTAAAAAAATAATTGGCATATTTTAGCTTTTATAAAAGATTAAACTTTTATGTCTCAGTTTTATTATTTATTGAATGAATTACAATTTTTAAGTCGGTTCAATGTTTTTTTAGGTTTTTTTACTTCTCTTTTTTTTATATTTTCTTTTCTGTGTCAAATTTCACTTTCCGTCATCTGTGTTTTTTTGCTTCATCTGGTAATACACCGAGCGCTTTCAGTCGTCCAGATCATATTAATCAGACATAGAATAAATATAGTATTACACTTCAAAACAAAAAAAAAACAAATTTGTACCTAGAATCTCAAAAAAAAACACGCTCCGTATAAAGGAAAACTTGTTTTTTTTTTTATTTTTTTTTTGTTTATTACGGCTATATGTGTTACGGCTAGGTGACTATGACCTAGACAAAATGCACCCTGTATAACAATAAGAATTCCTCACTAACCTCACTGCATTACCTTATATGTATACCCACCACTGTCGTAGGAATATCCTGTTCACTCCTCGCTCATAGCTTCCTTTGTACTCATCTCCGTTAGAAGATAGCGCGTCATTATATACATATTAGTACATGTATTAGCTGTTAGATTAACATCCGTTTCGATAAAGGATGCTGTTTTATTCTTCATGCTATAAAGCTGGATAACAAGCAGTCAGCTGACAGACGGTAATAAGACTACACAGCTTCATCATCATCATTTCAGCCTATTGCAGTCCACTGCTGGACGTAGGCCTCTCCTAACACGCGCCATAGCACTCTGTCCTCCGCCTTCCGCATCCAGTCAGACCCAGCGACCTTTTTTAGGTCGTCGGACCCGGACACAGCTTCTATTGTTTTTTAATTAATTACAAAGGTACACAACATTTGTTTAGAAAAATGTCCATCTAACAAACACACCCATACACACACACACACACACATACACACATACACATACACACAATTTACTAACCTAATAGAAAATTGATTTAATTTAATATTTTATAATACATATTAAAATTGATTTATATTTACTATTAACGTTCCATGATATTATGAAAGAGTGCGGTGTCCTATTACAGGCATTATTATGCTTAAAAGGAGACCTACAACTAATAGGTTAAGAACCCACATTGTTTAAGTAAATAATTATAAATTGTTTATTTATTATTATTTATTGTTAATATTTGCAGTAGCTTTTTATTGTATTCTTAATCCGTCACGTGGATTGCACGCATTTCTTGAATATTGTTGGTTGTGGAATGAACTCCCTAACGAGGTTTTCCCAAGGGACTACAGTATGGGGTTCTTTAAAAAAGGAATGAATAGGTTTCTGGGTCGGCAACGGGCTCGTAATACCCCTGGTGTTGCAGGCGCCCATAGGCTACGGTAACCGCTTACCATCAGGCGGGCCGTACGTCTGTTTGCCACTGTCGTGGTATAAAAAAAATAAAAAAATCTAATGTCAGAAAATATAACCTAAAAAGTGTTCAATATCAGTTTTTGCTCGAAAATTGTTTGCAATTGCAATTCATAGCACGAAGATGATAGGCTTCTGTTTACACGTTTATAGTTTGAAACATAATGCGTTTTAAATAAATGCTAAACAAGTTAAAAAAAAAATCCATTACTTTTTTAGCATTTATATAAAATGTTAAACCAAAGCGATGGAAATTGCTTAATATTTAATGTAAACATAATGCTTTGTTATATTACCACAATATAATATAATAATATATAATATTCTACCACATTCACACAGCGCCATCTAGTCCCAAAGTAAGCAATTATATTTGCTTGTGTTATGGGTACTAAACAACTGATATACTACTTAAATACATTTTTTTTGTAAATACATACATATTATAGATAAATTACACCCAGACACAGAACAAACCTTTATGCTCATCACACAAAGATTTGTCCTGGGTGGGGATCGAACCCATGACCTCCGGCTTAGCAGTCAGGGTCACTAACCACTAGACCAACAGGCCAGTCAACAATTTTCCAATACACAGCTACGTACCTACTATTCATGTAGAAATGTATTCTAACGGGTTGGTAAGCTTCGCCGCTTCGTTAACTTATCTCGAAGGTCTAATTGCCATATTATTATTTGAACATCAAATGGTTTCAATTCTTGGTCATTTGGCCGTCATAATTAAAGGTCTTCAGAGACCTCTGTGGACCCCAAAATTGGAGAATTGGTAACGGTTTTCACATGATTTCCAGTCGGTAACTTAGATATCGTAATTATTATATCTGTGTAGTGACGTCACTACTCTATCTCAACCCGTGGGTGTCGTAAAAGGTGACTAAGGGAGTAACCTTATGCAGACAAAAGCACTGCAAGAAAAGGAAAATTCGAAAGAATACTAACCCGTCTGGTCATATGGCTGGTATATTAGGCTAAATCCCCTTCACATTCTTTGCAGGAGATCCATGCCTTGCAGTGGGACGTTTATGGGTTGAAATGATGATGATGATGAATTGAAAAATGAATGATGAATTATTTTATACCTTGTTGTTGTTAATAACTGGTAATTAAAAAGACAACTCTTTCAATAAGAAACGAGTTCATTACCGCGGGGGTAGTCAAAAACGTACTTTTATAGGATTTATTAGATACCAATTACCACCCAAGTATTCGCCGGCGTAATTAATTGAAATGAGTATTTTTCCAAACGCGTCTATTCAAATGTCACTTTTAAACAAGCAGTATACAAATGTACTCTTCTCAACAATAGTTTTTATGTAAACACATTGTGTGCCAATTTTCATACTTTTTTGGAACCTATTTTTTATGTTGATATAAAAATATTTCAGAATCTGTCATTTCGTTTTGCCAAGACTGTTTTTTAACGCTACTATTTGCGTAGAATTTCTGCGATTCTCAGAGGAATTTAAGAAATTCCTTTTGAATGTGCTTACCTAGAATTTATGTCAATCTTTTTTTGTTTGATACTGTTATTATTATAATTATATATAAGTAAGTAGTAATGACTTTATTATTACTTTACTTCAAAAATATCTGTCCATATAGTGACGGATTAAGAATACATAATGTCAGTACCATATAAACTCATAAAAGGCGACTAAGGGAGTAAGTAAAAAAATTGAAACAAAACCCTATACCAACCCGTCTGGCCAGCGTGGTATAGAAGGCTAAATTCCCTCCACAATGTTTGAAGGAGACCCATGCCCAGCAATGGGACGTTTATGGGTTGAAATGGTGTTGATGATTAATATTTCAGACTAGCATCGCTCTCGTGGAACTTTGTTTGGCTACTACTCAGCTCCTTTTAGTCAAAGCATGATGTTATATATCCTATAACTTGCTTCAATAAACTGGCTATCCAACACTAAAAGAATTTTTCAATTTGGACTAGTAGTTCCTGAGATAAGCGCGCTAAATCAGACAAACACTTAAATTAAATAATAATAGTATCTAGAGCATAGTATAGTATAAACTCCTAGCTTACCCGTTGGGCATTTCAATTTGAACAAGAAATCTCTCTCCTTCTTAAATATTCATAAATTCCAAGAACCTTCAATAAATCAGTCAAAATACTACAAATATCCTTTTTATCTGAAAACATTGTCAATGTAAAAAGTTATGATAAATGAAAAATGAAAATGGAAATTTCGCCGAGTTACAATCGCGACTCAGATAAAGACAGATCCAGACATGCCGTAACCGTGTAATCACCAGTACTTACTTGTCGATACAATTTTCGATAGCGCATCCTTCCACCGAATAATATTGACATTACAGAACACATTCAGTTCATGTGTGAGTACCAAACAAACGTTGCGTTTAATATCGTTATTGTTTACTCAAAGCGACCTGAAGGTGAGGTTTATACATATAAATGAATTCGTACAATTATTTACATTTACATTCATGATACATTTAAATGTAAAGTACATACAATCGGTAGATGTAAATATTTATCGTTCAGTTCAACGCTTTCAGTGACACGCAAAGTTGATAAAACCTAGCGAGTAATTAAACACTGAAAAACCATGCTCAATGTAGGGTTTCGCAGCAAAAGAGCGTATCTTCGTAGCGCTTACGTCCTTTTGTTGAGAAGTGCAGTTTTTCTGCAATTACTTAACGTTACATGTGATTATGTTAAAAAAGAATTGATTTGGAATATTTATTCAGCGTTATTTTTATTTTTATCCTAGTTTAAGTTTTACGGTTTAGAAAATAGAGAGGGGGACACAATTTATGCAACTTACGGAATGTTTATTTCCGTAAATATTCACATAATCAAAATAATTAATCTTAGAAACCTTAGTGTTTTTATGTGATCTGTCGAAGTATGTGGCAATCGTAAAAATTGCATAAAAAAAAAATTTGAAAAAAAAATTACCACAAGATAATTCGTTGTTTATAATCTACTAGCTTCAGCCGGCTGCATCACCTGCGTGATATGTATTTTATAACTATAAACCTTCCTCTTGAATCACTCTAATTATTAACAAAAACTGCTTCAAAATCCGTTGCGTAGTTTTAAAGATATAAGCATACATAGGGACGGACAGACAGCGACAGTGACTTTGTTTTATACTATGTAGTGAAGTTACACAATGGCATTATTAATCTTTACGATATATTTGGGTAGAAAGGTTTTGATAACTAAGAACTCTGACATTTACGAAACACGATACCTCAGTAAGCTTATATTATTGTGTAAAGAGGATAGGATTTATTCCGGTATAAAGAAATATATGTAAGCCACCATATTGGTTGGTTTTATATTGAATTCTAAGAGAAAATCCTGATCAAATATGTCTGCTCGATTGCGTAGTACTGTTGCACAAAAGTCTGATTTCGAGTCCTGTATCGGAGTAAAATGGTTTTGTTAAAGATTTTTTCTGGCGTGAAATCGTCAGCATCAGTTAGTTTGGGACTGTGCCTAGTTAATGCCAATAAATATTTAAAAAAAAAACAATATTTTACTAATTAAAATATTATTTTCTATGTACCTATATAGTCTTGAAGTCGGTTTTTGTTCTTTTTTTCTTAAAGGATTTTATCAATATACCAACACAATTAAATTAAATCGTGTAATGGTTACTGAAATATCAGTGTATAATTTTAAAATGGGCGAGTTATTTAATATTAGATAAAGTAACTTTAAATCATAACAATCGTATCTAATAACTAAACTTAAATCAATATTTTAATTAAGTACTTCAATTCAAAATTCACGCAAAAACCGCGCCTTGACGTGGAGTTGCGGACAACAGCCCGCCAAACCATACCATACCATAAGTACTTCAATCTTTTAAAGTTTCAGTGCTACGTCACAATAATATAAAATTACTACAATAAAATAAAAAACAAAATTAAAAATTTTGAAAAAACCCACGACGATAACATCTATACAAAATAAGAAACGTAACATATAAAAAGGTTTAAATAACTTTATTTTAAGTCCCCGACGAAAAGATAATAAGTAGCGTAAAAACAATCCCAAGAAAATCCGTCGGGGGCTGCCATACCCTGACTTGAAATGAACAAAAGTATTGCCGTTTTATGTATTTGATACTTACCTAATTAATAACAATATTTAGTTTACAATATATATTTAATACTAGAAACAGTAATGATATTGGCAGCCCCCGACGAATTTTCTTGGGATTGTTTTTACGCTACTTATTATCTTTTCGTCGGGGATTTAAAATAAAGTTATTTAAACCTTTTTATATGTTACGTTTCTTATTTTTAAACGACTTCAAAAAAGGAGGAGGTTATATGTTCGACTGTATGTATTTTTTTTTTTTTTTATGTATGTTCATCGATTACTCGGAGATGCCTGAACCGATTTAAAAAATTCTTTTTTTGTTTGAAAGGGTATACTTCCGAATTGGTCCCCTATTCATCATGTCAAGTTCTGATGATGGAATCTCAGGGAAATCGAAGGCAACTCTCAAATTTTATAGGCACATGTTACGTGTTTCATATATTTTTTAAAGTTATTTAAGTATTTACGTCTGATAGTCAACATCTCATGTTGATGAGCTGGTGATGGAAGGTATAACTCCTTAACTGTTAGGAGTTGGAGGATAATTCTTTCGACATTATAGGTTCTTATAAACCAATAGTTGTATTCTTGTAGGTTATTTAGGTGAGCTGATACTGGAAGGTATAACTCCTTAACTATTAGGAGTTGGAGGATAATTCTTTCAATATTATAGGGTCTTATAAACCTATAGTTGTATTCTTGTAGGTTATTCAGGTGAGCTGTCAGTGGAAGGTGTAACTCCTTGATTCTTAGGAGTTGGAGGATAATTCTTTCGACATTATAGGTACTTATAAACCTATAGTTGTATTCTTGTAGGTTATTTAGGTGAGCTGTCACTGGAAGGGAAACTTCTTAATGTTTAGGAGTAAGAAGATGATTTCTTTAAATATCACATCCATGTATAAACCTTAAGTTGTGTTATTTCAAGTGTCTGAGGTGAGAGCTCTTGATGGAAGATAAAGTTGTATAATTCAAAGGAATTCTTAGATGACATTTTAATTTTTCGATATAGTATCTAACCTGCATTGTATACCTATACTTGTTACCTGTCGCATTTTATAGGAAAAAAGAAAGACATAAAAAGCTGAGAGTTTTGAGATTCCTCTATTCTACAATCAGGTTGTGTTGTTAGAATATTTGAATAGATGTTTCCTTCTATCGAAGATTCTTTATTTCGGTTTTCCGTCTTAGTTTGCCAGCCAGTATTATAAAATCTGCTAGATAAAAAGCACACTAAAAATGGAAAAATAAACTATTTTTAACAAAAAAATATTAAAACGACTTCAAATCAGTACTAAAAAGCGAAAAATAAACTGAATTAGATATTTAATTCCAAGCTAAAAAATACCTACCTACCTGTTTAAAGTATAATACCCTATTACTAATCTGTTTGAAGTCGGTGCCAGCCTAATGAGGTTGTATCACTCAGTTTGAGCCGTCCACTAGGTACGATCACACGCAAGTGCGAGGTGGTGTGAAGTAGCGAGCGGTAACATCTGTTAACATCATCTCATACGTACATCTGTACGTACTAAGTAGTACGTAACTTAACAAACTCCTTAGGCTTGGCACCGACTTCAAACAGATTAGTAATAGGGTATTATACTTTAAACAGGTAGGTAGGTATTTTTTAGCTTGGAATTAAATATCTAATTCAGTTTATTTTTCGCTTTTTAGTACTGATTTGAAGTCGTTTTAATATTTTTTTGTTAAAAATAGTTTATGTATAGATGTTATCGTCGTGGGTTTTTTCAAAATTTTTAATTTTGTTTTTTATTTTAAATATTTTCAAAGAGCGCCCTATCTTACTAACTGTAAGTAACTCGTATAAAATTTTAAGAACCTTGACAGATAAATAAAAGTTTTATACTAAGTTATAGCACAAACACATTTTTTTTTTAATTTACTGTTGCAGTAAGTCTTATAACTTGAAATTATCATTTTAATTTTCTTATTTTAAACTTTTTAATGAGCGCCTTATCTTTCCATGTAAGCTCTAGAATGAATGGAATTTGCATGGAGCTTCGACTATATTATATATATTTTATTTTTTATTGACTTGTGTGCTCATCCGCCGCACAAAGGTCGCCGGTAGTAAGTAAGTAAGTAGGAGCCCCGCGAAGCGGGGCTCCTACTTCTGGGTGGTTTGAAAAAAAAAAATAACCCTAACCTAACCAGTCCGATTCGGATTACTCTGAATCGGGGGGGTGTTAAGTTTAGCTATCGCACATTGATTGCCGTAGCCGGACTGCCTTCGGCGTTTGCGCAGATTTCCACCTATAATAGCTTGTATCTCGAAAACGGTGCGTGCTATCGCAAAAATGATGAAAATTTGGTTACACCCCGAGCACGGGATACCTATAAGTTAGAATAAATAAGGTAGGTAGGTGTTTATATAACGTCAGTCAATAAATTCTCACTCTTACTAATTTTTTTTAGGCTTATCATTGTATACCTCAGTACTAATATTCAGTGATATAACAACACGAGATCGGTTTTCGGATTTTTTCCTTTACTTGTGCAACTTGTTATTGCTTCTGGCCAAATTTCATGATTCTAGGTCAACGGTAACTACCCTATAGATTATGATCGTCAAGATAAATCGTCAAAAATGGAGCATAAACAGCTGTATCTTTTGATTGCGTTAACTTAGAATTTTGATTTTTATTTTACGCCGAGGGTTTGCCGACCCAAGTAAATGATATTAATTTCAGCTTTATACCTCTATGCGTTCTTGAGAAAAATATTCTAGACAGACGGACAGACAGACAGACAGACATACAACGGAGTGATCCTATAAGGGTTCCGTTTTTTTCTTTTGAGGTATAGAACCCTAAAATTGCATAAACAGTCACCCATCTATGAACTGACCTTATCCGAAGTTGCTTAACCTCATGAGTGTAATCAATATCTCAGTACTACAGTGCTACGAGTCCCTATACAGTAACAGGTCTAATTATTTTACAGATAACTGTAAACATAAGTTTGCTTAGTCTATTGCAGCGCCCCCTGGCGAAAAAATACAATATCGTGTATCCAAAAATCATCCTCGATAAATCACAAATACATTACCGAAAACCGTGTCGAAATCGCTTTAATCGTTTTAAAGATAGGAGGGCACAAAGGTTTCAACGAAATCAACATAGGTTTGCCTAGTCTATTGCAGCGCCCCCTGGCGAAAAAGTACAAAATCTTGAATCCAAAAACAATCCTCGATAAATCACAAATACATTACAGAAAACCGTATCGAAATCAGTCTAATCGTTTTAAAGATAGGAGGGCACAAAGGATTCAACGAAATCAGTGTATTGTAGCGCCCCCTGGCGAGCTATTAACATAACACCTATCTAATAACCTGTCCCCCAGAGCCGCATACACTTTACAGAAAACCGCATCTAAATCGGTCAAACCGTTTCCGTGATATAAGGCATTATGTTGGAACACACAAACACACAAACACACAGCCTCTCACCCCAAACGCATATACCGTCTCCGTTCCGTCGTGGGTAAAAAGAAACAAATTAAAAAAATATATATTTAAAACCTTTTAAGTCCTTAATATAAGAAAAGATACACCCATAATAATCCATCCGATTCCTTAAACTGCTGGAAATATTGAGATGAAAGTAAATGTAGGGTGTAGGGTTTGGAACTAGGTCAGTGAACCCGCCCCATCCCTTCGAACTTCACCTTATATGTATATAAATATACTGTTGTGACTTTGTCTGTATGTATGTATATCATTCTTTGAAGTGCTGTTTGAAACAAATGTTCTGTATGCGAAATTTCGAATTCAGCGATTTCACTTAATGAATGCGAATCGAGTTTCCAATCGATTATGTTTTCTTACGTATGTGCAGGGGTATTCATCATTCTTTATATTAAAATGTCATGATTAAAACGTACACAGACCTATAATCATCATCATCATCACATCAGCCCAACAACGTCCACTTCTAGACATAGACCTCACCTAATTTCCGAGCGATTTTATACCTACCGCCTGCAACAAACACACACACTTATAAATAAATAAAAATAAATAAATAATTGTGGTTAAATTTATACGATTATTATAAAAAAAGCAAATTCTCAAGATGAACAAATCGTTCCGAAATCCGAATATGACAAAAATAACCACTCATTGAAATATTTAAATGAAAATATTCAACACTTTAATTTAATCACGAATCTTTTCCCGAAATCTCGACCAAGATCTTCAAATAAAAGACAATTTTAGTGACGATAAAGATGATTAAATTTTTGACGAATCCAGAGAGGGATTCTAAATTAAATTCTGATATGCATTAGGACAGTTCCAATTCGTAGGTATTCGATTCGACGTTTAATAAGAATAATTTAATTTAGAATTCAATTTTAAACGATAAAAGCTGCAAAGTGGACGTCTATTATGGAACTTGAAGAGAGTTAATACGAGAGCTTATGAGAGGACACGGTTTAATATCTCGTGAGAAGTGAGACTTTCGACTTAGAAACGTACAGTGACGGATTAAGAATAAATAATGTCACTACCCCATTTCATCCCGTGGGTGTCGTACATATGAGGCGACTAAGGGAATAATCTTAAGTAGAAACGAGCTGCAAGACATTGCGAGAAAAGGAAAATTTAATACAAAACCCTATACCAACCCGTCTGGCCAGCGTGGTATAGTGCACATAGTGTATATCTATGATAGATATTTTGACAAATTTAACATGGTAGGTATTCTTATACGAATATCTGCCCACACGGAGCCGCGTCGGTTCAGTAAATACGTGTATATGTAATTTTGCCCTTTTCTGTCAAATTATAAGCTTCAAGTAACCACAAGATTAATATCTAAAATGTGAATTTACAAAGAGCGAGTTACCATTTACTATCTAGGATTAGGTATAGTATGAGTTATGTATTATATGAAAAGGACCCAAAGGCGAACTTACACTAGACTGGGCTAGCTTTAACTCATTAAAGCATTAATTTCTAAATGAGTGGCTGAAGATTAAGGCACGTTTAGAATAGAGGAAAAGAAGAGCTAAGCTTTGTAGAACAGTGTGGCTGGTATCTCGTTGGACTGTCACCGTGGCGTTGTTTATTCTATATTATTGCCTTATGTATATTCACTTAGGTGTGCTTTTTCAATACCTAATATTAATGAGTTACTACTTTCTTCTTTGTAGATCGTCACTAAATGTATTAACACATTAGACACAATACGCTATCGCGACGGTTGTGACTGTCACCAATATGTTTCTTTTGTATACCAGCCCTTATCTCAATGTAATCCTATTTAAAATTTAACTAGGCAATTATTTTAGTAAAGAAGCTGGCTTTATCGTAAGCTTAAAGTAGGTATATTAAACATAAAATAGCTTGCCTTGAAGGGATGGTTAAAATATAAGTACTATGTTAGGCCCACGTAAAGCTGCGTTCATATCTCGTAACGTTTCCGACACGTGCCGTATCAGACAATACATATTCTGCTATTAAGTATGTATTAACCAATTATATCTATCGTATCGTGGATACACAGACAAGAACTGTCAAATTTTATAGAAAAAATATTGTTTTGTCTGAAATGGTACGTTCATTTACGTAGATATAAAAGCTGCTATAAACTCAGCTTAATATGAAACAAGCTCTGGCTGGATTTAATTGTTCAAGCTAATTTTTAGCTAATTTTGACTGTCACCGTGGCGCAGTGGTTAAGGTGGTCGCCTCGCCACTACATCGCCGTGCTGAGGGTGACGTGGGTTCGATTCCCACACGAGACAAATATTTGTGTGATTCATAGATATTTGTTTCTAGTCTGGGTGTACTTTGTGTCCGTTAATTTCATGTTTGTAAAGCTCCCCGCAACACAGGGCTTGTTCCCTAGTGCGGGCGTTGTCTTTAAAAAAAAAAACAAAAAAAAAAAAAAAAAATCATTTATTTTTCTATATCGATGACTATCTCTGATGATTCAATGGAGGCACAGCGGAAGTTCAGACGGGTAGTGCAAAATCGGTATAGGTTTTTCCGACATGAAATTTTCAGTGGGAAAAATCCAATATTTTATTTCATTACAAAAAAAATATACAAATGAATTTCAAAATATCACAATGAGTTAATCGTACCAGTTTTGCGGTTTCCCGAAACCCTTTTACTGCCATTTGAATGGTAAAATGGTGGATTATAAAAATGTTGGGGTACTTGTCAAACAGCCCTCACGGTAAGCCTGTCAATGTGTACGTTGGATTATTTTCGAGACGGATTAAACTGTTCTTCATATTTGTCAACTCAATGTATATTTTTATTTAAGTACTAGCTTTTGCCCGCGTCTTGGTCCGCGTACATTTTGATTTTACATAGATCTTTGTTTTAAGTGCAAGTTAAAGAATGTTTATGCAAAATTTGAAGTAGATTGGACATAGGAATCTCGTTATCCCATACAAACTTTACCCCCCATTTTCACCCCCTTAGGCCTAGAATTTCGGAAAATCCTTTCTTATCGGATGCCTACGTCATTCAAAGAACATACCTTCCAAGTTTCAGGTATCTACAATCAGCGGTTCAGGCTCTGCGTTGATCCGTCAGTCAGTCATTCAGGACAAAGCATTTTATATGTATAGATTTCCGAGAATTTTTATATCTTCAGCAACCCATTAATGATACTTAGAATTTCTTCTAGGCTATGTGGGTTGCCTGACGATGTTTTCCTTCACCGTTAACAGATGGTAAGTCACTTGACCAGTACATATAAATTCCACAAAGTGAAATCCACATTAGCACTGCCGGTCGGAATCGAACTCGGACCGCGTGATTTGCATGCCGGTCAGTTATCCATTAAAAATTTTCGACAAAATTCTTTAGTATTTATCACTTTATAGGTACGACCATTGTTTTCTCCGATACAAAGATTATAATTGAATTATTTACGTAATAAACACATTAAAATTGCAAACCAGTAATATTTATTTATGATTGGCCTGTTGGTCTAGTGGTTAGTGACCCTGACTGCTAAGCCGGAGGTCGTGGGTTCGATCCCCACCCAGGACCAATCTTTGTGTGATGAGCATAAAGGTTTGTTCTGTGTCTGGGTGTAATGTAATGGTGTAATGTAAATTATCTATAATATGTATGTATTTACAAAAAAAAAATGTATTTAAAGTCTAGGGCATGCACTGCACAAGAAATTAAAAAGTAATGAGCCCCGAGCCTTCGGCGGATGCTCCGACGAAGACTCGGTTGGAATTTAAGAATTAGAATTTTGAATTTTAAATAGGTAATTAAAAGTAAATTAAAAAGAAATCAAAAGAGATCCAAAAGGTAGTAAAAGGAGGTGCATCCGTGAAGGATGTAGCCTGCAACGGGTGCAACCGTTACAATACCGGGGATCGGGGGTTGTTTAGTACCCATAACACAAGCAAATATAATTGCTTACTTTAGACAAGATGGCGCTGTGTGAATGTGGTAGAATATTATTATTATTATTATTTATTTATATAACAACCTTCGCATAATCAGAAATAATTTTGGAAGCTAAACAATCAATTAATAATGTTTTAATAAAAAATACGTCCCTCTTGGTATAATTTCAACGTGAGATGAAGCTGAGAAACAGACTCAATGTTATCGTTTCGTTGTTGAAATTTAAATGAAAGTTAAACACAGATTGAAATAAACCGAGTTATTCCGTCCTCTGTTATGATGACGTTTTAAAGCGGAGTCACACTGTCAGAGTCGGAATATTTCATTTTTGTTTTATTCTCTACTTTTATTTTAATTGAGTATGATCTTATTTCTATATATTATCTCCAGATTCTTTGGAGAGAGCCGTGTCCAGCAGTGGGACGTTTATCGGTAGAAAATGAATGATGAAAGAATAATAATAATATAATAATATTCTACCACATTCACACAGCGCCATCTAGTCCCAAAGTAAGCAATTATATTTGCTTGTGTTATGGGTACTAAACAACTGATATACTACTTAAATACCTACATTTTTTTTTGTAAATACATACATATTATAGATAAATTACACCCAGACACAGAACAAACCTTTTATACTCATCACACAAAGATTTGTCCTGGGTGGGGATCGAACCCACGATCTCCGGCTTAGCAGTCAGGGTCACTAACCACTAGACCAACAGGTCAGTCAAAAGAATGAATCTTATTCTAATCTATACTAATATTATAAAGCAGATAAGTTTGTTTAGTTGAACGCGTTAATCTAAGGAATTACTGATTCAAAACTGAAAAACTTTTAGTGTTGCATAGCTCATTTGTCGAGGAAGGCTATAACATCACGTTAGAATCTATACAAGCGGTGTAGTTTATTTGGCCACTGCTCAGTTTCTATTGGCCGTAGCGTGATGTTATATATTTTTTTTCTTATTAATTATATGTAAAAATGACCAAAACGGTATATCTCGAGTTAGATCACTTATCACAGGAGCCACAGATGTGTGTGTGTGATATAATTATAAATTAAATTGTGGAAAAATAAAAAGATTATTATTAAAAACATAGATAAAAATATGTGTACTTATTTCTAAGGGAATTGTCATTTGTGCTGTGCACGTTTCCGAACGCACGACACACTAAAACATCTATGTTATATCATAATAATAATATGATGAGACTAACCTATTTAAAAATACCACTTTCAATATAATTAAACTTCACACAAAGCTAAATTAAAAATTACTGCGGAGTTTTATTATTTAATTTTCCTCTAGTGTGTTCATAGCTTAATATTTTTAATTGCTTTTTGTTTATAGTTGAGGTCAACATTACGGGCGTTTTAGCACTTAACGTTAAAAGAACAAAGGTTGCCATATACAAGCAATTAAATTTGCGCAGACATTTTACGTCTTTGTTAGCAACAACTTAATTGTCTGAGTAAATAATCTTTCGCGGAAAAAGTTTTATAGACGTCAATAATTTTGTTCATCATCAAGAGAATTGAGTGTTTGAAAATTTGAGGGTTCATATAGAAGAATGGCAACTTCGCAATCTAGTGTCATATTTCGTCGTTTTCGATTTTTATTATTTAATAGGAGCAATTTTTTTTAATACTTTAACTATAATAATAATAATATTCTACTACATTTACACAGCGCCATCTAGTCCCAAAGTAAGCAATTATATTTGCTTGTGTTATGATATAAATTTGGGCACTGAACATTTGTCTTTCGTATCTATAATTTTTATATCAACAGCATGAGCGTGTCAACGACCCTTGACGACTGATTTATGCTAGTATTGACGTCATCATATATTTAGATACTTTTAAGATGAGGAATTGTTGGTTGTATATTTCCATTTCGCATGAAACTCGTATTGGGCCGACGCGGACGTGTTGGTATTAAGTTGGTTGACCCTGTCAGCTCTCTAGATAGAAGGAGAGTCTAGAATCGAAGTTTGTATATTGAAAATATTGTTGCAACCTAAAGATGAATTTGGATTTAGGAAAAAAAAAACATTTTATTTTATATACCTACAGATATTTTCAATAAAAAAAAATGTTTTTTTATTCATATAATTATCCTAAATTAATAACGCTGAATGTAACTAATTATAGATTTCTTTTTTTGGTAAACTAGGTGGCAAGTTATATAACGGTTTCTTTCTACCACAAATCAACACGCTCTGTTAAATAAATTATATTTTGATATAGATACGAAATTCAATTAATTTAATTCCTAAAACAAACATTATTATCTTACCTGAAACTAGATACAACTATGTAGCTAAGTATGAAGGGAAGTACAAACTAATTTTCGGTCCCACAAACTTAACCACAACTACCAAGTCCTAACAATCAGCTTTCAGTACAACGTAAGCATTGTTCTAGAACAGGGCTGGCTAAACTAGGTACAATCACGTGCCGGTTCAAATAAGAATTAAAAGATGAGAGGAACCGCAAACAAATATAATATTTTAGTAAAATCTCTTTTCTGATTACGGCTCCGCCCGTTGGTTATGTCTGTTAAATATAACACTCCGTAAAAAAACATCAAATTTGGTGAAAATACCAACAAAATCCGTTGAGTGGCTAAAGTGTAAGCAGATATACAAACAGTAGAGAAACACTGCTTTGTTTTTTTTACTATTTTGATAGAAACTTTGTTGCCATACGAAAATGCTTTAATTCATTAATTGAGATGTCAAAAAAATTGAAAAAAAGTACTAAGTAGTTACTTAACAAATAGTTTTATAGAAGGAAAAATTTCATTTTTTTTTTAGACATCACGAGCCGCAAAATATTTGATGCAGACCGCATGTGACCCAAGGGTTTTGGTTTGGCCAGCTCTGTTCTAAAATACAGAAATATTTACAGCATGTTTTCTCCAAAACCTTTCTTGTTCGACTTGTAAACGAATCGATTGTCGAAACATCGAAATGTGAACCGAACCGTTATTTGGAATGCGAAAGTTGGGTCGTACGACTGCATTACGGGACCATATTGTGTTGATTATCAAAACGGTTTTCTCCCTTTTTACAAAAATTCGTATTACTAGTTGATCTAAATAGCTAAAAGGACTCATTAACAAAGTTCGACTAAATTAGGCATTTGGTATGGCTTTATAGTTTGACAATATGTTCGCCCCCTGTTTCATGGGACCAAACATAGCTGGCGAAATGTGGGTGTGAAACACCTCTGCCTATCCCTTCGGAGAAAGGCGTGATGCTATGTATGTATGTTATATTTACTATGAAACTTATACTGAGTTATTGAATCAGTTAGTCATTAAAACCTCAGAATGCAATTATAATCAATGGATTATGTCCGAAATAAAAACTATTAAAAAGAAAATGTAAGTAAGTACCTAAAAGTTTGAAAAACTCAGCCAAAATAAACTAGAATTACGTATTTTTCCTTGCTCACTACTTGCAGATCTACTGCTGATTTGGTATTTTACAATTTCAGCTGACCACATCTGATTAAACTATAAAATTTAAACTTTACGGTCCACCCGACAATATATTTTCTAACTATTCAACTCGTATATAAAATTATTTTCACCTCCGAAATTAAATCCTCCTGAACAACATCCTTAGGGATATACTACCCAACATTTAATACTACAGTATATATATTTTGGGGTCCATAATCCAAGGGACCCATCCCTTTTGCTTGCATCACACACAAGGCACTTACGCCAAGATGACGTATATGCGCGCAAAATTTGCGGCCTCTGATTATTTATAATAAAAGTTTATGCGCTATAAAAAATAATAGTGTCTGTTGTGCGGGATTGGGTAAGTATTACAATAGAGTAACTATTAAGAATCTCTGGGCGACGATAAGTAGTGATAAAACAAATGAAATGTGTCTTATGATATTCTTGAATAATATGCTTGAAGTTTTTTCTAAGTGTAGAATACCTACTTGGCAAATTGGTAGATTGGTCTTTAAGTGTTCGGCAAATAGATTGCAGGTTTTTTTATGCCTTGTTTTCGCAATAAAATGAGTTGTTGAACGTTTGCTATAATAAGTTAATTTTCGTTACGTGTGGAAATCGATATACATATCTATATAAAATATATTTTATATGTATATGTATATATATAAGAATGTATGTGTGTTTACCTAAAACACGACAGTGTTTTGGGTGACTTTTTAATTGAGACTTCACTACATAGTATAAAACAAAGTCGCTTTCTCTGTCACTATATCCCTATGTATGCTTAAATCTTTAAAACTACGCAACGGATTTTAATGCGGTTTTTTTTAATAGATAGAGTGATTCAAGAGGGAGGTTTATAGGTATTAAATACATACCACGCGGGCGAAGCAGCGGGCGGAAGATAGTGATAAATAAACTGGAGTCTGTCTTAAGCCCACTCGCTAGCCCATTTATTGAGAAAAGCTATAGGCTACATAACATCACACTATGACGAAAAGGAACTTAGTAATTTCTTAACAAAGATCTACGGGAGCGAAGACCCAAGTCACAGTAACATTTCTTATAAAAATAGCCCGGATACCATCTATTTAAATAATACAAATCTCACCACAGTGTAATAAGGGTGAGAGCACATTTGCATAGGTTGAAATACTTGGTACATAATACAGTCTGTTTTAACCCTTTTAGCTTAACCCTTCGTGTTGGAGGTGAAAATAATATAGAGGGTTTTAGGTCTTTGGTTTTAATATGATTAGTTTGATTCATACAACATTGAAAAGAGGAACATTGAATTAATTATTATTATTATATGATGACGCCCGTGTAGTGACGGATTAAGAATACATAATGTCACTACCCCATCTCTACCAGTGGGTGTCGTAAAAGGCGACTAGGGAAGTAACCGTGCAGACAAGAACACTGCGAGAAAAGGAAAATTCGAAACAAACTCTATACCAACCCAGGGGCATTGTGGTATAGTAGGCTAAATACCTACCCTGACAATGATGATGATGATGATGATGAATAGGAGCTGAATAATAGCCAAACAAGGTTCGACGGGAGTTATGCTTTGAATAACAGCAGATATTGTCGTTTAGAATAGACAGATTCAAGCGATTGCTACTTGTCTAGAGGGGGAAGAGTTTATTTTGCAATGTTTATCGCAGTTCACGACGTCCGGAACATTAGAACAATTGTGCGGAACATCGAAACATGTTCCAAATGTTGACATGTTTTGTTCCCGACAAAGGAACTTTGTGTAGCGTTACAAACTTGTGTTACGGTATTAAATAGATTAGTTTTGATGAGGATATAATACCTTCTAAACAACGGTATTACAAGACAATACAAATACATTGAGTATGGAAGCTTATTAAGACATTTGTGTTCTTTGTGAGTATTATTAAACACAACTACCCGCTCTGGTTTCACACGAGTATATGAGTATTTTAGAATCCTTTTGAGGATTAATAAAAAACTCATCATCATCACATCAGCCCAACGACGTCCACGGCTGGACATAGGCCTCACTTAATTGACACCACTGCGAGCGTCCCGTGCCACCTGCAACCAACAGCCGTTCGCAACTTGACCAGGTTGTCAGTCCATCTTGTAGGAGTCCGTCCTACGCTGCGCCTTCCAATACGTGGCCGCCACTCGAGAACATTTTTCTCCATCTGCCATCAGTTCTACGAGCTATGTGCCCCGACGACTGTTACCTTAACGATGCGATTCGGTGAACTATGTCGACAACTCACACAAGCTCATTTCAAATTCGATCACACAGGGAAACCCCGAGCATAGCTCTTTCCATGGCTCGCTGAGTGACAGTGAGCGTTCCAATGAGGCCCATAGTTAATGGCCACGTCTCAGTACCGTAATTTTAATACCATGTCGGTAAACATGCGTACGATCTACCTAATGGTAAGCCGTTACCGTAGCCTGTGGACGGCAGCAACACCAGAATAACAGTTTGAGCGGGAAAAGCTCGCATATGTACCTGAAACTAACGATTACAATAAAAAAAATACTCATAAACATGTTTCACATGCACCATAACTTCATAGAATACGAAATAATTAATTTTTATTGCTTAAAATCCTCTATGAAAATATGTTTTTTTAAATCGTCATAACTTTTTTCTCACAGTGATTTGAAATGAGCTCCCATAACTTGTATATTGAAATACCTTTCTAAAGACATATCATATCATTATTGGTTTTTGGACCAGCCTCCATACATTTTTGCCGGTCCTCCTTTATTATTAATTAGTCAATGTAAACCTCTTTATAAATAAAAACAAAAGTTATAATGTTCGTACGTTTAGATTGTAAATTGCAAAATTATATCGACAAGGGATCATAGCCATCGGCTATAATTTAATTTGATTTTGGAAGAGGCTGTGGGTTGTTTGTGTTAGATGGCTGGTGGCTTTATGTATAGATAACTCCAATGTTTCATAATATTAGACGGGGTTATAGCTTGGAAGAATGAGGCATTGAAATTTCTGTGCTAAAGAAATTAAAATAACAGAGATAAGTTTTTACAGAATGAAAGGTCATCGAGAGACTTTTGTATTAAAACCACTGTTGCCAGTTCCACACACTTACATTTACAATACATACAAAACTTAAACTATCGGTTATTGGTCAAGTTTGCACGATAATCCCAACAGTTAACAAGTAAATATAATTAAAAAAATTTAATAACCCGACTGCAAAAAATCAACAGAGAGCAACGCACTAAAAAGACCGTAAAATTATTGTAATATTATTATACCTGATTAAATTTAAATACATAACATATGTATATATTTGTAACCTCCATTTGATTTCCTTTATTTTGATACTCTACTCGATGGGTTTGGTTTAAAAAGTAATAGAACTATTTACAATTTGGAACCATTCAATTACGTATAATCTCTTTTTGAATATATTATGTAATCTCCTTTTGATTCTCTTTATTTGGATAACCAACTCTATAGGTTTGGTTAAAAAAAAATTGAACTCCTTACAATTTGGTGTCAAAAGCCGCCGTTTAAGTATTTTTATTCTTAAAACCTATCTAAGGACACTTGGGTTTTCTAGACGAATCTAACCACCAAAATCCATCCAGCCGTTCGAAAGATTCGTGGGAATAAAGAAATTTACAAACATACAAGATACGCGCGAAAAACAATACCCGTCCTGACAGTCGGTTAAAAAAAGCTTGAATCAATTTGTGTAGTCGTGCAATCTTTGAAGTCATAGTAATTACATTATTGATGTTAGTGCATTTGCACACTTATCCTCTTATTACAAAACATGGACTAAGTATTAAACCAGGTTTAAATTGACATAAGCCATTGTTTTAGTGTCAAAGTTGTCAATTTAAACCTGGCTTAATGCTTAGTCCATATTTTGTAATAAGGGGGTTATTGTGCAAACATCATCGTTTTGTTGGCTACCAAAATTACTAAAACAGAGAAAAGGAAATTCTTTTGAAACTCTAAGTAATAACTGAAAGTGTTATGCAAAACTAATTTAAAAAAAAAATTATTACTACTACTAAATTATTCAATTCCTTATTTTTTAAAGCTAATATTGCTAAACAATGTGTTCACAAAATGTTTTTACCGTTCTCTAATACATAGTTGGTACCAAGTGATGATCCCACATACCATACTTCTTGACGAAAACAAATTAAAGTTTGATTGCTCATTATTACTATTATTATTTTCTCATATTCAAATTTTATTGAATTTGATTTAGTATGGTGTTTTGGTTCTGTACTTTCTGTGATATTTCAAACTGTAACCAATTAAAATTGTAACAACTATGGCGATTGAAAAGAGTGGCCTGAGTTTCTTGCCAAGTTCTTCTCAGAGCTCAACCTTGTCAGTGAACTGGCTGTAGGCAAATTTACTGACACCTTTTCTGGCTTTGTATGACGTTCATAAGTATCATGTATGTGATCCAAATGAAATAAAAAGATTTGACTTTGACTTTGCACACTGTCCTGAGTCACTGTCCACACTGACGTGCATTCAATATCAAGTACTAACCTAGCTCTCTTTACCCAAATTTGCATAGCCACTTAATCAAGTCTCTGTTCAATAGAACCTGTGCTATACAGCAGACATCTGAACACTAGCTTCCCTACTAGCCACTACAAAATTACACACACAAACAGACACACACATAGGGAAAGCATGTTATAAAAGGTGTTTCTTAAAATGAAATACTTAGTATAATTTAAATTCAAATGAAGTGTTTCGAAGGAAGCATTTTTACTATTATAAAGTTGGTCCGAAACACCACTGAAAAATATTATTAATAATGAATTGCCTGTTTCGACCGGATCGGACGAACCTCAGCGGCCGAATCGCCTACTCAGCCGTATCGAACCACACCTATCCGATATTTATTAAATAAAAAATCTAACCATCCAATTTTAATATCCAGCATTTAATGAAGCATTTCTAAACTAATATAACGTAACTACCTACCTTTACGCCACACCCCATATACAGGCACTTACAAACAACAGTAGGTACCTATACGTGTAGGGGTGTTGACATTTCAAGGGTCACTTGGCTTCGGCCTTCCCCTTTACTCTATTGAGTTCACCTATCTGACGGTGCTCACAATTGTCAATTCGATTAAATCACCCTCAATTCTTGTGGTTTTCCGGTTGGCTGGTGAATCAATGATTATTATTGTTTGAGATTGTTGTTATAGGCTTGCGTGCCTCAGTGACGCAGGGATAGTAAATACGGTTGGCGTTTCTGAGGTCTCGAGTTCGGATAGAATACTTGTATTTCATATCATTTTCTTCATTGTTATAAAATAAATATTAAAAAAAACTTAGACTTTACCTTGTACCCAATGTTCTCGGCTCTGAAATTTCCACTTTATTCTTCGTAAAAATGAAATCAATAATTAATTTTTTCTTCAAATTCTGTGGTTCATATCTGACTGGAATCTCTGTTTTCCTATACAAATTTATCCAGCATCTCATAAGAACACTTCAGATATATTCATTTGCATCTCAAAGGTCTGTGGGGCCGCTGGAAATCCTATTTCTTACCTACTTGACAAGCGGTTGTTTATAGTAAACATTTTATGTAAATCTATGCAGTATTTTGATTTTTTTTTGTTTACAGTATAAATTAATTGTTATATAATAATAAAATACTTATAATAAGGCCTAGATAAAAATAATAAGATAGGATATAAGACAGACGAAAGCATCAAACTCTCTGTGATTACTCAATTAATAATAATAATAATATTCTACCACATTCACACAGCGCCATCTAGTCCCAAAGTAAGCAATTATATTTGCTTGTGTTATGGGTACTAAACAATTGATATACTATTTATGTACTTTTTTTTTGTAAATACATACATATTATAGATAAATTACACCCAGACACAGAACAAACATTTATGCTCATCACACAAAGATTTGTCCTGGGTGGGGATCGAACCAACGACCTCCGGCTTAGCAGTCAGGGTCACTAACCACTAGACCAACAGGCCAGTCCAATTGTACATATTAATTGTGTCGCGGGGTATTTTACATATGTAGTACATATTATAATGTATCTAATTTATTATTTACTTCTAATTAATCCTTAAAACTTAATTTGAAATACTATATTTTAATTTGTATTTTATTGTGTCGCACACATTTTCTATTTTATTCTAGTAAATTCTCTAATTAGATCGATTCTAATAAATATATCTAATGTCAGTTAATACTTTTCAAAGATTTTCATAAAAAAGTGTACCTTTCACGACGAACTCTATAGTTGCCTTTTCTGAAAACTGTGAACTTTACAATAACATTTTTAACGCTATTTTTCGTGGAATTTTAAAATACATAATTGTTTATGACAGGTACCTGTTGTGACTGTTCGCCGAGTGCATGAAACATTCTTAATCTAAAATCTTATCTACAACTTTATTTTAAATTTAATTGAGCCTTGAATTGTGATTTTAATGAATAATTTTTGTCTTTAGAAGCTACGAATGCCACAATTTTAAACATAACATAATAAAACATTTTACATTTTAACAATTGTATCTTTCCAATTATTATTCTTAAGTCTCTGTCAAGACCTATTAATAATTTCTTCAATAATAATTGAAGCACTACGTATAATTTTACTTCTTGTTACCTAAGTACCTACAACATTTCTGTCGAATAACTTCGACATCACGAACTTAAAATGTGAACATAGCAGAAAGCGTAGTGTCGCAATATGCTGAACTAAACTTACGAAAACTTATGTCTCAATCTCAACGGAGAACTTGTTCAGTTAGAAAATAACCCAACAGATGTTTATTATCATAAAATAATAATAATACAAGTCTGGAAGATGAAAAAGATGAAAATCAATGCAAAGCAAATTATTTTTCGAGTCATTCTCTGATCCCATAGTAAAACTGGAGCGACACCCCTAGACTCTAAAGTGACATGATTTCTGGCCGACCAGCTCTGGCGCAGACGCAACGCACACGCCTATTTGGTTGACTTCTGAAATTTGTGATTATTCAATCTAAACATTGAAATAATTGTTTAATTATCTGTGTTTATTTTCTATGGTTATGAAATAAATTGCGGCATACCTGTTCATGAAGTCTTGGGCGTTGTATTAAAAACAAAGAAGCTTATAAACTAAATGAAAGACTTTTATATAGGTACCGGTATAAAATAGTAGGCTGAATTTCCTCCACAGTGTTTGGAGTAGACTTGTGCTCGGCAGTGGAACGTTTATGGGTTATAATGATGATATTATTATAGGGACTAATGACTGAGACTATCTCGATGTAAAATTTTATTAGTTGGAAAACGCCCAACATAATACAAATATGACAGATTTTCACAATAAAATTACCGCTTATAATACGTCGCATACTCTCTGTACACAGACAGATTTGTTTTTATTAACCTTCAAACAAAATGATTCGTAAAATGGGTCAATGCCATTACGTTAGTGTATAATCTAATTTATTATCTTTTTCTTTTTAATGTGAATAAATCTTATGATTCAAGGTTTAGAAGTAATAACTACAATATTAATACAATTTATAGCAAGGTTGTCTTAAATGTTGAAATATTTCAAATTTTAAATTGCCAGACTAGAACAAAAGTTTAACACACGTATATCTGTCTCGGCGGCGCAGCGGTTGCTGACATGGTATACTGAGGTCTCGGATTCGATTCCCGGGTCGGAACAAATATTTGTATGATTTGCAAATTTAGTTTCGGAGTTTGGGTGTTTTCTATGTATCATATGTATGTATAGAAATTAATATATCGCACTCAGAGTGGAAAAGAGTTATAAGATGAAAAACCCCACTGGGCAATTTTAAACCTTAAGCTTATAGACGGAAGTTGGAATTTGGTGTACTGACAAATTTCTAGTTATATCTGTTTTACATTTACGGTGCGATATGTATGTTAATCAGATGTCTAGATCCCATAACGCAAGCTTAGGTATATTAACTTACTTTGGACTAGATGGCGCTGTTTAACAAAAATGTACCAAATATTTATTTATTTATGTTAGGCCACGTTTGGACGCATTATAAGACGCTCAAATAACAAATGTCTACAAATTAACTTCTCTTTATAAACCCCCACCAAAGTTATAAAAAGCGAATGTCAAAGAATCCATTAAATTAGTTGGTAAGCCTCAATTTTGGAGCTTCCAATAAGTCTCTTGGAATTGGGCTCCCGTAAAATACAAGCCTTAGATGTCGTTAAATGCCATTAATGACCCTATTTAGAATTCGGTACAGTTTGATAGCTGTTGGTTAATAAAGAGGCCAGAATCAATTGTCGGTATTGTGATTTTTATAGCCGAAGTTATAAAAGCGTAGAGACTAAATTTGGATTTGTGATTTACTGTCAAGCCTTTTGTTACTGCAGGGGTAAGCAGAGGCATATCAGGTTACATCTCCATTTCACAAGCTATGTTAGGTCTCATGATCTAGTGGGCGAGACTATTGCTGAATAAGCTCTTGTGGTCTATTGGTTAATGATGCAGTCCGATTCGCAGTTCCAATGTGGATTTCACTTTGTGGAATTTATATGTATTAGACAAATGATTTATCATCTGCTGACGCTGAAAGAAAACATCTTGAGGAAACCCACATACATATAAATACATATTGCCTATGGGTGCAATGTAACGCTTACTTTTTTAATAACGCAAGATCTGTAAATTTAACCTACCTACATCAGCAACCCATTAAGTCCCACTGCTGGGCTCGAGATCTCCTCTCCTCTAACTAGAGAGCTGAGAGGGTTTTAGGCCATAGCCCATAATCCACTCACGCTGGCCTTGTGCGGGTTGGTGGATCGTTGTAGTGATGATGATAGTTTATTCTATCAATAACCTTTACTCGCTCAGAAACCGGGCATTAGCGACCCCAACTTCAGTGCGTAAGTTAACCAGAAAAAAACAGAAACAAACTCTTTATAAAACATAAAGTTTTACGTGAATATGGCATTTAACGCACCTGCTAACAAATGCGTTAATGAAGTTACAATGTTCTTGAGAAAACACGGTACTATACAAGTATACATGTACAATATACAGTGTACGTATTCAGTTTTAAAATACATTTTCTGTATACATTATAACATACGAAGTGTAGGCACGTGTTTTGTACGCTCCAGTGTTACATTGTTGTGTTATTATTGTATTTAATTTATACTATGTAACTGCCTCGGTGGCGCAGCGGGAAGTGTATACGACTGCTGTGCAAGAGGACCCGGGTTCGATTCCCAGGTCGGGTGAAAATAGTATTGGGTTTTTCTATCATGAAATTCCAGTATTAAGATTTTCCCGGAGTTTGGTCAAACAAATGTTCCCGGTTGATGATAATAGGCTCGCCTCTATTTCATGGGACTAAACATATCTGGCGAAATGTCGGTGTGAAACATCTCTGCCTACCCCTTCTAGGAAAAAGGCGTGATGCTATGTTATGTTATTTATACTTGTAATATCGGAGGTGGCCCAATTCCAATTCATAACTTGACTTTTATTCCCAAAAGTGGTTGGCAGAGTAGTATACACATACAAATTTATTTATTTATAAACACGAACCCATCTTTTTGTCGACCTAAAAGCTGCTCCTTTAATAATTTTTAATGCACTGTTATAATGCAATATTAATAGTGGTAAAGTGTCATGGTTTGGAGCACTTAACTATAATTAAAACAGTTCGGTAGGCTTGTTTAAATTTATGTTGTCGTAGGCAAATTTGCTGACACTACTTTTCGGATAACCTGTTGCATTCTTATCTTGTGACTTTCATAAGTGTTACCTTGTAACCTAGATGAATAAACGAGATTTTATTTCATTAAAAGGTTTTCTATAATAATATTTATTTACCCTATTCTATTAATATTTATATACCAAAATTTGTTAGAATGGACGTTTGAATGTGTGTTCATCATTTACAACCCATAAACGTCCCACAGCTGGGCACAGGTATCCTCCAAAGAATACGGAAGGAATTTAGCCTACTATACCACTCCGGCAATTCGAATTTGTATAGGGTTTGTGTCAAATTTTCCTTTTCTCGCCTCACCCACGGGTTGAGATTAGTAGTTGAGTATTTTTTACTTTACCGTTTATGCATCGAACCTAGGCATTCTTACACAGTAGTTATACAATTATACATATTCCTGTTGTTCCATCGATGCAGATACAATAAACAACCTAAATAACTAACGGGTTCTGTCTAAACTAAAGTTTGTGCTAACTAATTGAATCAGGGCCTCCAGGCCACTAAACTGTATAGAAAAATAAAACCTTCTTCCTTAGCACCGTTGAAGTTCAAAACAAAGTTAGCTCCCTAACTCCCAAGTGTACATCGCAGTATATAGAGATAAACACACATTAAGTCAGTTTAGCAATTTTAATCTTGTGTCAATGAAAATAAAGTACAAATTTCCGTAGTGGCGTTTCCGCATACATCTTTTTATAAGTAAAGGAGTCTAAGTCTGATCTTTACTTAGATTTTGCGTTTGTAACTTTATCGTGAGGATGAAGGTAATTAAGAGAGTTTTCAAAGAGGTAAAGAGCAGTCAGGTATAGTGGCGCATCTCTCACTACGTTTCCTCTTCTCGAGAGGAAAAGTTTGCGTTCTTCAGGAATTGTGCTTTAAAAAGTGTGAGTCAGACTTTGAAGTGCATGCCGAAGGTTCCGTACTATCAGGGATTCCAGGCAAAGATATTTATTATTATGGCAAAAAAAACTGATAATATTGAACTAACAAATTTAGTAAAGCTGATGTTTTCCTATCCTAACTCAAAAACTGTGTAGCGCGTAAAAATAAATATAAGTAGAAACCCAAAAAATATCAGGTTACAACTTTTTCGTGCAATACAAATTTTTACCACAAAAGTCTTATTAAATCAAAAATTAGAAGAAAAGAAAAGAAAAGAAAAGAAAAGAAACATTTATTGGTACAGCACAGAGACAGAGTAAAAATACAAGGAAATGATGTAAAAGATACACAGAAAAAGTAAAAGGTACAAACAATTAAATATATAAATAAATAAAACAAAATACCACAAATTACTAAATCATAACAACAACTGTAGTAAATATGTGTCTCGCGGCTGCAACCAAAAGGCGTCCAGTTCAGCATTGAAGCCAGGTCACCAGTTATAGGTACCTGGCGCTGGTTTTCGACTAGAACCTTGGCAGTTGACATACACGGATGTCATAAGAGCGGCTTTATATTTAAATTATGTACTTCTAAATTAATATTTAGGTACATATAAGTATATTATGCCATCAAATTAAAGTTAAATGCGCAATTATGAATGTAAATAAATATTAAATAATAATTCTTAAAGACATTATTGGATTATTAGATATTATATATTATTATTCTTAGATTTATTATTTTTAATTGGGTATCGGACCTTTATTATTATATTATAATATTTTTATAATAATAGCAATAACATTTATTATTATCACTAGATTATTAGATATTATTTTAATATTTTTATTTTATTATTATTATTACTATAATTTTTTTTTTTTTTTTTTTTTAAATTTTTTTTTTAGAAATTTGATTATCGTAGGATTAAATGAATGACATGTCAATATTGACGTTATTATGTGCCCGCTGTGCCTTCAAAAGGTGTTCCTTTAGATGATGTTTAAAGGTATAAACAGTCCTTAGTTGTCTTAAAGGTGGAGGAATGTTATTCCACACCTTAGATGCAGCGTAACGGAAGCTACCTTTGAAAGCTGCAGATTTGTGTGAATGAGAGGATAGCTGCTGTGAGCACTGCCTACTAGAACACTCCCTCCTGCTTGAAACCCAGCTTAGTTTATTATATAAGTAAGACGGCTCTTGATGTTTAATAATTCCAAACAGTAAACAAGCCAAATGCAGCTTACGTCGGGATTTCATTTTAAGGATACCGTGCTGATTTAAAATGGGGGTAATATGTGTTCTAGGGGGAATAGTAAAGCAGAACCGCGCGCATGCATTCTGCACTCTTTGTATAAGTCGCTGTGTTCTAGCGAGGAGTCTAGGACTACAAACTACATCAGCATAATTTAGTTTCGATAAAACCAAGGATTCTACCAACCGTAACCGCAATTCCGGACATAAATATGGTCTTATTTTATACAAGACTTTCAATCTGTAAAAGCAATTTTGGACTGCTGAAGCTACATGCTTTTCGTACCTAAGTTTAGAGTCCATGACTAAACCCAGATTTTTAGCCTCAGATACTCTCTCTATTAGTTCGCCTTTAACAGCTACGTTTAGTGTTGAAGGTAACGTATTTAGCTGTTTCTCAGTACCAAATAATATGTACTTGGTTTTTGCAGGATTCAACACTAGACAATTCTCGTGCGACCAAGTAGCGATTCGATCCAAATCAGCGTTTAATTTGTTTATTGCTTCAATATATTGTGTCGGTTTAAATGAAATATATAGCTGAACATCGTCCGCATATAAATGGTAATTGCTGTGGTGTATAGATGTTTTCATGTCGGCACAGTACAAAATAAATAAAATGGGTCCCAGAATTGAGCCTTGAGGTACTCCCCTTTTAAGTGACGTCATACTTGAGCACAGAGGGCTTCCATCGCTTTTTCGTAGTTCCACCATCTGTTTACGTTTACTAAGGTAGCTATCAAACCACTGCAATGACCCCCGCTCAAACCCGTAGTAGCTTAACTTAGAAAGAAGTAGTGGCACACTGATACAGTCAAAAGCGCGGGAATAATCTAACAGCACCAGCAGTGTGCACATACCCTGGTCCTGAGCAGACAGAATGTTGTCAGTCACGTCCATAAGAGCGGTGCACGTACCACGACCCTTCCTAAATCCTGACTGGAACGCAGGTAATATTTCATTTTTCTCAAGGTACGCTGTTAGCTGTTGGCACACCACTTTTTCCATTACCTTGGAAAGGCAGGGTAAGATACTTATGGGACGAAGATCTTTAATATCGCGGGGATTCGCTATTTTAGGGATGGGCTTAACGGTTGCAACTTTCCAAACTTCAGGATAGGTGGATGAAGCTATTGATAGATTAATAATACCTGTTATTGAGCGTAAAGTATGTGGTAGGGTTAGAAGAAGCATTTTTAAACTAATTTTGTCACATCCTTCAGCATTAGATTTCAGGCTTAAAAGAAAACGAGATATTGTGTCCTCAGTGACTGGTGAAATGGAAAAAGTAGCTGTGTTATATCTATGAAACTCGTAAAAAGATAAAAGCGAAATAGAGGTCAACTCATTGCCGGGAACATTTAAAAAATGTTGATTTACGTCATCAGGATTACTGAAGTGTGAAGGGAGGTTCATGTTGTCCTTTTTAAACGGGAATATCGTACCTTTCAAATTTTTCCATAGTAAATTTGGCTTATGTATATGATTATTAATATTATGTTTAAAATAGGCTGTCTTCTCATTAAAAAGTGAAGTAGTCACTAGTGATTTTAATTCCTTGTAATAAAGCTTATGTTGTTCTAGTCTAGTTTTGCGATATTTGACTAACGCATCATCTCTCAAACTCATCATTACTTTAATGGTATCAGTAATCCATGGATATGATGCATCCCTAATAATACAAGTTTTAAGTGGCGCGTATGTATCAAAGAGTGACAAAATATAATGGTTAAAATTATTCAATTTTTCATTTACAGAAGCCAAACAATCTAGATAATCCCAATTAGTTACTGATAAATGCGTATTAAAACTTTTCTCATCCATATCTTTAATGGGCCTATACTGTACTCTGCGTGGTTTAATTTTGTCCCGTTTTATACGTAACTCACAAACTATAGAGCTATGTCCGTATAAGGACCCCATGGGCTCGACGCATACGTTCCTAATTGAAAGGTCTGTACACACGACGTCTATAAGCGTCTGACTGGTCGCGGTGTAATGCGTAGGCGAAGTCACTACTTGCTCGAGGTTTAGACATTTCAAGAACTCACATAGTTTCTTTGTTTTGCTATCATTTGTATTTAGTAAATTGACATTAAAATCACCCATTAAAATTATATTGTCGCATGTTCCTAAGGCACTCACTGAGTCAGTAATACCATCGAGAAAACGATCGAGACAGAGCCATGGAGGCCGATAAGCAGTGCCAATAGCTATTCGTTTGCTGTTGACCGATACGGACAGCCATATCTGCTCAACTGATTCAAACCTACAATCGGGGTTAATTGCTATTGTACGTACGTTAATACCGCGCCTAATGTAGAAGCCCACGCCCCCACCACGGCCGGCGCGCACAGTCGCAGGCCGTGGTATGTGACGCAGTTTGTAGCCAGGCACGACGGGTGCTCTGTCGTCCTCTCCGGCGCGCATCCATGTCTCACATACACCGAAGACGTCACAGTCATGTCTGCCTAACAAGGCTACAAATTCGTCATGATTCGTACCTAGGGAACCTGCGTTTAATAAACCAACTCTTATATATTTTTCAGTCATAACTGTTTGTGTATACAAATACGATAGAATAATTTAAAATAAAATAACTTGATTGTATAAAATTCATAATGAATATTGTAAATTTATTATTAATAAAATTGTCTAGGTAAATAAAAGAAGTAGGTATAGTAAGAAAGACGATAATTTTGAAAATCGGTTCAGTAGATCCTGAGATTATCCCCTACAACGTCACAAACTCAAACCAGGTTTAAAATGACAACTTTGACACTAAAACAATGGCTATTATATAGACGGTTAACTTGCAACTTTTGGTCATTTAAGTGTTTAAATAAAAATAATAAATTGGCTAGCTTACTGCGATTAATTACCAATCAATTCATTTGACTCTTGACTTTGAGAAAGTTGTCCTTACAATATTTAACTCGTGGACAAGTAATTTATCGTTAAAGTCATTAGGTGAGTGAGTTAGTGGCGCTCGTACAGGTCATGTAATTACGTACAAGTGATACAAGTTTAGTTCAAATGGCGTGACGACCTACAAGCCACGGTTAACTTGCAACTTTTGGTCATTTAAGTGTTTAAATAAAAATAATAAATTGGCTAGCTTACTACGATTAATTAATTGGTTAACTATCTTTAAAAGAAAGCAATGTATCTATGAATGTAATCAGTATTTGAATAAGCAGTTTGTTGAAATTTGATCCTGATGATTTGATTAAGAATAATTTTAATTAATAAACGAGTGATGGTGGCTGACTAGTTAAGGGCCCGGTGTGCTCATCAAGCGGTCCGAGTTCGTGACGCTATGTTATAATCATGCGACGTGAAATTTCCCAGATTTCATAGAAAAATACAATACATTACACGGCTACTAACGTGCAGCTAAACGATTCTAACAAAGAAATACGATGAATACAATGATTGAGGCTATGATTTAGCAGTCATTACTAGCACAGCTTGCATTGTTCGTAGTTGACAATGGGCCTGAGTAGACGACAAAATGGATACATTTGTTTTCGTTTTAAAGCTCATAAACTCAAGCCTAGAGGCCTACTGAACGAGCTATGACGATTCAAATCTATATTAATATTATAAAGAGGTAAACTCTGTCCCCCTTATAACAAAATATGGACTAAGTATTAAACCAGGTTTAAATTTACATAAGCCATTGTTTTAGTGTCAAAGTTGTCATTTTAAACCTGGTTTGAGTTTGTGACGTTGTAGGGGATAATCTCAGGATCTACTGAACCGATTTTCAAAATTCTTTTAGTGTTGAATAGTCCATTTATTGAAGAAGGTTATAGGCTATATATCATCACGCTACGCCCAATAGGAGCTGAGTAGTGACCAAATAAAGAACGACGGAAGCCCTGCGTCTAGTTTGAAATTAAATCTCGTTTTTTCATGTAGGTTACAAAGTTACTCTTCTGAAAGTCACAAGTTATGAATGTAACAAAACTCTTTTTCTGTGTTATTATATTAATGTTTACTTGTGGTACTTTCTTTCGAATAAGTTTAGAATCTATAAAATTGCCCTGGTCTCTTGCTTTTCTAAAAAGAAAAGTGAATAATTTCCTGCTTAATTTCACTGTGGGTTTCTAGACAGTTAATTAGGCATTTCTTAGGACTAGTAATTGTTAAATTATTATATAACGGGTCTACGTCACGTATTATATTTAAGGAATATGAAAATACCTTATTTGTTTGCCCGACGTTTCGGTCGAATTACACCGACCGTGGTCACGGGCTGACTAGAGCGGCGGCCGAGCGTCGTTCCTGATGCGTGCGGGTTTCTGCTACTACCCTCACGAAACGTCGGGTAAACAAATAAGGTATTTTCATATTCCTTAAATATAATACGTGACGTAGACCCGTTATATAATAATTTAATATGTGTACAAGTAATTGTTACCAGCTTTATTCCACAGTCATTCCTTATTACAAACCAAGAGTTGATATATATTAATGGAAACACTAAAAGCACGTAATAAACTAAACAACCTTAATACCCACTAATAGTTATTAAGTAGACTTTACCAAAGTTTTTACGAGCTTCTTCTATGTTCGACACATGGACAGAGATTATCGTCGAGCCAATATAAAACATGTCAGTAAATACTGTCAAGCTAATTAATATCACTTTATTTGGTGGAAAGGGGCTTTCTCGGTATTGAAAACTGGTGGTAGACCTGCTAATGTCATGTAAAACATTGTCAGAAAACGCAGTAGAAAATTTAGGAAGCTATTTTTTTATATATAAGCATATAATAAAGCGATTGTTATAAGTTAGAATAAATCATGTATGTATGTAAGTGCACCATTTTTATCTAACGTCAGTCCGGAATAAACTCTTGTGTTTGATATAAATTTATACTAATACCTCTACGCGTTCTTGAGAAAATGGGTCTTTGCAGACGGACAGATACAGCCAGATGGACCACGGAGTGATTCAATAGGTTTCGCTTTTTCGTTTTTAAGGTACGAAACCCAAAAAAAAAAAAATACGTTTTTTAAATTGCGGCACTGAGCTCTTAATACCCCTGGTTTTGCAAACGTCTATGGGCTACGGTAACCGCTTACCATGAGGTTGGTAGTGCGATTGTTAGCCAATGTCATCGTGGTAAAGAAAAAAAACATACTATTAGATAGCAGCTTGATTATGAGTTTTTTACCACCCAGTATACACGGCAGTAAATACTGCTAAACCAATAAATAGCACTATATAAGTAATACATATAAAGACACGAGTTATCTCCGATCGTAAATGTTTTGTACTGATTTATATGAGGCTGTTTGATCACTTTAATGTTTGTGCCACCCCTGGACCATTGCGTTGTAGTGTGCGTGTTTTATTGTTACTACCGCCAGATTTTACGTATTTAGTTGTAAACGTGTGTGTACGTAGTACAGGGTTGTCACATAAAATAATATATAAAGAATTATGAAATCACGCCTTTTTTGACGAAAAAGTAAGAGGATTATCACATCCTCCGTCACTATATATGTAAACTCAGTCGTAAATATACATTAATTACTGTATATATATTTAATTTTTTTTTGGACAACTCGACAAATATTTCACCAATACATTCAAAATCCTCATCTTCAATCATGCGAAGAGAAATTCAAACATAGTGTAGACATATAGGTTGCCACAGCATGCAAAATAAATAATATCTCTTATATTATTAATATAATTATAAGAGATATTATTTATTTATATATAAGAGATAAGAGATATTAATATATAAGAGATATTATATATTAATATATAAGAGATATTATATATTAATAATATTGTATTTTATAATTAAAGTTTCATTATTTTTATTTAGATTAAGTGGGTAATGTAAAAAATTGTCATAATTATATTATTATTTTTTTTATTTACTTATTATATTTATTTATTTATAAATTGTATAATTTAAAAACAATGTTAACATTTTTAATGGAAAAATGAATTGAAATTGAAGAAGCCACACTCAACAATTTATTAAATACATATTGTGGACCTGAAATATAAGCAGGTAGTCCCAAAGGTACCAGAAAGTGGCACGAGATACGATATCGTTAGTGTCGAGTATTATAATAGGAAGGTCAATACCCTAGGTAGCACCCTTGTTAGTTTTATGAAAAGGATTTAACGAGATAACTGCGGAGCTCCAATCTAAAATATTATATAATATGACAATGTATTTGACAACATAATGTGAGTTACTGTTTTAGTATACATTTTTTTTTTCACCTTGTAATTTTTACGTTAGCTATAAAATTCATATTTTTAGAATTTCGGTGGTTGATTTTAAAATTATTTTGATTATTTTTAATCACAATATTTTTAAAATCTTTGTTTTTTTAATTAAAATTATTGTGATTATTTTTAATCACAATAATTTTAAAATCTTTGTTTTTTTAATTAAAATTATTGTGATTATTTTTAATCACAATCATTTTAAAACCCATCACAAAATTATTGTGATTTTTTTAATCACAATAATTTTAAAATCGACCACCACAGCTACTATTACAGATTTTCAAGCGATATCGAAATCGACTGAAGCGATACAAGTTCTATTCAAATTCTGAGTAAATATATTATATTGTTTTTTTAAAGAACTTTAAGTCAAACATCAATTGCATTTTATGCACATGCATGAAATATACACACGTTTTAATATTTTAAACATTTACCTTAGTACTTATTTATCAACCGTTTTAATTTAATACCCTTACAAAGGTTTTAACAAATTGAAATTATTTAAAGTAAACCTATTACTGTGTTGTCAATAACTTTATATGAAATTTCATTTTAATCAGAGTGCAAAAAGTTTAAATTAAATATAATATAACCTTTTCCTATTTAATTGAAAAAATAAGGTAAAGTTATGAAATTGTTACTATCTCCCTCACTCCTTTTAAAATATCAAATTCCAAACATAAAAAACAAAAGCCTTATCGAATGTCGTAGCATGACGTGCTACACGCCTCTACGACGTAGGTGCCGCTACGGAGGCTACGCCGCCTACGTCATTCGCTCCATTCACACGATAATGTCACTTAACTTGACACCTACTTTATTTATATGTCAAACTTTTATTTTCCTTTTTGAATTGAAAGAGGTTACGCGTGAGATTTAATTTTTTAAATCTTTAGATAGATATATTGAGTTCAGGTTGGTGATTTTAGTGAGCGAAAACGAAATTATGAAAACGCTTTTCAAATAAAACACATTGTTTCTAAGTCATGGATTTTTCCTTAAGGGGTACGCAGAAGTGCATCTCATACACATGGTTAGTAAAATTTATATTTACAGACAGCTAACTTTTCAGACGCGTGCCGTATAAGACAAAAAAATATTTTTGTTTACAGTTTTTTGTATTTAAGTAGTATATCAGTTGTTTAGTACCCACAATACAAGCAAAATATAATTGCTTACTTTGGGACTAGATGGCGCTGTGTGAATGTGGTAGAATATTATTATTTATAATAATTTATTATTATTATAGTTTTTACTAACCCATGTATATCTATCGTAATGTAGCCGTACAGGCGTGGATCAACAAAAGCTGTCAAATATAGAAAAAAAAATATTAAGTTGCCTAAATCGGCACGTTCTATGTATGTAAATACAATCATACATATAATTTTTTCATCATTTCAAACCAAGAACGTCCCACTGCTGGGCACGGGTCTCCTCCAAAGAATTTGGAGAGAATTTCGCCTACTATACCACACTGGCCAAACATGCTAGTAAAGGGTTTGTTTCGAATTTTTATTTTCTTGGAGTGTTCTTGTCTGTATAGGGTTACTCCCTTAGTCGCCTTTTACGACACCCGCAGGTTGAAATGGGGCAGTGACATTACATTATGTATTTTTACCCCGTCACTACACGGATTTACACACTGATATTATTTTTCATTAATTATAGATTATCAAGTGTCAAATTAATGTCACTTCACTTGTCAGTTGTCATTTTTGCAATATTATCATAGACAGCTATTTATTACTTACCTTGTATATATTTTTATGTATTTTCTTATTAAAACTATAAATATCTATTTATTAAAATATTATTAAATTTAATTAGTAAATGTCTGACTGGCCTGTTGGTCTAGTGGTTAGTGACCCTGACTGCTAAGCTGGAGGTCGTGGGTTCGATCCCCACCCAGGACAAATCTTTGTGTGATGAGCATAAACGTTTGTTCTGTGTCTGGGTGTAATTTATCTATAATATGTATGAATTTACAAAAGTCAGTTGTTTAGTACCCATAACACAAGCAAATATAACTGCTTACTTTGAGACTAGATGGCGCTGTGTGAATGTGGTAGAATATTATTATTTTATTACTAACCTATATCCGTTTCATTTATCAGGCGCTTTAAAATTATATCTACTTCTTTGCTGACTGTACAAAGCAGAAAAAATAACACTTAATAAAATACCAATAAGTACACAAGCTAACAATATACACGTACAGGACTGAACGCTGAATTAATTAATTAAAATAAATTCAAATTAACGACTCGCTGTGGCTTTTAATTGTGATTAAAAGCAACTCACGAACGTTTAAGTAATTCGTTTTGAACGTGCGAATGTACTAAAAGGTCCACACTTGGGATAACAATTAACATAATTGGTACCTATTGTATTGAATTTAACCGACTATATCTGAGGCGCCATATTTTATTAGACACGTCATAATGCGGTCACGGCGGTTTGCCGAACCGAAAGAATTTTAATAAATTGTTTTAACAAAGTGTAAAGAGTTACATAATTTGAACTTCTGTAATAATTTCGTGGTTTTGCGTGGTTTTGTTGGTTACCCTAGTTTAAGGGACAGGGTCCATACTAATATGTAAACAGATCCAACAATTGACCAAGTTGTCGTTAAGTATATTTTCCTCATATTATTCTACCAAACTATTACATTGTGTAGTCTTTTTTTTTGGCAACGCCCGCACTAGGGAACAAGCCCTGTGTCGCGGGGAGCTTTACAAACATGAAACTAACGGACACAAAGTACACCCAGACTAGAAACAAATATCTATTAATCACACAAATATTTGTCTCGTGTGGAAATCGAACCCACGTCACCCAGCACGGCGATGTAGTGGGGAGGCGACCACCTTAACCACTGCGCCACGGTGACAGTCAAAAACTGTCTGATACGAATAGCTGTGCAGTGAAACTGAATCTTGTTCTTTTTACACATTGGCACTGAAAGAAGTGGAAGTACCCCCTTGCGACTTCATTACAGTGCGGAGAGTCTGCAAAAAATCAACAGAGAGCAACGCACTAAAAATACCGTAAAATTATAGTAATACCTATTATTATACCTGATTAAATTTAAATACATAACATATGTATATATTTGTAATCTCCTTTTGATTCTCTTTATTTTGATTTTCGACTCGATAGATTTGGTTAAAAATAAATTTGAACTTCTTACAATTTGGCATCAAAAGCCCACCGTTTAAGTTTTTTTATTCTTAAAACCTATCTAAGGACACTTGGGTTTTCTAGACGAATCTAACGATACCCTAATTGTCAAAATCCATCCAGCCGTTTGGAAGATTCGTGGGAATAAAGAAATTTACAAACATACAAGATACGCGAGAAAAACAATACCCGTCCTGATAGTCGGGTAAAAACTGCAGACGTAAAAAAGATTGGATTAGATAAATGACATAATTTGTCACCAAAACACCACTCGGCTGCAAACGGTGTGAAATATATCATGACAAAAATGTTCACCTCTTGTTTAACAAAGAGAATTTCATGCTCCAAATAAATGTTACCGTTTCAACCTTATTTAGACTTTATTTTGCGTACAAATGATATAATATAAATCTTGTCTTCTTTAAAAGAACATGTTAGAATGTGAACTTTTGGGATGCTTTTATGACAGTGGTAAACAAACGCAAGGGTCGCATCATGGTAATTGGTAAGCGTTTCATCATCATTATAACATTTATAACCCATAAATTAAAATCCAACTGCAGGGCGCGAGTCTTTTCCAAACATTTTGGAATTAGAATTTAGCCTACTATACCACGCTGGCTAGACGGGTTGGTATAGGGTTTGTTTCGAATTTGCCTTTTCTTGCAGTCCGGGATCCCATCCCATGTCCAAATTTTTTTTTATTACTATCAAGCTAATTTTTCGTGAGTAGCTTCATTTCGATGAGACGCCCAACAATTTCGTATTCCAAAAGTTTGATTGTGGTAGCTAACAGACGTAGCAAGGGTATACCGGACCGGGAAGGAAATACCGAGATAACGTACCACGCAATTTGTAGGACAATATGACTGTTCAATTTCATAAATATTAAGTAAGTAAAAATAAAAAATAAATTTGGACCAGGTATCCCGTACTAATAGGGTTTTGTTTAAAATTTTCCTTTCCTCGCAGTTATCTTGTTGCTCAAGATTAGTCCCTTAGTCGCCTTGTACGACACCCACGGGTTGAAATGGGGTAGTGACATTATCTGTTACTACACGGACAGTATACGGTTACTGTAGCTTATATATGGACGCCTGCAACACCAGGGGCATCACAAGCGCGTTGTCGACGTTTAAGAAACTTAATCACACCTTTTTTTGAAAAATCACTTTTTTACTTCTATGACAAGCAGCAAGCTTGACTGGAGAAGCAGCCATAATAATACTATCTCATGGATCCTAGTCGCAATTCAATATTCGATTGATGTATTTTGATATATTGGCAGTATACTTTTCAAACATTTGCCAATGATATAGAAATCAACTTATTTTTGTGATTGTGATTGTTTACGGCATACATTTACGAGTATCACTTGTACATGATTTCTATAAAATATATTCTAGCTACAGATATCAGTTTGTATTTGTTCATGTGACAATCAATTTACAACTTTTTTGTGTTTGTACGAGTACATGTATTATTCTAGATCAACGAGAAGTTCGTATCCTAGAGATTTTAAATAAAAGACTATATATTTTGATTATATTGAAGATAATTATATTTTGATTGTTGATTTTGTAGGCGTCTCGCTACAGTAACCGGTTTTATTTAATTTTTACACAATTGTCCAAAAATGGAGTGTTAATTTTTCAAGATTTATGTATTGTGCGTTGCTATATTCCACCATAACTTCTAAACTCCTGAACCAATTTAAATGTATGAGTATCATTACAATCCTTGCATCCTTTCGAATAACTATTATTACTTAAATTTTTCATTTAATATCTAATAAATCCCTCGACGCAATGAAAATTTAAATCTAGCATTATGCAGCTTGTTTTTTAGTAGTTTTTAGTATTTGTGTCATGGCAGCCATGATTTTTAATTATTTAATAATTTATTTTTATTCTTACAGGTCATATTTCATAACAAATTCATTACATACTCCACTTAACTTAATAATATCGTCTTCCACGGTTATTAGAGAAAATAAGCAGTGTCTTGAACCCTCATTTATAATAATAACCAACTGAAATAACTAAAAATGACTGTCTGCACTCGAGCTTGTCTAAACTTTACAATCTTCCCACCTATTATATTTTCCCAACTCACTTGGAACATGTACGATGTTTCACTTCGTTCGACTACGGACAGCGTTCCATTTTGTTAAAATATTTCTTAGTACAGCTGCGGACAGCACAAACTCACTGTAAAAGCTTTCTGGCGAACTTCATTTATATCAAAAGAATTTTATAGAAACATTGATTTTATGTTCATAATATTATCTTCTACAAGTTCGGTTTTCTTTTCTTTTGCGGTGCTGAGACGTCAGTCACGACGTGATAAGTCAGTCCATAAAATATCCTTTTTTAGGGTTTTGTAGTCAAGTCTTGTCGTCAAATCTATCAGCAACTTAGCTCCGAGAATTTTTGTACCAGAAAGCTCTAATTTGACATGGATACATGTTCTTCAAGCTGAGATAGATCGTAAGATAAAACTTGAAAAAATATATTTTAACATAGGCCTTTTTATCTATCAACTTTCATATTTTCATATTTGACTGGCCTGTTGGTCTAGTGGTTAGTGACCCTAACTGCTAAGCCGGAGGTCGTGGGTTCGATCCCCACCCAGGACAAATCTTTGTGTGATGAGCATAAAGGTTTGTTCTGTGTCTGGGTGTAATTTATCTATAATATGTATGTATTTACAAAAAAAAAAAAATGTATTTAAGTAGTATATCAGTTGTTTAGTACCCATAACACAAGCAAATATAATTGCTTACTGTGGGACTAGATGGCGCTGTGTGAATGTGGTAGAATATTATTATTATTATTATTATTATTATATTCAACAAGCATATCTCGTCTGATTAGTAAAATTACCTCCAATCTGCTCAGATAAATAAAATTCACGAGTGTACCTTTAACATAGGGTCCCTCCCTTTACAAGGGTTCAAAATTGTACAAAGACAAATTTGTGTTTGCCCTTCTTGCTTCAAATATAATGTAACCTATTTAAAATTCGAAATGAGTTTATAATGAAGCGATTATGCTATTTTTCGAATGCTAAAACCTGCGTTATATAGCCCTAGGGGAAAGTGGTCGATACCTACCTGATGATAAACAATGATAATTATTATAATTGCTTCTCATTTAATTATAAAGGCTTGATAGATAGATATTTTTTAAAGATTTAAGTTAAATTTTTTTAAATATTTCACCACATTCACTCAGCACCATCTAGTCCCAAATTAAGCAATTATATTTGCTTGTATTATGGGTACTAAGCAACTGATATACTACTTTCTTTTTTGTATATGTATACAGAACAAACAATCATGCTCATCTTCGTGGGGATCGAACCCACGACCTCCGGCTTAGCAGTCAGGGTCACAACCACTAGACCAACAGGCCAGTCAGTTGGGCTGAGAGATACGAAAAAATTCAATCCGCTAACACTTCCAATCTTCAGTTTAAACGGTAAATGGCTCACTTTGTCTAGCTAATTGAATCGATTTAGTTCTCGCTCCGAACTGTCTTTGTATCGAAGATTAATCTGCACTCAATTACCTACATCTTAAAGTCGTATCTTCAGTTTTAATTCTTATTTTCTTCTTCTTTTCTCGCGTTCTTCATTACTGAAGGGCATGTTCAATTTAAAAATCAGTCCCATAGAATCATAAGTTTCTTAATAATATTTTTTTTTCACCACATTCACACAGCGCCATCTAGTCCCAAATTAAGCAATTAGTTATATTTGCTTCTGTTATGGGTACTAAACAACTGATATAATACTTAAATACATTTTTTTTTGTAAGTACATACATATTATAGATAAATTACACCCAGACACAGAACAAACAATCATGCTTATCAGACAAAGATTTTTCCTGGGTGGGGATCGAACCCACGACCTCCAGCTTAGCAGTCAGGGTCACTAACCACTAGACCACCAGGCCAATCTCAATCAGCTCAGTCAGTAATACCATTACAACTCGCCGATCGAAGTATAATAACCCCGAAATTACTTAATAAGATAACACAGCAACTTTAACTCAAGTATTTCTGGGCTATGAACTTTGCCATTCGTGTGTCATTAAGGGGGAGAGAGGGGGATATAGGTTATTCGTGACAGAAGGGGGCAATTCTGTGTCAGTTTACGATTTTCGTGATTCGATAAGATCTAATCGGTATGAGCGATTTGAAATGTATTACAACGTTATGCTGTCATACGAGATTGTGGCGCCATTTTACTGATTTGGTATATAATGAGGGGTGGCTGTGAATATTGTTGTAAAATGAGATCATAAAGTTTTAGTATTTGGTATTGTAGATATGACACAACAAAGAACAACGACTTTTTGCCCGAAGGGGTAGACAGAGATGCAGCACACACATATCTCACCATCTATGTAAAGTCTTATGTAATACTAACTTTTGCCCGCGTCTTTGTCCGCGTAGATTTCGATATTACATAGATCTTTGTTTTAAGTGCAATTTATGAATTACACAACACCCCACTGCAGGAGTTGAATTTTATTTTACGTCAATATAGATAACATTTTCGTAATCAGTGTCCCTAAAAACCTTGAAAACGACATCCATATCAATTCTAATAATTTTCACACCTATTTCATCCCTTAGGGTAAGTTTTTCAAACACCAAAAACAACCCATCAATTCACTTCTTAACTGAAGTTCAAATATAACTTGAAAAACAGATCTGTCTATTAATATTTCACCCCCTGAACCCATCCCTATCAAAAATATTAAAAACAACATTTTAGGTTCCTATCCCAATACTAATTTGCGAAACGTTAACTTCAAATCAAATATCTTTTCAAAACTCAAATTAAAATCAAACCATATATTTTCAATCCCAAAGTTTGCTAATAGCCTTCAATTACTTTATTTAATGGGATGTAAAACAAGTAATATTCGGCGTAGGCAGGCGGCACTTTTCATGCTCGGTTCAGCGATTCTAGTATCCAGGTGCGGTTTACTTACGGCGAATTGAAGCAAAGGGGCTTAAAAAGTCACGGCATCAGTTGGTTTACGGCTCACGTAACTTTTTTTATTCAGTGAGGAAATGCGAGAACGCCGCGTTCCTACTTTAAATGGAAATTCGACGAATCAGTTTGTTAGGGAAATGCAAACCTGAGTAGGTGTGGAGACAAGTTGTTAGTATTGTAAGCGTTTTGTATATTATTCGCACTTGTTTTTTTACTTAGTTATTGGACAGGAAAGTGTCTTTTTGCGTTCTTCTACACGTTTTAATTGCGCAAAGTATTTATGTGTTTTGTGGAGAATACATTTTTTAATAAATTTTTTTTAGTACCCATAACACAACCAAATATAATTGCTTAATTTGGGACTAGATGGCGCTGTGTGAATGTGGTAGAATATTATATTATATATATTATATTATATTATTAAACTTCAAAGTTTAGTAACGTCTCTGAGTACGGCAGAAAGACAAAGAAATATTAAGTTTGTTGCGAATAAGACTAGTCTGAAACCATTTGAGCTATATATTCCTCATACTATAGAGGATACTGTTTACTAACACTTAAGACAATAACAGTACAAGTTTGTACAATAAGTTTATGGCATTAACACCCACTTCAAATGGTCATACACATCTGACAGACATCAGGCTTAGCAGAAGCTCCTTAAACTATATTATGACAGTTACATAATACAGTTAATTCAGCCCACACATTAACATAAGATACCCACAAACTCCATATTCATTATAAATTAAATTCAAATGTACCTGATGATTCTGAGAGAATCTTGTGAAATCACACACCCGTGGAGTCGCCACAAACTCTTCCATGCCAGCGAGTTTATTAGTTACCATGGGAACGAAACAGATGTTGCCCCTATATCTATAGCCACGTTTTGGTTACAGGCGTTGAAATTTATTAACGAACTCGGTTATTAAGAAGGAATATACGATTAAGCGGTTACGTGAGAAAGTTCAGAGTTTATTCGAAGTTACATTAATATAACTAAACAGTGAGTTTGTGTGTTTTCATTTACGGGCCCCAGACCACTACTGTGTAATACCACTCTCTTTCCTAGCGTCCCACTGGAGGGGACAATGGAGACCTCTAGACTGGCGCCCAACGTGGGGCGCTAGGCAAGAGAGTGGTAGTAAATTATCCGACTTGAGTGGGGAAGGGCGTGGGGCCCGTAAATGAAAACACACAGAACTCACTGTTTAGTATTAAATATTATAATATAATTTATTCTATTCTAATATAATAAAGAGGTAAAGTTTGTATGTTTGTGACGTTGTAAGACAAAGTTCTTTTAGTATTGGATAGCCCATTTATCGAGGAAGGTTATAGGCTATATCACATCCGCTACGCTCCATAGGTACAAAGTACACCCAGACTCGAAACAAATATGTATGAATCATCAACATTTGTATCGTGTGGGAATCGAACTCACGTCACTCGGCACGGTGAGGTCATATCTACCTGTATATATTTATATTTTTATATTACCTATGTTTTCGTTTGACGGGCCTGTTGGTCTAGTGGTTAGTGACACTGACTGCTAAGCTGGAAGTCGTGGGTTCGATTCCCACCCAGGACAAATCTTTGTGTGATGAGCATGATTGTTTCTTCTGTGTCTGGGTGTAATTTATCTATAATAAATTTACAAAAGAAAATGTAAATATATTATAGATTATTTTTTTATTATTATTATTACCCATAACACAAGCAAATATATTATAATTGCCTAATTTGGGACTAGATCAACTAGATGGCGATGTGTGAATGTAGTGAAATATATAAAAAAAACATTTAAACTAATGATACATTTATAACCTATCTCCAAACGTATTAGTACTATTGCGCTAGTTTTAGATAAAATCTGTTAACTACAGTAAAAGCCCATTTAATCCAAGCACACATTTAATTAAAATATAGCTCGGTTTTATTTGGTCCGACTAAGCTTAATACTAAACACACAACGTTTAGCATATACAACTTTTATCGCGTAGTTATATGCAAATGGTATTAGGAGGACGAATCTCTTTATAACTAACGATCATTTTATTTATTAAAAATTTTAAAAACCGCCACCCTAAATGGAGAGAAAGTGCCCGGCGTGCTAAACACGCAGTCCGAGTTTGATTCCAACCAGCAGTACCAATGTGAATTTCACTTTGTGAAATTTATATGTACTAGTCATGTGACTAACCGTCTGCTGACGGTGAATGAAAACATCGTGAGGAAACCCACATACACTAGAAGAAGTTCTAAGTTTATGTCTGATCCACCAACCCGTATTAGGCCAGCGTGTGTGGATTATGGCCTAAACCCTTTCAGCTCTCTACATAGAGGAGAGGAGACCCGAGCCCAGCAGTGGGACATTAATGGGTTGCTGATGAAATATTATAAAGTGAAAATGAGTTTTTTGTCTTTCTTTCACAGACACGATATAATTATATAATTTACCATTTTTTCACACAATTTTTTCTTTTCCAATTTATATTTTACCCACCGACTGTACCTGAAGATGTTTATTTAACCTTGACCAATATTGGCTTAAGTTAGCCCAATGTGAGTAAGCTTAACAGGTTGTTAGAAACCAATTTAATGCTGCAATACACCCGTTAACTGGCTTAAATTTCTCATCAAACATATCAGTGTCGTATCGGTCCCGTTTCGTTTAATAGAAGCAGGTTTCAGACTGCAGACTCAATCGCCGTCGACGCTAACGTTTAATCAAATTGCTTAGTATCACGCCAACAAGGTGCCTAACTATATTACCAATACGGCTGAGTTTACCTTGCATAATAATATATTATACTTGTAGAAGTATAGGTTCGTGTATTCACAATTAATTTTATTAGTTTGAGGATCAATGTGTTTGGATTAAAGTTTTACGCAAAGTCTCATATATTATAATAATATAATAATAATAATTTATTTAGTTCAAAATACAATTCGGTAATAATGTTCTAATTATAATTACATTAATTCTTACATAATTGTAATTCAATGTATGCTGAAGTATTTTATAGTAGAATTTTATAGTAGAAGTATATTATAAACTTACAGTAGGGACAAAAAAGAAACTTTAATTCATTTCTTATGAGTATTATCTCTTATAAGTCTGAAGACGTTTCTATAAAATAAACAATAGATTTTTCGAATGAAAATTAAATTATTTATTCTAAACATAAATTTGATTACGTCACAATTCGCTGTTTTTCTTTTAAAATACATTTTCAACGTAAATAAGCCTGAAGGCTAAAGAAAATAAACAAAGATACAAATCTAAGGAAGATGTCATTAGTGATCTTTCAGATTTTAATAAACTTACAATAAATAATTTACCGAGATCATATTAAATATTTATTAAAAAAACTTCATGCAGTACACTGGCTTTATGCCAAAGGCATTGCCAGAATTCAATAAAAAAAAAGGAAAAAATCACAGTAGGTAAAAATTAATCAACAGTAGTTTCAAGTTATAACAATATACATATATATATATATATATAAGTATAGTCGACAATAAAATTGCTTTACCACCCAAATGTCGTTTGCATATCACCAAACAATAATGTATATTTTTGCTTGCAAGTGACATCAGTACAGTGACAGTTTTCAGCAATGCAAGTCTTATTAAATTTTAATTTTGATGGAAATTCTTTTTAAAAGTGGTCAAGCAATTTTATGGTCGACTATACATATATATACATAGGTTACTAAAATAAAACAAAAACTACGATTACACATAGTGCGAAAAAAAAATCCTGCGGAAAAATGTAACCGTATTTGAAGTTAAAACTAAAAGCTGTCTAATTTCTTTATTGTAATTACTTTAAATTATAATTATTTGTTATAGTAACCCTACGTAGCCATTTTAATCATATTGAAGCCCAACCCCAAGTATTGCTCAAGTAAATTGCTCTTCCACTGATTAAGATTCTGTTCGGATATAGCTTCAATATCTTCAAATTTTGTTAAAAGCCTTACTAGTACTTAACTGACATTGGCAATTATGTTTTCTCAGTAAATTAAAATGGTAATACAATGAATTTCGATTCAGAGCAATTTTCAAAGTGCAGATAATGCTTACCTCAATGATATTATAATAATATTATCTATCGCAGAATCAATATCAAAATATTTTTTGTTAATCTAATCTAACTAAAGTTAGGATGGATGTATGCATAAATGTTTGTTACGCAATCACGTTAGAATGGCTGAATATAATCTGTATGCAATTTGGAAAACAGATAGATTATAGACTGTAATAGCATATAGGCTACTTCTTACCGATATACCACGTGAGCGGAGTGCAAGATAAGTCAACACAAATTTATACAGGTTGGGAGGATTACCGGCTGGTAATCATCATCATGATTTCAACCCACAACCATCCCACTGTTGGGCAAAAGTCTCCTCCAAAGACTGCGGAGGGAATTTAGCGTACTATACCACGCTGACCAGACGAGTTGATATAGGGTTTGTTTCGAATTTTCCTTTTCTTGCAGTGCTCTTGTCTGCATAAGGTTCTCCCTCCCTTAGTCGCCTTTTACGACACCCACGGGTTGAGATGGGGTAGTGACATTATGTATTCTTAATCCTTCACTACATGGATAATTGGGTGGTTTTCTGGCTGGTAATACAAAAAATATATTTATTTAAGCTTCAATAAAAACCACAAACTAAAACTTCAAACGAATTTTAATTGTTTCAATCAACAATTAATATCAATGAAAACTTTACAACTGATTGAATATGAAAGCTTGTCAAAGTTAAGTGATTATTTCGGACCAATAAACTTAGTACACAATAATTGGCAAATAATTCAATTATTTTAACAATTCGAAACTTCAAATGGGGTTATAGATTAATTTATAATTCCTGTGCGGGACAATGCCACCCTCGTGCCCACCACTGCAACTGCTGTGAGCCAAGATTTACAGAGATGACCCTTGCGGACACCGGTTTTGTCACTCTGGAGTCCCAGGGAATGCCTAACCCACTATCTTGGAACCCGCAATGAAATTAATCAGAAATAAATGAAGGAGTTGGAAAAAAAATATCCACTTCCCTCCATAGCAAAGTGGATTCAGGGCTGGTAATGAGAATTTCATGAGAGGAAAACTCATTAGTATTTATTAATATTAACTATATAAATTTTAGGTATTAAATAACAACTTTATTCATCATCATCATCAGCAACCCATTAAAGTCCCACTGCTGGGCTCAGGTCTCCTCTCTTCTAACTAGAGAGCAGATAGGGTTTAGGCCATAATCCACTCACAACTTTATTAGCTACTTATTTATTATGTTCTTGTTTGTTGCAGGTAATAAACGAAAAGCAAAAAAAACAAGGCGGAGAAAATCGGTGATCAAGTAGAAAACTAAAGGCTAAGGCTTTTAAATAGATATTAGGGTTTTATCGGAATTGAATAGGTTTCGTAAATTTAAAAAGAGAAAACGGATTTCTTGTAATATAAAAACCATATTTAATATTATATTGTTTATTTCTTCGATGTCAATGTGTGTAAACTTTTCTAATTTTTTCAAAGAAATATCTATTAACATTAATAAAAAAGCCGAAAAACAAAAATAAAAACTAAATTGAATCTTAAAAATGGAACGATAGTAGTTCTATTTTTAAAATCAAGTAACAGCTTTGCTTTTAACACATGTACAGTGCATTTCAGTGTAAGCATACCTCGCGTCGTATCTATCCCATTGGTTACGAACTTCCATATTTCTAGCCCATTGACCCGGAGTTTGTACACTGTCGACCAAATGGAGTGTGAACCGCCTCATCCCTCGTCAAGATGAAATTTTCGAATGAATTTTACCGTACCTTTTCGGAATTCGAATTTAATTTTGAACGTGGAATAACGTTCACGGTTACTTTGGCGGGAAAAGTCTGCAATATCACGTCATTCGAACGACGTTTTAGTGCTGCAATATTGAAATACTAATGTTTAAATTCAAAATATTAATTTATTTACTTTTAAATCCAAAATATTTAAAATATGTAAGTTTTACAAAGCTAGTTTCATTCATTCTGTTTTTCTCGGCGAGTAAGACGAACGAAAAAAATAATAATTTGACACTTACAAATAATGCCCGCCATACACGTTATGCATGATGATTTAACCTTACATAAAATAAATTATAATAATGGACCGTGCAGATTAAGAATACATAATGTCACCACCCCATTTCATTTGAGCACTGCGTGAAAAACCTTATAACAGCCCGTCTGGCTAGCGTGGTATAGTAGGCTAAATTCTATCCAACCCGTGCCCAGCAATGGAACGTTTATGGATTGTACTGATTATGTATAGCCGACAGGCAAACCCTAGCGTTAATGTCGGCATAACTTTACGGTTTTCTCATACTCGATAGAGTTTGCCAAAATCATCATGCACACCCTAACGTGTATGGCAGGCTGATACAGTATTTTTATTACATTAGTGTCCACATCTGTCTTGTGAAGGTAAAGCTAGACGTTAAGTATCCATTAACGTCGCTCCAACATTTTATTTTAACTAAACACATAATGTAGATTCATCTTGTCACGTAAGCAGTGAATTTTATCTAAATTTTTACGTGTCTTGTTTTTAGCACAATTTTTTTTTTGTTTCTTAAGAAGACGGACGTCTACTGTGTAAGAATAGGTATAAAGATGACTCCACAAACAAATAAAAAGCCTGAATAATTAAACTTATTAATTTAGCTAAGGATATGATATACACTTGTATTTTTTTTACACTTTCGCGATTTTTTTTATCATCATCATGACATCCACTGCTGAACGAGCGATTTTGAGGTTTTTATAAATTATTAAAATTAAAAAGTATAATTCCAGACTTAGTACGATGCACTAGAACACTTCCATTCGATAAGTAAACGCTCAAACAACATTAAATTTGTTATGTGTCAAAAGTAGACGTTTTCCAAATTTAAATCAACTGACCCGAACTGGACGCGACGAAAATAACCGAACGCACCCGAATCGTTCCGAAAATAGTCGAACGCAGCCGAATCAGTCCGAAAATAACCGAACGCACAGCATCGCAGTGCCGACGTAATTCTTGACCCTATTTCAGAAATGTCTAAGTTCTAAAGTTAGATTATAATACTACCACAAACACGCAGTTTGTTCGGACAATAGTTTATTCAATTTTGTAGATATTCTTTCCCAAAGAAGGCTAAAAACGAAACTTGTCACTAGACTTGACATAAGTATTTTTTATAATTATATTATAATTCCCATTAGGATAGATACTCGTATTATATATTTACTTTGAAATTAATAGAAACAAATTGCATTTCATGGATACGTTTTGTTTTGTTTTTCATCATTATTTTATTACTGGCAATAAAGTTTTCGTTGCTAAATAAATCCATAAAACCATTAACTTTCAACAAAAAAGTAAAAATTGAATACTAAACTTTAATGCTTACGTGAACTTACTTTTACGCGAATAACATAATGTACAGCAAAATACTTTCTACATAATTTCACAAAACACTGTGAACCTACACAATTGTGAAACGTCGAAATGGGAAGCGAATATTCACGTTGCGTAAGCGCATAAGTTTGATGTAGACGTAACGGGCCCGCCCTCTCATTCACTGGTTACATTGAGAGCTTGCCAATTTTGTATCATAACCTAATATCAGGTTTATGGCCTAGTTTTTATAAGATTGGCAAAAAAACTATGTTAGATGTCCAAAAAATATTGAATATGATACCATCTACATAGTTTAATGTGAGTATAATATTTTCTGCAAACTATCTGGTGCAAAAATAAAATTGTAATTTGAAATTGGACATTGTTGATTTCAACTAATACAGTTTTTAAGATATAATTACTAAACATGAAATAAGTTAGTTTTTATTTATTCAAAACAGTAACTATGTAAAAATATATTAATTACAATTACTTAAAAATTTATTACAAAATAATTATATTTATGACTAAGGGAATAACCTTATACAGAGCACTGCAAGAAAAGGAAAGTTCGAAACAAACTCTATACCACATTGTTTGGAGGAGACCCGTGACCAGCAGTGGGACGTTTATGGGTTGAAATGAATTATATTTATAATTAATTCATCTTCCACTGAACCCGCCGCTATGTCTCCGGGTCAAATGCCACAGGAAGGGTTTGGCTTTCTCCAATTACCTTTAGGATGATGTTGTTGTTTCGGCGAACTCTTTGCATCAGAGAAGCTGTTCTTTTGCGAATGATAGCTTCATAGCCTTAGTGAACATGAACATGCCTGACGCACTTTAGAATCGCCGAACCCATTGGGTGGTCAGCCAACAGGTATCTTAAAGAGCACATCTGACGAATGAGCATCTATTTACGCTACCACTTCCGTAACTGTTTTATATAAATAACTGAACATAATTTTAAAATATATTCCGAGCGATACAATTTTAGAGAGAATTGGTACATCGTTGTTCGTTATCTATATTCCAAGCAACACGTGTTTTGTATTTGCAGGGTAGAGGCGATCGTAGCGTAGGCGCGTACTGACAATACTGACATGTTCGTTACGTCATCGTGGTTAAGCAACGTTCGGTGAGGTCAGTCCGTAGATGGGTGACCGTTTTTGGCACTTTCTTTATCGATCGGCTCTGCGCTTCAAATGTACCTAAAGCCGTTGGTCCCAATGTGGTAGTCGTAAGTCAAGTTGGAAGCCTTCAGGTGACTTGATAAATTCCAACACCAGGGTCTGTCTCAAACCTATTCGATGAGAAGAAGAAGATAAGCAAAGTATTATTTAGCTTCTTATATCGCCATATTTAGCATTACACCTTTATTGTCCGAAGAGGTAGACAGATATGTTTCACGTAGATTCATGTAATAGAAAACGAGTCTATTGTAATTAACTGAGCATATTTCCTAACTCTGAACTTCATGACAAAAACGCTATAGTTACTTTTTACTCGACCTGGGAACCGAATCACCTCTTGCACAATAGTTGTACGACGTAAGAATACTAGCTTCAGCTTGTGGTTCCGCCCTTGTGGTATGTCAGAAAAAGGAGCATTTATATTATTCCAGATTTCAATCTATCTGTGGGCCAAATTTCATACTAATCTTTGCAGCCGTTCTGGCGTGATTGTGTAACAAAAATTCATCCATACATCCTAAACAATATACGTAGTAGGATAAAATAATAGTGTAATATATTATATTCGCTACATCTAAATATAATTGACGTATCTATGTTTAAACAAATGTCATCATAATTTCCAGCCAGTATCTTCATCAAATTCCATAAACTATAACAAGCAACTATGGCTTTCAAACAAACCTCTGTGTATTAAAACAAATAAATATTTTAAAAAAGAATCATGAGTTTGACGTATGGTGTTCAGTTGTTTTATTTAGTGTCAAAAACACGATTCGTGTGATGGTGTGTGTTTATAAAATAGTCAAGGTCTTTTTGGCGAGATCAAAAAAGTTTCCAGTTATCCAATTCAAGGTCGGAATGCAATTAGAATAAACTATACAAACACTAGAATGAATACAATGCATTGCCGTCAACACGATTCCAGCTACGCCGGAAAGGGTAAACAAGATTTCAGGACTGGAAAAGTTAGGAACCGATATAAAATAAACCCGTTTAAAGAATATTACGTGGAATGGTGGCTGAATGGATAAGGGACCGGCGTTCAAATCACGCGATCCGAGTTCGATCCCGACCGGCAGTACCAATGTGGATTCCATTTTGTGGAATTTATATGTACTAGTCCAGTGACTTACCATCTGCTAACGGTAAAGGAAAACATCGTGAGAAAACCTATATACCCTAGAAGAAATTCTATGAGTATGTCTGATCCACCAACCCGCACTAGGCCAGCGTGATTATGGCCTACACCCTCTTAGCTCTCTAGATAGAGGAGAGGAGACCCGAGCCCAACAGTGGGACTTAATGAGTTGCTGATGACATGGAAGTAATTGTTTAGAAATATCGAACAAATCTTGTTGCTACCGAGTGTTGCTATTTCTGTATTAAATAATATATATGTAGGCACTTATTAATAGAGAATTACGTGTACTCATATTATGTATTAGATCATAAATTTATATGTATATACTATTTCTGTTCCGTGATTTTTCTCGCGTCGAATAAGATTTATACATTCTAATTTCACATACATCATACATGATCTATGTATATTATGAAACAAATTCTAAAGTTAGATAAAATTTAGGGACTACAGTTTAAGCCGATTACAAAACTCACAAAAAGTGGCTTATGGAAAATAACGTTTTTTTTATTTTATTTATGATCAAATCTAGATATATAGTTAAACAATTCCAGAACTCAGATAACATTTAGGTATGTTGAAATATAAATACCACTTACTCGTACCATCAGGCAGGCCGTACGCCTGTTTGCCACCGACGTGAAATAGAAAAACCCTACTAAATAATATATAATATTCTACCACATTCACACAGCGCCATCTAGTCCCAAAGTAAGTAATTGTGTTTGCTTGTGTTATGGGTACTAAACAACTGATATACTACTTAAATACATTTTTTTTTTGTAAATACATACCGTCCCATTAGAAGAATAATGTCTTATCTTCAGATAAAACAAAAATGAAATTATTATAAATTCGGCATTAAAAAACCGTAAACTAAGTATCAATTGATCAAATTTGTATTTTATACTGACTAAAGAATAAAATAAAAATTTGATCAATCGATAGTTTACGGTTTTTAATGCCGAATTTTTTAATAATTTCATTATGTTTTATGTGAAGATAAAACATTATTCTTCTAATGGGACGATACATATTATAGGTAAATTACACCCAGACACTGAACAAACATTTATGTTCATCACACAAAAAATTGTCCTGGGTGGGGATCGAACCCTCGGCTTAGCAGTCAGGGTCCCTAACCACTAGACCAATAGGCCAGTCGAAACTAAAGAAAACTAAAGATCTTAATAACTATTACCAAATTATTTACAAAAATAACAAAATTGTATAAAAAACGTATACCTTGCCGGGAATTTTTGTATATCACTACCAATACTACACACATTCTTATAAACGGTGTCGTTTCACGACATACTTAAGGCATAAAGCAAGAGCTCTTCCTAGAAAACCGCTTCAAACTGATATTGACGTACTCAGCCGTAGTCTAATGTTAAAGTTAATACTGCTCGCCTACTGTATGATGTAGGTTACCTACTTTATTCCTTAGAGATTTGTACACAGAAATCTGAGTTTATTGAATGAAGATATCCGAATGACGATTCGAATTTGAATTTATGTGATTATAATAGCCAATTATTACTATCAACCAGACACATTTGAGGAGTGACTTTTCAAAAGGACTTCTTTCAGTATAAACAGTTTTTTCAGAGACTGGTAAAAACTGATAACTTATAATATATTAATAATTTAACTATGTAATATTTATGTACCTATTCTAGCTATTGTGGTTAATAGTTTCTCAGTTTTTGGAAAAAAAACCCATAAACCAGAAATAAGTATTTTTTGCTCCACAACGTGTTGTTTGGGTTCATTTTTCTATGGGAAATAAGACGTTTTATCACCGAAAACTTCGATAATACGATGTGTTTTTATACAAAAAATCGATTTGCATTAAAAAAAAATCTCTCGAAACCCGAAATAAGCCCTTTTGGAAAGTCACTCCTCATTTGTTTCTTAACTCTGGGCTAATACTAAAAATTTAATGATAGAAAAACTCATTCGAAATCGAACCCGAGACCTCTTCCTCTGTAATCGTATTCATTTACCACTGCGAGGCAGTTGAAAATATTAATCGTGTGAAAAATAAACTTGCGATTAAGGGATTACTAATTTATAGTTAAGCAATTATCTACATAATATTCAATGTAGCTAAAATTGACACCCAGTTCACGTCTCCAATAATACAACGTAATAAATTCTGAAGACACCACTTGAACATCAAACAATCTTCTAGTCTAGACAATATCGCTGCAAACTTCGATACAAGCGGTGCTTAACAAACCAGTGAGTCCAGTGAGAAGCTAACCAGTGAAATACTTTGAAGCAGTGACACTGCAACGCAATTTAAAGTTGTGCAAGCTCAAAGCAGTTTGAAGTTAAACCGAAGCGTTATCTATTTTGTAAAATAACGTTTGAACTTGTTGGAGAAGCAAATTGGCTTCTGGATTAAACCTCGTTACTGTTTTAAGAGATATTATTTTATAGGGTGAAAGAATTGTCTTTTTAACGAAAACTGATGATACTGCTAACTACTTTTTTTATTTCGGCCTGTAAAATTAGTTGGTAGTAGTTTGGATGAAAATCTATCTCTTACATAATTTTGAACCTACGCCACATTTTTTTCTTCCCATTAACAATTGGCTTACATAAAATACATTCGTCAATAATATACAAGAAAAATTTAAGCAAAAAACAGAATTAAAAGTGAGCGAGAAATCTAAATTTAACTTCGGAAGGTATATTTTAATATTCCAGTACTCACGGCAGTCGTAAAAAATTTCAATCTTGCATTTTTACAAGAAGGTGCATAGCAAAAAGTATTTCAATATTAGTGACCGGTATTCCCGGCGACTGCATGAATAGTCTGTGGAACTATTAGATGATTTTGTTAGCTATATCAACGAATGAAATGAAATGTCTGCATTCAAAAAGCTCCAAGGTTCCTATTATATTTTTCATTTGCATTTCATTGTATTTAGTTAATCATTTAAAGATATATTAAATATTTCTTTACTTTTTCTGCACATGAGTGAATTAGTAGCCGTTTTTAGGCTTTTGAATCGAGAATTCGCTTATATTAATAAATGTAAACAAATTATGTACATACCTAATTACCTTTTTAATTACCCCCTTTGTTTTGTATGACAACTCCTGCATTATTACATATGTTAGCCTGTAAGGTTCTATTTATCTATGGGATCCATGCAATCCCGAAATAAATGGATTATTATTATCAGTCAAAAAGCCCTGTGTAACGGAGGATTATACAAACACAATTGGGCACAAAGTACACCCATACATTTATGAATCACAAAAATATTTTTCGTAATAATCGAACGGTTTTATTTGACCAATTGATAAAATTCGTCTCCTAATTTCTCTTTTCCCTAAATTTTCGTGACAAGTACGACGTGACGCTGTAAGCGGCAACGGCATTTATAGAAAACAATAGCCTTACAAATCTAGAATACAATACTCCAATTTATATTAAATCCAATACTCAAAACAAAATTTAATTAAGCAATTATTATCTTACTCGACCACAAATTAGCCACTACTGCACCTCATAACGCTTAGACAAATATAATTTGGATAAGCCCTCTTATACACTTACGACCGAATTTATGGAAACCAACAACAAAATCTATTCCAGTCTTTATTTATATTTAAGACGCACGTGCCTTGAAACACGGGCTTAATTTAGAAGCTTTTGAGTGTTCATTATTAAATTAATTGTTAAGTGCACAGTTCAGTTTAAATTGTAAATAGTTAATGAAAGGCTTGGAGATCATTAAAGCTTTAAGTGGTAAGATAATTATTTTATCATCTGTTCAAATGGTTTCAAATGTTTTAAAAGTGAAATGAATAGGTAACTAGACGACTATAATTTTTTGTGACACATGTGACACGGGAAAACGTATTACGTATCGGCAAATATTTAAATATCCACAGATAAATAAATATCTAAATATTTTTTTTAGTAAGAAAAAATTTTGTTTTCTTTAAAACCAATTCACGTTTATTTGTGTCGACTCATTCCAGTGCTAGGATAAAATTTTGTCAACCACTAATGATGTCCAGAGCTCATTGGGGGCGGAAGGAATTTCAAGGGCTTAGCAACACGCAGGTGATGCCTTCAAACTCCTCCCCTGCCCCCCCATGGACTCTGAACACCACTAATCACCAACAAGAACACAACACCACGTTTTTATGACTACGGTCTTTTGTAGGTCAGACTTACTTCCCCAGGCGAGTGGCTCAGATTAAACGGAAAATACATACTGCGCCCTACTCTCTTAATACTCTCTTCATCATCACCATCACTACAACCCATATATCTCCCACTACTGGACACGGGTCTCCTCCAAAGATTGGGGAGGGAATTTAGTATTCTATACCACGTTGACCAGACGGGTTGGTACAGAGTTTCGTATCTAATTTTCCTTTTCTAGCAGTGCTGTGGTCTGCTTAAGGTCCTCCCTTAGTCTCTACTCCCTTAGTCGCCTTGTACGACACCCACGGGTTGAAATGGGGTAGTAACATTATGTATTCTTAATCCATCACTACACAGACAAGATAAGAAGCTCTTACTACTCCATTAATACTCCCTTATTACTCTTAATACTCTCTTAATACATTGATTGCTAAAACCGCTCTATATTTATATCTTGTACTTCAACCGCTTGCTGCCAAACGTTATATTTTTTCTCAAGGTCACATTTAATGCGTATTACTGTTTACTGAGAGCATTCATATTGATTGAGATAGCCCCCTACACGCGCTTCGTATTAAAAATATACCATTACATGTCTAATCAAAAATATATAGGCACCTACCAGTCGAGATAAATTTCTTTAATACATTTTCGTGATACGGAAAATTTCTCTCACGATGGTGGCTAAAATAACAATTAAAAGAATGAAAATTATATTGTTATATGCTTTAGTGTTTCTTATTTAATGTTATTGGAATAAAAACCTTAAAATAATTTTACTAAGTCTATTTGGATATTTTTCAACCATTCCGTTGTTTACGAATTGAATTAAGATGATAGGAAGATCAGGCTGTAAGGATTAACTAAGTTCACCACCACCATCATCATCAAATATCAACCTGATGACGTCCACTGCTGCACATAGGCCTCACCTAATTACTAAAGATAAATTTTATCAATTAGAAATGTAACCTTATGATAAAAATCCCACTTAAAACTATTATAAACTGCGGTAGAGTTTGTGTGCTTCTTTACGCTAAATAGCTAGGATCAATTTCAGCCTCGTATTTTATAAGAACGTGTGAAAATTTCGTCCAAACGATCAAGATTTGTTGTGACGTAAACATCCTATAGTTATATGTTCATAACTTCACCTAAAACTTCAGCTTTGTTCATGTACAAGTTAGTTTAGGCAAAAGTCAGTTTATTATGCATGAGGGTTAACCAATTTGCGATTGTAAACATGTCCGAGATTAATGAGTAAATCAACCAAATACCATTAGGAAAGGTCTCTAATAGCCCATCAGAGCGATATGTGACAAGACTCTTACACTTTCTTTCCTTAAGGAGTATGTTATATTACGCCTCCTTCATACATTTTATTGAGAATATATTTTTCTAAACATAGACATGTTTTTTACATAGAACAATTCATTTTATCTCTTTTTTACAATAAAGAGGCACACATATTGACTTTTCGGTGATAACTTACCTAATTTATTGAGTTAACAAGTTTTTCTTGGGCTATTTGTTTTTTTTTTTTTTTTTAATTTCGTTTTGTTTGTATTGTATATATATAGTTTTAATACGTAAGTAGGTGTTTAATTTAATTATTTTCATTATTGTAATTATCTTCTCTAAATAAAAAATTCAGGTGATAGATTTACTGAGAAAAATAAAAATAAAAACAAGAAAAATTTTACTCTGTCAATACGCGGGCCTCTTTATTGTAGAAAAGTTACAAAATGAATAGTTCTATGTAAAGAAGTGTCTATGCTTAGATAAAACTATCCTCAGTAAAATTTATGGAGGAGACGTGTTGGAACATCCACCTTAAAGGTAGCTCACACACTTACTGTGATTCAATTGTCTCTAGGGACAAATGGCATTTGATCCTTGGACGATATACTTCGTGAAGGCGTTAAAGGACACTTTGCGATAACAGACACAGAGAGTAAATAAATAAAAAAGATATAGCCCATTATAATATAGATACGGGAACGTAAGTACTTAAGTGGTTATGAGAAGGACTAATGGCATATTTTGTCAAAATTCTAACTTTCGTAGCCAGATCCATAGATAGATATTGAAATCGGCCGTAAGTGCCGAACTCAGAGACGTTTATTTAGTAAAAATGTGTAATACTGAAGTCTATACGCCTAAAGACGATTATTCAATAAAAAAATTGTGTTAATGACAGATTACTGCTAATTGACTTCTCTGAGTGCAGTAGTAATAGACGGAACTGAAAAGTTATGGGGAAGACCTTTATTCAGCAATTAAATGATTTTTTAATTCATAATTTCGACGTCACTATATTGGTCGAATTGACTCTACAAAGACCATTCAAAATCCCCGTATTTTTATATTTCGTGAGAAAAAAATGTTTTTATATTTTGTTGTTTCCGTCATGTATAGATACACAAATTATGAAATATTACTAAGACGCAACAAACAGAGAAACTAGTGTCAAAATAATATAAATAATGGACTGTGAATATTATTTATAAACATTAATATTTTATGGAAGCCATCATAACTGATAGATGCTTTCAAAGTAAATTACGTGCCACATTATTTGATTTGAGGAAAAAAAAATATAAAAACAATTTATATGTTCACACTAGTCGTAAAAGTCAAGAAGAAAATAGGTAATCCGCGCGTAAAATATGGCAACATCGACCCCTTATCGGAGAAAAGTAAATATATTTTCGAGAAAAAAACATTATAATAAACTGATGTGCTTTCCTTTTATTTTCTGTTAGATATTCTGCGTTACAACCACGTTTTTATAGGAAAATGGGAGAATAGGTTTTATAAAACGAAAACATGAGGTGGGTGTAGAAAATATACGTTTATTAATTAATGTACCTTTGATAGCGCCGGTGCCTTTGATGTATGTTTATGGGACGGATAATGATGATATATCTGGTAGATAGAATAAAAAATATTTGTTTATCAAACAGATATAGCTTGTTTTCGGTAAAGCGATTTTACTATGTAATAATGTTTTGAAGCAGTTATCACTATTTGCTATTAAAATTAGGAAGTTAGTTCTGCTTTCATCGGCATTTATAATCTATATACATATATATAAAAATCAATGCCACTTTTTCTTGTAATTTTATAACTCAAGAACGGGCTCACCTATCCAAACCAAATGTTTAGGCTTTGTTTCCTTATTGTCGATTGAATTCAGTAAATGTAGAGATATTTACATCATAATATATCTTAAAACTAGAGAGCTGAGAGGGTTTAGGCCATAATCCACTCACGCTGGCCTAGTGCGGGTTAGTGGATCAGACATACTCATAGAATTTCTTCTAGGGTATGTGGGTTTCCTCACTAAACCCTCTCAGCTCTCTAGTTAGAGGAGAGGAGATCCGAGCCCAGCAGTGGGACTTAATGGGCTGCTGACGAAATGAAAAATATCTTAAAAGTTATACACAACTAACCTAAAAAAAAAAGAACCAGATACTCTATTCATATCTGATTGAGGTCAGATTCCTGAGGGAACGTACCCAAAATGCTAGCCACATTACCGCGTTGGATGGCAAGGCTAATGTGTTGCCCCAGGTAGTGGATAGCCTTTGGGTCATGTGATACCTCAGAAATGGAACCCATGGAACCCTTCTAGGATTACTCCGTTGTTCGTATGTTTGTCTAAAGAGATTGTTTCAAATAAAGTACTTTTTATAGCATTTTTATCAGTATGCTATACGAAGGTATATTTTAGTACAGAAACGATAAGCCATATAGTAAAGGTCTACCCTTAAGACATTCGTGTTCTTCGGTCCAGAAGGTTATAATCACGCTACGGTCAATAGGAGCGGAGCAGTAGCTAATTAAAGAGCGAGCCCCACGTGACTTCTATTAATGTAATATTAATAACTTTAAGATGGAAGCCTCGAAATAAAATACTTACTGTACAAATCTGTCTTGCCAATCAGTACCTCACTGGAATCCTTCTGTAAGGAGAAAAGGACCTATACGTATTAATAAATTCCTCTGTGTCCATCCTTTGGGTATTAATGAGGTAATAAAATAACTTTTTTCTTTCGTATGTGGAATTGTAGATTTTTCGTATTGGGTCACCCCAGGGCGATTTCGTATTAACGCATATTCTCTACGCTCTTTAAAACATAATATATTTGCACGATGACGTAAATATGAGTCGTAAAAGCGCATCGTCACACAGAATTGTTGTTGCTTTATCACGGTTGCTTGTCGTAACGAGGTGGGCAGGAGTCCAGGTAGTAAAGATCTTACTAGGTCACTTGTTCATACCTGGTTTGAAAAGGTTATTTTTGTATGAAACATAATTATAGTCAATGTATATAATGTATAAAGAATGTGACACTCAAATACTAATACATTTAATTGATAAGCTTTGCTAATGTAATGTCAAGATTAAAAATTAAAAACAAAACATTAATGACAGTCTTTACGCACAGAGTATAAATTGTAATCAATAAAAAAACAATTATTATGATACAGTTCTTGATGACAGCTGTGTCGTAATTTTTTTTTCATTACGATACAGTTTCATGGAGGTTGCAATGCTGTTTTACATGAGTTACAGATAATTTAGAAAAACTTTTTCATTCATAATCTGTGGATCCCGTCCACAGATTATGTAGAAAAAGTTTTTGCAACACACGATTTTGGCGGTAATCGTTTGCAAATAAATGCAAACATGAGTCGTAATTTTACACAAATTTCATATCTATTTCATGAGATTAGACAAAGTAGTGTATGAAACTTTACATAATGAGTGTTCTTAAAAAGTTTGTCGACTAAAAGTACATGGTACTAAAGTTGATAAAGTGGACACGCTAAATAGTTCGTACAGAGCTGTCAGTTGTCACCTACAAGCCTGTGGCAAATGTAGACATTACCACTACTAACATGCATTCAGCTCTGCGCTACAAACTTGCAAATTACTTTGTATGTATTCAGTAACACGACGCACCCCAGTACTTGCACATTTACAATTAGCAGAATCTAATTTAGACTCGACTGACGGTGAATACAGGAGTTCTAAGATTGTTTTAGCAAATAGATTGTACCTAGGCATCGTTTGTTTGTTTTAACACTTTATTGCACACAAGAAAATAATAAATACAATTACAATATATACAAAAAGCATGTACAAAGGCGAGCTTAACTCAGAATGAGTTTTCTTACAGCAAACCTTAGAGTGTAGAGGAGATAAGCGTAAAGAATCGTTTTAGTTTTGTTGACATTAATGTTAAGGATCAACTGTTTTTTTTTAACACAATTTATTGACATAACCAGCCTTCCACAAGCGGACTTATTTGCAATAACACCTGCCCCCTAGACAAATAGCAAGTCGCTGAATCTATTCGAAGTATTTAAATGTCACTTCAATATAATTATTTGAACACATCCCTGACTTATGTCATGGCTTATGCCATTGACACACGCAATCAATAGACAAATTTTACATGTCGATAGATAGATCGAATCGATTGCCACTTTTCGAGGGGCTGTCCAAACGAGAGATATACAATGACGTGTAAGATACCTTATTTATGTTCGCGTGAATGCCTGAATTATCTCATTTATAATAGATTTCAAGAGCATTAGTGGTTATACTTCGAAAAAAATCAGTAGACACCACAGTATGTACTAAACATATGTACCTTCGCAAAAAATTAACCCAAAACTCTTACGAAAATTTATAGATCAGGTAACTTTTGATATAAATTCTGCCACCTGGCAGTTTACCGGCCATGAAATAAATCTCAAAGTTTCTAAAGAAATTGCTTACATACAGTGAGGTGGCCGGAAAAAAATCCTTTCAGATGAAAATTTCATATAAATTTGTCAATAATAATAGGAATTCACACGAACATGCATGAACTTCCATGATTGTCATGTAGGTACATAATTTATTTTGCTAGACGTTTCGATTAGATAGACAGTGTCACAAGCTGACTGGTGAGGCAATAAAGGAATCCGTTAATAAAGGAATTTCATGTGAAACTGCGAAATTTATTTCATAGTAAGCATATTACTTCAATGGAAAAAGGAACACGTGCTCGTTGACAATGTTTGTTTCAACAATGAGGATGCTAACTGCTAAGAACAAGTCCCCCAAACCACACATCATTCATCATTTCAACGCATAAACCTCCCACTGCTGGACACGGGTCTCCTCCACAGAAATTGAAGGTAATTTAGCCTACTATACCACGCTGGCCCGACGGGTTGGTATAGGGTTTGTTTCGAATTTACCTTTTCTCGCAGTGCTCTTGTCTGCTTTAGGTTACTCCCTTAGTCCCCTTTTACGACACCCACGGGCTGAGATGGGGTAGTGACATTATGTATTCTTAATACGTCACTATACGGACGATGACGGACAGACCACACACGCAGTCAAATTTCGATAGGTAATTCTATTTCTATTAAATCTATGGCTACTCCCGATAAGATATTAATTCGGGCCATCTACATTAGTTACGCTATGAACCGCATCTATTTCGGATTCACTCGTTTTATTAGTAATATTATTGATATTATCGTTACGTTGCTGTTTTACAGCTCTGGCTTGCAGCCAAAAGTAACAATTCGCCGTAAAATTGCAAGTGTTTACTAACTGGGATACAAAACTATACACACGGTTGGAAAACTAGTTTGGGTTTAGTTTGCATTGTTTCAACTGGTGATAGGAAAAGTTTTAACTTGGGTACATGTATACCCAATTCGAAACGTCAAAAAATTCATTAATTGACTTAACATTCGACAATCTACCGCTATTGACCGAATGTCTCCGGCTTGAAATGCTAATGTTTAACTCTGAACTGGTAGAGAAAGAATGTTTCTGGGAAATAATAAACATCAAGCCTTTTTTTAGAAACAAAGCTTATACCAACCCGTCTGGCCTGCGTGGTATAGTAGACTAAATTCCCTCCACATTCTTTGGAGTAGACCCGTGCCCAGCAGTGGGAAGTTTATGGATTGAAATGATGATGGCCTGTTGTTTCTGCTTCAGTGGAGGCTGAGTTTTTAAAGCCTGAATAAACCTTATAAACCAAGATTCAAGATATAAAAGTAAAATTCAAGATTTATTAATATACGAATACGAATACAGAAATATTTATTGATTTTAAACGGGAATTCACGCGATTATGATTTACGTATTTACATATCTTATGGTGCTTGACGTTTCGACCAGGTTACACCGGCCGTAGTCACAAGCTGACTGTGACCACGGTCATAATCGCGTGAATTCCCGTTTAAAATCAATAAATATTATCATGCAACGCGAAAGTTTAAAAGTAATCACACAGAAACATTGAAACTTGAACTAAAACTCGGTTAAAAACTCCACCCAAACAATAAACAGTCCAAAATAAAATCTTTGTCTCTCGAGTGTCCTACATCTTCGGTTCATAAAGCCTCTCATCTCGTTAGCTGGCTAGGTAAATGGTCATCGGGCCATATCTGGCCAGCCTGGCCGTAATCCCCGACGTCAACCTCATTCATCAACGTTCGGAGTACTCATAAACTTTCCCAGTACATCGTAATGTTTTTATCTTGCTTTGTCTGTTGAACCAAGTCAGAATATTGCTAATGCTACATAGGTTTTAGCTAAAGGTTTGTAAGTGAATTTGTTGCGTGGAATGGTAGATTAGAAAAAAAGAATCAATCATCAATTTCTATTTGATTTAATGAAGTCGCAAATAAAATAAAATTTTGTACGAAAACCAGTTTCAAAAAATGTTATGCGTTGCCTTTCAAATTTGTCAATATTGGTGTTTTACCAGTGAAAATACGAATTATCATAGACAAGATATCTTATTCCTATTCATTTCGTGGTACCAACTCAATCTCCCAGATATTGTTGAATATTTTAAATATTTTCTTCACACTTCTGACGTAAGCTTTTACACAACTACAAAAATAAACCAAACTGCTCCTACATATTTATAAAACGATAAAATATTCAGTAAAACAAATATTATAATAACATTAATCTCCCAAACAGAATAACAAAACAATATATCATTTTTAACGAACAAAAAACGTGACTAAAAACGTACAATTTTGCGCCAATTATGTATATTGAAAAGTCGTTTCGTTTTCGTTTTCGAACACACGCAATCTGATACGAACACGTTCAGAACGGAATTAGTTACCTTTTTTTATTTGAAACCGATTTTCAGAAAACAACGTAACAAAAGATTGGAAACTTAGTTTTGTGCGTGTCTGTAGCTATTATAAACTGTGAGATTCATTATGAACTTAAGTTGGAAAGGTAAAAAACAAATTAGTTTGAAATTGCCTGTCATGTTGCGGAACACAAGTTACGAAGCTGTGAAAGTTTGTTTGTTAAATCATTTGTTTTCAATTTACATTCACCCTTGCAATGTATTATTGGAACACGATGTATGTGACAGTTTTATAGAAGAACAGTTCAATTGAAGATTGTGTTAAGGACTCAACAGTAATTTTTTTCTTTATGTTATTCATTTAGTAGTAAAAGATACAACGTGAAAATATCAAAGCAATCTTTTACTCCAATGAGATTTGATGCTAGCAATTACTTGTCATTGCCGATGACTTATAATCTTGTAGATATAGGAATTACCTAACTCGTCTACTACCAATTTAAAAAATTACAAAGAAACAATAAGCACCGTTAGAGTTGATTACGATTCTAAATTAAAAATTCTTATACTTGTACTTACATAGTGCTTCTGTTTATGAATGCTTTCTTTCCATTGAAAACTCTCAAATTAAGAGCATTTTTTACAAAAAATGGTTGCACAGTTGCACACATATTTATTATAGTGTTTGCAACTATAAATTTAGTTTCAACAAAATTACTTCATAACCTTATAACATTCTTTGGAGAAGACCCGTGCGACCCGTCGAACGTTTATGTGTTGAAATGATGATGACGAAAAACACTTCTGTACAATTCTTTAGACAAATAATACGCTAGTGTCATAGCATAGTTTGAAACAAATATTGTGTTCGAAAACTTTACAAACGTACTTTTGAATTGCCACAAAAAGGACCGAAGTTATTAATAGCTTTAGACTGAAATTCAACAATATGAAGAGGAATTTAACAATGAAACAAAGATGAGATGTCCCAGTGGCTACGTGCGATGGGGTCGGAAACGGCGCGGCGGACAACGCTTCCGACACCTTTGATCCATCTGCTGATAAGAGATGACAGGGAACTGGCGCAAAACCGTTACAGAAACGTGTACTTGATAAAGACAGAAGATAGATATTCTTCAACCTGGTATATTATTTAAATTGTAAATCATTTGCATTTTAAGAAGCAATCCCAACATTTACTTAACAAACAGCTGATTGTCTTTAGATTTCAGTAAAGAGCATTTCGAGGAATAGTGTAACTTTCTTTCTTTTTTATCGAATGAGTATGAGGCACACCCTAGTTTTCTCGTAGCATTACTGAGGTGCTGAGTGCGGTACTGAGATGTTTATTCATCATCATCATCATCATCATCATTTCGACAGAGTGCTATGGCGCGTGTTAGGAGAGGCCTACGTCCAGCAGTGGACTGCAATACTGCCCTACTAAGCGCAAAAGCGGTATCTCAAAAAAAATCGAAAATTTGATTTTTATGGCATCGGATAGCTTAGACAAATACGCGTCTATTGAACTAAGACTTATAGCGGTATGTTACTTAAAAAGTATAAAAAAACGTTAAGAAAGTTTTCTCTATCTCAGTTTGACCTTAAATTTCTAAGGATATTAGAGGTATATCAATATAACGTAGGCAACCAGCCGTATATTTAAATACCGCCAAAATCTCTTTAAAAACAGGAGCGTTTTACGCACGTCGCGGCGTCGTGTTCTAAGCCAATAAGCGGCATAACCACAGAACGACTATACTCACTGACAATGATATTGTATGTTCACCTTTTTTAACATACAATATCATTGCTCACTGACTTACCACTACAACGCTTAGTATTTTTGGGCTTACTTGATCCGCAAATCATGAGATACGGCTGCAGCTACAAGTCAAATTGATCTTTAAGGCCTATTCTATACGGTCGGATTTCTAATACATCTTTCAATGATTTGTCCCTGCCTAGGCTAATATTCGTGTCATTCATCATCAGCAACCCAATAAGTCCCACTGCTGGACTCGGATCTCCTCTCTTCTATCTAGAGAGCTGAGAGGGTTTAGTACTTAATCCACTCACGCTGGCCTAGTGCGGTTTAGTGGATTATACATACTCATAGAATTTCTTCTGGGGTATGTACTTCTAGGGTTTCCTCACGATGTTTTCCTTCACCGTTAGCAGAAGGTAGGTAAGTCACTTGACTAGTACATATAAATCCCACAAAGTGGAATCCACATTGGTACTGCTGGTTGGGATCGAACTCGGACAGCGTGATTTGCACGCCGGCCCCTTATCCGTTCAGCCATCAATATTCGTATCATTACTTGTTTGTAATTGTTGTAAACAAGTGGCTTAAAATACTGTTAATTCATAAGTTCAGTGGTGTGATTGTGTGCTTCAACAATCAGGTAGGTAACTGTTAATATACTCAGTTAAGAGTATCTATAATTTGAATGTTAATTTTGGTAAAAGTAATATCCTGTAAACTCTATGCGGTACTTTGATGTCTGAATTTGTGTACAAGATATATCGCAGATACAATGGTTTTACTAAAAAATAACTTAATAATCAAGTAGATATAACAGAAGTACAACTTTTGTTGAGTTTACAAAATATATGATTTTGCATTATACCCCAAAAAAAGAATGTCCTTTTGGAGAGAACTCCTTACTTTTGACTGATTAGAATTCATAGAACACGTTTATTTTTTTAATATGTTTTTTTATGATTATAAATTTAAATAATAAAAGAATTTATAAGTACACTTTGATTTATTTTTTTCTTTATAAGAATATGTTTTTTATTCGACTGAAAATTCATGTCTTTTTGTATACAAGCATGTTAGGTGAAACGCTAACCAAAAGGCGGCAACTCAAATCTTAAGTTTGTAATTACTAAGCGGTGTAGCAGTATCTGATGGTTAAGGCATTTCCACGTATATTTTACATATTTTAACTATTGTAATAGAAAACATACCTAATATTATATATAAATTACATTTAATAACCCAAAATAACAATCTATAAATTAACAAAAAAATGAATTTTACATAACGTCAATTATCTCGAAACTAGCTTTCATTGAGATACCGCTTTTGCGCTTAGTAGGGCAGAATAGGCTTAGATGTTTATTACAATCGACGAAATTAAGCAGCAATTTTTTTAATTTTTGAAACTTTGAACAAAATTTTTGATCGCGGTGCTTGCTCTCTAATATGATCAGATACTATAAAGATATTATTTTTGTCTCCCGCTTTGCTATGCATAATTTCTTTCCAACTCCTCTATTTACTGGCGACTTTATTTATTTACGACTGGCCTGTTGGTCTAGTGGTTAGTGACCCTGACTGCTAAGCCGGAGGTCGTGGGTTCGATCCCCACCCAGGACAAATCTTTGTGTGATGAGCATAAAGGCTTGTTCTGTGTCTGGGTGTAATTTATCTATAATATGTATGTCTTTACAAAAAAAATAATATTTAAGTAGTATATCAGTAGTTTAGTACCCATAACACAAGCAAATATAATTGCTTACTTTGGGACTAGATGGCGCTGTGTGAATGTGGTAGAATATTATTATTATTATTATATTATTACTTCTGATTAATTTCGTTGCGGATTCCAAGACAGTACGTTAGGCATTCTCTGAGACTCCAGAGTGTCAAAACTGTGTGTTTGCAAGTGCCATGCCTGTTAATCCTAGCTCACAGGAGTTGCAGCGGTAGGCATGAGGGTGGGATTGTCCCGTAGTAATATAAAAGAACTTGTGGGACGAAATAGGCTAATAAAAAGTACTTTAAAAATAGTTTACGATTCACCACAATAATTAACAATGCAAGCAGGAATACAAACGTCAGAACTTGTCAGGCGGACTAAGAAATGTGTCCGGCACGGTTGGATCACTGATAAACGCTTAGGCGAAGCATTTTGATAGGTGCCACTCTTATTTCATTAGAGTATGACATTTCCGACTTAGTAATACCACAGTTTTATGAAAGTTCTTCTACTGTGGTAGACAATGCTAGTGAAGTAATGACGTCACAAGGAGGGCGTTACGTGGCTTCAATTGTTATCAAATATGACATTATAACAATAGGACAGCATTTAGTTCTGCACAGATATTCATCATCATCTCAGCCTATTGCAGTCAGTGGACTGCAGTGAGACAGCAGTGGCTGGACATAGACCTTTCCTAACACGCGCCATTACACTCGGTCCTCCGCCTTCCGCATCCAGTCAGATATTCATGTCTGAATAAAATAGTGAGATAGATTTTTTGAAAAGGGAAAAATAAGACTGACTGGCCTGTTGGTCTAGTGGTTAGTGACCCTGACTGCTAAGCCGGAGGTCGTGGGTTCGATCCCCACCCAGGACAAGTCTTTGTGTGATGAGCATAAAGGTTTGTTCTGTGTCTGGGTGTAATTTATCTATAATATGTATGTATTTACAAATAAAAAATGTATTTAAGTAGTATATCAGTTGTTTAGTACCCATAACACAAGCAAATACAATTGCTTACTTTGGGACTAGATGGCGCTGTGTGAATGTGGTAGAATATTATTATATTATTATATATACGCTATGAAAGCCAACTGCTATTTGGGCCCTTTTAACCGATTTTAAAAACAATTAGTGCCCTGCTAAGTAGTAGTGGGTTCGAATCACACACGAAATAAATATTTGTGAGGTTCATAGAATGTGGTATTAACGTGGTATATATTATTATGTGGTAAGAACTTTGTGTTCGTTTTGTATGTTTGTAAAAGCCCCGCAACATAGGGGTAATGTAATGCGGGATTTACCTGACTGCCAAAAAAGGAGGGTAATGTTTTTAATGAAATAATATAAATGTATATTGTATTTAAACCTTATATAATCGTCAATAGATTCACTGTAATTCGCTTAACACACGTCAAAATTGACTTAGTAACATGACACGGACTGAATCAATTAAACATTTGGCATCGCTCTCTGGCAGACAAGTTCTTTAGATTAACTCATCTGCTGACGTCAGCATCGCACCCCGCATAATGTACTGTTTAATTTATATTAAATATCATTAGTTCTTCTCCAAATAATGTGGAGGGAATTTAGCCTACTATACCACGCTGGCCAGACGAGTTGGTATATTTGGTATAGGGTTTGTTTCGAATTGTTCAGTGCTCTTGTCTGCATAAGGTTACTCAGTCGCTTTTTACGACACCAACGGGTTGAGATGGGTTGACATTATGTATTCTTAATCCGTCACTACCTACACAGATAAATAAACAATAGATTTTCGAAAATTTGGCGTTCAAAGTGTTAATTTAGTAAGCTCAACCTGCTTTTGTATTACTTTGTTCAATCACAAAAAAAAAAATAAACGAAATGCAGATTTTAGAATCTTCAAAAAGTATGCTATTTATTTTTATTATAAAGACTGGCCTGTTGGTCTAGTGGTTAGTGACCCTGACTGCTAAGCCGGAGGTCGTGGGTTCGATCCCCACCCAGGACAAATCTTTGTGTGATGAGCATAAAGGTTTGTTCTGTGTCTGGGTGTAATTTATCTATAATATGTATGTATTTACAAAAAAAAAAATGTATTTAAGTAGTATATCAGTTGTTTAGTACCCATAACACAAGCAAATATAATTGCTTACTGTGGGACTAGATGGCGCTGTGTGAATGTGGTAGAATATTATATTATTATTATTATTATTATTTACCTTTGCACATTAAAGTTTGGATAAAACTTCAGTTTTTACCGTCTTGTTACCTTGGCCTAAAACTTTTAAACTGTTATATTTTGTCCCCAGTCTTATTTAAACTTAAGTAGTAAACATGTTGTCGTTCTTTTCCGTTAGAAAAATAAGTCGGAAACAAGTTTTAAAGTATATCTTATAAAAAAGGTTAAGAATTTTGCAAGACAAATTTTGTAGCTCTTCATTACTTGATTACATTAATCGAAGTAGAGATTGAAGTCTAATTAAATGTTACTTTAGAATTATCTATCTACACAAACAAGGTACCTAACAGGAAACCTTTTAAAACTTATAATTACATACGGCCTGCCTGATGGTAAGTTGTTACCGCAGCCAAATGCCTGCAACACCAGAGCATAACAAGCTTTTTGTTGACCCTTAAAAAACCTCCTTTTTTGAAAAAACTTATACCAGAAAAAACTTTTTTCAGCTTCTCCTACAAATAAAATTTTATCAAGCATCAAAGACCTACCTACCCCACGAGTGAGCACAAATGGTGATGACGTCATAACCTTTGATGTAAGATGAAACAGATTAATTCTGTGAAACATTTATGAGCGTGTGGCTGATTGATGTACATTGTACAATAACGTGTTCGTTCCGCTACTATGTGCCTCAGGTATATTAAGACTAGCCACTATTCAACAAGCAATCTGATTTCGATATTTATGAGGTATCTATATGTTAATGTAATTTACGTGACACCAGCGAACGACGCGACGTGTCGCCGCATTATATCACGGCGACATGTCGTGGTGTCATGTCGCTGCAGTCATGATTCCGAACCCGAATGCAAGCGACAAAAGCAGATAGCATCACCGGATACGTACGTACATATATAAATCACGCCTCTTTCCCAACAGAGGGGTAGACAGAGACTATTTCCTTCTTCTTGCTACGATTCTGACATACATCTGTGGCTTCTTCAATATTCATCAGTCTTTTCATGCAATCTCGCTAGTTTGACTGTCACCGTGGCGCAGTGGTTAAGGTGGTCGCCTCGCCACTACATCGCCGTGCTGGGTGACGTGGGTTCGATTCCCACACGAGACAAATATTTGTGTGATTCATAGATATTTGTTTCTAGTCTGGGTGTACTTTGTGTCCGTTAGTTTCATGTTTGTAAAGCTCCCCGCGACACAGGGCTTGTTCCCTAGTGCGGGCGTTGTCTTTTTAATGAAAATGAAAAATACGTACGTACATATATAAATCACGCCTCTTTCCCAACAGAGGGGTAGACAGAGACTATTTCCTTCTTCTTGCTACGATTCTGACATACATCTGTGGCTTCTTCAATATTCATCAGTCTTTTCATGCATTCTCGCTAGTTGAGGGTACTCCTGATCTGTCCCTTCTTTAGAACGTCAATACGTACGTAAAGGAAACTCGCTTGACGTGTCAGTTATCGCTCCATACTACTACTTTATTTTATTGATTTATCTTTATTTCCAATTTCCTATAATTACATTATATTATACTTATTTGCTACCATAGATTAGCGCGCGGATCCTAGGTCTATGTTTGCTACACACAAAAACCGGTGTCAAAAGTTTCGAAATTGGTCGCTGAATCCAAGAACACATAAAAAAATATTTTAACATTTTAAACTTCGAACTCTTTACTAACTTCATTACAAATTACAGCATGTCACATAAAGTTAAGGTCGGCATTAGCTTACAGTTGAAACTGTCCCGATGTTGCCATCGTAAACCGTCTAATTGCTTTTATCCTCCCAATTTTGTGGGAAAATATGGTGAATCTAACGACAGGTATAAAGGTGGTTAAGTAGTATTAATTCAGCTCGTTTATGACCACGGTCGAAGTGGTTGTCACATAAAGTTTTACAGCTTTACCGTTAGCTCTTAGTAAAGGCGACTTGAGGATGAAAGTTCTGGGGATAATACCTTGAGTAAAATACTTTACTTCTGCAGAAAATTCAATACTGTTTAATTCTTTTATTACTTGAAGTGATCTGGAAAATATCTAGAAAGTAATAAAGTATTTTAACGCGTTTTTTTCAGGTTTCTGTTTGGCAAGTGGAAAAAGTTTTATTTTAAATTAAGTATATTAATTGTATTAACTGCCTCGGTTGCACAGCGAGAAATGTATACGACTGCTGTGCAAGAGGTCCCGGGTTCGATTCCCGGGTCGGGTGAAAATGGTATTGGGTTTTTGTAACAGGAAATTCCAGTACTTAGACTTTCCCGAAGTTTGGTAAATAAATGTTTCCGGTTCATGACAATAGGCTCGCCCCCTATTTCATGGGACCAAACATAGCTGGCGAAATGTGGGTGTGATACACCTTGCCTACCCCTTCAGGGAAAAAGGCGTGATGCTATGTATGTATGTTTTATATTAATTATCTCTTAAAATTTATTTAATTGGATTGTATTATGTGTTTGACTTTGGGTACTCCCACCACCCTCCTACCTTCATTTTGTTTTCAAGTAGATGTGACTAAAAATATTTATGAGAGAAACCAACAACGTTCGAAATTTAGCTTTATAGGGTGTGCATTCATAGGTTAAGAATTAAGAATTTTAATCAAAACCAGTGAATTTGATATAATACTCTAAACAAGTAAATATAATTAAAAAAAATATTATAATTAATAACCCGACTGCAAAAATCAACAGAGAGCAACGCACTAAAAAGACCGTAAAATTATTGTAATATTATTATATATATTATTATATATATTAAATTTAAATACATAACATAATATGTATATATTTGTAATCTCCATTTGATACTCTACTCGATAGGTTTTTATTCTTAAAACCTATCTAAGGACACTTGGGTTTTTTAGACGAATCTAACGATACCCTAATTGTCAAAATCCATCCAGCCGTTTAGAAGATTCGTGGGAATAAAGAAATTTACAAACATACAAGATACGCGCGAAAAATTATAGCTTTCGAGAAACAGGCTCGGATAATAACGTCCCCGCAATTTGCAAACATCAAGGGCAGAAGATAATTTTCCACATGTTAGATGTATTTTGTAAAATCACTGAACATCTTTTGAATCTAAAGGTGTATACAGTATTTTATAATACGTCCACATTGTGTAACATTCTTTTTCAATATTGCAACATATAACAGTATTGTACCAAGGAACTTATATCTCTAACTAGCTGAAATGCTTACCTACACCTCAAAAGCGCTCCGAAAAAATCGAAAAAATAGAAATAGAAAACATTTAATTGGTTCAAACACAAGACATACTAAATAACAAATATATAGATAAAAAAGATACAAAACAAACAACAATCCCGTGTCTGTACCAAATAGGCACCATTTCAGCATAATGCCGAGCACAAGTGCCCGGCGCTGATTTTCAAATGGGCCTATTTGGTGTGACGAACGGATGCTTAATTGCTTATCCTAAATTAAAAAATAACAAAAATAAAACAATATTTGTGCCTCGATACAAAAAATATAAATAAAATAACATAAATATTACAGAGATAAGAACCACAAATCTAGGGATATTGTCTCTCTCAACTGCATATCATTGTCCCGCTTTTTATAATTACTGTCATTTGCGAGAAAGGGAGAGATGCCATCCATATCTCGCTCTCATAGGAATTTTTGCATCTCATTATTGTAACGAACAAATTTCAACCTTATTTCGTAAGTCACAGAGTAAGCTTTTAATTTTCTAATATCGTCCTGTAAGCATTCCAGTTAGTTAGGAGATATAAGTTCCTTGTACTGTACACATTAGAATAACAATACTCTATAACAATGTTGGGTGGCGGGCGGCCGTTGGTTGCAGGCGGCATAGGACCGTTCGCAGTGGCGTAAATTAGGTGAGGCCTATGTTCAGCAGTGGACGTCGTTGGGCTGATATGATGATGATGATGATGATAACAATGTTATATGACATTTTCTACATTACTGAAACATGTTATATAACAGTGTTTTATAACATGTTATGTTATATAATAATCATAATATTCTACCACATTCACACAGCGCCATCTAATCCAAAATCTAATCCAAAATTAAGCAATTATATTTGTTTGTATTATGGGTACTAAAATACATTTATTTTTGTAAATACATACATATTATAGATAAATTATACCTAGACACAGAATAAACCTTTATGCTCAATCACACAAAGATTTATCCTGGGTGGGGATAGAACCCACGAGCTCCGGTTTAGCAGTCAGGGCCACTAACCACTAGACCAACAGGCCAGTCTATATTATAATCTGTGTGCACCTTAAAAACTAACACTATGCTAATGCCTGTATCTATCCTTATTACATTATGCTTGTTTTTGATACGTTAGCTTCAAATTAACCTTATATACAGGGTGTATACGACGATACGACATTAAATGATAAGGCAGCCAGTGTTAACCCTTATAAACATATTAGTCTAATAAAAATTATAAAAAAAAAAAAAGCTACACATTATTTAAAGTCGAAAAAATTAAGAATATAAAACTACACATTATTTTTCTATCATGACGTTTTCGACATGACGACGACAAAAGTGCGGAACAGAGTAAGAGATAAGATAATATGAAAGAGTCAGAGATATAATATAATATAAATAAATGAATTGAATGACGTAATGACAAAATACGTACAACGTAAATACCTACAGGTTGTTTAAAACTGTGAAATAAAGAAAGTACATTTGCGTCTAAACTGTTGCAAATTTCTGTTTCATTTTTTTGGTATAGCCTTCTAACATCACATGCTACACGTGGTTTCATTTAATGTCTTACCGTCGTATACACCCTGTATAACACTATCGATATTTTATTTATTAGGTGAAAAGAAACAATAAACGAAGGATGAAAACCAGATGTTTTTTTAGCCCGTGATCGTATATATTAGATACATGATAGAAATAAAAGTGTATTTAATTTTTTCATGATGGTTAATTTTAGGCTACCTTAACCTCAACCGAGAGACAGCGGATATTTATATCAAGTGGATCAGTAATCATGTTAGTTATAACATTTATAAATTAAGAACGGCTGGATCGATGTTATTGAATTTTGGCATGTTGAACTCATCTCCGCTTATAATACAGCATAGGGGATAAATTTTAAAAAGGGTACAAGCACCTAATATTGAAACCAGAAGATTTTTGAAAAAAAAAAACTATTTTTTTAAGTTATGATTACCTAAAGTTTAAGAATTTTGCTGATTTTTTTTGTATATATATAATTTGACTGGTAAAAAGGCATTCTACTCTACGCCAAGATTAAAAAAAAGTGGAAGGGAGATCAGTGCCTACCTGTAGGTACCACGCTGCTTGACTTGTCTTCCAGAGTATTGAGGTGACTGCTTCAGCAGCGGAGAACACTAATTCACCTACTTAATGTTCATTAGTGCGATATTATTAGGTTTTAGATAATTATGAAGCACTGACATTCGTAAGGAAAACGGAAAATGGAAGGAAGGTGTAGTGTTGCCCTACAAATGACACGTTTTGAAATGCGTAGTAATGTGTGAGTTTAGTTAAGTAAGCAAGCGTTTAGTCGATTTAAATAAATAAATTAAATATTCACAATGGAACATCCAAAAAGTTTTGTAATAGCAAGGCTCCCTAACAATACCGTAGGTATTTTCAAATTTTAAGCAAAAATAAAGAACAGATTTATTCATTAAAAAGCTTTATAAAAAGACAAGCCCTACACGAAAAAGATTATAAAAATAGCCACAACACGAAAAAATTTGGAACTCAAACTTTAATTATTTTAAAGTCTTCTTTTTTGGTGTCATTTAAAACCAGACAAAACTTTTTATAACAAAAAAGTTTATAAATTTAAGGAACTCAAGGGAACCTTTAACGGGGTAAAAGGGCTTTCTAAATGTTCAAAATTTGCATCAAAAATAGAATATTTATTAGCATGTCGTTCTAAATTTAAAATATCTGATATGATTCGTATGAAAAACGCATATTCTGCAGCCTAGAAAGTATTCAGTACCCTGTTAGTCACGCTTCATTTAATTAAAAAAAAATCTGAGTTGATACGTAGAAAAACCGGTCTAGTGCGAGTCTGACTCATGCGCCAAGGTTCCGTACTATCAGCCATCATGGCAAAGTATTATACGGCAAAAAAAGAACTTAGTTATGCGATCGGACTTTTTAGATGAATACTAAAAAAGTGTCCTAGGTAGATACATCGTTTTATTTTTCCTGCAATATTTACTTAAACATATATGTATTGCGGCCTGCATCCAGCGCGATCCTGCTATTCGGATCAGATCGTCTGTTAACCGGCCCTATTGGAAATCTCTTGAGGAGACCTATGTTCAGCAGTGGACTTCCTGCGGCTGATATGATGATGATGATGATGATATGTATTATCTGGAATTATTTCATATTTTTTTATATGTTTGATTCTTACTCACTGAATAGATTTTAGAATGTGAAACAAACCCCTTTTATTTGATGTCCCATTTGAACTAAAGTGTCAATTTAAAATTTTAACCCCTCAAACTTAGTTTGGGCCGCTTTTACAAAGACAATAAAAACCTTTTCTCATTTTTTTAAATTTTATTAATATTGGATCAGTTTTTTTTTAATGTTCCAAATTGCATGTCGATATAATAGCATAAGTACATTCACAGACGATTAGACGGCCGGACTTTTTATGCCTCCTACCTAAAAATACATTCTGCAGCCGAGTGAAAAAGAGAAAAAGAGAAAGTGGATATTTGTCCCTTACGGGAGTCGAACCCACATCGCGTCACTCGACAAGGCGAAGTTAGTGACGAGACGCGCTGTGAAACTTTGAAACAAACAGAAGTTCACACGATCTATATATACACTTTGAATACCACCTCAAAATTGACAATTATATTCGCCACGTTAACCAATTTGTGAAGTTCCTCACTGTCCTTTGTTGTCTAAAGCGTTTACGAGTACAATTTGCCATCGTTCAAACTAGATCACACATTGGGTGACACACAGGCGATGCTACGCTGACGGGCGTATAGCTGACTAAAGTGTGTAGGATACTATCGACACGATAAATATTTTTTTTAATTTCGATGGTAGCAAACTTACTGTCGGCCCGTCTGATTGTAAGCGGTTACCATAGACTACAATCGCCTGCAACTTCTTACCAATCTAACTATATACTAAACCTATACTTAGGGCCTTTTTCACCACTGGCAAATATAGGAAATAGCCTTGAAGAAACTTAGTTAACTACTAGTCCGATTTGAAAAATTATTTTAGTGTTGGATAGCTCGTTTATTGAGGAAGGTTATAGGCCATATAACATTTCGCTACAGCCAATAGAAACTGAGCAGTGGCTAAATAAAGAACGACGGGAAAAAAGAACCCCGCGTGACTCCTATAACTTATTAATTCTGTTGTAAGAAAAAAGATCTTGTTACCTTTAAGTTTTATAATACATTAGTAAAACGATACATTTTTAAAATATAAAAATGGGGCAATAAACGTAAGTCAATTAAAGTTCTGCTTTTTCTGCCATTAATGCTAATTTTTATTATTTACTTCTAATGTTGACGTAGTTGAAACATTTAATTATTTACATGTACGTTAGTTTAGAGAAAGGTTAATGCATTTCTCGCGAAACAGCAGTTTTATTAGTTCACAGAAATTGTTTAACGGTTCGAATCGTTTGACAGGAGGAAAATAGCAAACTTCTCTAAAAATAATTGATCCATAATAAAGTACACAAATTATTTCACTGAGTGACAGGAAGATACCATTTGCGACAGTTAGGTATAACCATAATTTACCCGTTAGTGCTAAGGCAATTCAAAATAGAAAAATCAAAAATTTACATTTCTATAGAAAAACTATAATTTATTCTATCTGCGAACAAAAACCTCTGAAAATAACCACCTGGCCAAATTTACAAAGACTTGTTTTAACAAGCGTAGGTATGTGTGGATATTACAAGCGGAAAAAGTTTATCTGACTCCTAAAAATACAGCGGTTTGGTCGCAAAAAGTATGTTTTGTGAAACGAAATATCGCAGTGAATTTACTAACATGCGGTTATCGGGATCTGGCCTGTTGGTCTAGTGGTTAGTGACCCTGACTGCTAAGCCGGAGGTTGTGGGTTTGATCCCCACCCAGGACTTTGTGTGATAAGCATAAAGATTTGTTCTGTGTCTGGGTGTAATTTATCTATAATATGTATTTACAAAAAAAATGTATTTAAGTAGTATAATCAGTTGTTTAGTACTTACCCATAACACAAGCAAATATAATTGCTTACTTTGGGACTAGATGGCGCCGTGTGAATGTGGTAGAATATTATATTATTATTATTATATAGGTTTTAGTCGACTGGACAAATATTGGTCTATCAGAATTGAACACACACCTTCGTGTTAAACAGTCCACCTAGCTGGGATATATCCTATTATACGCTTGCCGAGTCGTGGTCTCCACTTCAGCACACGCTTTCTACATCTACATCGTGTATTGGTCTGTCTGCTGAAGTGGCAGTGGGCTAGTCAGATATGCTTACTTAATCTACAAGCTATGTCAGTAACTTTGGTTCTTTGTCGGATGGCTTCGTTCTGAATTTTATCCTTCAAATAGACGCTGAGCTTAGGACTTGCGAATTTAGAATGTATTGGTCGAAGACTTTGGTCTTCAGACATTGCGGTAAAGGCGAAGAAAAACTGCCCATAAAAAAATATAAATATATTATGTATGCACATACATTATTACTGTTGTCTCCCTTTTGGATAGGCAGAGACACACAAAGCGAAAATAGCTCTAAAACCGGAATTCAATTCGCTATAAAATTAGGCTAAGAAAGCAAGCGTTCAACCATTAAGTCCGTTACTGAATTATGGAAATAAATAGCTCGAAATTTCTCAAATATGTACACTATAAATAACACTAAATACTGACTAAGAACACAAATTTAGCTCGCGATAAACAAGTGGGGGTAAAGATGAAAATTAGTAAACACTCACCGTTTAGAAACTAACGTCAATGGTTGCAATAAGGAGGTGACATTGTTCAGAAATCGACTATTTGATTTTGCAATGTTTTTTTTTTACTGTCTGATAAATAATATTATTACTAACGCTTTATAATTAACCCTCAATGTGGGGCTGTACTTTTTTATATTAATTCAAATTGTAACTGATTGAAATTGTCGAATTTTTTTTTATACCACGACGGTTGCAAACAGACATTTGGTCCGCCTGATGGTAAGCGGTTACCGTAGCCTATGGGCGCCTGAACACCAGGGGCATCATGAGCGCGTTGCCGACCCTTAAGAAACCTGCCAAATTATTATTGGCGATTAAAAACAATGGCCTAGGTTCTTTTCAGTTTTTCTCAGGGCTCAACCTTGTCAGCAAATACGCCGTAACAAAAATTTGTAACCTCTTTTCAACGTTCTTAAATATTATCTAAATGATCTAAATTAATAAATAATTTGTATAATTACTTTGACGATGTTAACCAGTATAACACAGTAGCAGCCATGATAACATTGATTTGTTGGGTATAAGGTAACGTTCCCCCTCAAATTGTAGAGGTGATTTCCCCAAGCGGTCATTTTATTGTGTACTTTTGTGAAGATTGCAGCCATAATAACACCACACGTTGTTATTTCAGACTGCCAGCCTTGCATTATATTGTAAGATAACATTTTGGCTGTATTAGGGAAACTGGTAGCTAGAATTTAGTAATGGACTTTTTATTTTTTGCATTGGATAGCCCATTTATCGAGGAAAAAAATAAAGAATGATGGGAGCGAAGCCCCGCGTGATTAAACTTCTAATCTATTGTCATTTTAGAGAGCTCAATTTATTTTTATATACTTTAAACTGATTTTGTTGAATTTCCTTTTGTTTTGGGATCTATCGATTGGTCAAACTATGCTCATAGGATGTTAAATCAAAATTAAAACTATGTTCATATTTTGCCTTTATTAAACTTTTATTCCTTCGTTAATTAACCAATCGTCGTAAATTTAGATTTTCAAATTATATTCAAAGCCGGATTCATTCATCTTCTATGGACATTCAAGACCTTTCCTTGAATACTCAACCGTGTAAGTATACCCCATATATTTTATCCAACGCACTTGCCCAGCCCTTTTCCAATGAGTGCACAAAGTCCAGATTTAGCGTCGTGACGTAATGTCAGGTTTATTGTAGCCACTAAACATTATTGACGTCAAACATTAAACGAGAATTGGACGTTATGCACCGGCGCCAAAACGACCAACTACCAATAAAATGTTGCGTATTTTCGTTCTTACTGCTGGATGAAAGGTAATAGGAGATATTATGTTCGTGTTTCCTACGAATTTAAAATATCATCAAAGATAGTACGTACGACACGGTTATAAATTTATATCACCCTATAGAAAGATAAATTCTTGTTTATTTTATTTTTTATAATAATTTTTTTATAGTAATGAGGTACATTGCAGAATTGCAGAATTGATATTTTTTCGGCACAATTGAGTGAGCTCGCAAAAATGATATTGTATATAGCCACAAATATAATGATTAAGTTTTTGTTGTTTTTCTATTATATTTTAAGTAATTATTAAGTAAGTACCGCACTATTGCATTGGAAAAAATAGTGTATGTATGTAGTAATAAATAAATAAATAAAAAAAACTAGTTATTATAAATTATATTATCAGCTATCGTCATCATCATATCAGCCCTACAACGTCCACTGCTGGACATTTGAAGGCGCTAATCTCATAAACTACTGGTCTGATTTGAAAAATTCTTCTAGTGTTGGATAGCACATTTGTCGAGAAAGAATAAAGGCATAATAACATCATGCTACGATCGACCTAAGCAGTGGTCAAATAAAGAACGACGACGGGAACAAATCCGAAAAAAATTATTTTAATTTTTTTTTATTGAACTCCACTTACGCTAGATAATGAAAAATCTACCTTACAGCATCATATGTCTATACAAATACAAGTACAAACTAAAAGGGTATTCAGGGACCCGTACGAATGCCTACGTAACTTAAATTTCCGGGACATTAGTTTTAATCACGGATAATTAATGTTTATTACAAGCTTACATAAAGAACCTCGGCTTTCTATGAGTCACCAAAAATACCCGGGTTTGTCCCACCCTTAATTATAACGGGTCATCAAGCTAAGAGGAATCTATTTTGTCTCGTCATTAGAATATCTTTTTGGTTTTCGAATTTTCAACAGACTTCAATTAAATAGGCGGCGGTTCTTAATTCGACGGTATGTTTGTTATGCGATTACTAAGCCAATTATGAATGGAATTTCATAAATCTTTTTTTTATAGGTAGGCCATATTTTAGAGGTGGACTCTTAGAAATTTTATCGAAATTGATTCAGTGGTTTTTAAAAATTCAACGAAAATAAAAAATTCCCTTCAAGTTTAATAGCCGTATTGAGGACGGCCTCAAGACTACTATTGAACTATAATAATGCTGATAATGGATTAATGCTGATTCCCCCCGTTCTTATTTCCCCCCGAAGTGATTTGTCAATCTATATTTTAGTGGTTTGTTTCAATAAAAATAAGTAATTTTTTTTTTTTTTGTTAGTAACTACTCATTTTAATTTGAGCTTTTGACTAAAACCAATGGAATCACCTGTTGTATTGGATAAACCACCGGAATATCATAGGAGTGAAGTAAGTTTCTTTAGAATTCTGCATTCAATTGTATTAAATTGTATTTCCTAAGCGTGGCAACACATAAAGTATAAAATTGTCTATAAGTAAAAGTTTGAAAGAGGGAGAGGTTTTAAACAATGTTTTTATGAACATGTTTATCAGAACAAAACAAATGAAAAATCGTACAATTTGTAGAAAAATCACAACAACAATTTTAAGCCTACATTACAAACATAATTCCTTCATGTAGTGTAATATCTTAGTGATTCAAAGCCGTCATGTATGCCAAGAACGTGTTTTAGAATGTGACTGTAACACGACAACACCTCTAGTTTAGCTACCATTTGTGTAATTTTTACGAGAATTTTATTTACGAACGCAAGGGTTTAACTATAAGATAACAACAACTCGAATCAAATTGTAGCCTGGGTCTTACTCTGAATTTCGACATTCAATATTAGTCAGTTAGTTTTGATTTCGCTGTCAAATGTAAGAAAATTTAGATATGGTCGCTGTCACTTTTAAACATTTGACAGCGACATCAAAACCGACTAATCGAATGTCGAAATTCAGAGTAAGCCACCTGGCTGTGACGATACAGCTTACATTAGCTTTTAGCATTTTTGAATAAAGTTACTTTTTACAAAATAAAAATTGATAGATTAGTTTTAAACTTCTAGAGGCATTTGCGTTTCCGATATAAGTTATAGGGTAAATATTTTATAGGTCTCTCTAACGAGGTTTTCTCAAGGGACTACTAGTATGAGGATCTTCAAATATTTAGTAAATAGCTATTTTCAGTATCGAAAACGTAGTCGTAATGACCGTGGTGTTGTAGGCGACCATAGGCAACGGTAACTGCTTACCATCAAACGGATCATATGCCTGCTTACCACCGTCGTGGTCGTGGTATAAAAAAATCAACGATGCATACTACATTGCTCAAAATGTAAATCACCTGCAATGACATCATCATCATCATCATATCAGCCCAATGTTGTCCACTGTTGAACATAGGCCTCACATAATTTACGCCACTGCGAGAACGCAAACCAAAGCGGTCCTGTGCCGCCTTTAACCAATAACATATTTTATTTAAAATAAAAATTATCTCTAAGCCGCACAACCAGCAGTAATCTGTCATTAACGCAATGTTTTTCATTGAATAATCGTCTTTAAGCGTATCGACTTAAGTGTTATGTTTTTACTAAATTAACTTTAAAGTTATGTAATGTCTTTGAGTATGGCAGTATAAGGCACAAAATACGATTGTTTACTTTTATTACTTTTTTATTACTATTACCTATATATTTTATTTCATATTTTAATTAAGTTTAAGTTACTATCAATGTTACCTATACATAAAATACGAATGATGTGTATACTTTTAATTGGCAAACATATATACCAACGTTGTATAAATTAAGTGCTTAAATTTGTTATACTTGTATGTCTTGCCGTTAGTATACCTTATTATAAATAAATAAAAATAAAAATCACGACAGCGACAAAGGCAAAACAAGGTATTGTATTTAAATAGACCAATCCTTACGCAAACAAATAAAAAGTTTTGGTTAATGTAATATTAAAATAATAATAATAATAATAATATTCTACCACATTCACACAGCGCCATCTAGTCCCAAAGTAAGCAATTATATTTGCTTGTGTTATGGGTACTAAACAACTGATATACTACTTAAATACATTTTTTTTTTGTAAATACATACATATTATATATAAATTACACCCAGACACAGAACAAACCTTTATGCTCATCACACAAAGATTTGTCCTGGGTGGGGATCGAACCCACGACCTCCGGCTTAGCAGTCAGGGTCACTAACCACTAGACCAACAGGCCCGTCAATATTAAAAAAAGATATAAAGAAGCCAATGCTCTTGTCGACACGTCTTGTCAAACTTCGCACGTAACAAATATTTGTGTATCCCTCATATAGTTCGCTCCCGGGTATTTGGCTACGTGATTGACATTTATATGTTTGCACAATCCCTTGCGACCAGGACGCCTCCCTAATTTCGTTGTAGTGGGGTATTTTGTTTACGTAACTACTACGTTTTTTGCAACCCCACTCATAATATATATCTTCTACTGGCCCGAGGCTTTGCTTTATCTTTATTTGGTCGTAGCGTGATGATATATAGCCTGTCTCGATAAATGGGCTATCTCTGTCCGCTCTTGTCGGTGGAGTCAATTCTAATCCTCTCTGGAATACCTCTCTCTCTCTCTCCGGCCGAATATAAGTTGTTTATGAACCAATTTAGTACTTATTTTTTATCACTGTGAGTAAATGATACAGCACAAGGCGTTAGGCGGCCATTGATACACTTCAAACAACGGTGACCAGCTTTCAAAATAAACATTTTTGGCAGAAAAAACGAACAAAATAACGGTATAAAATCAAACTTCTTTCAGGTTTCACATTAAAGGTATTTATAGCGAAATGTATCAGTCAAGCACCCTGTTAGATAATATTTATAATATTACATGACAATGAATAATACTTTTACTGTGTATTGACTAAATAATAAGTAAATAATAAACTTTAAAGTCCTTTTTATCTTTTGTTTCAGGAATCGTGAACCGGGGCGACTCATTCCGTCGGCGCCGCTCTCGCTCCGGTTCCCTCGCACCGTCATCGCCAGCACAGTCTGCACCAGAGTCCACAGGGGAGCGCAAACCTGTGGCCTTGCACCGCGTGGCGATGGTTGGCGCGCCCGGTGTCGGCAAGACGGCTTTAGTCAGCCAGTTCCAGACCAGTGAATGCATCAATGCTTACGATAGACAGAGAGGTAGGTTTTTGATTAAGTTTTTATAAGCCCCAGAGTCATTCGCATCAATTGACAACGTTTATAGGTTGTAAAGTCTTTTTTTTTCTGAAGCCTTTCTTGACACGGCTTTTGTGTAGTAATGACGTAACAAAAAGCCGTTACTGCGTTTCAAATGCTATAAAATTTTACATTATAACGATAAGACAGCATTTAGTTCCACTGCTATTCGTGTCAGACTTTATTATGAACAAAAAATATTTTTTGTTACAACTGTTTCCGAGATAAGAGCATTTGACCATAATCCACATTATTATTACTCCTCGAAAATGCATTGAGTAGCTAAGAGGCAAAATATGTGTCAAAATTATAGTTATTTTTTTGCAGCTGAAGACTGCTTAATAAGTAACAGAGCCTTTAATTATTCAGACCATCGTCAGAAGCTACGTAAAAGAAATCGATGTTGAAAATAAATTCAATTTCGCCCAGTCAACAAAGAGAGTGTAGAGTTACCGAACCGCGACTTGGACTTATCGACTTAGCCAATATGTCCGACTGTAATCTGAGTTTACCGAATCTTTATTCATTCGAATTTGGTGCCTTTAAAGGTAGCTTTTTAGTTCTTCTTCTACTTAACAATACCTATGTCTCGGAGAACTTAACAAACATTGAATATTAATGCAAAGTTCACCCATAATGTCCTATCAAATTAAATCAATACTCAACGCTATAGACGATATATATACGCTGTAGTCGCTTTATGGTTTCACCTTGGAGTTAACCAGAAAAACCTGGATTTTTTTGTAGAAATCTTTATTCTGGCATTCTAGATGTTGCCTCAAACAGGTGACGGTGGATCGAAAAGGAAAAGGAAAAACATCCCTGAATACACCCATAGAGGCAGGAAGGTGGATCGTAGTGGAATTAGAGGATGTTTCGTCAGAAATGTAGATAAAACTGACCGTTTAGCTGCAAAATGCAAACAACTCATATTTTTAACCTTTGCCCTTGAATAATTCAGGTACAGAACACTTATACCCTGGTATTTTGCGGTTTAGCATGCCTTTTAAGACAATCATAATTATAATGTTAAAATAAAGGTTTTTTAAATTTAGCTTTTTCAATGAATTCCAATGAAATGAAATGAAATCTCGTTTATTCATCTAGGTTACAAGGTAACACTTATGAAAGTCACAAGAATGTAACAGATTATCCGAAAAGTAGTGTCAGCAAATTTGCCAACGACCAGTTCGCTGACGGGGTGGAGCCTTCCCAGATTTATCTCATTTTTTGCCTTATTTGAATGGACTTGTCTGAAGTCATACCGATCACTACCCATGCAGAATATTATTTTAGTCGTAAATTTTTGTTTCGACCAAAATAGCATCGACTAAAACACTTTGATATTTAACTATTTCAGTCATTACGTTGTTTGACGTATTTTAGTTCGCTCTTAACAATGTGTGTCATATTGGCAAAACCCGTTTATTTTAAGGCACGTGCTGTTATTACACGTGTGAGTCACGACAGGGCACATGCAACTTCGACATTAATAATGTTATACGCATTATAATTACGTAGAAACTTTAGTTTTAGTTTACGCTTTGAATAGCTTGCAATTGCGTGTATAATAATGATAATCATTATAATTGTGGAAGGTATGTATGTATTTATGAAGGTATGTCGGTTGTGGAAGGGGCCCGTCTAGTGTAAGGCGAGTCACCGTCTGCCCAAATACTCATTTAAGGTCATATATTCACCGCTGGAGGAGGCAAGCAGGCGACGTTGTTCCCGTATGCCATATATCACCATTTCACCGAACACCCAAACCCATAGCCCAAATTTATATTGTTTCCATAATACCATACAATAGATCTACACCTACCGGTGACAAATCATAGCTGTACTACAATAGTGCAGCTCTGTGATATGGCAGAGGTAAGTGTCTCATCCCATTCTAAATTAAAATTCTTTAAGGGCCTCTGCGCGTTGGACCTGTGTCCCCGCGTAAGCCTTCCAAAAGGACCGGGTATACTTCTCACCTTGAGAAGTATAGCCGTGAAAAAAAGAGACATAATAATAATCATAGCTGTGCTAACAATAGTGCAGCTGTGATATGGCAGTGGTAAGTGTCTCATCCCATTCTAAATAAAAAATCTTTAAGGACCTTTGCGTGTTGGACCTGTGTCCCCGCGTAGGCCTTCCAAAAGGACCGGGTATACTTCTCACCTTAGCAGAGAGAAGTATAGCCGTGAAAAAAGAGACATACTTATTAATAATAATAATCTATATTTGGAATAAATAACAAGTTTTACAAATAACAATTGAAACGATGATATCTGAGGAAGTAATAAAACTGTGTTACAGATACCAACGCCCTCTCCCGAATTACAATAAATTTTCCAAAATAACTAGTTTTAATTTTCTTAAATACTTTTATACAACTGATATACTACTTAAATATATTTTTTTGTATATACATACATATTATAGATAAATTACACCCAGACATAGAACAAATCTTTATGCTCATCACACAAAGATTTGTCCAGGGTGGGGATCGAACCCATGATCTCCGGCTTAGCAGTCAGGGTCACTAACCATTAGACCAACAGGCCAGTCAATATCAATATCAGCCCAACGATGTCCACTGTTGAACATAGGCCTCACCTAATTTCCGCCACAGCGAGCGATTTTGTGCCACCCGCATCCAACGGCCACTAGCAACCTTTACTAGGTCGTCGAGAAATCAAATATCAGAATTAAATATACAATTTTGTGTTTAAGTTTTCGTGTGTATGTCTGTGTGTGTATGTATGCTACTTTTGTTGCTGATTGTACATATATAATATACACATACATCATACCATCATCAAAATCATCGCCTTTTTCCCCGAAGGGATAGGCAGAGGTGTTTCACACCCACATTTCGGCAGCTATATTTGGTCCCATGAAATAGGGGGCAAGCCTATTGTCATCAACCGGAAACATTTGGTTACCAAACTCCGAGAAAGTCTCAATACTGGAATTTCATGACAGAAAAGCCCAATACCATTTTTACCCGACTCGGGAATCGAACCCGGAACCTATTTGACAGCAGTCGTATACAGTTCCCACTGCACCACCGAGGCAGTTACATATATATTATTATATAGTTATTATAATTATGTAGGTAGAAAAATCTGTAAGTCTAGAGAAAGACAACACTTTAATTAATTTCTACAGCATATAAGTACCAACCTTTCATAGCCTTCAGGTTACTAAACCTTGTTTAAAGAAAAATTCGAACTATAATTATATTAATATAACATTTTACCGTATTCTAGAATTATTATTTGATGTGGTACTTTGTACGTTTGTGGTTGTTGGTAACGACTGTGAATGTCGAGACTGCTCGTTAGCAAAAATAATTGAATCTCGCTCTTGTTTATTTAGTAAAATTCCCCTTACAGTCAACACTGTCGAAAACGAATTGCTATATTTTTTAGTATATATATATTTAAAGGGGAGATGGAAAAAGGTAATTAAGAAAACATTTTAGTGGTAACTTTAAAATCTTTATTTTTAATTTACATTAGATTAGACCCACAAGGAATGTTACTGTTTTATTGAAAAATACAGGGACCTTTGAATAATGACTGTATTTTAAACTAGAAGTCGTGCAGGGATCGCTCGCATTGTTTTTATTTGGCCACTGCTCAGCTCCTATTAGATGTAGCATGATCTTCTCTCTCTCTTATTTAAGAGCTTTGCTCTTGTCGGTGAAGCAATCGCCATTCTTCTCTATTTTCTGATTTTTTTTCACTTCTTGATACAACACAACTCCCACTTTCTCCTTCACTTGCTGGATGAAACTTCTAGGTCTACCCCTGCCTCTCGCGTGATGCTTGATGTTATATAGCCTATAACCTTCCTCGATAAATGGGCTATACAACACTAAAAGAATTTTGAAAATCGGTTCAGAAACGAATTCACAAACTTTATCTCTTTATAATATTAGTATAGATGTCATATTCAATGCTAGTACTCACCCTAGCTAGTGGTAGACTTCCTCTACTACGTACGTATTATATGTTGAGAAATAAGAGTAGTAAGGCAATTTATTTCTTAAAATAATAATACTAAAGTTTATTTTTATTTGATTGCACCGATCGTGGTTACATTATGCATTAAAAGACAGACTATGCAAATTCCAGGATAGACAAACTTCGATCATCTATCTCAGTTTCATAAGCAGCGTGATTTGCGGAATATAAAATCAACCCCAGTTTATCAGGTTTATCCGGTTCAACCATCAAATAAAAGTTTTATACAGATTAAAAATGACAATTTTATGAATAAACTGGTTAGTGTTTTACTTTTATATTTAGTCTGCCGTACTCAGAGACGTTATTTAACTTTAAAGTTTATTTAGTAAAAATGTGTAATACTTAAGTCGATACGCCTAAAGACGATTATTCAATGAAAAATTGTGTTAATGACAGATTACTGCTAATTGACGTGTTATTAATTAATAATTGTACAATGCATTCTCTCAGTGTCTGAGTGCGGCCGAGTCAGTTAATACTTTATGATATTATTATATGATTGATAATAACTTTTATTACAGAATAGTTCAGAAACAGCAAACAAAAGATTTATATAAATAAATTCTACTTCCTAGTACGTTTTCACAAACAAGACTAACTGTGGTCTTAGTTTGCAGTAACTTAAAACTTGTTTGTTTGCATAAGTACTTGGCAAAAGTTCTAAGACTTAACGTGCCGCTGGCGTACGTAGGGTGCTTAAATGTATGTATAGTAAGACTGGGGACCTTTAGGCAAATAGCTTTGCAATGACAAATAAACGAGACAGAGATTATTTCGGACTGACGTGTCGTAAAGATGGTGCAACTACTTTATACATACATATAGATCACGCCTCTTTCCAAACAGAGGGGTAGGCAGAGACCATTTCCTTCCACTTGCTACGTTTCTGACATACATATTTGGCTTTTTCAACATTCATCAGTCTTTTCATGCATTCTCGCCGGTTGAGGGTGCTTCTAATCTGTCCCTTCTTTAGAACGTCACCTATTTGGTCATGGTACTTTCTTCTAGATCTTCCCCTTCCAACGTTTCCTTTCACATTCGCCTCATATATTTATCATCATCATCATGTTAGCTACTTCTCTTACCTTACAGTAAAAATAATAATTTATATTACATTTTTAATATTTGTAGGGTTTTAACCTCCATTGCTCCAATATACCTAGTGGTCGATTCTGCTAATTTACACACGCCGATAGCAGACCGATGGACCAATCACAGGCCTTCAATATGGCGCGATTGAATTAGTAAGCCAATCACAGCTGTCGAATGAGACTATTGGCTTACGATTGCGTTAGCAGACTTGGCCCATGAATTGTTGTGTTCTTCAAGAAAAATAAACCAACCTAACATCACAAAACCTCTCTCATTAAACGATATAAAAGAAGAAAACATAAGATACCTCTTTAAAAATACGTTATTTATCTAACTTTTAATATCACTTGCTCAGAAACAACAATATTATAATAAACGACGAAATAATTGGAGTTGGCAAGCAGAAGCCTCTCGTTACACGCTTGTAGGTAGAATATCAAAACGTCGTCATTTGTAAGTACTTCAAAGTCGAATGGGAATATTTTGGCCTTGGTAAAGTATCTTAATATTATTAACGCGAAAGTAAGTTTTTTTCTTTGTATGGTAAAAGCGTGCAAATGTGAAAGTTGAACAACCGATTAACACTCTTCATAGTCTGACAGAGTTTTTTTTAAACAGGGGGCTTACTCTGAATTTCGACATTCGATTATTCGGTTTGATGTCGCTGTCAAATATAAGGAAATTTAGATATCGTCGCTGTTACTTTCAAATATTTGACAGCGACATCAAAACCGACTAATCAAACGTCGAAATTCAGCTTTCAAATTTACCTTCAACATTTTTATTCTTAAGTATTTATCTCCATCTGTTGGTTAATTTTTTACCAATGTCGTAGTTCATCCTCACTTCGATAAAAATTTACACAAATTGACAGTGGTTCAATTATGTAGATATAGTTTTTCTATGCTGTGGCCTATATTGACATAAGCTGTCTTTTTTTTTTTATACCACGACGGTGGCAAACTGACGTACGTTCCGCCTGATGGTATCCGGTTACCGTAGCCTATGGGCGCCTGCAACACCACGGGCATTGTAGAGGTGGCATTAATAAAATTGTTTTTATAAAAAATATTTAAACGTAAACATTACAAATATCAGATGAGAACGTTTCTCGGAAAATTATGAGTAATGATCGAATATTAATAACATGTATTAGCCATTCAGTATATATTGTTTATAATAATTTATGTTTAAGTGTTCGATATCCAGAAATAGCTTGATAGAAATAAAATCTGTTTTATATCATCTGATATAAGGTCTTAACTTGTCATACTCATATATCTCAGTGTGTTAACCATCATCATTTTAACCTCTGTCTCCTCCAAAGATTTTTGAGGGTATTTGGCCTACTATACCACGCTGCGCTGGCCAAACGGCTTGGTATAGGGTTTTGTTTCTAATTTTCCTTTTTTAGCAGTGCTCTTGTCTACTTAAATTTAGATCCCTTAGTCACTTTTTATGACACCCAAAGGTTGATATGTAGGTAGTGACATTATGTATTCTTAATCCATCACTACACGGAAAACATAGGCTATATTTAACCTGAAATTGTTTTCCTAGGAAATGCGAGTTAACCGTGTGGGTGAAAACTATTTTTCTACACAGGAACACTATACCTATTTAATTACCTCTTTTCTATATAGTAACAGAAGTTTCTCACCCTTGTGAAGCCACTTTGTTTCCAACAAGAGTTCTACACACATTCACGTCCGTTATTAGAAATAACTTTAGAATTTCAACTTCGTCGAGTTGAAATAGTAAATATGACATTTCTACTAACGTTCCAACGGAACTGTATTGTGATACTTTGTGAGAAACTTGAATGTATAGTTGTTTAAGAGAAGAAAAGGCAATATTGCGTCAGGTAACATCAGCCAAATGTCTGATGTGCCACCTATCGGTCGAATCGGTGAATCGCTTGCACGCGTTGCGCAAGAGCACGGGAAGCTCCGCCCTTTAGAGTAGAGCACGCTGCTCGCGTATCTCTTCACACTTAAAACAACACATAATCCATCTCTCCTGGCGTGAGATAACATAACATAATATAGTATCACGCCTTTTTCCCCGAAGGGGTAGGCAGAGGTATACCACACCCACATTTCACCAGCTATATTTGGTCCCATGAAATAGGGGGCGAGCCTATTGTCATCAACCGGGAACATTTGTTGACTCCGCAAAATCTAAATACTGCAATTTTCTGATAGAAAAACCCAATACTATTTTTACTTGACCCGGGAATCGAACCCGAGACCTCTTGCACAGCAGTCGTATACACTTTCCGCTGCGCCAGTGAGGCTGTTATATATTGCAAGATATTATAATCTAAACTGTGTCTCGATATCTTGTATTTATTAAATAAGTATTTCAAGAATTGTTACTTTCAATACTCATCTAACCTCAATAATTCTGTTCACTTTCATGTAATTTCATATTTCTATACCAATTTTACACTGAAAATAACTTCGAGCGGTGGAAAACAACCTTTTATGAAACGATATTCTCGTTTATTTTCACGCTGCAAAGAAATGACACTCCATTTTGCTCTTATTGTAAAACGAAACACTATTACTATGCTACAGGCGTTGGATGAACTCATTTTGTTCACAATTATCGCTTCGTTCGTTTATAATTTTTTTTACTGCATTTGCAGTTGCCGATCAAATGCGTACCCACGTTATCATAGGGTTGTGATCTAGGCTTGAATTAATGTTTAGCTTGTGCTATCGCCAGTGACGCAGTGGAATTTTTATGATTGCTGTGAGACTGGGTATGTTTTTGACTCCCGGATCAGGTATAAAAACTCCAGTCCAACTTCCAGTTGAGTTCCAGTTTGAGTTAGGTCTTTAGCCTTTTACGACACCCACGGGTAAAAAATCGGGTCGTGTTTTTATTTATATGGTTTTAATTTCATAGCGTACAACAGACTACCATTACTCTTCCAACAAATTTATCCTAAGGTTGTCTGGAAGAGATCCCACCGCCCATTGTACCTACATTCATATCATTTTGTGATTTCTATTATTATAACTGCCACGGTGGCGCAGCGGGAAGTGTATACGACTGCTGTGCAAGAGGTCCCGGGTTCGATTCCTGGGTCGGGTGAAAATTGTATTGGAGTTTTCTATCATGAAATTCCAGTATTGAGATTTTCCCGGAGTTTGGTAAACAAATGTTCCCGGTTGATGACAATAGGCTCGCCCCCTATTTCATGGGACCAAAGATAGCTGGCGAAATGTGGATGTGAAACACCTCTGCATACCCCATCGGGGAAAAAGGCGTGATGCTATGTATGTTATCTAAGTGGTGTATTTACAATAAAGAATAAATAAATAAATATTCTAAATCCGTCACTACACGAACTACGTTTTTAATTATGTTTTACTTCAAATAGTACAGGGGCTCTTTTTGACCTTATAACAGTAACAAAAAAGACAATTACGAATTTTTTTTAATTACGAAAATTACGCCCAAAAAGAGAAATATTCAGTGACCTTTGGACTTTTAGTGTCTTTTTGTCTAAATAACTTCCCCTTTCCCATCTTTTATCTTTATAGCTTCACCCAAAGAGTAACAAAAGTGACAATTACATTAAAAGGTTTTGTTCGACGCAAAAACTTTATTTCGATAAACGAAATGTGGTTCGCGTCTAAAAGATAGTTTTTTGATCGTAGTAAAATATTATTTTGTAACTGACTTGGTATATTAAGTAGGCTAAGCAATGTATTATTGTAATATCTGTAAATCTAAAGAGTTGGTTTAAATGCACTTACCTCTCCACATTCTTTGGGGGAGACCCGTGCCCAGCAGTGGGACGTTGATGGTTTGAAATGATGATTATAAACAGGTAGTTTCTGAGTTTCTGACGTTGTTGGGGGTAATCTCGGGTGAAGAACCGATTTTCAAAACCGATCCTCCGATTTTCTTTTAGTGTTGTATAGCCCATTTATAGAATGTAGAATATAGAAGATCAATTAACATTGTTAGTACAACTACATTCGAAATAAACGATTTTGATATTGATATTGAGTGAATGTAGTTGTAATGTTAGGAAATTAATTAGGGGCCTCCACTCTCTGACTTCGTTGCCCCAGGGCCTCCACACCACTAAATCCGACCCTGCCGTTATCTACTAATCTCACCCAAAAATAATAAAGAACAAAAGAGAAGATAACAAATAGTAGGTACCTAAACAAAAACTCCCCCAAAGAATACTACACAACCGAAATGATTAAAAAAAAATATCATGCTTCGACTAATAGGAGCTGAGTAGAGGTACGTTACCTCAGGAATTTGACCTCAATCAGATATTCAATTTGTAGGAAATTCCTGTGAATGAGTAGCTGTTTTTTTTTTGTAAATAGTTTAGTTGTATACCTATATTATCAAATTTAAGATATGTTTGAATATTTTATTGAGTAAATGTATGATGTTTAATACTATTTTTAAAACATTTAATACACAGTTGTTGAAACGGCTCTAAGGTTTCAAATGGAAATTTGTTATTTTGAGTTTCATGAACGAATCACGGACTTTTTCACAAATATTTTTTTTTTAAATAACTCAAGCTTTAAATTTTAATTAATCATTACAGAACTGCCTTCTTTAATTACGTCTTAAAATCTGAAACAACCAAACGATGGATGAGGAAAAAAAAACGAATTAACTTTGCAATATAAAAATGTTTATTATTTATTAAAAATCCTATAAATAATGGTTTTTCTTTCGTAAGAGACTGGAAAAGAGAGATAACACTTAACAAAAAATATACAAAAACAGATAGATTCCGTTGCCCTGACGCCATTTATCAAAGTATCGTTGGGAAATTTACATAATAGTCCAGTGTTTCGCGAGAGGTCTGTCGCGGTTTATATTCGTTTGTTTTAATTGCCTGTTTCATGTTATTTACTTGCTTTTTTAACGTTTAAACTGTCGATAGTAAACATATTTCTATTCGTGAAAGTTTATGCGGAAAGAGTTGTGTCGAATTACGTAATTTTTGTAAACGTAAGAGCAACATCTTTATTAAGCATAATTTTGTACAAATTAAAAAACATTCTTATTTACTTCAAATTTACAACCTGTAAGCTAAATTACTAAAATAATAAATGAGAGAAATAAAGAAAAGTTGAAATTAAAATACGTCGATCGGCATTAGTGCTTTTGTCCACCGGAAACTTGCTAACAGACTAATAGCATTGCCACGTTTGCAGCGACAGCCATCCATATGGCCTTCCTAGCTAAAATCAGACCTTAACCATAACAAAAGATAATTATTAAAAAAAATCCTATCATATAATTTTACGATCCCTCAGGGCTATACCAAAATATAGAAGTAAATAAATAAAACCTAACAAGACACTGAGATACTTTTAAAATTTATATCCTCTCTTTTCGTATTCCAAGACAGACTCTATTATAAATAATCTTATTTCTTGAGATTAAAAGTAACTAAATTATAACAAGCTACTGAAATTTACGTTCAAAATATCCTTGTCTGTGAAAATAGAAGGATTTGTTTTATGATCCTTTGGGAGTAATTTTAGTTCAGTTCAGTTCAGTTTATTTGCTTAAAATGTAGTACAAAAGATGTTACAATAATATAAATAGAACACACATTTTATCCAGGTTTGAATATGCAAATTTTTAAAACAATACATTATAATATAATCATGCAATGTCACAATGATGATAAAATGTCAGCTAAAAATAATCTAATTAAGGTACATAATGTCAATATAATTATTAAATAAAATTTGAGTTAATATACATGTCATGGTCCATTTAAAATTTATCAGTCAGATATTACGATGTATTGTTATTGATGTATTTACGATGTATTCTGTATTTTTGAAGCCTGATCACCAGTTTAGACTTCACCTAATTTAAACTGTAATCTTCAAAATAACGTACAAGTAAAATTAGACATTACAAACATTAGATTATGTGCGAATTATAAAAATAAGTACCTAGTTAGTAATTATTAAATTTTATTAAAAAAATTACATCAAAAGATATCTTTATTATCACGATTTGCATAAGACTTTAAAATGTGCAACTTAAAATAAGTCGAAAAATGCGTTAGGGGTCATCAATATGAATGACATGACCCCAAACAGGAGGGGTGTACTACTACTACTACTAGAATCTACTGAGGAGTTCCACCTCGTAGTGGTATCTAGAAGTCATTGGGGAGGGTAGAGGCTGGAAGTTTCGGCAATGCGCATTCTTTTGATGTTATTATATAATTTATTTTTGGGTTAGATGCCATAAGCGTCTTCTTTCCTACGTCGACCAGTTACTCATCTATTGTATCGCCCACACATACACTTCGAATTTGCTTCTGGTCTAACAGGCTACAGCAAATTACCATCAGACACCTTCTTAAAAAAACATACACATAAAACGTCTTCGCAAAATCCTACATAATATATTATGTAATAAATCACCCAGTTCTGAGTAAGTCGCTTGTCACATTTCAATTTAGACAAGGAGTCAATCCCGACAAACGTATTAGAGAAAGGGATAATGGTTTGTCACTTACTGAACGACGTTCAAAGGATCCAAACGCTATACTGAATTACCCAATTTATTTACATAACCAGGTACTTTTTACGCTTCGTGTTACTACATTGTGTGAGTAAATTTACGTTCTCAGGTTGTTAAAGTTTTTTCAGTTCTTTTAACTGAGCCCTTTGGTTAATGTGTACCCATTAATACCTCATAGTAGAAAAACGTCGTTAGGCACGGCGCGTTCCTTGAAATTTTGAAAATTTGTTATCCTCTGAATTCAAGTGACCATGCTCTGAAATCTGCCGCCCCTAGGCCACGGCCTATACGGCCTATTTATAAATCCAGGACTGCTGACTACACCGTCCGGGAAAAACTCGTGTTTTGATTCTGTGCCATACTGAAAATTGAAGCTCTTCGAAATTGTAAAAATGGAACTGCCTATTAAAGTTTGAAGAATGGCTTAAGTTTCTCGCCAGCTATCTTTTCAATATCCTAATTGTAATCTAATAATTATATTATGTTTACACAAAACAATATTGAAAACAATTAATTTTGGCCCACAACAGCCGATTTTAATTACTTGCAAGTTTTTCGAACTGAAATAATTACAAGATTTCTAACTTTTGTCCGGCGCTGTCGTTTAATTAAAAAAGGGGAAGTACAATTTTTTGCCATAAGAAGTTTGTCTCCAAGAAATTATCTTTAAGCCTTTGTTCTTCTAAAATTGGGTTCAAATATATTTCAAAGTAATATAAAGTTTTTTATCTGTTTGTTTCCTGTTATAAAGGTGCCTCCTCACTGTGAATATTATAATGTAATGTAACATTTATGATTCGATTTCATGCATTACATACAATACTGCTTCCCTGACGGACGAGCATTCGCTTGTGTATCATTTTAACAGAACTTGTAACATTACAAAATTACAGATTGTAACATTACAGGGTGCGCGCTGCAGTATGCTGGATTCTCTTCCCTCACTGATGTAATGCTCGAATCTGTATCGTTACATTACAGGTGAATGCTCGCGGTGAGGAACCGTGCGCCTGAAATCCATGGCAATGCAACTAAAATCTATTTTACGTTACTTTTTTTTAACAAGGAAAAATATTTTTTTAAGAATTTACCTATATTTTGTTATTCCACGTTTAACTTAAAAGAAAGGCGATTACTCAGCGTAAAACTTTCATCCCCAGTGACAACAAAAAACTGACTATTAAGACCCGGACGTGATGTGTGGACCTCCCGAGATTGGGGCCATAAAACACGCGGGCCGGTCGTATGATCACGCTTAATTGAAACAAAGTGCTTAGGGACTTTTAGATAACACTATTTTTATTGCTATTGTAATGCCCAGAGAGTATATTAGTGCGTATCCAATAGTAGAATCGCTAAATAAAGGGTTTCGAAAACCACAGCCGTAATCCCATTGGTCTACAGAGATTTTTGGAGATAGCGGAAATAAAAAAACGTGTACATTCATATTAATATTATAAGTAGGTACGTTAGTATTTATTTTATTATTAATATAGTTTATATTATACCTGTTATTAAATTAATTTATGATAAGAAGCGAAGGTGGCTGAATGGATAAGTGACCGGCTTGCAAATCACGCGGTCCGAGTTCGATTCCGACCAGCAGTACCACTTTGTGGCATTTATATGTACTAATTAATTGACTCACCATCTGCTAACGGTGAAGGAAAACATCGTGAGGAAACCCACATACCCTAGAAGAAATTTTATAGGTATGTCTGATCCACCAACCCGCACTAGGCCAGCGTGAGTGGATTATGGCCTAAACCTCAGCTCTCTAATTAGAGGAGAGGAGAACCGAGCCCAGCAGTGGGATTTAATGGGTTGCTGATGAATGAAAGTAATTGTCATTGTGAGGAAAGGATAATAAGCGAAGCAAACTCAGTATACCAACCTGTCTGGACAGCGTGGTATAGTAGGTTAAATTCCCTTTACATTCTTTGGAGGAGACTCGTGTCCAGCAGTGGGATGTTTATGGGTTTAAATAATGAAAATAATTGTCTATCAAAAAATTACGAACATGACTTTAAAACTATCAAGAAACAATCAAGACTGTATGTATATGTAAAACCATGCAATGTTAGACCAAAATGCACGGTGCTGGGCACTTCTCTCCTTTACCTGGAGAGCTGAGAGGGGTTAGACGATATTCCACATACGCTGGCCTAATGGGGGCCGGTAGATTAAACATGCCCTTAAAATTTCTTCTAGGATATGTGGGTTTCCTACAATTTAACGACAAAATATAGAATACGGGATTTAAACCAAATTTTCTCGCGGATTTTATGGTCGTATAGTCGTGTCGTTGACAGCGGAAAATTCAATCAGCCATCCTGAGACATACGACCTACATCGCTCGGCTGAGTTTTTTGCACTAGATTAAAGGTGATCCTATATCTATTTACTGCTAGAAAATTGGATGGCTCTTTTAAAATGGAGAAGTATTTATAAAAAATACGGGGCTATTATAATATACTTATACTTAATAAAAAGCTGAGGCTTTTTAACGCTGCTGTCATTTCGGGAGCTACAAATTTGTAGTTAGTTAGAATTTATTTATTTTTAAATTAATATACTTACATCTAGAAATTGATGTTTATTTTATTACTTTACTACTTCGCCCAGTTACTGATCTATCTTAGCGCATACAATTAAAATTTCTTCTAGGGTATGTGGGTTTCCTCACGATGTTTTCCTTCACCGTTAGTAGATGATAAGTCACATGACTAGTACATAAATTCCACAAATGAAATCCACATTGGTTCTGCCGGTCGGAATCGAACTCAAACCGCATGATTTGCAAGTCGGTCACTTATCCACTCGGTCGCTATCATTATCAGTATTATCATTTCTGCCTATTACAGTCCACGGCGGCGGCGTCTGACATATTATGATACCTACGCAAAAAATGTTCAACAAAATAAATATTTACCTATCACTTCAAAATATTCATTTCATAATATCAAATACAAATTTACTGAGTGCCAACCCTACGTAGCTCATACGACGTCACTATGACTACGTCATAACCCTCAACAGTGTGATCGGTTGCCGCGATAAGCCGATTTTGATTTATCGACATTCGGTCCCACTAGATACGGTTGTCCCATAAATATGACGGTAACTATTGGGCGGGTTAACCCCTATAATGTTTTAAACAGATATAGGATTGATGTTTTCATTTTCTGATTTATTTTATTGTTGTTTGCTGTGTAACTGAGTACCATTTTGTTAGATTTATCACTTTTGTGTGTGGATTGTGTTGTGTGATTCCTTAAATCCTCTCAACTATATCCTTGTCTAGCAGGGGGATAGAAATGGGTTGGTTTTGTATTTTGTTATTATCACTCTTATGGAAGATAATATCCGGATGGCTTGATGAAATATCTCAAAGTTTTTTATTCTAACATATACTTCTCAAAAATGGCTCTAACAATTCTAATGAAAATGCGAACTTTCGATATAGTGCTGCTTTTCAAGTTTAACTGTACTTTTAATTAAACCGAAAACCAGTAATCTTTCACAAAAAGAATCTCTAAATACTACTAACGCCATCTTGTATAATTATCAAGCAACTGCATAAAAAAATCACATCACAGTTATCAATTGAGCAAAACTCAGTCACGCTGAAGTAATTATAACCCATTGTTATTGACCAGTAAACAAAAAAAGCAATCAGCTAGCCCAATATAATATATCAAATATGGAAGCCATAATTCATTGAAGTAATAAATCAAAACGTGTCGTCAACTGGACTCATGATGGACGGTACGTGATCAATCGCTAGATGTCGTTGTATGCTAATTCAGTTGGTGCTTATTCATGGGTTCAAGTAACAACAATTCATATTTACATGACAACTGAACGAAAGAAGGTTATTGTGATGCTGTTTTCTAGTTGATTCAGGCATTACAAGTTTCTAAAAACGAGACCGCTTTACTTGCAGGTAATCTGTCTTTATGTTTTCAAACTGAAAGAAATGCTATACAACGTAAACTGAAACACACCAAGACTGCCTCTATAGAGCAGCAGAAAAGGGTATATATACCTACTATAGCTGCTGAAAAGGACCCAGGGGGCTTACTCTGAATATCGACATTCGACTTAGTCGGTTTTGATGTCGCTATCAAATGTAAGGAAATTTAGATATGGTCACTGTGACTTTCAATCATTTGACAGCGACATCAAAACCGACTGTTGAAATTCAGAGTAAGCCCCTAGGCCCAATTCCCGAGTCAAAATTCGAGCTAAAACCGAGGATTTCATAATATACCATTATGAAATCCTCGGTTTTAGCTCGACTCTCAAAGATTCTGAATCATCAGAATTCGCATTATTAACTAATAAATTAAATAGACTTATAAGTGATCCATGTACGATCTTCCTAATTAGTTGATTGTTCTGTTGGTCGGTTGGTGGATCTGTTTGAGTTTCAGGTAAATATAAGACATAGCATCACGCCTTTTTCCCCGAAGGGGTAGGCAGAGGTGTTTCACACCCACATTTCGCCAGCTATGTTTGGTCCCATGAAATAGGGGGCGAGCCTATTGAAATATAAGCTTAATAAATACACGTAAGCAAAAACAGGGACGGCAGCAATAAATCACATGCATCACATTAGGGACGTCGTTTCCAAGGCTTGCGTGTCGTGTCATTGGTCAATCGTTATTACTATGATTACTCACGGGTTATTCACTCCACTTATAACCCTTTAACGACGGCATACAATATATATGCGGTGGTGGTCCAGGGTAAGTGACCCTCAAGCAAAGAATGTAGTTTGAGTTCGATAAAGAATTTGAGAGATTTGTATTTTAGGTGCTTTGTTTATTGTTTAACGAGAAGCTGACCGAAATGGAACGGTTTGTCTTCGAATAATGTAAAAACAGCTGAGTAGAGATAGTCAATTAATAATGAGTTACTGGAACATGAACTATCTAAGTATTGTTAACCCTTTACAGTAAAGAAAAAAATTTGGAGATAATCCTAGTAGAAATTTTAAGGGTATGTCTGAATAATCAACCCACACTAGGCTAGCGTGTCTGAATTATAGCCTAACTTTAGCTAGAGGAGACTGAGGCAACCCTTGCCTAGCAGTGGTATATACATAGGTTGCAAATTTTTTTACTCTTGACATTTTTTTTTATTTTTTTTATAATAATAAATTTATTTAGTTCATATATAACAATTAGGTCATAATGTTCTAATTATAAATACATTAATTCTTACATAATTATTTGCTGAAGCCATATCCAAGCCAACTTTAAAAACAAAACGTTGGGTTAAAATAAAATCAGACGTAGTTCGTAGTTTGTTCCATTAGCTATTAGATAAACAATGACTTGATTGCCTATCCTGAAATTCTATAGTAATGGTCTAAATAGGCCAATCACAGTAGCTAGACCGGTCGATAGCCACATATTGCATGTCGCCGCCAGCGTTTGCTAGATTGACAGTCAAATGCCTTGCGAAGCGGGCGACACGATTATGAGAACAACGGAATTGGAAAATGGAAGTAAAAGTGATGGAAATTGCTGACAGTGATGAAATTTGCGTGAGCATTAAGGCGATGCAGTTTCAGGCCTGTATGTATAGAAATAAAACTCATTTCGGAGTGTGAGGCATGGTTTTGCAAGTATTAGGTGAAGAGATACCACACGTAAAAAAACTATCCAAAAGCTTTTTTCTATCAGAAAATTCCAGTATTAAGATTTTTCCGGAGTTCGGTAAACAAATGTTTCCGGTTGATGACAATAGGCACGCTCCCTATTTCATGGGACCAAACATAGCTGGCGAAATGTGGGTGTGATACACCTCTGCCTACCCCTTCGGGGAAAAAGGCGTGATGCTATGTTATGTTATACTGTGTACTAAGTCGTTATGTTACACGTACCTATGCTATTATTTTCTGAAATCCAACCATTATCATATCATTACTCTATCTCTACAAATAAAAAAGTATTGTTGTCAACACGGAGCTTGTTAGTGACATCAATTTTCACGTCATTTGTAGCTTGTGCGGTGACGCCGTCGTGGCGACAGTCCGGAAATTGGTCCCCCCGGGATATCACAAAACAATGTTTGGACAAAAGTTACGACATTCGATACCTGTATTAAATATTCTGAATACATTTAAGAGATTAATGCGCCGCTGGAATTTTGAAGCAATCAATCAGTTCCGCTTCCGTTTCCTTTGAAGCCGATAAACGGATCATTGGATAGCAATTCGCCAATTCATCATTTAATTCGCGTAAAGTGTCTGTATTGAATTGTATATAATACTTTAATTCCTTTCTTAAAAGAGCTCTGAAATCCACAACTCATCAGTAAAAAAAAATCATCATTATTAGGGTAGTAAATAAATTTATTCAGGTTATATTGACTGGCCTGTTGGTCTAGTGGTTAGTGACCCTGACTGTTAAACCGGAGGTCGTGGGTTCGATCCCCACCCAGGACAAATCTTTGTGTGATGAGCATAATTGTTTGTTCTGTGTCTGGGTGTAATTTATCTATAATATGTATGTATTTACAAAAAAAAATGTATTTAAGTAGTATATCAGTTGTTTAGTACCCATAACACAAGCAAATATAATTGCTTAATTTGGGACTAGATGGTGCTGTGTAAATGTGGTAGAATATTATTATTATCCTCTTTATTAAAATAGATTCACAAAAAATTACATTTTTAAAGATATATATAAAATATATTATTATTATATATCATTTAGGGTTTCAGTGTTTTTTTCGTGAAAGAATAACAAACATCCCAACTCAAAACTTTCACATTTATAATTTATTATTATGAAATATATAATATTTCCAGTCAATAAAAAAAAAGATTAGTAGGGTTCGCCGTAAAACAGTAAGGATTCCTCGAAAGTACACAAAAATACATTCCTACATGAACTATAAAATGGATATAATTGCTATCAGTAACCCTTAATTGCACCAATCGCGTGTTTGCGCCACATTACAATAAATTAACAACCCACTCTCGTATACTATTTTAATGACATATTAATTTAGAAACTAAAGCTAACAGTAGTAGTATTTCAAACGAGCAACTTTTTCTCGAATAAAGTTGCTAATATTGCAAAAAATCAATTGAAGCTCATGGTTCAAAATTAAGTCTAAAATATTGGTTATATTTCAGACATTTATTGTGAGAACCTTATTTTAGGAATGTTTTGCACTGCTAATACTAATAACCATGAGCCCCTACCAAGTGGACCACTATATTGTCATAAAATTAAGACTTAAATTACTTACTTTTTTCTAAATTTTATTTCATACTTGTTCCACGTTCAATCTTTTTAATTTCTCAAAGCACTACTGGACACATAAATGAATGATATTTTTTTATTCTTGTTTTTGTTTGGAAATCTGTTGGTGAGGCCTTTTATTCAAAAGTGGACGTCTTACGGGTGATATGATGATGATGAAGTGTTTCTTTAGCATTGCAACGACGCAACAGTTTTCGTAATTTGGACAGAAAACAAACATAGGAGTAGTATATCCACTGCGTCTTGCCGGCAAGTCCGCAGGTCGAATCTAGATACCTATAAAGTAGGCGATTAAAAGTTGCCAGTCTGCACACACGACTAATTTAATGCAGAAACTAATTATGTCAGCCAGCGAACTACGGCATCACGCATACAATATACGTCGCTACGATTATATCCCAATGTCGAGATGAAATTGCCAAACGTTAACAGAGAAGTTGGAAAATTAATTAGCCTCGTGACCTTTTATATTTACCTATTTAGACTTGTTTGGGACAAATTAACAAGAGGAATTACTGAAATTGACTCGTAATTTAAGCGTAATTAGACTTCATATATTTTCTTACAAGGGATTTCTTTTGAGGCAATTATTTTCGTATGACAAATACTTACAGATCTTTTAAAAACATTTTCAGGTTTTTGTGGAAGCTTTTTGATTATGTGAATATTTTCGTATTAGCTCCGAAAGTTGCATAAATTGTCTCCCCCTCTAAAATTGTGTTTACAAATAAGCTTAACTAACATTAATCCCTAGGCTCTTATTGTATTGTATAAGTAAAGGAATTCAATCAGTTCCTCCACTCAATTCTCCAGGGGACTCTGCCGTCGTGAGACGTGCGCCAATTACAATGGTGCCTTTCTAATTATCTACTATTTATTGGATGTTGAGCCACTATAACTGAAAAGGGACTGTCAAATATTTGAAAATTTAAATATGGTCGCCGTCATTTTCAAACATTTATTTGACAAAGGTATCAAAATCAACTATGTCGAATGTTGAGGTTTAAAGAATGCCCTCACTTTCTGTTCATCATTTTACTGTCTAACATCCAAAACTTGAAAACAAAGCAACAAATTTTTAAATATGTGTGATCCAAACTTATTTGTATCGAAAACACTCGCATTTGGGAACAAATTCTGTCATATGGCAGTCTTTACAAACGTACAAAATAAACGGAAATACAGTACAATAAACATCTAAACTTAAAGCCTCTTCTCAAAAAAATCTTTGAAACATACAAACTTTAATGTCATTTGTGAATCGAACCCATGACTTTCGGAACGGTGTATAGTGGCGTGGCGACCTCCTTAACCACTACCTATGTCATAGTGACAGTAAAATAATGATCCCATTCAAACACACATTATAGACAATTATACATACATACATATAGATCACGGCTAACGGCGATTTCCCAACAGAGGGGTAGGCAGAGACCATTTCCATCCACTTGCTACGATTCTTACATACATCTTTGGCTTCTTCAACATTCATCAGTCTTTTCATGCATTCTCGCCGGTTGAGGGTACTCCGGATCTGTCCCTTCTTTAGAACGTCACCTATTTAGTCATGGTACGTTCTTCTAGGTCTTCCCCTTCCAACGTTTCCTTTCACATTCGGCTCATATATTTGTTTTGTCACTGTTCCTTCATTCATTCTCTATTATAGACAATTAAGTATATAAAATCTGTTTTAGAAGTTCACTGACTTTACAAATAAGGATATAAAAGCCACGTACTAAAATACGCTGCACAAAATCAAATACAAACGTTTATTTATAAAACGCCAACACAGTTTACGTACATTTATCAAATCATTGTATATTGACACGCCAACTTCATGGCCCTAAATTCGGCTGTAAATAGTGTCGTATGACGTCAGCAGACGTCAGTGTCCCTAATTTGGCATACGTTTGACAGAAATGATTGATGTTTAATCCAATTGAGATGATAACACAAATTGATATCACTATGAATCATGCTACTAACATTGTAAAAAGGTTGTTTCGGCGGATGTTTTTTACTCAATCACGCCTGAATGGCTTGACTGGCCTGTTGTGTAGTGGTTATTGACCCTGACTACTAAGCTGTAGGTCGTGGGTTCGATTCCCACCCAGGACAAATCTTTGTGTGATGAGCATGATAGTTTGTTCTGTGTCTGGGTGTAATTTATCTATAATATGTATTTATTTACAATATTTATTTAGGTATGTATACATATAATATGTATTTATATATTTAAAATACATAGCATCACGCCTTTTTCTCTGAAGGGGTAGGCAGAGGTGTTTCACACCCACATTTCGCCAGCTATGTTTGGTCCCATGAAATAGGGAGCGAGCCTTTGTCATCAACCGGGAACATTAATTTGTTTTACCAAACTACTGAAAAAAACTGAAATTATATGATAGAAAAACCTAATACCAATTTTACCCGACCCGGGAATCGAACCCGGGACCTCTTGCACAGCAGTCGTATACACTTCTTCTTCTTCACATATTAGTTGTTTAGTACCCTTAACACAAGCAAATATAATTGTTTAATTTGGAACTAGATGGCGCTGTGTGAATGTGTGAAAAATATTATTTATTAAATTAATGGCTGAAAATCTGTATGAAATTTTGCACAAATATAGATTGTATTCTGAAATAGTACATAGGCTACTAGGTTGTGGAATGAACTCCCTAACGAGGTTTTCCCAAGGGATTACAGTATGGGGTTCTTCAAAAAAGGAGTAAATAGGTTTCTTAAGGGTCAGCAACGCGCTCGTGATGCCCCTGGTGTTGCAGGCGCCCATAGGCTACGGTAACCGCTTACCATCCGGCGGGCCATACGTCTGTTTGCCACTGTCGTAGGATAAAAAAAAAAGTTCGAATATACTAAGCGGGTGGATCCGCGATCGGAAGTTAGTGATTCGTATTCGTTTCCAGTATTAACGTGACTGCTGAAAGTAGTAGTAGTAGTAAGTTGTGTTTTCGTTATGTTTGTACTCATACTTCTCTATATTTTATCAAACTCTTAGAACGTACTCAGAAGCCCGACATTCGACTATTTCGATTTTCATGTCCATATCAAATGTTTGAAAATAGTCGCCATCACATATTTATTTAATAATAATATTCTAATATTCTACCACATTTACACAGCGCCATCTAGTCCCAAAGTAAGCAATTATATTTTTATATATTTTTATTATTTTTATATATAATTATATATTTGCTTGTGTTATGGGTACTAAACAACTGATATACCATTTAAATACATTTTTTTTTGTAAATACATACATATTATAGATAAATTACACCCAGACACAGAACAAACCTTTATGCGCATCACACAAAGATTTGTCCTGGGTGGGGATCGAACCCACGACCTCCGGCTTAGCTGTCAGTGTCACTAACCACTAGACCAACAGACCAGTCAAATTATATTAAATTATTTGTGGCATCGTAACTCCTAATCTATTTATACAGGATGTGTAATTGGACGTAACAAAAATTCTGTTAGGCAGTGCAGTTCTGTTAGCTGAGGTTTTGGTCTCCTACAGGAGCATGACTGTGATGTATTTTTTACTCTATTACTGTACAATACTTTGTAAATAGTGTAATTGTGATTTGTAATAAATAATGTTTGAAATTCGGCAAATGCTCTTTGATTTCAAAGGTTTAAGAAACACATCCGTGTAGTGACGGATTAAGAATACATAATGTCACTACCCCATCTCAACCCGTGGGTGTCGTATAAGGCGACTAAGGGAGTAACTTTATGCAGACAAGAGCAATGTGAGATAAGGGAAATTCGAAACAAACCCTATACCAACCCGTCTGGCCAGCGTGGTATAGTAGGCTAAATTCCCTCCACATTTTTTGGAGGAGACCCGTGTCCAACAGTGGGACGATTATGGGTTGAAATGATGAAGAAACACTGAACCAACTACAAATAAATTGTTTAAGTAAAGACCGTGTTTGTATATTATACTTTATACCTTATCTCGAGGGTACAATTCAGCTTACACCGCATTTTATAGCCACCGCACTGAGCTCAGGGTTTGAGACCGTTACTTTTTATTGGACTTGATATCACCAAGTTTTGTTGTATAGAATATTTTATACTACGAAGTTGAAAGTTCGCCACATTCTTTGCGGTTATGGTTTTGGACTAAAAGTTGTATTATTCGAAAGACCGAATTTCACTCGAGTTGACAATATTGGTTTGTTGGTTGGTTGACAAATTCTCGAGTGGCGGCCACGTATTGGAAAGCGCAGCGTAGGGCGGCCCCCCACCAGATGGACCGACGACCTGGTAAGGGTTGCGGGTGGCCGTTGGATGCGGGCGGCACAAAATCTCTCGTTGTGGCGGAAATTAGGTGAGGCCTATGTTCAGCAGTGGACGTCATTGGGCTGATATGATGACAATATTGGCGGCAAGAAGGTTGTATGTTGATTTGCGGTACCTATGTATGTTTGGTTTAATGCTAGTATCTCAAGTACTGGACCGATTTAAAAAAATACTGTGTTGGATAGCCCATTTATCGAGGAGTCAATAGGAGCTGCATTGCATAATAATAATAATAATAATATAATAATAATAATATTCTACCACATTTACACAGCGCCATCTAGTCCCAAATTAAGCATTATATTTGCTTGTGTTATGGGTACTAAACAACTGATATACTACTTAAATACATTTTTTTTTTGTAAATACATACATATTATAGATAAATTACACCCAGACACAGAACAAACCTTTATGCTAATCATACAAAGATTTGTCCTGGGTGGGGATCGAACCCACGACCTCCGGCTTAGCAGTCAGGGTCACTAACCACTAGACCAACAGGCCAGGCATTTCCGTGTAGTGACGGATTAAGAATACATATTGTCACTACCCCATTTCAACCTGTTGGTGTCGTAAAAGAACACTGCGAGAAAAGGAAATTTCGAAACAAAACCCTATACCGACCCGTCTGGCCAGCGTGATATAGTAGGCCAAATTCCCTCCAAAATCTTTAGAGGAGAGCCGTGCCCAGCCCTGGGACGTTTATGGGTTGTAGTGATGAATAGGAGCTGAGCAGTGGCCAAATAGAACAACCGCAGCAAACCCCCCGGGACTTCTAGTGATATTATAATGCTGAAGCGTGTATTTGTTTGGTTAGTTGAACGCTATACGATATCAGGAATTATCCGATTGTATTGGTTCGATATTTTTGTGTTGGATAGCTCATTTATCGAGGAAGGTTAAAGGCTATATAACATCACGCTACGGCTAATAGGAGCTCAGCAGTGACCAAATAAAGAATGACGCCGGGCGCCAAGGCCCGCGCGACTACTAGTCTATACAAATAAATAAAATTGGTGTGTCTGTTTGTAATAATAAAATAACTGCTTTTTACTACATGCATTTGAATGTGTATACGGTACATATACCAAAATAACATTTTTTTCTATTTTTGTCTGTCTTTCTGTCTGTTTGTTCCAGCTAATCTTTGGAACGGCTGGACTGATTTCGACGGGACTTTCACTGGCGGATAGCTAATATCACAAGGAGTAACTTAGGCTACTTTGATTTCAAAAAATATCAGGGTTCCGTAAAAAAAAAATTAAAACTCTATGAATGCGGAATAAGTTGTCCACGCGAATGAAGCTGCGGGCAATTAGTAGTAGTAGTAGTAAAATATAAAATTCTATTACAAATTGCACAAAGATTAACAAACTCACCCAAAACCCATATCCCGTCCCATCTTTCCACAATACTCGCTTCATGAATACTTGAATGGGAAACCAGTTTTCACTCGCAATATTAAATTTGAAAATAAATTGAGAATTACCATAAATTTGTGTTCAAACATCGAAGAACATCGAAGAACATCGGCGATACGTAATCTAATTTCTATTGTTAACTGTTTTTGTATTTGAAATTCATATTCGTACAAATTTATATCCTTTAAAATCTATTTTGAAAGTAAACTTAAGTATGTACAAAGTATATTTAAGACTTTTATTAAAATGCTGGATGTTGCCCCCGGCTCTAGTCGCGTGGTATTCAAGTCACGTGATCAGTAACTATCCATTTTTTTTAAAAGAATGGCGTGAGAGTCTTGCCAGTTCTTCTCATAGTTCCACCCCGTCAGCGAACTGGTCGCAGGCAAATTTGCTGACACTACTTTTCGGATAACCTGTTACATTCTTAACTTGTGTCTTTCATAAGTGTTATCTTGTAACCTAGATGAATAAACGAGATTTCATTTCATTTCAGATATTTTACATTTTATTCTTCATATGGACTTTCATCGAAGCGAAGAACCTTACGGCCAGCATGGTATTGCCAGCTGATATGGCACTTTGTTAATGTTAATTTATTTTGTTCCAGATCCCGACGGAACAGACCAGAAAGTATCGATAATGCTTAACGGCGAGGAATCAGAATTATATTTCGTAAATTGCACTACGACAAAGGTAATTATAATTTATTGATACGCTTTTATTTTTTAATAAAACTCGACGATGAGACCATACTGTGCAAATGTAATCAATTGACATACTATGCGATTTAAATAAGTATGGGATCGCACTTGACAGTATTTGCCGCAAACCTAAGTCGAATGTGCACATTTTTGTACAGCTAGCAGAAATAAAATAGGCAAAAAAATTATCTCGTTTCGTTAAGTTGTTTTGTTAAGTGTTAATTTAATTGTTTTTTTTTTTGTTATAGTTTTATTGTTGTTATTACCTACTACCACTACTTATTATTCAAAAAAATAAAGATCTTCAAACCGAAAAAGTATGTTTTGTACTTGTAATGTGTTTCGTTTTTTGTACACCCTACTTGTAAGGTATGAAGTGGTCTTCAAATGGATAACAAAATGGCGTCTTAATTTGTCAAATGGCGTCTTAATTTGACAGTCCCTTACTTATTTCAATCGCATAGTACAGAAGAGAAAAAACAAAAGAAAGTATAAAAACAATAAAATATTTAAAACTTAATACTATGTAACCAGTAACAAAGAAGGCCATAATTAATAAAGCTAAACAAATGAGGTCAAACCAAGGAGGTTATCATTTACAATCATCGTCATCATTAACAAAAATTAGAAAATTAGCACACGGTTAAAATATAGCCTGTATATAAAACTGATAAATATTTTAGGAGGAAATTGAACGAGCTGAACCTCCGGACGCATTCGTAGTGATATACTCGGTGGTGGACAAGGCATCCTTCCAGAAGGCAGAACAAGAGCTGGCGAGGCTGATAGACTGCGACATGCTCCGCGCGAGACCTGCAGTACTCGTGGGAAATAAGATCGACTTGGCCAGGAGTCGAGCTGTCTCCACACAAGGTGAGTTCTCAATCTGTTTGGAACTTAAACTAGTTTTTGTGATAAATAATCATTATCATCATATCAGCCGCAGGAAGTCCATTGCTGAACATAGGCCTCCTCAAGAGATTTCCAATAGGGCCGGTTGTTTGTTTGTTTTTTTTGAAGTGGCAGTGGGCAGGGCACATATCACGTAGAACTGATGGCCGATGGGGCCGAAAAGTTCTCGAATGGAGACCACGCACCGGCAAGCACACCCACAAGGTGGACAGACGATCTGATCCGAATAGCAGGATCGCGCTGGATGCAGGCCGCAAACAACCGGCCCTATTGGATAAATAATAGTAATATTAAATCGTTTATCTTAGCTAGAGGGTAGACCTGTATCTTGGCCACCAAAGACAGATTTTTACAATACATCTGGTACAATAGAATCGTGACAATTCACAGACGTTATTTACCATTTTAAAGTGATGATGGCTGAATGGATAAGAGTCCGGCGTGCTAAACACGCGGTCCGTGGATTTCACTTTGTGGAATTTATACGTACTAGTCATATGACTTACCATCTGGTAACGGTGAAGGAAAACATCGTGAGGAAACCCACATACCCTAGAAGAAATTCTATGTGTATGTCTGATCTACCAACCCGCATTAGGCCAGCGTGAGTGGATTACGGCCTAAAACCTTCTCAGTTCTCAGAATAGAGGAGAGGAGACCCGAGCCCAGCAGTGGGACAATAATGGGTTGCTGATGATGATGATGATGATGATGATGACTTACCATTTTAATAATTTTGATTAAATTTAAATATGACTGTTACTATACCTATATTATATCTACTAATATTATTAAAAGGTAAAGTTTGTAATTTGTCACGTTGTGGGGGATAATCTCGGGATCTACTGGACCGATTTTCAAAATTCTTTTAGTGTTGGATAGCCCATTTATCGAGGAAAGTCATAAGCTATATAATATCACCCTACGGTTAATAGGAGCTGAGCAGTAGGCAAATAAAGAACGACGTGAGTGAAGTCCCGCTCGACCTCTAGTATTTTATTTAAACAAAAATATCGTTGTCTTTTTTATGACTAGTTATCTATACCTACCTAGTTTTATAGAATCTATCTAAATATAATTATTTCTATAGAACAAAAAGCTCGTATCTTCCCAACACGTGCTACAGTAGGCTATTTATCCTTGTCTTATTAACAACCTTATCCAACTTAATGATGTTATTTATCCACAGAAATTGCTTTCTGATCACCACAATATGGCGGCCTATTACACAAGTCTTATATTTCGGGCGGTATTTTTACAAGTTTTTTAACTTGCAATGGTTGTATGTTTGTATGAATGTCACATCTTGCAACTGAATTTTAAAGCTAGCAATAATAAAGAACTTGATGATATAAAGTAAGACAATATCACTACTTAGTATAAAACAAAGTCGCTTTCTCTGTCGCTATATCCCTATGTATGCTTAAATCTTTAAAACTACGCAACGGATTTTGATGCGGTTTTTTTTAATAGATAGACTGATTCAAGAGGAAGGTTTATATGTATAAAATACATTCCACGCGGGCGGAGCAGCGGGCGGAAGCTAATATTATTATAAATGCATCTCAGAGTTTGTAGGAATTCCGTTTTGGACTGTCATACGTATCAAAAATACCGCGCCGCGCCGTGCCGTGCGTCTGCTAGCTAAATACTTAGATAGTTGACTATTCTATTGATAATCCCAATCTTTGTTTAGAAGTTTAACTGAACCATTTCAATTTTGTGGCTAACTTTCAAGACTTATCTTAGTCCTGTGTCTACGACACGTAACAATATTGAAGTGTTTGCTTGCTACTTGACCTGCTTAATTTATTGGAATCAGGGCTTCAATTAACCTAAAAAACTAACGTTAGCCTTTTAACGTTAAAACAAAAGCAAGTTACGTTACCTACGTGTGTAATTTCTGTTTGAACTCCTAAATGAGATAAATTGATTTTGATGAATTTATTTGAGAGAATGTGTAGATTCCTGAGTAATTTATAATTGAACCTAGTAGAAGGTTGTACAATTGGGCTAAAGCAGATTGTCCGAAGTTCTTGCAATGTAATGCACGTCGAGTTTGCAAGTATCTAGTCATTATCATTTCAGCCCATAAACGTCCCACTGCTGGGCACCTCCAAAGAATGTGGAAGGAATTTAGCCTACTATACCACGCTGGCCAGACATATTGATGTAGGGTTTGTTTCGAGCTTTCCTTTTCTCGCAGTAAACTTGTCTACATATGTATTTTATCGCCTTTTACGACACCCACGGGTTGAAATGGGGTAGTGACATTATGTATTCTTAATTCGTCACTACACTATCTTATTAAAATTACTAAAATTAACATAGAACGAAGTTGGTATTACAGCAAAATTACTAATATTAAGTATATTAGGGACAATTTGATTCACCTCATTATCTTCGAAACGTATTGATTTCCCGAGGGTCTCCCAATAAGCCTCCTCGTAATACTACCACTACGCATCGGATTATAATATTAATAATGGTTATACTAATTAACATTTTGCCAACGGCTGTAGCTCTAATCTTACGGAAGGCGAAGTTCTGGCTTTAATAAAGTTAGGTTATACTTGCGGGTTCGCTTGTATAACTCATGTTATGCTAAATAGTGTTATATTATTACTGTCACGTGGCGTAGCGGTGGTGGTCGCCTCGCCACTGACATAGTACGTGGGTTCGATTCACGCTCGAGACAAATATTTGTATGTATGAATTATATCATATTCATATATCATATCAATCATATCTAGTTTTTTTATGTCAGTTAATTGTACGTTTGTAATGTTTATCGCGATATAGAGCTTGTTTCGAATCGCAGGCGTTGTCCATAATCTAATAGGGGGTGAAACTATTGCTACTTACCAAGCACAGATCTAACTCCTGAGAATTTCATGACAGAAAAACCCAATAACGGTTTTGTTCTACCCGAGAATTGAACCCAGGCCTCACCAGAGAGGCAGTTAAATCAAGAAGTCGCGCGGGACTTCACTCCCGTCGTTCTTTATTTAGATACTGCTCAGATCCTATTGGCCGTAGCATGTATGTTATATAGCCTATAACCTTCCTTAATAAATAGGCTATCCAATATTAAAAGATTTTTTCAAATCTGAGATCTGTTTCTGAGATCCTAGTGTTCAACCAAACAAACAAACTTATCAGCTTGATAACATTATAATAATAATACATATATATAATAATATTCTACCACATTCACACAGCGCCATCTAGTCCCAAATTAAGCAATTATATTTGCTTGTGTTATGGGTACTAAACAACTGATATACTAATTAAATACATTTTTTTTTTGTAAATACATACATATTATAGATAAATTACACCCAGACACAGAACAAACCTTCATGCTCATCACACAAAGATTTGTCCTGGGTGGGGATCGAACCCACGACCTCTGGCTTAGCAGTCAGGGTCACTAACCACTAGACCAACAGGCCAGTCATTTCACATTAATATTGAAATTCTACTTAAATCTCAAAATTTACTAATTATCCATACGAAATGTAATAAATCTCTTTTTGTTTCTTCAACAGATGGCAAATGCATGGCCTGCACCTACAAAGCGAAATTCGTTGAAGTGTCAGTAGGAATCAATCACAACGTTGACGAGCTTCTAGTGGGGATCTTGAGCCAAATTCGGCTAAAGCGACAGCAGTACTCGGCAGAAGGAGGCAGGGAATCTTCACCAGCCCACTGGTATAAGTCCAGGGGAGTTGTTCGAGCTAGTATGAAGGCTAGACAAATGTTCACATGGATCTTCGGCAAAGAAGACTCGAAGTTCAAAAACTGTGAGAATCTGAATGTCCTGTGAGTAGAGAGTGACGGACCCGTGTTCGTCTAAGACTAACAGACTATGGTGAACAGTATTGTGAACATTTAGTGTATTTGTTTGTTTATAAATGTTAAAATTACGCAGTTGCTTGTGGACGCTGATATTGGCTAACTCTGCGGTTCGTCCCAGCGAATTTCTTTTCAGCGATGGGACGAACAGTCGTGGGACGAAACGTAGAAAGGTTCACTCAAATAGATAATGAATCAAATTCTTAAATCTAGGGCTTAAATCGGTCGTGTCATCTGAAATCATTTAAAAATCATTATCAAATCTTCGAAATTCGAATGATACTAAGCCTAGTGTGAATTACATTCACAAATTTTTATCATTTCGCCAGAGTTGCAAGCCTTATAATCACAATTACTCAAATCAATTGCCACAATCAGCTGTGTTGCCAACCAAAAAAAAAATGCCAAATATAAAATTGGTATATACACTAGTCGTTACGTGCCAATTTGAGAGAATTTAATAATATTATTATATAGTTAAGTTTATGTACCTAAGGATTTAACAGTGAGGTTATCAGTATTTTCCCAAATACTTATAATATATCATTAAAGTGACGTATCAGCAATATATAAAAGTAAGTGATATAGTATATCATGTAGAGATATATTGTAGATATAAATATAAATATTATTGGACCATGTGTATCTATAACTATATATAAATGTGACGTGTCATAATGTCTACATATTAGTGAAACACCGATATCATTATATTTATATATATCGTATCTATAATAGTGTAAATTTAGTATAAAGTCGTCTTGTAAGTAAAGCTAGTTCTTTACGAATACCTGCTAGCTTGTTTGATAACCGATCTTTTTTCTTTCAATATTAAAAACTACGAGAAACTTAAGCTTGTTAAAACACCGTGCGTGCACTTTGAGCCATCTTATTGGGTGTTTCCGTTCTTAACCAACATTTTCAACCCATGAATATTTTATTCCGTTCTTAACCCAACAATTTTCGACATTTTTAGATTTCCCAAATATTTTTTTCATACAAAACGTATTATCGCAGTTTATTTGACAAATTTACTAGTTTTACTAGCAATTCGACTTAATTCTGAACATTTTAGTTAAACCATTTACAGAAACTACGTCCTAAAGCATTTGTACCATATTTAGTTACATTTCAAAATGATCCAGGGTCCATTGTATTCCTTCCATCCATGCCAAAACCTACTCATTTATCGTAAATTTACTATTTATAGCACCTAAAATTAATTATAAGGGAATTTAAAATAAACTATCAGAATTATTAAATGAAGTTGCATCTAAGTTTAATTTTATAACGCCTTAGTTATTGTGGTTTATTTTCTATTCCACTTTAACCACGTGGTAAATATTTAATAGTGTGTGTTCACCAAGTTATTTGTATTCAAATGATATGCAAACATATTTACAACTTTGTCCATCATTCGGACAAAGTGAAGTATTGAAACAATTTTCAGGTTGGCCCTCACAAAACTATTATTAATGATGCAAATATATTTACAACTTTGTCCACCATTCGGTCAAAGTGATATTGAAAAAAAAAAAATCTAGTTTGGCCCTCCCAAAACTATTAATGTTCAAGTATATTATTCTGCTCAAATTGTTCTTTTGAGCAGTTACAAAAAAATAAAATTAAGCCAGCTTGTTTATACAATATAGTCAACAAAACCAATTCATAGAACATTAATACTTGAAGGACTCAAAAGTTACCTAGTTCTTTATTAAATGTAACAACATGGTCATTTTTCTCTCTCACTTTGTCTGTACCAGCATTTGCTAGATACTACATATAACTGCCAACTCACTTTATCTCACTGCTAAGCAAAAGTCTCCTCTAAGGTTTTTTAAGGGCCTGCCACATCGGCGACTTGCTAAATATGGTGAATGGTGAGAGCGCCTTCATGACGTGAGGTGCAGAGATAATATGACCATGTTTTAATTGATAAGATTGTATATAATCAATGCGAATGCACTTAAGGATTTGATGTTGTATGGAATATAATAAGTAAGTGATACATTTATACATGTTCAATATACTTTATAAGCTCTATATCGTATTAACCGGTCAAAGTAGATTGTCATTTAAGTGACGTGATTGTAAAATGTTAGTAGTTTTTGTGGTTATTGCAGATTTTTCGTAATGAAATATAGGTTTACAGTTAGTAATATTTAATTGCTATTTTGGGTTTCTGCTATATATTTCAATCTGGTTATCATTTTTTAATAAACTTAAAGTTATATAGCCCATTTTCAAGAAAATACAAATATATGCCTTAATCATCATTCTGTGTTCTTCTCTTTTTATATTAAAACCACAAATAATTTGTATTACAACATGTTTTACAATCACTTTGCTTAACTTTTAAATTAATGTTGTCCATAAATTTAAATATCCGAAACAAATATTATTAAGTGCCCAATAACACCACGACTGATTGACACCATTAAAATAAATGTTATAAAATTATTATTACGTACTTCCTAAAACTTCTGTCTTTATCTTTTGAATTACGATTCAAAACAGTGCCTTTTTATTATTAAAATGAATTGTAATACCTGTGCTATTTTAATGATAATTTGTGAAAGTATTTAATACCTACCCTAGTTGTCTTCATACTTTCCTATTGTTAGTTATACTTAGTACCTATGTATTCATATAATGTTGCTTGTCCTATGTCTGGTGCATATATAAGCAAGAAACGAGAAGAATTCTTCTTTATCGTATTATCCTCATTACGCTCAAGCCACAAAGCGACCGTGACTAGATAATGTTATGACAGCACAGAACGTTACAAATAGTCATGCTGTATCACCATCACATCATAGTTGTACCTAGCATGACGCATCTGTCAGTCAACGCACACTGAGAATTACTACTACTGACGCTTTATCGTCATCCGGTTGTTTTCAGTGTGTAAGAGCTTTATTAATATTACCCGGACAATTATACGTTTGACCGGATAACGTCAATAATATATGCATCAGATACTATCTGTTATTTATCAGATCTAAATATATAATTGTGGATAGTGGAAATATTTTGTAAATAAAATATAACTAGTATTATTATATGCATTTTGCAAAATGTATGAGCTTTCAATTGTATTAGTGGGCCTAGACGAGCAGTTAAAGTGGTTAATTATTTAGAAATCGACATTAGTTTTTTTCTTTAGATACGTACTTAAACTTATCTAAAGAAAGCTTTTGGTCGAGACTACTACGACGTAATTTAGTGCAAAATAAATGGATATATGAATATTCTACACCAAAATTACTGCAGATATATGAAATGTATGGAGTTAATTATGACTTTAACTTAAAATATCCAATAATGTCATGCGGTGTTTATGCACTTTATCCGAATAATTTACCACATTAACCAGTCAAAGTGTGTGTAGGCCTTTAAGTATATTATCATTATTGTAACATACTGTAGCTAGTGTTTATTGTAAATAAACTGATTGACAATAAATTTGATTACTTTAAGTGGTTATATATAATTTCCTTTTATCATATATTTATAGGATTTTAAGATAGTAAATTCTTTTAACTGGCCTGTTGGTCTAGTGGTTAGTGAACCTCACTGCTAAGCCGGAGGTCGTGGGTTCGATCCCCACCCAGGACAAATCTTTGTGTGATGAGCATAAAGGTTTGTTCTGTGTCTGGGTGTAATTTATCTATAATATGTAGGTATTTACAAAAAAAAAATGTATTTAAGTAGTATATCAGTTGTTTAGTACCCATAACACAAGCAAATATAATTGCTTAATTTGGGACTAGATGGCGCTGTGTGAATGTGGTAGAATATTATTATTTTAATTATTCTCCAGTATAGAATAACGTTAAAAGGAAAGATTTAGAAGATTTCATCGACTAAATCTCGGACGTTCTAAAGATAGGAGAGTTAAGGAGTAGGTACCCTAATTTGATGAATGTGTAAGAAGCAAAAGATGTACGAGTATGTCAGAATCGGCGCAGGTGGAAGGAAATAGTCTCTGCCTACCCCTCTGATAGAAAAATGCCTACGGCCTATTTAGGACGACTTAAAAAAATCTAAATAAATAATATTTTGCACAAGTTGCAGAATGTTAAAAACATTTATTTTGATATTCTGCAAGTCATTCTAAATGGGCTGTAGGCATTAAGGATGAGTTGATGAATTACTCTATCTAACTTTATAAATATACAAATAACGGACAGAAACTGCAGCTGGACTCAGCGCAAGTATTTTTAAAACGAACAAATATGTTTCCTATGTTCATCAGCAACCCATTAAGTCCCACTGCTGGGCTCGGGTCTCCTCTCCTCTAACTAGAGAGCTGAGAGGGTTTAGGCCATAATCCACTCACGCTGGCCTAGTGCGGGTTGGTGGATCAGACATACTCATAGAATTTCTTCTAGGGTATGTGGGTTTCCTCACGATGTTTTCCTTCACCGTTAGCAGATGGTAAGTCACTAGTACATATAAATTCCACAAAGTGGAATTCACATTGGTACTGCCGGTCGGGATCGAAATCGGATCGCGTGATTTGCACGCCGGTCCCTTATCCATTCAGCCACCATCGCTTTGTTTCCTATGTAGAAACAATCTTTTCATCAACAAGTATCCGTGTAGTGACGGATTAAGAAAACATTATATCACTACACCTTCTCAACCCGTGGGTGTCGTAAGAGGCGACAAAGGGAATAGTAACCTTATACAGACAAGAGCACTGCGAGAAAAGGAAAACTCGAAACAAACCCTATACCAACCCGTCTGGCCAGCATGGTATAGTAGGCTAAATTCCCTCCAAAATGTTTGGAGGAGACCCGTGTTCAGCAGTGGGCATTTATTGTAATGATGATGATTAAAATACCGTTTAAATTTACCTAACCAACCAGGTAAACAGGTGAGTCTTGTACTCAAGCAGAAACAACAAATCGATACCCAAAATCGAGTTAGCGGTTCACCGGCGCCACTCCACATTAATTCTAGTTAAATTATGTTAATGTATTATTATGATATGTAAATAGGTGACTTACAACGCAAAGCGTCGATTATGTTAAAGGAATTACTTCACCCTGTGTACTCTTCTGAGGAAAATTTGATGGAACTTTGGAAATTTCCATGTAATAACTTCTTTAATGTTGTGCAAGTAACAGACTTTGTATACAAAGTCAAATACATTCATTAATTCACTTTGAACGTCATACAAAACCAAAGAGTTTGCTAACAAAATCCTGAGACGAGTTGTCAAGAAACTCACTCTAACAAATAATTACAGTTTCAATGTTTTATCGTCCTTCTTCTTATCGTATGGGTTTGAGGCAGACTTTATCAACAAATTTATCAAGTCGCCTAGAAGGCTTCCAACTTGACTTGACCAACGGCTTTACGTACCTTCCGAAGCACGGAGACGCTCAAGAATGAAATTGCCACAAACGGTGACCCATCATGGACTGACCTTGCCGAACGTTGCTTAACCTCGATGATCGTAATGTACATCTTAGTACCACAATGCTACGAGCGCCTCAGTTACCGTACCGCCTCAGTACCGTTTATAGTATCTGTCCAAATAGATTAAGATTTTTAATTGTTAGCCTAAACAAAGACACATTTCGTTTGACTGGCCTGTTGGTCTAGTGGTTAGTGACCCTGACTGCTAAGCCGGAGGTCGTGGGTTCGATCCCCACCCAGGACAAATCTTTGTGTGATGAGCATAAAGGTTTGTTCTGTGTCTGGGTGTAATTTATCTATAATATGTATGTATTTACAAAAAAAAATTGTATTTAAGTAGTATATCAGTTGTTTAGTACCCATAACACAAGCAAATATAATTGCTTACTTTGGGACTAGATGGCGCTGTGTGAATGTGGTAGAATATTATTATATTATTATTATTATTATTTCTGTAGTAGGTACCTATCTTAAGCCGGCAAGATAAATGCACGTTGTTTTCTTTAAAAACTCAAAGCAAGCAAAAATCGACCTTATATTATATTGATCAGTATCCAAGAAAGTTAGTTATACGACAGTGTTGTGAAAAAAATGTGTGATGGATATATCCCTTTTGAAAGTTAAAACACCCTAGCTAGAATTTGAAATATGACTTGCAGTAAAAATTTAGTCATTGCCAATTGACGCATTTTAAGCTACTATTCACCTCTGTGGCTTTAAAAAGTTTAGAACTCTATACAGTTGCTCTGTGAGATTATTTTTTGGGGTACTATGAGAGGAATGTATAAGTGTGTTTAGTTGTATGATTCAATTAATGCTTCAATTACCCGTTTCTTTTTATTTTTATATATAACATTATTTTTTAATTTAAATTAACAATTGTAATTGTATTATTTACAGTAATTGGTGTCAACCGTTGTAAATAAATAAATGAAAATTAAATACCTGTTGTCCAGGGCTTTTTTTTTTTTAAGACTTATTTATTTATTTATTTAAAAACTTCTTGCACAAAATATGTTACAAAAAGGCGGGCTTAATGCTAAAAGCATTCTCTACCAGCCAAACCTTTGGGTGATGCAGAAATAAAAACTGGTAGGTGCTAAGTAATTTACCTAATAAAAAGAAATGATATTATTATGAACTTATACTATTAAAATACATTATAAATACATACTTACATATATACCTACATTAAAACTATACAATACATAAAGTACCTATGGAATAAATACATAAAATATATATTATATGTAATAAATATATACACAAATAAAAACTTATTTAATATATCTATAGCCTACAAACGTTCTGATAATTCTGCCAACAATTTGAAATATTGCTCACGAACTTTAGCCTTAAAAGTGTCACGGTTAGTGGACATCTTTACGAATGTAAAGCAACTGTTTGGCTTTGCATCTGTTCTTTATGTTTGGCCACTGTACTTCTTTTATTGGTCGTTGCTTGATGTTAAAGCATAAAACCTTCCTTTATCCAACACTAAAATAGTAATTTGAATATTTTTTAGGAAAACCTCGGTGGCTAGATCATTCCACAACAGCAGAACAACCAATTTTTTTTTCACTGTTTTTTAGTATCATTTAGAAAAGTTTTTTTAATTAAAAATCGTTAAAACTAAAAATACATTCAACATAAAACATAATAAGGCAATAAATACAAAGAATTCAACGACTACAAAACCTTTACAGTCCGAACTTTATGTTATGGTGGCTTTCCACAGTGCGTGACCTATCAAATAGATAGACGAGCTTGCCCTCATTGATGCATGAGAAAAGTATTTTGCAACCAATATAAAATGCTGCAATGCTGTCAGTCGGAGTATCACGCACCGTGTGAAGCTGCCTTAACACAAGAATTTACGTCCATTAGTCTTTTATTTTCTATGAAAAATCCTCCGACAGCTTTTAACAGTTAACAGATAATTACGAAATTGCTGATTCACACCGAATTCAATCTCATTTTCATAAAAATCTATTCCGAGGATATTAATAAAATGGACACTTTACAAAAGAAAGAAAATCGTTTGAGTACACGACAGACGAAATGATGGTAATAATTCTGTCAGTTTAATTTGAATTTATTTTGATATTAAAAATATTTTCAAATGAAAAGGAAATTTCACAGAAAATTAAATATTAGATTATAAGGTTGCTTGACATTCGCATCTTAAGTATTCTATACTAATATTATAAAGCTGAAGAGTTTGTTTGTTTGGTTAAATGCTAGGATCTCAGGAACTACTGGTCCGATAGGAAAAAATAATTTAGTTTGTCTCGGCTAATCTCTGGAACGCCTGGACCGATTTTGACGAGACTTTCACTGGCAGATAACTGATGTAATAAGGAGTAACTTAGGCTACTTTCATTTAAAAAAAATCTAAAGTTATTAAAAAAAGTCATGTTTAATTTATTAAATTCCACACAGAAGAAGTCGCGGGCACAGTTAGAATAGATAATGAAAGTTAAATAAGAAATGTGGTGCTCAGTGGGAAAGCTAGTAGGTATTTAATAAGCCCGTACCTTCTTACTAGATACAGTATATTATAATGCCCTAACTAATTCTGTGTACAACATTGCATTCTCTCAGGAGTGCGGTCGACCGGGCATCATTCACTCGCTCGGACAGGCTTAAGCCCTTTGAGTCGGGCGGCACCACATGAACGCACCTCACGAAATTGAAATTAATTTCGTAGGATATTGCTCCTGTCTCGTAATGCAATTAAAAATTCTTACTGAACTATAAGCTAATTATTAGACTCAGAGCGTAGACGAGGTGAACAGGCAAGAGATAGGTACGGTTGTTCAAATTGCAAAATCATTACAAAATCAAGAGTCTTAATTAAGCAAAAATCCGCAAAAATGTTAATGTAATATTAAAATGATCAATAAAATAAATTTAATCTTAGTTTTGACCTATCTGTATTTATATTATAAACATACTTACAATTTATGATAATATAATTAGTATATTTTTTTTTTATATTTATTTTTTATGATTTTATTAACTTTATGTGTTTCTTGTAAATACATAACAATCAGATTATCTTACAATTTTAATTACATAATTTAATGAACATTGAAAAGAATTTAATGTTTTGTTTACAACACTTACTTTGTAATATTAAACTAAATTTAAAAATAATATTTACAAATAAAAACTAACCAAATGTATCATTAAAATAAAAAAGAAAATATATTTGTAATTTAATTTTAAACTTACACTTAGGTATTTATTTTTATATATATAATCTACTTGGATATTTTATGCATGCTGTGCTTGCCTGTAAATGGCTGCTATACCAATATGTCCTTTATTATGTAAAAGATAAATGTATTAGTATAAGTAGTTGTTGGTAAGTCTAATTAAATAAATAAAAATAAATAAGAGGGTTCGTACAGTGGAATGGTAACACCGCAATTTATATGTTATCGATGTTATTATTTAATTGGAGCTATTTGTTTTAAAAGCATGTCGTGTTTCTGTAATGATATTCGAAGCTAGTTTGTATCTAACCATAACTTCAAAATTAAACTCATTGTATAATCTGTTGGCAGACCAAATTTTAAAAAAAATATATTATAATTAATACAGTCAATATTAAAATTTAAACTGCTTCAGTGGCAGACTTGTACTTCCAAGCGCCTTTTGCTAATCCTGGCCTAATAAATATTAAGCAACATGACTACCACAAAACCCCAATTGAAGAAGTTTACGTCAATAATAAGATATTAGATACCCATTTTTCTCAATAGGTCAATAAAGTAAACAGCTGAGACCAGTTGTAATTTCTCCTAGATCAGCATCGACCCTACAAAGACCATTAAGTCTCACCGCCATAAATCACACCATGCTAAAGCACCGTTTGTATCTGGCAAACAGTAAGCAAACATTCATAATGGCCAATGTTTGCACATTTTTGATAAGAATATCCTTACAAAATTCAACCTGTTATTTTCACCATAATCAAATTCAGTATAATCATAATCAAAGGACGCCCATTATTGGATAAGGGCCACCCCATGAGATTTCTTAAATTCCAACAGTCAATTGATGTAAAATTTTTGTTTTATTATGACACATATCTATCATCATCAGCAACCCATTAAGTCCCACTGCTGGGCTCGGGTCTCCTCTCCTCTAACTAGAGAGCTGAGAGACCATAATAAACATAAACTGGAAATGGATGTATTTTTCCATTACTGTTTAACATTTATCTAACAATGAATTTGCCGCAAACTATACGCCATGTCAGCACAAGACCTTATTTTAAGTACAAGTGCACAAGTGTAGTCACGTCCGATACCCGTTCGAGATTGATTGTTGGGACGCGGTGAATGCTCAAACATTGTAATTTCCTAAGATATTGTATAACCTAAGAGCACCTGGTCACTAGAATGTATGTTTTTTAAACAAAAGGCGAAGAATACACATTACCTGATAATGTTACCAACAATAAAATTTTTACAAACCTTTTTTTTACGTTTTTGTTTTCTTTTGGGTTTAAAGTAATTATTTATATATGTACTATTTATTAATTTGTATTTATATACATATTATTATATATCATACATTAACACACACACACACGACACACGGGTCGTTGACTCGCCATCCTGTCCCTGGGGCTCTGCTGAAAATCAGCGCTGTTGAGTGTCCAGCAGCTGTTAGTTGCTGGCGCCACAGAATTATGCTGAGCAGAGTCCAGATTCCCGCAGTTGTGACATGCAGTAGGTACATTATAATATAATATAATATAATATTCTACCACATTCACACAGCGCCATCTAGTCCCAAAGTAAGCTTATATTTGCTTGTATTATGGGTACTAAACAACTGATATACTACTTAATTTTTTTTTTTTTTTTGTAAATACATACATATTATAGATAAATTACACCCAGACACAGAACAAACCTTTCTGCTCATCACACAAAGATTTATCCTGGGTGGGGATCGAACCCACGACCTCCGGCTTAGCAGTCAGGGTCACTAACCACTAGACCAATAGGCCAGTCAAACATTATTAGTAATACCTTTTTTTTTTTAATCTTAAGTAGTAATTAGTTCTCGTACTAATTTCACATTGACTGTGGTGAATAAATGATTTTTCATTCTTTCTTTCTTATAAAGACTAGTACAGCGAGTATATTCCGAGTACGCCCCCAGAATGCTGGAAAGAGGTACTTATCGTATAATTTATATTTTTTTTAACTACTGTCATAATACTATATAGCTTATATATACAGACCGTATCAGACACTTGCCGTGTCAGACAAAAAAATATTCCTCAATGCAGTGTGTATTAACCCTTTTCAAAACAACACGCGCCGTATCAGACAAATATCTTACATCTGTACATAAAAACGGAGCTTTATACAGGATGATCGTATTTCACTTAGTGAACTAAAAATATTATGAAACTTTTACCTTGTTACATTGTTCAAAGTTCACTGTCTTTGTTTTTAATTTAGGATGTAATTTTATATGCCTTTAGTGAACCGAATATTGTTCTACTGTGGCAAACAGGTGCGGCCGTTTTATGGTAAGCTATTTCCTATACTTATACTAATTTGACATGGTATAAAATATTAATATTGATCAAATCAATTGCCACTTGTCTAGAGGGGCAGCCAGAGCTGTCATGAGTGCGTTGCCGACATAAACTCCTTTTTACCCGACTGCCAAAAAGGAGGGTAATGTTTTTGAAGAACTCTATACTGTAGTCTGACGGGAAACCCCCTATTTGTATTTTTTATAAAACTTTCTCCATTTAAGTAACTCTATATCAAAATACAGCGATCAAAAATATACGAAAATAAATATAATAACAAGATCAGTCAAGGACAGAAAATCTGTCGTCAAATTCAATACATCTGCTTACCTCTTCAAGAAAAAGGCGTGATGTTTTATAAAGTAATAACAAAATATTACTTCAACGAATATTTAAGAATCTTTTTATGAAAATTCACCATCAAACAAAGTCGTAAAAATATAAATAGCGACTTTTGTCGCTTTCATTTGTAATGAAAGATTGAAACACAATCTTCGCTCTCAGATATTTTATTAAGCAGTCTTTATGAATGCTTCCATATTTAAATAAATAATTTATTAATCAACAAGAAGTTTGTTTTCGTTTATTCTACCTTTTCCAATAACAGTAGACAGAGGGGAAATGTGATTTGCTCGTGCTATCCCGTTCAAGGAAACGGGACAGTTATGTGGGAAGACAGCCGAAGGCCAGCATACCCACTAAAACCCTTCAGTCCACCAACATTTCGCTTTGCAGGGTGGGTCACTGGAACCAGATATGATAGCGAATAATAATAGTAGACCTGCCATGAAGCAAATTTCGCAGTTTGGATTAATTCATGATCCTATTTATGGCTAAGAACTGGCATCTTAAGATGCACCGACTTCAAGAAGCAGCAGACAAAGTGAGATGAAAAAGTCACAGTGAGATGTTGTGGCGTCAAATCGCTGCAGTCATGATTCCAAATCCGACTGCAGGCGACAAAGCCAACAGCAGCGCCGTATCCAGATTTAAACTTGCTTGAGGTGTTGTCACTCCACACAAGTACTGCCCCCTAGACAAATAGTAGACCGCTGATTCTGTTGAAAATATTTACATGTCACTTTAATACATTTGAGCACATCCCTGACATAAGCTATGTCGATAGCTTATGTCAGGATTGTGCTCAAATGTATGTCACGTGATCAATATAATGTCCTTAGTCCCCCTGATCTGCAGTCGGGTGATCAATGTAATATCCTTAGAATATATCCGAATAGATTGCCACTTGTCTAGTCCCCCTGATCTGCAGTCGGGTGATCAATGTAATATCCTTAGAATATATCCGAATAGATTGCCACTTGTCTAGTCCCCCTGATCTGCAGTCGGGTGATCAATGTAATATCCTTAGAATATATCCGAATAGATTGCCACTTGTCTAGTCCCCCTGATCTGCAGTCGGGTGATCAATGTAATATCCTTAGAATATATCCGAATAGATTGCCACTTGTCTAGTCCCCCTGATCTGCAGTCGGGTGATCAATGTAATATCCTTAGAATATATCCGAATAGATTGCCACTTGTCTAGTCCCCCTGATCTGATGTCTGGGTGACAATATCGTCTGCAGCTCGACGACACGTAGCTAAGTCTACCACACAATAATCATAAATTTATCATATTAGTACCTATGCTATATTACAACCCTCCTAAATTAAATCTAACAAAGAACTTCAGCATATGCAATTAGTGCAGTGAATACTTAATCTCGCAGTATTATACATGACTAGAGTAACAAGCTCGAAGGCTTGTAACAAGCAGATTATCTGCATCAAATTGCAGTCCACCAAGGATTAGCCTCTCCTAATAATGTAGTTAATATTTAGTACTAGTTATCTGTGTAGTGTCGGATTAAGAATACATAATGTCACTACCCCAACTCAACCCGTGAGTGTCGTAAAAGGCGACTAAGGGAGTAACTTTAAGCAGACACGAGCACTGCGAGTTTGAGCGAGAAATTTGAATCAAAACCCTATACCAACCCGTCTAGGCAGAGTGAGTATAGTAGGCTAAATTCCCTCCACATTCTTTGGAGGAGACCCGTGCCCAGCAATGGGACGTTTATAGGTTGTATTGATGATTCAATATCAATTTTCATTAAAAAAAAAAAACTACATCATACATGATATATGTATAGCGTCACATCTGTTTCCTCGAAGGGGCTTCCCCCTAAGGCATATCACAGCCAAAATTTTGCCAGCTATGCTTATAGGGAGGGAGTCTATTACCATAAAGGTTAGGCGTCCACATTTCCACATCGTACGTACATAGGTATTGAACGGAAGGTAGTATTGTGTGTATAGGAACTCATCATCTGTGTCTTCTGATCCGCATCGTACAGATCGCATGTGTAAACGCTGTAAACCAAATGGATTGATCATGTACCTACCTACTGTATGATATGTATAAAATATGTTCAATTATTTTATTTTAATAAATGCGGACGAGCGGATGGAACGGTATGCGGGGTAGGGGGGGACGGGGCACAGCCGGCCGCGCGGCGCGGACGCACGGCGCGGCACTAGCGCCACCTCTGCGATACACTCCACGGCGAGCCGCCATTACGCAAACATTACACCGCACGCTGTTCCGCCCGCTAGCTTTCGCTTAAAATATAACCAACGCTTTTAATACAGTCCACATACCAACCCACCATCTACAGCATGTATCCTCCAAAGGACTAGGCAATCTAATTGTGGGTAGTTTCGATGGTAAATCCGATTTCTGCCAATACAGTGTGGAAAAGCGATGCGAAAATGTTGACGTCTACCTTAAACTGGCACATTTCGGCCTTATACTGAGAATTTTATGTTAAAAAAACGCAACACCGTTTGCAATTACCCGGGGATCGAACCCGTCCTGGGTTCGATCCCTCTTACAGTTTGAACAGTCATACACACTCACAGTAAAAATCTATCTGCTTTTTGTTATTGTGTTATGTTTGTTTTTGTACGTGAGTAAGAAGTGGCAATAAACATTTTATGTAATTATCTATCTATTAATCGTATCGTACTCTTAAGTTAGACTTAATTCCACCAAAGAGTAGGGAAGGAGACAAGACAAGAAGAAAGCAGATAAATTTGTAAACGAATTGAAAATTGAATATCAATGATACAATAATTAAACGCTTCGATGAAGCTAGACTAGACAATTAGTCCGGGATCCCTGGTATAGTAAGGTAGTAGTAAAAATATTAAGTAAGTAAAAATATGGTACGACAAAATCAATGGTTTGATTGTAGGACCATAGGTCATCATAAATGATTACTAAACAGCTGATTTTTTTTATTTTTACTTTCTTAATATTTATAATAATAATAATAATAATATTCTACCACATTCACACAGCGCCATCTAGTCCCACAGTAAGCAATTATATTTGCTTGTGTTATGGGTACTAAATAACTGATATACTACTTAAATACATTTTTTTTTTGTAAATACATACATATTATAGATAAATTACATCCAGACACAGAACAAACCTTTATGTTCATCACACAAAGATTTTTCCTGGGTGGGGATCGAACCCACGACCTCCGGCTTAGCAGTCAGTGTCACTAAGCACTAGACCAACAGGCCAGTCAATGAAATTAAAATTATGTAATTGAACAGTCATATTGTCCTACAAATTGCGTGGTACGTTATCCCGGTATTTCCTTCCCGGTCCGGTATACCCTTGCTACGTCTGTTAGCTACCACAATCAAACTTTTGGAATACGAAATTGTTGGGCGTCTCATCGAAATGAAGCTACTCACAAAAAATTAGCTTGATTGTTATAAAAAAAAATTTTGGACCAGGGATCTCGGACTAAATTCCTTTGGACTTCAGAAAGGACACTTCAATACCATTTATTTATTGTACAAAATTCGAATCGACTTTAAAGATTGTTTGATTATCATGGATCAATTTTGAATAAAATATGGATTTGACATTTTATTTTATTGACAGAATCAATCTTTATTTTTTATGATTTCTGAAAAGCAACGGTGGCAGAATCTAACATCAATTTGTAACATATACCTATCTCTTTATTTTCAATTTCCTGACGTCACAGCGTGTCTAATCCAATATGTTTAACAAGAACATACGGGTAGGGCCCAGGTGTAAGTGTACGATGAAATTACAGCGAAATGAAGGTTATCGAACAAATTACTACGCTATGAAAAGATATACTACGGTATATGAAAGCCGTCTATCTATACAGGAAGGACAAAATAATAAATCTATGATACAGATAGAGTTGACTTGAACCTACAATTATTGCTTTTTTATTTAATAAAGCGTGGTATTCAGAGAACCTTTTCAGAATTAAACAAGTAAATATAATTAAAAAAATTTAATAACCCGACTGCAAAATATCAACAGAGAGCAATGCACTAAAAAAACCGTAAAATTATTGTAATATTATTATACCTGATTAAATTTAAACACATAACATATGTATATATTTGTAATCTCCATTTGATTCCCTTTATTTTGATACTCTACTGGATAGGTTTGGTTAAAATAAAATAGAACTACTTACAATTTGGCGTCAAAAGCCCGCCGTTTAAGTCTTTTTATTCTTAAAACCTATCTAAGGACACTTGGGTTTTCTAGACGAATCTAACGATACCTAATTGTCAAAATCCATCCAGCAGTTTGGAAGATTCGTGGGAATAAAGAAATTTACAAACATACAAGATACGCGCGAAAAACAATACCCATCCTGACAGTCGGGTAAATAGAGATTCGATTTCATTGTCAAGTTTTTTAAAATTTAATTTTCAAAATTAACTAAATGGAATATCGAAATTATAAGTAGGTCCTCTCAAATAGTTTAACGCACTCAACAGCTGCATACAATCAGTTCTATTGAGGAGGCTAGATCGCACATACTAAATTGTATAGCTTAGAAAAAAGAAAGCTGTACTGTTTGGGGTGATAAAATAATGCTATTAAAAAAACTGCCTCGGTGGCGCAGCGGGAAGTGTACACGACTGCTGTGCAAGAGGTCCCGGGTTCGGGTCCCGGGTCGGGTGAAAATGGTATTGGGCTTTTCTAACATGAAATTCCAGTATTGAGATATTCCCGGAGTTGGGTAAACAAATGTTCCCAGTTGAGGACAATAGGCTTGCCTCCTATTTCATGGGACTAAATATACGAGTACCTGGCGAAATGTGGGTGTGAAACACCTCTGCCTACCCCTTCGGGGAAAGAGGCGTGATGCTGTTATGTTATGTTTATTAAGAAAGCTAAGGTTCAGTAAGCCTATATTTTCAATGGCTGACGATGATGAATTGCTTTTTTTCAAAACATTAATTTATATAATTAAGAGTGTCGTACCTACTTTCTTAAACGTCTGAAACCTAAAAAGTCTCCGTCTATACCTACTATACCACCGCTACAATTTTCATACAAAGACAGTCAAATGAAAGAGCAATCTAAAAAGTTTCAATTCATAATTTCAAAGCGATGATTTTAAAAAGCGAATTGCAAATGAATTTGTAAATAGAGCCAAGTCAAAAAGAAAACAAGAGGGCAATTTGTACGGTAATGTGATTACAAGCTTCGTGAAGTTGCTAATCCGAGATTAAACTTGGTTTCAATCATATTTTCAGTTTTACGCTTGGTTAATTTTGTTTAAGGAAATTACTGTGGCGTGGCGAGCCTGAGACGTCCCTGGCGTATATCAGTTTATGTTTTGGGACACATTAGTATATCGTTACGCCACGACACATCACTATTTATTGATTTCAAACGGGAATTCACGTGATAATCATTTAGGTATTTACATACCTTATGGTGCTTGACGTTTTGACCAGGTTACACCGGCCGTGGTCACAAGCTGACTGGCGAGGCGATGTCATGACTCATGTCATGGTTTAAAATCAATAAATATTATCATGCAACGCGAAAGTTTAAAATGAAATACGACACGACACTGTTCTTAACAATATAAAATTTATTAAACCGATATGAGCCAGGGACGTCTTTCTGGCGCGTCACGCCAATGTGTCTCCGGCTTTATTCTAATAGTCCGCACACACCTTAGGTTATTCATGACGATTTTGACCTAATAGGCAACACCCTCATGCAAGCCCTAGCGTGTGTGCTGTAAAACTGTTCAGTTATGTGAACTATGGAACTTGGTTATTGCCTGACGGCTATGCCTGTTAGATCAAAACCGTCATGCATAACGTGTGTGCGGACCATAATATGTTTCCCAGTTCCTATTGCCGTAGCGTGAAGTTATATCTTTCCTCGATAAATGGGCTATCCACCATCAAAAGATCTTTTCAAATCGGACGAGTAATTAACATTTTTGATAAACAAAACAAAACTTTACCTAATTTATTACCATCATCAAATAAGCTCATGATAAAGAAACCAAATAAATTTGGTAGTTAAAAGGCAACATTAATTAAGGGCGGTTCACACGCAATCGCAGTGCTTTATTAATTCGATGCGAACGAGTGTGAAGCCCTTAAAGACGGAGATTGATTCCCGAATTCCCTGTACCCGGGGCTTGGTATAGGGTGCCCATGAATTAAGGAATAACTGAGACTAACATGTTTTATTGCATACATAATTAGATTAGTTTTGTTGGCATAGACAAAAAATAAAGTATCTTTACTAAATTAAAATAAACATAATTTAGTAATCAATATTTTGACTGGCCTGTTGGTCTAGTGGTTAGTGACCCTGACTGCTAAGCAGGAGGTCGTGGGTTCGATCCCCACCCAGGACAAATCTTTGTGTGATGAGCATAAAGGTTTGTTCTGTGTCTGGGTGTAATTTATCTATAATATGTATTTATTTACAAAAAAAAATGTATATAAGTAGTATATCAGTTGTTTAGTACCCATAACACAAGCAAATATAATTGCTTACTGTGGGACTAGATGGCGCTGTGTGAATGTGGTAGAATATTATTATTATTAAAAAAAAAATGCATTTAAACACTTATTTGACTTAGTCAAATGAGCGTTCAATTAGTTCATTCACTCATTGTAACGTCATAATCATAATCTGATGATGTCAGCAACCCTTTAAGTCCCCCCGGGTCTCTTGTCCTCATTTCAGCTCTCTAGTTAGAGGAGAGGAGACCGTCATTGTTACAGCTAAATAAAATATTTTTGCACATTAAAATCGAATCGTCAAGCAAAAACCAATTATTTTACTTTCCTTCTGAGCCATATCCTAATATTTGCTTTGTACCTAATGAGAATTTTCTACTTAAATTGAGCATTCCGAATAAGAAAATACCTACACCCCACTAAAAGACATACGAAATATGTTAGGTGGCACATAAATAATGTTAGGTGTTTCTGAGTGATACCTTTAATTTGTCATTGAGAGAAGAGAGAATTATAAAATTAGTAGTAGGTATCTTTACTGCCTTTAGTAATGGAAATGTTGTTTGGAGCGTAACAAGGGTCTTACCTATAAATTGTAAATATGTGTCATCGAATCTCTCGCAGAACAAGACTTGAAAAATTATTTTAGTTTTAGATAGCCTATTTATGGAGAAAGGCGATTAGCTATATAACATCACGCTACAATCAATAGGAGCTAAACAGTCACAAGTCGCGCAAGTTTAAAAGACTGAACCATTATTTAAATATCCTATAACTTTCCTTGAACTTTGGTGACTTTAACCCATGAATAATTAACTTCGCCGCTTGTTAGCGTTTCCATGGAGACCCACCAATAATGTGAATTACTTTATTTGTATGGGTTTTCGATCGTAATTATATTTGTATGACAAATACAGTTCAATCCTGGTGACTTGGTACCCACTAAAAATTAACCAGTGGTAAAGGAACTGTTAGTGCTTTGATTTGCTTATAAAGAAAGGTCAGCTTTTAAAATGCGAATAAAATTTGTGCGTTGAATTAAAACGCCTTTCCTCCCCATGACGCATATTTTTCCATTTTTGGAAAGTCGGTTAATCGGGAAAATCGCCCCAAATCGCGTCCATAATGTTTCATTGTTATTGACTACGCGACCCAATTACAATTAAAAAAATTTTGGCGACAACACCAAGCACAATAAAATGATTATTAGATAAAAATAAAACCTTGTTATGACGATTTTTTGATTAACAAGCCCATCATTTCGATTGAATTATTTTATCGTACTGAAGAACTTGGAAACATTTTTTCTTTGGCATCTATCCCTCAATTAAGGTTTCACGACCTTATTGGAGGTTGTCCCACAGTTTAAAAACACTGCTGTATAGTATGCTGAACATGAAAATACATTTGTTTTAATTTTAAATTCGCGAGTCTATTTTATATAGAGCCTTGTTTTGCTTACAAAGGTATTCCAGCTATCGCGTGGAATATTTCCATTTCAATACTTTTTAAACTGTTATTCGATTAGGCTTTGTACATTCATGCACCGTTTGTGAACCGTATTAGACTACGCTAGAATAAACTGGGAACACGTATTTTCAAATGAAATGCACTTTTTACTAACCGATGTGTCTATTTTTGTCTGCCTGACCAAGACCCAGACTCAAGGAAGAGTTGAGGTGAGAAATGAGGAGACGAATATCTGAGCCATGTGTGCTTTTTAAATTTTCATTTCGTTTCATTCCCAACTCAGTCTTCTAACATAATTTACCTTTCTAAAAATATAACCTCTATCTTTTTCCAATAAGATTGAGACATGTTTTCATTATCTTATTATTCGTGTTTTTGCAAAATCTCTTGGAATTTCGCAAAAATTCGAATTTTCAAACCATCCTACGACATATACATTATAAAAAAGAATTGCTACTTTAAGTATTATATTACCAGGAAGGGTTAAATATCATCATCTTAATAAAGACACAAGTCCTAATCCGAACATTCTCGGATCCTAATTTAATTTAACATCAGTAAGGGACCGCCTTGTAATATAACTTAAGTTTAATACAAAATAGGGACCAACAAACAATTCTCTTTGTATTTACTTGCTTTCCCTTATTACAATGACCATTGGGTAAACAGTGTGTTAATATTTAGGCTAAACGGGGTTCTGACCATGAATAAGTTAGTGCTGAAGTCCACCAAACGGAGATGAAATGAGAAAAGAGAAAACAGTATGTTAAGCAGCGCCATACACTAGGCAATTGAAAGTGAACGCGATTGCGGCGCGATCCGATGCGGGGAGACACGATACGATACGATACGAAGGCATTTTTCTACATGCGCGCGATTCGTTAATGGCGCCATACACTATCAGTTCTCCGGACGATGACGGCCTGCCGGTAAAGCGTGGAAAGTCGCCTATTGGAATACTGCAACTGGGAATAGCCAATAGACGACCTTCCTCGCTTTATCGACAGGCCGTCATCGTCCGGCAAGCTAAGAGTCTGTGGGGCCCTTTATACAGTCAACGCAACACGATCGCGCTACGTTGCACCGCACTGCATGTACGTTTGTAACACCATTCACTAAAAAAAATCATGTGGTAAAAAAAAAAAAAAAAAGAAAGAAAAACGGGAATTTTCCAGGCATTTTCTTTTTAGGGTATGCCTTCGGAAATACGAAGATTTCGTCAACATAAAGATAATTATATGTCATACATTATACCTTCCTGGCTTCGTTATGAGTTTACCTGTTTATTGGTATAAATATAAAAGGAATTAAAACTGACCTGACCTCGCAGTGGTGTAATAAGTTTTCATTTTGTTAATTTTCCTTCACATAACCTGAACACTTTATCACAATACACCGAATTTACACATCGTTTCAACAAAACGACACTTTATTACGATAACACACATGCTTAGGCATTCTTATTATAACACATTTGACTTCCAAACACACAATCAGCACAATCACAAGTATTATTTACGCGAAGCCAAAATTCCCGCGTAATGGCTGTCGCCCGGCGCGCGGACACTGACTTTCATAAGTACCTAACTGTCGCTCGCTGGCGCTCACTCGCTGCGAGATGCAAAATGGTGGGAATAATAATATCGGTGAATTTAGAATTTTACCGTTTGAATACAATGTCAATACGTAATAATATTATTATCTAGGGTTTATGGATAAATAAGCTAGCTACTTATGTATATGTCGGCGCACATTAAGATGCCAATGTCAAGAGTGACAGCTTGTCACTGTCACTCTAGCGAAGCGTCGAGTCGATGGTAGCGAGGCGGCCATCTTGGTATGGGAGATCATATAGAGCGGTCGCAAGCGCACCACGTTTTCGACGAATCGCTATCCATTGTCTTAATCAAAGTACATTTTGAAGTGATTGAGTGTTTCTTTCAGCTTAAGTGATTATTGTTCTGCAATCTTAGTATTATTTCAAAGAAAATCACATACCCACGCTGCACGATGAGAAACTCTGATAAAGGCTGTCCTGAGCTTACATCAGAAGTGGGATGCGATGGAAAGCAGAATGAAGCAAAGCAATCGGATTCTAGAACTGCTGAGAAGCTATTGAGCAGCATGGAAGCGTTGCTTTCTCGAGTTTTGGCAGCCCAACAAACACCGCCGCTCAGTACAAATCATACAATTCTTTTAAAGTTTGACCCGGAGGAGCCCGACTCGGACATTGATGGATGGTGTAAAGTGACTGATTTCATTGTGCAAAATAAAAATCTGGAAGGTGTAAATTTACTGATGGCGTTGACGGAGGCGCTGAAAGGTAGTGCTGCAGCATGTTTAATGAAGCTTAATCTAGACACTATTACATGGGAATCAGTTAAAGAAATCCTAATTGCAAGATTTTCAAAACCTAAACTTCTGCAAGACTATTTCGATGAAGTGTTACGGTTCCAAATAGGTGCTAAAGAGACTGCGTGTGAATCTGCTCTTCGGTTATGGAACCTCATCGAACGAATACCTGAAAGTATGATGCCTGAGAAGGTAATTACTGGATTTGTGATATCCGTGTTATGTCAGAAGGATAGCTTGATACGTCGCGAGTTAAACACACAAACAATAACGACTCGAGCTCAGTTATTTCGAGTACTTGGCGGAGTATCACTTAAACGACGCATGGATACCGAAGTCCAAGAACCTGACGCAAAACGTGCTCGTATAATGGAGAAATTCACCGGAAAATGTCACTATTGTGGGTTAGCCGGACACTGTATCGCCGATTGTAGAAAACGTCGAGACGAAACTGGAACAAAGACACAAGATACTTCGAGTTCATCGCGAGCCGTGGAGAAAAGGACGACCCCGACCTGCTACAAGTGTGGTCAGCTTGGGCACGTGGTGACTGTGTGTCCAGACAAGAAGAACGGCAGTGAAGCTGCAGTCAAGGAAGTCCATTAGTGTAAGCACCGCCCCTCCAGGAGCATCTTGGAGACATCTTCTAGTGAGCGAGTTCTTTTCTTATTTGATAGTGGATCATCATGTTATTTGGGATGAACAGGACATTCCCCAATCGAAGGTATGTTTTATGTCTTGTATGAGTGTGTTGTTTATTGTAAGCATTATTCAATCCAGAATTGCCTGGCAGAAAGGAGAGTGTCGTCCGAGCCACACCCCGTGGGGTTGGTTGAAGGGATGCACTCATCCGATCTAGAAGTTATAGCCTTATAGTCTATCCTGGTAGGAAAGATAGTGTCGTCCGGGCCATACCCAGTGGGGTTGGTTGAAGGGATGCACTCGTCCGATCCAGAAGTAATATCCTTATAGTCTATCCTGGTCGGAGGGACAGTGTCGTCCGGGCCATACCCAGTGGGGTTGGTTGAAGGGATGCACTCGTCCGATCCAGAAGTAATATCCTTATAGTCTATCCTGGTCGGAGGGACAGTGTCGTCCGGGCCACACCCAATAGAGGGTTGGTTGTAGGGATGCACTCGTCCGGTCCAGATGTGTTGCTGTTGGTTGACAAGTCGATGGGAACAGTGTCGTCCGGGCCAGATCCATTACGGGCTGGTTGAAGGGATGCACTTGTTCATTTCAATGTCTAATTGTGATTGACTCTGTGTTTGACGGTACAATCGAAAACCCATGTGAAGTCCTGTAGCAGGATGGACGAGCGGACGTCTTGGTGATTAAAAATTGCTTGTTCCAGGAATACAATAACGCCCGAGGACGGTCGTATGTCAGGTTGGCCGTGTCGGCGCACATTAAGATGCCAATGTCAAGAGTGACAGCTTGTCACTGTCACTCTAGCGAAGCGTCGAGTCGATGGTAGCGAGGCGGCCATCTTGGTATGGGAGATCATATAGAGCGGTCGCAAGCGCACCACGTTTTCGACGAATCGCTATCCATTGTCTTAATCAAAGTACATTTTGAAGTGATTGAGTGTTTCTTTCAGCTTAAGTGATTATTGTTCTGCAATCTTAGTATTATTTCAAAGAAAATCACATACCCACGCTGCACGATGAGAAACTCTGATAAAGGCTGTCCTGAGCTTACATATATTTCAAACTATAAACAAGAACATTTACCTTAAAAGCGGCGGCCAATGCGGTAAATTTAGTGCACTATAAAAGTTTCGCGACTTTTTCACTGATGTATTTATTACTTTTCGAAAAACAATTACTCAATGCGTGTCTACACTGATTTTCCAGTAATTCTATATAAATTTATTTTAAGGTTATATCATAGACCTAGGATCTGCGCGCTAAAGTTAAAGGTTATATAGTCACCGTTTTCTCTTGGAATTCACTTTAGAAAGTTTCACATTCACACCGATGTAATTCAAAATTCGCGCCGTGTCATTAAATGACAGATGACTTTTAGTGTTTATATTTTTGTCGTTATGAATAGAGGTTTTACCATTGAAATGTTACTAAAATCGTTACTATATTAATCGATTAGATTAGCCCAATTGTGTTGCTACATGCGAATAAACTTAAAAAAAAATGGTAATCAAATAATTAGGTGCATACGGGTGCACACCGACAGTAACGGCGTTTTTTCTTATGTGCACCCGTATGTACATAACGACATAATAGCACGTTTTGACTCAATCGCTTACTAACAGCCATGGAGCGTAGGAATAGCGTTTGAAAATATTTTTATTTTTTTCAATGACTACACGTATTCTCTTTGGAGGAGATCCGTGCCCAGCAGTGGGACGTTTGTGGGTTGAAATAATGATGACACGTACACTAAATAACGATTTCACTACACAACCGTACAAATAACAGGCACAACATTTTCATCGGTACTTATTACATAAATAGCAAATATATACCTACCTCGTACTTATGTATTTCATTAACAAAAAGGATAACAAAAACACGTTATTATATACGAAAATAATATTCTTTTATATGTATTATTAACAGTATCATGATATCAGAATAAGGCTCTGGGAAAACGAGCGACAGTTCTCTTAATAATCTTGTGCCATATTATACGTGCCATAGTTTACCCACCGTTGCCGGTTAAAGTACATCTGACTGACCGCCAAGTTTGACCAGCTTGACGAACACATGGTTCTCTCGAGGCGACTGACCTCTTATAATTTTGTCTCAAAAATGTCCAGTTCAAACAGAAACTAATGTTATAATTACTAGTATTAGAACTACGAAAACTAACTAACTAGGCCTAAAGCTAACATTTCTGGCTTTCATCAACTTCACGTCCACTGTTGTTGTTTTTGGACATAGTATTATTGACATTGATAAACATTTTTTTTTTTTTTTTTTTTACTTGGGGAAATGCCTGACGCATACCCCTCGGTCTTGGGGAAAGAACCGAGGGGTTATGTGGGGCTCGCACCCACTAAAACCCCAAGGTGTTCCTCTCGTCGCGCTCTGCTGTGGTCACGGGAGCGCAGGAACATTCGTCCGCGACCACAGCGACGATGGCCCGCTACGGGCCCCCTCTCTGCCGGAGCTTAGCTCCGGCGGTGACGTGCGGGAACACGCACACGCCACCAGAAGACGCTCGAACATTGATAAACCTGAATTAACTAAGATGTTTTGCCATTTGGAAGGTCATTGATTCTCACTTTTGGTTAAAAACAGAGTTAAAGGCAAAATAGGTATGTCACAGTGTAGTTGACCTTACATACTGTTTTAGGAATCACCAACACTATCTCCAGTTTTTGGTACCTAGTAACCTAGTACAGTTCTGTCGTACAGTTCTGCTGTACAGTTCTGGCGTACAGTTCTGTTATAGTTGTAATGCATAGTTCTGTTGCACAATACTATTGTACAGTTCAATTATCCAGTTTTGTTGTACAGTTGTGTTATACAGTTCTGTTGCACAGGTTTATTGGCAGTTTCACCCGGTATTTATTCTGGAGTTCAATCGCTAGTCTACGCCAACCCTATCTCAATAATATGTAAAGAACAAGATAGAGAGCAATGAACGAATGAACGAATGTTTGTTTAAGTCGGTTCACGTGTAACAAAAACGGTTCGTTTAACGTCGTCTACCCTCCTATTGATATTCCTTTATTGTCTTTATTATACGGTTTGATAAATTCTCATTACATTACTTATTATAATAACTCGAAAATAATATGTTAGTATTTTTGTTAGATAGTCCGCTGGGTGACATGGGCTTGACTTTGACACGAGACGAATATGTTTTGTGTAATTTATAGATATTTGTTTTGAGTCTGGGGTACTTTGTGTCTGTTAATTACATTTTAGTGAAATTCCTCGTAACACATGGCTTGTTATTATTTAATCCACATGGGTAATGCCTCGAAATCGAACTCGGACCACCGATATTACCAATTCGCCCACCACTACACTGCTCTGCCAACATTACCAATATTAATATCTGTGATAACAACAGCTGTTGCTTAAAACAACAAACTAGTTAAACTTAGAATGAGGTTTAATTACAAGTTAAAGTTTGATTAACCAAGATTAATTATACGTCCAATTGGTTGGGAGTGAACACAGCGCAAAGTCCTAAAGTCAATTCCCGCTAACAATCGTCTCACGACTCAAGATTGATTGATAATCAAGAATTAATAATATATTAATAATATTCTACCACATTCACACAGCACCATCTAGCCCTAAAGTAAGCAATTATATTTGCTTGTGTTATGGGTATTAATTACACCCAGACACAGAACAAACCTTTATGCTCATCACACAAAGATTTGTCCTGGGTGGAGATCGTACCCAACCTCCGCTTAGCAGTCAGGGTCACTAACCACTAGACCAACAGGTCAGTCTGAGTTTTCTGTTGAATGTCTGTCACTGTACGCCTTATCGCCGCCCGGACGCGTTGTTTATGAAAAGAGTTGATCTGTTTGCTTGGTCACCCTGAATCATCATTATCATCATATCATCACATTTTTTAACCATTCTTGAACCTTTTGTATTATGATACGACATTAAATGAAACCACGTGCAGCATGTGATGTTAGAAGGCTTTACCAAAAAAATTAAATAGAAATTTGCAATAGTTTAGACGCAAATGTATTTTCTTTATGTCACAGTTTTTCACAGTTTTAAACAACCTGTAGGTATTTGCGTTGATTGTATGTTGTCATTACGTCATTCAATTCATTTAAATATCTCTGACTCTTTCATATATATTATCTTATCTCTTACTCTGTTCCGCACTTTTGTCGTCGTCATGTCGAAAACGTCATGATACAAAAATAGTGTGCATGTGCAGTTTTATATTCTTAAATTTTTCGACTTTAAATAATGTTTTTTTTTCTTTTTTTTTATTAGAATATGTTTATAAGGGTTAACACTGGCTGCCTTATCATTTAATGTCGTATCGTCGTATACAGTCTGTATATAAACTTAATAATGTGTACTTTGTATAACTTTGTATAATTGCCTCAGTGGCGCAGCGGGAAGTGTATACGACTGCTGTGCAAGAGATCCTAGGTTCGATTCCCGGGTCGGGTGAAAATGGTATTGGACTTTTCTAACATGAAATTCCAGTATTGAGATTTTCCCGGAGTTTGGTAAACAAATGATCCCGGTAGATGACAATAGGCTCGCCCCTTATTTCATGGGACCAAACATAGCTGGCGAAATGTGGGTGTGAAACACCTCTGCCTACCCCTTCGGGGAAAAAAGGCGTGAGCTATGTGTGTGTGTGTGTGTTGTATAACTTGACATTCTGTATATTTGCATTAGTGCTGTATAGTTATTATTGTATACTGCAATTTTTTTATATTGAACATGGCTCTGTAACCTGTTACTATATCTACACAATAAAATAAAATAAAAATATCAGCCCAACAACGTCCACTGCTGGACATAGGCCTCAAGTAGTTGAAACCACCGCGAGCAGTCCTGTGCCATAGCATCCTGTATCTTAGCTTACGAGAGTATTTTTTTTATTTATTTTTTTAGGAAACAGAGAACATCTGCATTTGAAAACCAGCCCTGCGTCGCAGGGGACCTTACATATATACAATTAACAGACACAAGGTACACCCAGACTCGAAACAAATATCTATGAATCACACATATACTCGTATTTGTCTCGTGTGGGCATCGAACCCACATCAATTGGCGCAGCGATTTTAGTAGCGAAGAGATCGTAATTTATGTTAAAAAATTAAAAAAGAATATGTATAATTTATCCATATTAAATAATCCCAATAATTCTATAATATTAACTTCATAAGCACATATTATAACATTAAAAGCTTGTGAATATGTTCAGGGTAAAATTGGAACGGAAACGGAAACAGCTCTTTGGCAACAATATGGCCGCCCAGTGTTGCCAAAGGCGAGCGTAATGAGCCTCATTGCGATGTTATTACAATGTGTGTGCCAAAATACATGTGTTTGTGTTATTTTGTTATCTATATGACTAATTTAGGGTATCCACAATTTGGTTCTAAAGCTTCTTTTTCGTTCCTTCGTTGCCGAAGATCGTGACGAAATATATGAAATCACCACTAGGTCCGATCACAGCCCGGCGCGTCTGGAAATATGCCCGATTAATCGCAATAAATCCGCTCCTTGTTACGTAAAACCAAATATAAGTAGCTGGCGAAATATAAGTTAAATGCATCTCTGCCTACTCTCAGAAAAAGTCTTGATTTACTTGTATAATGTCATTGCACACGATCCGACCCAATTAGTGAACGTAACGGTAATTTTGTTTTTTTTACTTTTAAATGAATAAGGCGTTCTCCCACTTTTCATTTAAAGTAAAAATTATTAAAAACAATCATGGGAATAAAATCTTACAAATGATTTAAAAGGAGTACGCATATTATACATATTAGTCAGGTCGAGACCGATTTAAAAAAAATATCTTTTTTTTATAAATACAAAATTTTATTTTAATAACTATCATGAACATAGGCCTCACCTAATTTAGGTGAGGCCTATGTTCAACAGTGGACGTCATTGGGCTGATATGATGATGATGATGATCTATCATGAACTATTTATCGAAATTCTCTACGCTATTTTATTTCTGTACATTCTGGGTATATTTTTCGTACTAAGTGAGATATTACGATTGCACAGATAATAATCAACTTGAAATAAACTACAGTAAGTAGGTAATATATTTTTTTCTAAGTATAGAATTTCATTTTCTGTCTGATTCCCATTGATTATGGTAATGCGATCCATATATTCGTAAACCAGAGATATATATCTAAACATCCCCTATCAATTTATTTCTGTAGGTCGTGTTTTTCATACTTAAGTGCCCAATGACCTTTACATCCGAATGTTCTTAATTTATTTCGTTGAAATAAAATAGCTCATAGAAGAATGTATTCTTATTGCAACTAGTTTTACCCACGGCAAATGCAAATGCGTTTTAATTAAAATTTTACAAATAAAACCGCATTTTTTGCTACCAAAAATCAGACAAGAAGGAAAAATTCTAATCAGTTTTGGAATGCAAATGGTTCCCGCAACACAGCAATCTCGTACTTTATATGCAAATTTGTGCTTTATAGTACAATTTGAATCTGCTAATATCACAGTTCATTTCGTCTCAAGTGTATTTAAAGCTGAAGGCTTGCTGAGCAAAATAAGTATGGTTGAGATTTTGCATTAAGTATCTTATACAGCACAGTATAAATATAATAATTTCATAATATCGCTTGCTGGATATAGACATACACCGTGCAATTTAAGTCGTCTTACAAATTTTCGTCAACTTACAATTCTCATATCATAGTAACCAATATTTTATTATTTACTTGACTTTACTTATTTGACATTGTGAGGTTAATAATTATTATTTTAGTTAGGTAGGTGAAAATGTTTGCACACCAAATATTGGTAGAATATAAATGGACTATAGATAAACATATAACATCATACTTTGTACATGCATTCTAGCAAATAAATGATTTTGACTTTTACTTTGACCAGACCCCTGATTCTGACTCGTCGGTTTGCTCCCAGATCGTAAACGTACGACGTATTTTGACGGCTTAAGTTATTTAATGTTAGAAAATAGTCTACCGTATTGAAAATTAAAAACTGATTAACATAAGATTTTTTCATACAACCATCTTTTTCTTTAACATTATATTTTTTAACTTTAATTAAACTGACATAGAAAATTTTCCGCCAGCTCAGAATCAGGGGGCTCATTTACAATGGTTGTATTGTTTATCTGGTTACTATGACCGAGAAAGTTTAGTAGAGTTTTTTTAGCTAAAACCAATTAATACAAATTTCAAGCTTTCTCTCACGGCTTGGTACAATTAATTTTTATTATTATTAGTTATTTTACGGCTAGGTGTTCTATCTGATTACTATGACCTACAAAGTTTGTAAGACAATAAAAGTGCACTTTTTTTTACTTGATGTGAATATGATAGTTTTATCTTGCTGAAATCTCTCAAAACAATAATACATATTTTTATTTTGTGTACCGAACACACAAAATAAAATAGAAAGGGTTTTTTTTATTCTCAGTATCAGCGTGCAGTTGCTAGTAGCAATAGGCTCGCCCTCCATTACATGAGACATATAATAGCTGACGATTGTGATAGCACCTCTGCCTACCTTTTCGAAAAAAAAATGCGTGACGCTGTATGCATGTGTAGATACGAAACAAACTTTTCTACAAAGAAACAAGTTAAGTTTGTTGTGAAGAAGTTTCAGAGTTAGAGTCCCAATTTGAAGTCACGCCGTGGCCCTTAGCATAAAATCCCTAAGAGACTCTTGTCTGAGAACTGTATTAGTGTTGTGAAAGGGATAACAAATTGTTTGTGAGATGGTCGAAGTGATATTGATGCTCGGGATTTCCCTCCGTGATCGAATCAGAAATGAAAAGAACCACAGACTACAATAAATTTGCTAACATAGTTCACCGGATCGCTAATGTGGCAGTGGGCAGGCCACATAGCACGTAGAACTGATGGCTAATGGGGAAATAGGTTCTCGAGTGGCGGTCACTTAATGGAAAGCGCTACGTAGCACGGGCCCCCACCAGATGCACCGACGACTTGGTCAAGGTTGCTGATGGCCTTTGGTTACAGGCGGCACAAAGTCGCTCGCTGTGGTGTAAATTAACAGTGGACATCGATCGGCTGATGTGATGATGATCAGATCTGAAATTTAAAAATTTTGCGTGAACCAGGAACCGAACAGAAGACGTATTGCATAGCAATCGTACACATGTTCCTGAGGTACCCATTGTCTGTTCATCATCCCACTGCTGGGCACGGGTCTCTTCCAAAGAATGTGAAGGGAATTTAGCCTACTATACCACGCTGGCCAGACGGGTTGGTATAGGGTTTGTTTCGAATTTTCCTTTTCTACAGTGCTCTTATCTGCATAAGGTGCACTCCCTTAGCCATCTTTTACGACACTCACGATTAAGATGGGGTAGTGACATTATGTATTCTTAATCCATCACTACACTGATAACCCATCTGTTACAATAATTACAATTTCAAGATTACATCCCATATTGAAAATAATAAATGTATTTCGTATAGATTTCGTATAATAAAAGTTGACTTTTCACATTTTTTCCGGTCACGGCTCCCGATTGGATGAGCAATAAATATTTCAATGATAATATTGTGAAAGCGGCAGCCATGTTGAATATGAAAATCAAGATATAAATGAACCCCAAAGCGTTTTAAATTCGTTTTTCTGACTTATAAACGAGTGACGTGTGTTCTATAGCCACATGTGACAAATATATATTTGTATAATTCATAGATATTTGTTACAAGACTGGCTGCCATACTCAGAGACATTACTTAACTTTATAAATTTTATTTAGTGAAACCGTGTAATACTGAAATCTAAACGCCTAAAGACGATTATTCCATCGAATGACTGGCCTGTTGGTCTAGTGGTTAGTGACCCTGACTGCTAAGCCGGAGGTCGTGGGTTCGATCCCCACCTAGGACAAATCTTTGTGTGATGAGCAAAAGGGTTTGTTCTGTGTCTGGGTGTAATTTATCTATAATATGTATGTATTTACAAAAAAAAAATGTATTTAAGTAGTATATCAGTTGTTTAGTACCCATAACACAAGCAAATATAATTGCTTACTTTGGGACTAGATGGCTCTGTGTGAATGTGGTAGAATAATATTATTATTATTATTATTCAATGTAAAAATTGTGTTAATGACAGATTACTGCTAATTGAGGTCTCTGAGTAAGGCAGTCAGTGTACTTTGTGTCTGTATTGTTTGTTAGTAACGTTCCCCGCGACACATGACAGGACTGTTCTCTAGTATGGTAGTTGTCTTTTTTTTAGGTGGATGTTCTGATACGCCTCCATACATATTACTGGCTCTATTGTCTCTGAACATAGACAGTTTCTTACATAGAACAATGCATTTTATCACTTTTCTACCATAAATAGGCTACATATCATCATAATCATCATTAGCAATCATTAATGTCCCACTGCTGGGCTCAGGTCTCCTCTCCTCTATCTAGAGAGCTGAGAGGGTTTTTAGGCCATAATCCACACACGCTGGCTAGTGCGGGTTGGTGGATCAGACATATACATAGAATTTCTTTTAGTGTATGTGGGTTTCCTCACAATGTTTTCCTTCACCCACCGTTAGCAGATGGTAAGTCACATTCAATGACTAGTACATATAAATTCCACAAAGTGAAATCCACATTGGTTTAGCACGCCGCGGCGCCGATCACTTATCCATTCAGCCACTATCGCTTCAGGTACATATAGGAAAGAAAAAATAAGAAATCAAGTACCTTTTAAAAACAGAATTTAAACCAGCTTTTCTTTATTAAATCTATGAAATAAGTCTACCGAATAGTAGGTAGCAATATGCTCTAAGTACACAGTTAAAGGCCCATAGAAGTAATATCAAGCGTAGATATTAAGCCATTTGAAACGAGCAGCCATGCGGGGAGGCACTTGTGCAGCTTAGCCACTTAAAAGTTTTATGACCAACGTGCGACGGAATGTGCAGTAAAACTATTTGATTTGCATTTGTGCTTTACACCCTTTTGGAATGTGTGAAACACTTGAACTGACAACTTGATAATGCCTCTGGTTATTCAGGCATTTTCTTAGCTTGATCCTACTAGGGTTCATGATTTCTCGAGCTTTTCAATTTCTCGGGTCTCGAGAATTCTCGAGGCTAATTTCTCGGGTCTTCTCGGGTTGTCGAGAAATTTACATTTACGTACCTTATTCATATTATTTGGTTCCAATAACGTCAAAAAATTCTGTGGTTTTCCTCTCAAATAAAAGTATCAAATTAATTATAAAGCTTTTATTGATTATACCTATTCAAAAACATTAATCTTATGAAAAAGCTAATTAACTTTTTTAACAAAATACAGAAATAATATTATTCTGACTCATAATTATATTGACAGCACCATTTTTGGCTGGTTAGGGTGCAGGAGACAGGGTAATAGTACATTATGATATAAGTGCGGTAAGTTGATAATTACAGCCGAGGCGATATTGCTAGCCCGAGACGTAGGCGAGGGCTACAAGAAAGCAGAGGCTGTAATTATCAAAGCGCACGAATTTCATACGACGTTTTGTAACATATTTGCGAGGAAATAAATAAAATTCGGACTTTCTTAGAAAAAAACAAATACAGCGAAAAGAAATAGCGCGCGGAGTTTTTTTTTTAGGCAAAAACACAGAAACAGCTAGTATTACTAATAAAGTAAATTAATATTTTTGTGTTTTAGTACAGATAAATGGTTGTAATTTATGGTCTAAATTAATTAAATTAAATAATTAAATGTTTATTTTATATAATTATATCAGAATTATTTTATCTCCCAAAGTTAATTTTATTCATAAAATGTTGACCACTTTTCTGACATAAAAACTCTTTGCTAAGATTTAAAAAAGTAGGTACCGTTCGTTTTAGACGGAGCCCCTTGATTATTAGTATGTGAACATGAAGCATGAACATATTTGCTCGTAAAGGGTCTCTTATTTCACCAATTTCAGTGTCGTAATGTATCTCATTACGCACTAGTGCAGTAATGTAAAGTAAATTGCACGGCTTCTCATGCTCATATACCTACCTTCTAATAATCAAGGGGCTCCGTCTAAAACGAACGGTACCTACTATTTTAAATCTTAGCAAAGAGTTTTTATGTCAGAACAGTGGTCATCATTTTATGAATAAAATTAAATTTGGGAGATGAAATAATTGTGATATATATAAAATAAACATTTAATTCTTTAATTTAATTAATTTAGACCATAAATTACAACCATTTATCTGTACCAAAACACAAAAATATTAAGTTACTTTATTAGTAATACTTACTGGCTGTTTTTGTGTTTTTGTCTTTAAAAAAAAAGCGCTGTAGCGCGCGCATCGATAATTTGTGACAAGTAAAAATTATTCCGCGCACTATTTCTTTTCGCTGTATTTGTTTTAAGTCCGAATTTTATTTATTTCCTCGCAAACATGTTATAAAACGTCGTATGACATTCGTGCGCTTTGATAATTACAGCCTCTGCTTTCTTGTAGCCCTCGCCTGCGGCTCGGGCTAGCAATATCGCCTCGGCTGTAATTATCAACTTACCGCACTTATATCATAATGTACTATTATCTATTAATATATTTATATAATAGAAAAGAACAGATAGGTAGGTACTAACTAGTAAAATTTAAGATCATATTTAGATTATATTATTGATAAAAATAAATAATATGAATAATAAAGCCATGATGTGTCAATAAAAGTGAAAAGACTTACCTGTTTGATTTCAATTTATCTCGTAATCTGTGAAACACTTACTACGTAAACTATATAATAGGTACTCTGCTAGAGTCGAAACACGAAAGAACGTGTAAAAACGACGCCGCAGAGCGCTTGCAGCAAGATCAAAGGGTGCCACTGCGCTTTGGCCCGCACCGCCACGCAACACAACAAACGACGATTTAATTTCTATATAGGTACATGATTTCTCGAGTTCTCGACTTTTCTCGAGCTTGATTTCCCGGGAACAAACCCCAACGATTTCTCTCGAGCCGAGAATTCCCGGGAATAAACCCTAGATCCTACCTACTCTCTAGCCCTAAATATTCCCTATATATATATAAATAAAACTGAATCCCCAAATGTGTAAATAAGCAGGTTCAGAAGAGAAAAACTTTATAAAAATCACACGGAAATTTAATCGAATCGAATTAGTTTATATATTTATACTAGCGGACCCGACAGACGTTGTCCTGCATGATATACCAATCGATTGCAGCGCCATCTGCTGGGTTTATTTGTGAATCTAAACCATCCTCGAATCCACTTGAACACATACACAAAAATTCATTCAAATCGGTTCAACCATTTAGGAGGAGTTCACTGTTAACACACGTACATAAGAATTATATATAATAAATAAAGATTACCACAACCACATCATAAATATTAACATTTATAAGTAACTAGAAGATGCGCGGGGCTTCGCTCCTATCGTTATTTATTTGCCCACTGCTCAGCTCCTTTTCGTCGTAGCGTGATGTTATATAGCTTATAACTTTCCTCAATAAATGGGCTATATATATATATAGTAGTTTCTGAGATCCTAGCGTTCAACCAAACAAACCAACTCTCCAGCTTTTAGTATAGATAATAAGTACCTACATAATATTGCATCTGATATGTATGACAATTCATCATTTCATCATTTCAACCCATAAACCTCCCACTGCTGGGCACGAGTCTCCTCCAAAGAATGTAGAGGGAATTTAGCCTACTATTATACCACGCTGGCCAAACGGGTTGGTATAGGGTTTGTTTCAAATTTTCCTTTTCTCGCAGTCTGCATAAAGTCTCCCTTAGTCGCCTTTTACGACACCCACGAGTTGAGATGTGGTAGTGACATTATGTATTCTTAATCCGTCACTACACGGATAATTTGACAATTAGTTAATAAATATTACTGAATTAGTTGTATTCATTTAATTATAAATTCAAAAGACAGATCAGAATTCACCTTGTCCATACATCGTCAGTTGGTAAAAGTACTTCTGCATTTACATTCAACTACCTACCCACCCTACCCATATCCAAACCGCAATGAAAAGCCACGACTCAAAGAACTTGTATTGCAAGCTAATCTTACAAATAAGAAAGAAGAAAGAAAGAAAGAAAGAAGGAAAAATATTTTACTATGTCCGATAAACACGGCGCACAATACATAAATCTTAGAAAATAAAAAAATAAAAACACAGATTACAAACAGTACAGACAATAATAAATTTTTACAATCTGTGGTGGCTTTTCCCATTCGAATCTGTCAGGCAGATTGACAGATTCCTAACTGTGACGTTTACAAGTCACTTGGACTTCTAAACGTCACAATCAGAAATACGTGGCAAAATGACGTGGCGAAATAATATTATACATAAACTGAAAAATATTTTTTGTTTTGAAAATGAAGTAGGTTGTTACTGTATTATATTACTAAGGTATATCTAGTACATAATATATAGGTGAGATCTAAAAACGTAGAAAACGGTGTGAATATTTATATTAATATTATATATATTATTTATTAATATTTTATATGTATATTTATATACTATGTACGTATTCTACAAAATTCATAACTACCTACTATTTCTATACATGCACCTACTTTGACATATCTCTGCATCACCCAAAGGTAGACTGGCAGATAATGCCTTAGGCATTAAGTCCGCCTATACATTGCTTTAGTGTATGAAGTTTTAAATAAATAAATAAATATTTTTTTTTGTTTTATTTTGTTTTAAAAAGACAACGCCCGCAATAGGGAACAAGCCCTGTGTCGCGGGGAGCTTTACAAACATGAAACTAACGGACACAAAGTACACCCAGACTAGAAACAAATATCTATGAATCACAAAAATATTTGTCTCGTGTGGGAATCGAACCCACGTCACCCAGCACGGCGATGTAGTGGCGAGGCGACCACCTTAACCACTGCGCCACGGTGACAGACAAATGCTATTATAATATGCTCTTAATAATCGGTGATGAGGTCTAGAAATGATGCTGGGTCTAGGATATTTATAACGCGAAAGTTTATAGTCACTTCAATATAAACTAATTATATCCCACAGTACGAGCTTTCTAGCTCAAATGGGTTCACAGTGTGCACATATAGTTTAGTGACCTTAATTATTATAATTTTTAACGCTTCCACGCCACGCCAAAATAAAAAACAATCGTTGTAATTTTACACTAGTATATTGTGCCCTGAAATGGCATTTCTGTCGGTCACACAGACGAAGCCGCGGGGGTAAGCAAGTACCAATATCATAGGTCAATGACCTGACATACACATACTACAGACAAATGGAATGTCCTCTGCATTCATAGACTAATGATGTACGGAAACGCCCTAATGGGGATATTTCCCCCTTCTATTTTGAAACTCATCGCATCATGCTTGTGTTCGTGAATTAACTACGTCAGTTGGTTATAAACCCTTTTAGTGTGGTTAGACATTCGGCATTAAAGTCATTAAGTTTAACATAAGCTAACTAACTAAAGCCGATGTATATACTTATACATATCAGGCTAACAATTGTGATACTTTAGATATACATAGATTTAATACTATATTTAATAAGTCCGCAGTAATAATCATAAATGATATATTAGAGAACTGCTGCTGACAAACTGCTAAGCAGTTTGGCAGATTTATACCTTATATTTTGTAAGTTTTTTCCTGAGAAAATAAAATAAAAAACGCTCATATCGAATAAGTAATGGCAGGCGACCACCCAGGAACTATCAGGTTGTGGAATAAACTCCCTAACGAGGTTTGCCCAAGGGACTACAGTATGGGGATCTTCAAAAAAGGAGTGAATATATTATGTTTCTTCCTTAAGAATAAAATAATTGATTTACGGCAACGCGCTCGTATGTACATGCCGTCTCTGCCTAGAGTGAACTTCCTGCCCTGTTTTCTGAGCGCTATAATTGTCAAATGAGGTTTTTTTTTTACCACATTCACACAGCGCCATCTAGTCCCACAGTAAGCAATTATATTTGCTTGTGTTATGGGTACTAAACAACTGATATACTACTTAAATACAGTTTTTTTTTGTAAATACATATTATACATATTATAGATAAATTACACCCAGACACAGAACAAACCTTTATGCTCATTACACAAAGACTTGTCCTGGGTGGGGATCGAACCCACGACCTCCGGCTTAGCAGTCAGGGTCACTAACCACTAGACCAACAGGCCAGTCAAAAGGTTTAAAGACAGCTATCCTGTAGGTAGGCAGCGGCTTAGCTGTGCCCTTAACCATGCCAACGTCCATAACAGCGGTAACCCTTACCATTAGATGGGCCTCCTAAAAAGGAACAGTGAATTCCTCTATGTAAAACTTGCTATCTGATCTTCCTCTTCAAGAGTATATCAATTACTGTCTGATAATTTCATCATTTAACCTTTAGTTCATAAACTCCTTGCCACCAATATGATATTGAACTATTTTTTTTAAACAAAACAATGCCAAGTTCGATCATTGCCCAAGTTATTGTATGTTTAATTAGAATTTCAAACAGTTTCACGTGTATTTGGGGTGTTGGTGACAGCGTTTGTGTCATAAGCAGTTTATATAGCGATTTATAGAGTACAGAAAGTGTAATAAAATAACTAAGTAAAGAAAGTTTTTTTTTGTTATAAATGTAATTTATTATGTAGAATACTTAATTCTGCATTTATTATTTTATTTTATCTCTTCTACATAATGTTTCACAGATTATACAAAATTGCTCACTGCCAATTCGCTGATAAGATATATCTAATTTTAATTTCCAATTGGTTTTCTCTAAGGCTACCAACAACGTGGAGATGAATTTAAATGTTTAGATTAGGTACGCGGCTCTACATTTCTTATCCTGCAGCCATTTTGATGGAGTCCAGACATTACCCTGTTTGCTTTAATTAAACGCTAAATTACGCATAGTGAAACTGAACCTCTAATTTCGCTGACAGTGGACCCACACCCCGTTTCATTGAAAATTGATTACAGCAAGCATATTTAAACCCAACTATTAAAACCAATGCTCTAGTATTATCTGCCATTATCCGAAGAAAATCCCGAGATACAGGAGTTTGGCGGGAACATAACATTAAAACAAAATGGCGGTCTCCGGTGAAACTTCATTTTGGGATTTTAAAGGAATAGGTATGTTTTTAAACCTTTTTTAACTATTTATTGCAATAAGTATATTTCTGTGCTAAGTAGTTATTAAAATTTATTCAAAAATTAAAAAAAAAATATTCATGCGTTAAAATTATGAAATAAATAATTACATAAAAATCTAAATTGTGTTCTCTTATACCACCTGAATTTTAGCGGTATATTTTCAATGAAAAAAAAATCTTTTTCTATGAAATAATTTTTATTTTTACGCATTTTGCTGTAATCTTTAGGCGTCTGTCTAGCGCATTTAAACTTGATATTTAATTTCTTGCGAATCTTAACATTACAATTGTCACAAGAAACTACATAAAAGTATATTTATGTAACCAACAGAGTCTGAAGATAATACATAACCCACAATTTTTATTCACAGACGAGTACAGCGACAAAAAGTTACTAATATCAACTCCTTTTCCTGTCATCTTCATACTGATCTCTTATCTATGGTTCGTGCTGAAATTTGGCCCGAACTATATGAAAAACCGACCTCCAATGAAACTGCGGAACCTGCTGGTGGTATATAACGCCGTGCAAGTTTTGGGCAGCTTGGCTATTTTGGCTGCGGTAAGCTATTTTTCTTTTATTGGTAAATTACGGTAAAAACGTCAGTGCATCGAATAAGCGGGCGTTCAATACTGTGCTAATAACATCCAAATAGCAAAAATAATATTGATGATAATAAAAAAGTGATTTGTGAAAAAAGTATTTAAAAAAGGAAAATATATGTTTATTCGTCAGAAAAAAGGCATATTTTAACAAAAAAAAAATGTTACAAAGCGTTGCAAAATGGGACCCCACTATTATTTTCAAAATTATAACAATAAATTTTATAATAATCGCTTTTATTTTCGAACATAATCATATAATCGAATATCGAGATTGCGAATAGGCTCGCAGGTTACATAATTTAAATTTAAAATAATATAATAAATATCTTAGAACGTGCTAATGAAGTTTCCGCACTGGTTTTCCGTAGAATTGACTTTCCGAAGCGGTAATCATAACGGTAATTTTGTTTCCCATCACTTGCCGTAATAGCTTCCTGAGAACAAAATTCAATAAAATTAAGTTATTTATACAACGTGTTTAAATTAAAATTATATTAATGACTGCTGTGCTAGTAGCATAAATACGTATTACTTATTTAAAGCATGTGACTTATTTACCCTATAAAGATTTTTTTTTGATGGATTCCTAATTTTTATACACGAGTCATTTAAATTTTTTTTCACTCAAAATAATCCTCAGTTCGTATCTCCTCAAAGTCTAGAATTACGTTCCGTATAGTATACCCGTATTATATTATCTAAGTCCAACCATAGCTAATTGCAGTTATGTAAGTCGTCTTAAAAACTTTTTCAGGGTCATAGGAACCCGGTAATTAATCTCTCGTATATTATAAAAGCAATGGTGGCTGAATGGATAAGGCACCAGCGTGCAAATCACGCAGTCCGAGTTCGATCCCGACCAGCAGTACCAATGTGGATTCCACTTTGTGGAATTTATATGTACTAGTCAAGTGACTTACCATCTGCTAATTGTGAAGGAAAAACATCGTGAGGAAACCCACATTCTATGAGTATGTCTGATCCACCAACTCGCACTTGGCCAGCATGAGTGGATTATGGCCTAAAAAAAATGCAATAGTTCGCCCTGTATTATATAAAAGCTACCATAGCTAAATACAGCTTGGGTACACTTTTGCTTACCCTTCGAGGACGTTATATATGCTGTTTATATATTAACAGTGTAATATTAGTGGCAGGTGCACATTTTTACGACGTACCATTTCATCGAGCACGTTTTAATATGTCACGCATTATACCCTCGTCACGTGCTGATGTTTTCAAAGTTATATTACATTAAATTAATCACGTGACTGTTGTGAAGCAAAAGCGAAAGCTTATAAGGAATGTTTGGACGTTTGTGACTCTTGAAAGCCAAAACTACTAAGCAGATGATGGATTACCTACGTCTTTTGTGTACCTATGAGTTACTGTCTAGAAAATGTTCCCGGCATTCGTTTAGGAACACATTTTTACAATTAGGATCTGGCGGTGACCCGTGCCCAGTGGGACGCTTGTGGGTTGAGATGATGATGGTGAACCATAAGAAACAAAAATCCAAGTTTTCTTTTACATTGCTCAGGTTTTTTGCTATTCTTGATACAATTTCGTTTCTTTTTTAAGGTTAGATATATATCTGTTAGATGTATATCTGTTATGTATATCTGAATATGATTAAGAACCTCTAAATAATCATAAAATAGAAAATAAAATACGCGTTCTCCTAAGGATAAAACTAAAAATACACATACTCTGCATTGTAAAATCCGAAACTTAATATTTCGCTACCCGACCCGGGGATCAAACACTGTCCCTCATACCCTGTAATCGTACAACAACAGAACAACTAAAAATAGTACTTGATTGCGTGAAGTAATCTTACTTGATCAAGTTCACAAATCTGACTTGAACCTGCGACCTATTAAATTGTATGTATATAGTGCATAACTACAAGGTCAACTCTACAACACAATGCTGGTGTTATTGAACTCCACCCAAATAAAACAATGGACGAACTTAGCACTTCGTCATATTATTAAACATTATCCTCCTTCGGTAATTGGGTAAATTCTAGATATTTATAGAAAACAAACTCATCATCATTATCATCATTTCAACCCATAAACGTCGCACTGCTGGCCACGGGTCTCCTCCAAAGATTTTGGAGGTTAGCCTACTATACCATGCTGGCCAGACGGGTTGGTATAGGGTTTTGTTTTTCGAATTTTTCTTTTCTCTTGTCTGCTTAAAGTTAGGTTCCTTAGTCGCCTTTTACGACACCCCCGGGTTAAGATGGGGTAGTGACATTATGTATTCTAAATCCGTCACTACACGAAAAAAAACAAACTGGCTCAGACAAAGAACAAAATAAAAACTGTGCACTTTTAGAGCGCGTTTACACGATAAGGAAACTCGCCGTGTTTTGGTAAAAATTCGTGTGGTTACACATATAAATTCACTTTTATATAAGAAGATATACATAGATGGCTAGGGCTGGATGTGTAATATAAAGTTAAATATTACTATAACTTTTATTAAATTATAATAATGAAATTAATTATTAATTAAATTACTACTTAATTACAAAAAAAGAAACTAAAACGTAAAATTAAACAATAAAAAACCCCAGAAAACTTGAATAAATTAATAAATATTTATTTGAAATCTGGATGTGCTATCGGGCCTTTAATTGTGTTTGTAAAATCCCTGCGACACGTAGCATGTTCTCTAGTGCGGCTGATGTCTTTAAAAACAAAAAAATGGGTGTGATATACTTCGCTACCCCTTCGGGGATAGAAGATGTGGCGCAGTGTTTTTATTTATCCTTATCTTTTCAGGGCACTGAATTTATGTGGCAGAATGGTCCATGGAGTTCCTGCTGTCAAGCGGAGGTCAATATAGTGCAAAGACTAAGGGTAAGTTTAATAAAAGTTATTAAAAAGTTAAAAAAAAATCCAATTGAGTCGCGCGCTTGGGAAGTAGAAGTCTTGCAAAAGTCCGCAGGCATAATAAAATTATGGTCATTTTCAAATGTTTGAATATTACAGTGACCATTATTATTTCAATTTTCAAATTGAAATCAATTAAGGTCATGTTTCTGAGCTCGTTTTCTTTCTATATTAACGAGTATGAGTATATTCAGCACTAGCTTCCCCCGTAGCTCCGGCCGCATGGTATGTCGGAAAAAGGCCTATGTGCCTAGAAAATAATCTATGTGTCAAATTTCATACACATCCATTCAGCAGTTCTGGCGTAATTAAGTAACAAACATCCATCCTAACTTTGTCAATTATAATATTAGTAGAATAATATACGCAGCACATTCTTTGGAGGAGACCAGTGCCCAGCAGTGGGACATTTATGGGTTGAGATGATGAATATACGCAGCAAACAGAAACTTAGTGCACTTCTACGGAATATTCCAGAATTTTCTAGATTAAACCTTGTAACTTTGACACTAAACCAAGTTTTATTTTTGCACAAAACTAGTGGAACCGCTGTGATAGATATAAAAACTTTTTAAAGTTACAGTTTGTTCTAACGTAATATTTAGTGTTACCGTAGAAACATAATTTATACTTTTCCTAAACTTTCTAGCGCTTGTAACTTTGACTTTAAGTAATGTATGTAACTTACATATATTTATTGTAATTATTTATTCCTTCATATTATTATAATTTATATACCTTGTACATAGTTCTACTGTCAAGATTTTTTTTTTAAGAACGCGTAGAGGTATTAAGCTGATATTAATATTAAAAAAATACTCGGGTCTACAATCCCTTGGAGGAATAAAAAAACAGAGTTCTAAGTAAAAGAAATCAACAAATACAGCCTTATGCTCAATTTTTGTCACATATTGTTGACAATCAAAAAAGACAAAACCTACTTCCGTTGACCTAGAATCATGAAATTTGGCAAGATACAATATCAAGTTGCACAAGTAAAAGAAATATATGAAAACCGTACTATGGTATAATATGATACGCGTGAAAAGGCGTTATGATATGTCAAGACTAGAGATTGTCACCCACAACCTTCAATTCTAAATACGTCATTAAACTGAGTGATTGTGGTGATCGTTTCGCCAGTATTACTAATCGGAAACTTTACCTTCTACTAATACATTAAGTTATACGACAGATTGATCTAACTAAATCATAATAAGTACATTCATTTCGATGTTAAATAAAGCTCTTGATGGTAACGTAATCCTGGACATGAGAACCGTAATAATTAGTGCGCGGAGTATAATAGGCTTACAAGTATTCGAGCGCCGGCAACTAATACATATAGGGTGAATCACACAGTTTACGACATCTAATAAAAGCGTCATTTATATTTATATATATATTTTGACTGGCCTGTTGGTTTAGTGGTTAGTGACCCTGACTGCTAAGCCGGAGGTCGTGGGTTCGATCCCCACCCAGGACAAATCTTTCTGGGTGTAATTTATCTATAATATGTATTTACAAAAAAAAAGTATATAAGTAGTATATCAGTTGTTTAGTACCCACAACACAAGCAAATATAATTGCTTAATTTGGGACTAGATGGCGCTTTGTGAATGTCGTAGAATATTATTATTATTATATATCATGGTATAGTTATATATAGTTTACAAATTAGGTATATGAAATGTCACAAATAGTAATGATAAATTAGTATTAAATAATTATGATAATAATTGCAAACGTAGCAGAGTAGTTAAAGGCTATCTGTGGTAATTGCTATGCATTTTACATAATTTGTTTTGCATTCTTGGATAGGAAAGTCTGGTAAACATATTATGTTTGTACTTTTACAAAAGATTAGCCGAACGCCGGACGAAAACTGGTATGTCTACCTTAAACACTTCATTATAATATATCGAGGTGATAATCAGAATATTTCTTTGGAGGCGATATACTAGGCGATAGGCGTAAATCGCCTATTACATTATCTTTTCATTTTATTTTTTTATAATCTGAGTGATATCATAGTCGTTAAGTCAAGTTGGAAGTCTTCTAGGCGACTTGATAAATTCCAACACACTAGGGTCTTCCTCGAGCCCACACGATAAGAAGAAGAATCAAGAACTTATGTAATAATAATGTAGGATCAATTATGACAATGCTGTAATCTCAAATCAGTATGACTATGTGACAGATTTGTAATGCATGAGGTCTTCTAGAACTACTTTACATCTAGTAACAACTCACGGGAAAAATAAATAATGGTACTTGATTTTGTAGAATTGAAATTTAGAAATTTGCACAGTCTATTCTTATTATTACAATTTCTTTGTCAACAGCTGAAAGACGGCACCCATTACTACTTCCTAACCAAAGTGGTCGAGCTTTTGGACACAATCTTCTTCGTTCTTCGGAAAAAACAGCGACAGGTCTCTTTCCTTCACGTGTACCACCATACCATCATGGTCATGGCGACCTGGTTTATCACCAAGTTCTCTAGAACAGATACCGTGGTCTTCTTGGGCACCATTAACGCTCTAGTCCATGTGGTGATGTATAGTTACTACGCGCTCTCTGCTTATCCTTCTCTGAGTAAATACTTATGGTGGAAGAAGTATATCACTATGATGCAATTAGTAAGTATTTGGTGTGATATGTTTTTTTTTAATTAGAAATAATCTCTAATGTTTAGTGACAGGACAATGTTCACTTAACTGGCCTGTTGGCCTAGTTGTTAGTGAACCTGACAGCTGATGTCGGAGGTCGTGGTTCGATTCCCCCACCCAGGACAAATCTTTGTGTGAAGAGCATGATTGTTTGTTCTGTGTCTGGGTGTAATTTATCTATAATAAGTGGTATATCAGTTGTTTAGTACCCATACCACAAATATAATTGCTTAATTAGGGACTAGATGGCGCCGTGTGAATGAGGTAAAACATTATTAATAGTTGTGGTAATGTTATTATGAAAACAAATATGTGTACATCCATGGACGTTAAAGATTTCAGAAACACATCTTGTTTCTATTTAAACGACTTCAAAAAAGGAGGAGGTTATATGTTCGACTGTATGTATTTTTTTTTTTTTTTATGTATGTTCATCGATTACTCAGAGATGCCTGAACCGATTTAAAAAATTCTTTTTTCGTTTGAAAGGGTATACTTCCGAATTGGTCCCCTATTCATCACGTCAAGTTCTGATGATGGAATCTCAGGGAAATCGAAGGCAACCCTCAAATTTTATAGGCACATGTTACGTGTTTCATATATTTTTTAAAGTTATTCAAGTATTTACGTCTGATAGTCAACATCTCATGTTGATGAGCTGGTGATGGAAGGTATAACTCCTTAACTGTTAGGAGTTGGAGAATAATTCTTTCGACATTATAGGTTCTTATAAACCAATAGTTGTATTCTTGTAGGTTATTTAGGTGAGCTGATACTGGAAGGTATAACTCCTTGACTCTTAGGAGTTGGAGGATAATTCTTTCGACATTATAGGTACTTATAAACCTATAGTTGTATTCTTGTAGGTTATTCAGGTGAGCTGTCACTGGAAGGTATAACTCCTTAACTTTTAGGAGTTGGAGGATAATTCTTTCAACATTATAGGTACTTATAAACCTATAGTTGTATTCTTGTAGGTTATTTAGGTGAGCTGTCACTGGAAGGGAAACTTCTTAATGTTTAGGAGTAAGAAGATGATTTCTTTAAATATCACATCCATGTATAAACCTTAAGTTGTGTTATTTCAAGTGTCTGAGGTGAAAGCTCTTGATGGAAGATAAAGTTGTATAATTCAAAGGAATTTTTAGATGATATTTTAAGTTTTCGATATAGTATCTAACCTGGATTGTATACCTATACTTGTTACCTGTCGCATTTATAGGAAAAAAGAAAGACATAAAAAGCTGAGGTTTTGAGATTCCTCTATTCTACAATCAGGTTGTGTTGTTAGAATATTTAAATAGACGTTCCCTTCTATCGAAGATTCTTTATTTCGGTTTTCCGTCTTAGTTTGCCAGCCAGTATTATTAAATCTGCTAGATAAAAAGTACACTAAAAATGGAAAAATAAACTATTTTTAACAAAAAAATATTAAAACGACTTCAAATCAGTACTAAAAAGCGAAAAATAAACTGAATTAGATATTTAATTCCTAGCTAAAAAATACCTACCTACCTGTTTAAAGTATAATACCCTATTACTAATCTGTTTGAAGTCGGTGCCAGCCTAATGAGGTTGTATCACTCAGTTTGAGCCGTCCACTAGGTACGATCACACTCAAGTGCGAGGTGGTGTGAAGTAGCGAGCGGTAACAGATGTACGTACTAAGTAGTACGTAGCTTAACAAACTCCTTAGGCTTGGCGCCGACTTCAAACAGATTAGTAATAGGGTATTATACTTTTAACAGGTAGGTAGGTATTTTTTAGCTAGGAATTAAATATCTAATTCAGTTTATTTTTCGCTTTTTAGTACTGATTTGAAGTCGTTTTAATATTTTTTTGTTAAAAATAGTTTATTACAAATTAATTTGGTGTGCACAATGTCCAAACGATAAAGGTCTTTCCTGCTATCAGAATAACACCAGCACAAGAGAAGGCAATATTTTTTATTAATCTAATATTTGTTTATTCTATTGGGTTTTTCTTCTATAAAATTCTCAGTATGAGCCTGAAAACTAAAAATGTGCGAGCTTATAGGATCTTAACAAAGCTGGCGAAATGTGGGTTTATGCTATTCCTTTGGGGAAAAAAAGCTTTATTACAAAAATCCTTCTGGCGCTGGTATATCCTCAAAAACCTCATGAAATAGGCACATGAATTTGTGTGATATGATTCTATATACATTGCCTGAATATATAACTCACACTATCGCCAAACCTTATTCCGTTTCATCTAAATTAATATTATCCATCTCCAGGTGCAATTCCTTCTCATGTTCGCCCACGTGGTGATCAGCCACTACTTCTCCGGATGCCGTCCAGCATACTACCTTCTCTCTGCCGTCTGCTTCAACACCGTACTCTTCATGTACCTCTTCGGAGACTTCTACATCAAGTCTTATAACATGAAGACATACAAAACTAGTGACATCGTTAATGCTGGCAAAATTATCAGCTCAAACATTGCTAGTAAGAATGGAATTAAATATATTATTAACCACCACAAACTAGCTAGTAAGATTAATTAGAATTTTGTGTTTAATGTGCCTGAGAAGATATTCATTTAATGTATGTAAGTAGATATATAGAAGCAGTAGAACTTTTAGGCCATTCCTTAAATCGCACTATCACTTGACTGTCAGTGTACTAAAAGTTTAATATTATTTGTCTAACTTGCAATTTAAACCTTCTACTGATAAATATTAACGTTCAAAGTTGCTCAGTGTCATTGTTACAACTAGTTCCACTCTTAGTGCAATATTTCTACATCGCAAAGGCGAATGTACAGTCAGCAACAAAAGTAGCTGAACATATTGATAATTTCAAAACGCATGTATAACGTAGCATACATACACTACTTAACAAGCTAGTGCCAGAATGGAATTATCATCGTAAATTAAATTTTGGCACTAGTCTTTTTAAGTAAGTAATTTATATAAGCTACGCTAACATAACAAAGTTGCGCATGTCGCGTTTTGAACATTTTGATATATTATGTTCAGCTTCTTTTGTTACTGACCGTACATCGTAGATGACAAGACATTGCTTAGCCGTCTGCTTACGTATCACGACAAGAAATAAATTCAGACATTTAATAAAGTTGATTTCGATTTTGCTGTCAAATATTTGAAAATTTAAGTAGGTTTACTGTAATGGGTAAAACATTTGACAACGATATCAAAATTAACTACTTGAGTCAAATGTCGAATTTTCGAATAGGTCCTCAGAGGTAGTAACATCGTGTTGAGGTGTTTAAGAATCTTGCGATATTTACATTGTGGGTAAATTTAACAAACAATTATGCTGGAGAAACACTTATGCTGGTTTAACGAAGCTTTATTGATAATCAAATTAAATCATATTTTATTATACCAACAATAATGTGAAAACAACTTACAATCAAATTTCAATAATCTTTACTTCATCTTACGTCATCAGTAAGGGTGGTATTCCACTTATCAAAAATATCTTTGTCCAATGTACATATTTTGATCAAAGATATTTGATAAGTGGGATACTAACCTAAGTTATATTGACTAATAATTTTTTTTCCAGCTTTTTGGTACATAAATTCCATAAATTTATTACCACGGCTATTTTTAATTTTGTGCTAACACATGTTTTAACGTAATAGTGCGCTTGGTTCGATTTATAGAGTGAGTTTTTTGAAAATTTTCATGATATCAATTACTTATTGAATAACATGAAAGTTTCTTGCATTTTATTAAGCCTAATAATTTTAATTAGCCTAAGTGTAAGTATAAGATTTTGACGTTAATTAAATTGTTTTAAGATACTAGTTTACTTTGCACTGTACTTAATTGAGATAAGTATTATGTAAGATAAGTAGTCTTAGGAGATTATTGTGTGATTTATTAAATACTTAATATATTATAATTTTCTATTTATTTTAATTACTACATTTTATAAATGTTAGTCCCCAGCCCCAATGAGTTTGAGTTTATCTCAAAAATACCTGTTTCGATTTAATGCGGTGACCACTAATAAACAGAGAAAAGCGTTACTTAAATAATAAATAATTATGTGTAATAAACAATCCACCTTTCTTTTCGTAAAGAGTTAAAGTTACACTAAAATAATGTAGAAGAACATACAGATACCAAGAATAAATGAGATTGCAAAACAATTATCTTACCTCACAATTCTTGTGCCAAGACATGTCGCCATACGTCCAATTCCACACACACCGACGACGTAATAATGCCTCAAAATATAAAATCAAATTTCCATTAAATTGTATCAGTGACGTGACAGGCCACTATTAAATTTCGAACGTTCATTCATGCCATTCATTTTGAGTTCGATATTCAAATTATTGACGTCGCTGGCGTCGCATGACGCTGATTGGATAGTCACAATTATTGTTAATTTAATAAACGAATAATATTTTTTTTTGTTGACTGTTTACTTTCGTACTACCGGTTTTAGTAGCATATTTTGCATGCCGGTTTAAATAGTTCTGGAAAAATTATGGCTTATTGGCTTGTCTTTTTTGTTGCCAATGCTCTAGTGAGAATGACTGTTACAAAAGTTAGGCCGTTCATCAGTTACAGACGCAAAAACAAGTGACGTTCAATTAATAGTTGAACGATAAAGTTTTGTATACAACATAGATTCATTTGCTGCCTCGGTGGCGCAGCGGGAAATGTATACGACTGCTGTGCAAGAGGTCCCGGGTTCGAATCCCGGGTCGGGTGAAAATGGTATTGGGCTTTTCTAACATGAAATTCCAGTATTGAGATTTTCCCGGAGTTTGGTAAACAAATGTTCCCGGTTGATGACAATAGGCTCGCCCCCTATTTCATGGGACCAAACATAGCTGCGTGCAATTGGAGGCCTATGTCCAGCAGTGGACAGACAGTACAGACTGATGATGATGATGAAACATAGCTGGCGAAATGTGGGTGTAAAACACCTCTGCTTACCCCTTCGGTGAAAAAGGCGTGATGCTATGTTATGTTATGTTCAGTTTTTGCTATTTTTAATTAAAAAGTATCGAACTTTTATAATAGTGGTTTTCTTTAGGTATAAAGTTATACATACAGTTTTAAGTTATTCAAGTCTTTGATGATTTGTATGAAATTATGTCTCATTTATTCATCTTGGTTGCAGAGTAACTCATATGAATTCGTAAGTTAAGAATGTAACAAGTAGGTAATCCAGGAAAAAAATTGTGTCAGCTAATTTGTATACGACCACTTCGCTCACATGGTTCATTATGCTTTTTAAAGGACTTGCCAGACTTGGCTTTAAACGACGCGAGAAAGTCCATAGGAAAATTATTTCCCTACAACTTGGGACTTGGAAAAAAACTTTTTTATCTAACCTATATTAGGTTAGAAAAAGAAATCTTTTGGGCACCTTATTTTACGAGTCACAATCTTAAACCCATATTATCGTATTCTATACATATCGGCAAATCCTATTAATATTTTTTTTATATAGTTGTCAGGTTCCGTAATAAAACCACATATTGATTGTGCTGACTGTACTGTTTATACTTTGCTTATAAAAAATATACCTGTGACGATTTTTCATTACATTTTATTTATTTTATAGAAGTGTGACCATTTGTCACCTGTTTTCTTGTGTGACCAAGTCAACACTATGACGATATTTCACTAACCCTTAAATACTAACACCGAGCGAAGCGTAACAATGCTAGTTAAAATAAAATAACAATTCGTAAGATCGATGAACAAGAAACCCGCCTTCTAATATAATTCCTCCATGTCATACAAGACCCTTTAGAAGCCAAGGGGTTGTTCTGGAAACTTTACGACACGACACAATTAATACGAAATGTTCCTATTATGCTAACATTATTATAATTGTTCCCTACACAAGTTCGGCCCTGTCATCTGAGCTTAACCAACTGTGATTTTAATTACATACCATGATGAGGTTTTGATCAAGTTATCTTTTCTTATCTCCGTGTAGTGACGGATTAAGAATACATATTGTCACTACCACATCTCAACCCGTGGGTGTCGTAAAAGTTCTGTTTTAAAAAGTCTATTGCCGAAATGTAAACTCATAAATAGAACGGCCGTACCGATTTGACTATTTTTTATGTTTGTAATAGTCAAAAAAGCCACGGACAAACGGGTTGTTTTTCCCGTAGAATGCAATAAAATTAGTGACAGAAAAGGATAGAAGCATAAGTAATTGCGATTCCGTGTGACTAGTTCAACCAACCACGGGGATATTCTAATTAACTCACACAACATGATAACCAGGGGCTCGATCCTAATATCGACCAATCACAGGCCGGCACTATGGCGCGATTGACTTAGTAAGTCAATCACAGCTATTGAATAAGACCATCGGCTTACCATTGTGTTAGAAGGATAGGGGAGCATGTTGTCTTGACACCCGCTTAATAAAAAATAAATTTGAGGACATTGACTTCAGATAACTTAATTACTGTTATCTGCAATATCCTTTACATGTTCATGTGTTTTTTGAAAGTTGATAACGAAATGAACCATGTTTTTTAACTTTTTGGTCCTGAAAAACCAGTTGAACTTGTTTATTTTTCAATATTTTTTTCCTTATTCATGTATTTTAACAGTATGAGAACAGTATAAATAGTGCATATGTGAGTACATGATCAGTACAGTTCCTGTAGTCGTTGTGTACAAGTAAAAAGCTTCGAAGAAGAACAATGGGTGTGAACAAAGTAGCTCTCTGTCTGTTGATCCTCGCATGCGTAATGGCGATGAGCACGGAGGTCTTCGGTGCAGATCACGTGGGACCCTGCGACCAGGTCTGTCCCCGTATCGACGCTGAGAAGGACGAATGTTGCAGAGCTCACGGCTACACCGGCTGGTCCTCTTGTGATGAACGCGGATGGATGTATTGTTACTAGTTCAACAATACAGTTACAAGGTAAAATTTTTCCACATACCGTTTTAGAAAGAACCTAGTCTACAATGGCGCCAATAGTATCTATTAGCAATAACTATACTAATGTGGGTAACCACAATTAGTCTTCCTCTTATTGAATGTGCTCGAGGCAGACCCTGGTGATGGAATTTATCAAGTCGACCCGAAAGGCTTCCAACTAGACTTAACGACTTTCACATTAAGTAGCAACTAGAGCTTACGTCTTCACATGTTTTCCGAAGCAAGGAGACGCTTGAAAATGAAAATACTACAAATGGTCACCCATCTACGGACTGACCTTGCCGAACGTTGCTTAACCTCGATGATCGTAACGAGCATCTCAATACCAGACTGCTACAAGCGTCTCGTAACATTGTGGTACTGAGAGGGGACCACTATCAGTACAACTGATGTAAATATTAGGGTAACAGAAACTTTCAAGTGGTTATGAACTAAAACTATTTACTTCGTAATATAATAATTGTGGATCAACTTATTTACTTATCTATTAACACAACACTAATGTTATGATGACTGTGGTCTTCTGTAGGCGGCGGTACTACCACAGGTGGACGGCTCAGACTGTCCCGTGCACATTATACCATTGTGAATAATTTACTTTTGTTTACAGAACAGTTCTCTGGCTTACTTCGAGGAATTCTGCGTCACCTGGCCCTTAGTCACTGTTACTTCAAGAAACGTCATCTGTGTGTATGTAACACATACACACACACACATAATTATATGTATCTTTTCACATATAGGTACTTTCAATTTTTCGTAAAATTTTTCTCTGCACAGGTTTTTCGATTTCATTTTCAACAATAAATAAATGTACAAAAACTAAATGTTTTATTATTGTCTTTATTAAGTGTACTTTCACAATAGCGTTTAAAAACGCTCATATCGTGCTCGCATTGATACAACCGAGTTCGATTCTAACCGGGAGTACCAATGTGGATTCACTTTGTGGAATTTATATGTACTAGTCAAGTGACCAACCATCTGCTGACGGTGAAGAAAAACATCGTGAGGAAACCCACATACCCTTAGAAGAAATTCTAAGTGTATGAGACGGCGCTACATCATTCATCGTTTTAACCCGTAAACGTCCCACTACTGGGCATGGGTCTCCTCCAAAGGACATGGAGGGAATTTCAGACGGGTTGATATAGGGTTTGTTTCGAATTTTCCTTTTATGCTCTTGTCTGCATAAGGTCACTCCTTTAGTCGTCTTGTACGACACCCACGGGTTGAGATGGGGTAGTGACATTATGTATTTTGAGATGGGGTAGTGACATTATGTATTCTAAATCCATCACTATACGTTAATCCAAATAAAAATCTCCTTAAATACAGTTTACTGAACACCACTTATTAATGTCACTGAACATTTTACTTAGTTTAACGTAGAATTTTAGCCATTGAATGAAGCTTTCTACAAATTGGATTTTGAACGGCTCACAAAATTGTATTGAAAAGCGGAGATAATAAGCTTTAGGCCAGCGGTTTAGTTTGTTAGCTGCTCATTCCGAGCGACTAGCCTAATGGATCAGGGAGTATAGATAGCAGCGTCGAATGTTGTTAATAATCCATGCCTATATTAGGTAGAAATAATTTACCAGACTACTCTCTAAATCAATATACAATGTCGATTTGAAATCGATTATTATCCCATTCCGAGGATATAATAATTATCCCATTTCGATGGAATGAAAACGACCGATTTAGAAAACAATTTCGACAATAAGTCGATATCGTTTTTTAAGGCGGTTTAACTAAAATGAAAACCAAATGACATTGATTTTACCGCTTCTCGGGTCTGACGGCTTACTCTGAATTTCGACATTTGATGTCACTGTGAAATCTTTGAAAGTAGCAGCGACCATCATCAGCAACACATTAAATCCCACTGCTGGGCTCGAGTCTCGGACAGCAACCATAACATCTAATAAACAATGATAGATAGAGACAGTTGAAAAGAAAACTGTTTGAATTCAAGACAACAAAAGAAGCCCACGCTAATCTGCCACAAATGAACATTATTATAGACTTTTTAGTAGGAACCTATATATTTTACGACTCGAGCATACCAAATTTGGAGCATAGCGGGACTAACCTATCAAAAACTTATACGTTGCAGAGAAAAACAGATTTATTTTGTGTAAATATTTATATTTTAAGTATTCAAACATTCAAAATAATTTCGCACAACGCTGCGGTGAAATATTTGACGAAAAGTTACAAGATTTATGTGACAACATTCATATTATGTATGTGTGTGTTGCAATATACAAAATTAGATGATGTATCTTCCTAGGTCCCAAGCGCAATTCTTCGAAGTAAGTCAAGGAACTGTTCTGTAAATAAAAGGAAATTCTTCATAATGGAATGACACCGCATAGTGTAGTGATCGTATCTCAGTACAATGTGCTCATATTATATCAGTCCACAGTCCAGTTTTTTGCGAGTAGTAGTAGAATAGTATAAGTAGGTTTTTAAAGTATTTAATTGCTAACCAGTTATAGCTTAAATGGAAATCCCTACAACGGAAATTTTGAAAACGCTGTTCAAATAAATAATGTTTTATTTCTTTTAAAATTATTTTATTTATATTAAATATTCAGCCATGTAGAAGAAGACATAAAGGCACTACACCATTTCAACCCGTGGGTGTCGTAAAAGAAAATTCGAAACAAAACCCTATACCAACCCGTCTGGCCAGCGTGGTATAGTAGGCTAAATTCTCTCCACAATTTTTGGAGGAGACCTGTGCCCAGCTGTGGGACGTCTCTGGGTTGTAGTGATGATGATATAATTATTTAATCAAGATTCTTTCTGACAGATGTTTGCCGTGTCAGACGCTCTTGATTCTACTATAACATTTAAGAACTTTTTTTTCTGTTGCAGGCGACACAGGTCGCTTGCAGTGGCGTAAAATAGATGAGGCCTATGTCCAGCAGTGGACGTCGTTGGGCTGATATGATAATATTTTAGGACAAAATTATATGATATTTACCTTTGCTGGTCTTGAACTAGTAATCTTGAAATAGTTGTCAGGTTCCGTAATAAAACCACATATTGATTGTGCTGACTGTACTGTTTATACTTTGCTTATAAAAAATATACCTGTGACGATTTTTCATTACATTTTATTTATTTTATAGAAGTGTGACCATTTGTCACCTGTTTTCTTGTGTGACCAAGTCAACACTATGACGATATTTCACTAACCCTTAAATAATAACACCGAGCGAAGCGTAACAATGCTAGTTAAAATAAAATAACAATTCGTAAGATCGATGAACAAGAAACCCGCCTTCTAATATAATTCCTCCATGTCATACAAGACCCTTTAGAAGCCAAGGGGTTGTTCTGGAAACTTTACGACACGACACAATTAATACGAAATGTTCCTATTATGCTAACATTATTATAATTGTTCCCTACACAAGTTCGGCCCTGTCATCTGAGCTTAACCAACTGTGATTTTAATTACATGCCATGATGAGGTTTTGATCAAGTTATCTTTTCTTGTCTCCGTGTAGTGACGGATTAAGAATACATATTGTCACTACCACATCTCAACCCGTGGGTGTCGTAAAAGTTCTGTTTTAAAAAGTCTATTGCCGAAATGTAAACTCATAAATAGAACGGCTGTACCGATTTGACTATTTTTTATGTTTGTAATAGTCAAAAAAGCCACGGACAAACGGGTTGTTTTTCCCCTAGAACGCAATAAAATTAGTGACAGAAAAGGATAGAAGCATAAGTAAGTGCGATTCCGTGTGACTAGTTCAACCAACCACGGGGATATTCTAATTAACTCACACAACATGATTACCAGGGGCTCGATCCTAATATCGACCAATCACAGGCCGGCACTATGGCGCGATTGACTTAGTAAGTCAATCACAGCTATTGAATAAGACCATCGGCTTACCATTGTGTTAGAAGGATAGGGGAGCATGTTGTCTTGACACCCGCTTAATAAAAAATAAATTTGAGGACATTGACTTCAGATAACTTAATTACTGTTATCTGCAATATCCTTTACATGTTCATGTGTTTTTTGAAAGTTGATAACGAAATGAACCATGTTTTTTAACTTTTTGGTCCTGAAAAACCAGTTGAGTTTGTGTTCAGAAACCACTTTAAAAATAATTATGGATGACATGTACGTTAATAAAATTCAAAGGAGACATAATGCATGCAACATTACTTTGGATACAAGTAATAATGAAATTGATATGGATGTGTCTTATCAAAGCTTGCCTAACACAAGTGAGGACATCTTGACGTTAAAAGAGGAACTAAAAAAACTAAAAATGGAACTGGAGATAGCTAATGCAGAAATTGATAATTTAAACATAGAAAATAACACACTAAAGCATAAACTACAGTCATGCGAGAATAAAATAAAAATATACAAATCCGTTGGTATACAAGACAACATTAGTAATAAAACAGTAACACCTAGGAAATTCTATTCGCCACAATATCATCGCCGATTCTGCACACTGACAATGAAAACAGGACTGCCCAAAACATCGTCACGAGAACATACCGTAAATGTGATAAATTCAATTAGTCAAAACATAAAAGATACTCCACGAACGTCCGAGGATACATCATCGAATGTGGAATCATCAAATATGGCATCATCGAATATGGCATCATTACATACGGAAACTAATAAGGAACTTAAAAATAGTAATAAAGTTTAAAATTAAATCAATCAGAAGAACCCATGTGTACGCAACTGTTTAAGGAAAGAACATCAGGAAATTGTCCTAGTAGAACTGCAAATGCTAAAGGACCCGTTAGTCAAAAAAGGGTTGTCGTCCTAGCTGACCAGCGTGGAAGAAATGTTCAGCATACTTTACAGAAACTTCTGGGTGATGAGTTTAAAGTCACAGCCCATTGGAAATCTTCAGCAAAACTTTTTGATGTCACCCATTCAATAAAGCAAGAATTAGAGACTATGAGGAAAATTGACTCCATAATTGTTCTGGGTGGAATCAATGATAACAACCCCTATGAATTTAAAAGTTCGTTAATAAGATGGCTACCCACTGTTCAACATACAAACATTATTGTTAGTGAAATACCGTATAACCGTTACCTTAATCCTATTAAACTTAATTACGAATTGAATTTTATTTGCAATAAATACACTAATATGAACTACATAAGCTCTATTCCTAAATACAAATATTTTACTCTGAATATGTGTCGTAATTTGCTAAAAGATGTTTTACGTATGGACTACGCTGTTAAATACCAGAGTTATGTAGATACATTACATTCTAATCATCACACTGTTTTGAAAATGACTGATAAATGTACACAAACCGATAGTTTATCAAACTTAGAGAGCAAAAATAATTTTGACATAAGTACAGACTTTGATTCTCAGGTTATCAGTCAACCAAATGATAGTCTTTTTAGAGGCTAAATATATAGTTATACTGCATCAAAATATTGCAGGTCTGCTCAACAAATCTGATATGTTATCGGTATGCTTAGATGAATTGTCAGAAAATAAAAAGGACATTGATGTATTGTGTATCACGGAGCATTTTATGATGTCAGGTTATGAAGCACATCTGTCTGTGCCGAATTATAATCTTGCGGCATGTTTCAGTCGTCGTAATAGTAAAAGAGGAGGTGTCTGTATTCTAGTTAGAAAGGGATATACATTCAGAGAATTACCCGAAGTGGCTCTATTTTCAATAACTGGTATATTTGAATGCTGCGCCATTGAATTAACAAATTATAGAATTGTTGTAATCTGTTTGTACAGGGTGCCAAAAAGGGAAAACTTACTACATTTTTTTATAAATTAGAGCAATTGCTGACCAGTATCGGTAAGAAAAAGTACAATAATATTATAATAGCTGGGGATTTTAACATCGATATATTGAAGAGTAATAACGTTACAAAAGAATTGATATGTCTACTGCAAAGTTTTAATTTCACACTTGCAATAAAACAGTCTACTAGATTACAATCAAATACGTGTATTGATAATTTTGCACATAATTTTAAGAAATCGTGTGCAACGGAAGTGCTAGAGTTAGCACTATCAGATCACACAGCTCAGTTGATGAAGTGCCCCGTAAATCTAAAATGTCTCATTAAATATTAGCGTAGAACTCGTAGAGATTATGCAGAAGATAACATTACGAAATTTAGAAACTGCATTGAAAATTTGTCATTCTCAGATCTCTATCAAACAGATGATCCAAATAGAGCATTTGATATTTTCATGACGGATTTCAAACTTTTCTATGATATGTGTTTCCCTAACAGATATATCACTGTTCCGGTTATTAAACGGCCTAAATGGATATCACGAGGTATCAAATCGTGCAGCATTAAAAAACGGAAACTTCTATGGACTTTTAGACGAAACCCTAGCTTACAAAACAAAATTACATACATTAACTACACAAAATTATACAAAAAAATCATAAAATTAACCAAAAAATCACAAAATAATTATCTAATCAATAATTCTAAGAACAAAAACAAAATGACTTGGCAAATAATTAATTCTACTAATGTAAATATACCGAATGATTCTATACGTTCAATTAGAGTTGACAATGAATTTATTACCGATCCCGAAAAAATAGTTAATGAATTCAATGACTACTTTATTGATAAAATTGAACCCATACCAGGGTCGGGTAAAAATGTAACATCACATATAGTACGTAGACAAAGTTCAATGTTTATGGTTCCAAGTTTGCCCCTGGATATCTTAAATATTATTAAGCAACTAAAAAATACCAATAGTGTAGGTTGTGATGAGGTATCTACAAAGGTTATAGTGTGTAGGAGATTTAATATGCGGACATTTGAGTTACATCTTAAACTTATGTATAACCCATGGAACATTTCCAGAAAACTTGAAAGTATCCGTTGTAAAACCTCTATTTAAGAAAGATAACAAAGAACTAATGCAGAATTATAGGCCTATAGCTCTTATTTCTATATTCTCCAAAATCTTTGAAAAATTTATATACCAAAAATTGTATTCATATTTAGAAAAAAATAATATTTTGTGCAATGAGCAGAAAGGTTTTAGAAAAGATAGATCAATAAATATGGCAATCTATGACTTTTTAAATACAATTATAACTAATATCGATAGAAAAAGACCTGTTTGTGCGATATATTGTGACATGACTCAGGCTTTCGATTATGTCGATCACAATATTTTAATATCGAAACTGGAATCATATGGTATACGTGGAAACATTCTAAATTTAATAATTTCCTACTTAACAAAACGCCATCAACTGACTGCTATTACTAGACTTGATATAAAGAATAAAGAGGAAGTAACATATCGATCTAAAACAAGAATCTTAACCTACGGTGTACCACAGGGCAGTGTTTTGGGCCCATTATTGTTTATTATCTATATCAATGACTTACCTAAAATTACTGACCATCCTATGACATTATTTGCTGACGATAGCACACTGACAATGGAATGCAACAATACTGACACATATGAACATGACATTAATAATACTTTGACATCTATAATTACATGGCTTAATAATAATAATTTAAAAATCAATCTGAATAAAACTTTAGTTATGCATTTTTATCAAAGACAAAGAAATATACCTGATATATGTATAAATTATCAAAATTCTACTATTGAGGATACCGATACAGCTAAATTCTTAGGCTTAATTATCGATAAGCAACTCAATTGGAAGTCACACATCGAAAAGCTGGCTAACCGACTCAGTAGCGCATCATATGCATTAGGTAAATTAGCTCCAACAGTAAGCACAGGCGCACTACTAAATGCGTACCATGGCCTTGTGGCATCTTTACTTAGATATGGGATCATGTTCTGGGGTAATTCCACAGATTGGGAAACTGCGTTTAAAATGCAAAAAAGATGTGTAAGAGCAATGTTTGGCCTTCAGATTACTGACAGCTGTAGACCATATTTTCAAAAATATGACATACTGACACTACCTTCTTTATATATATTGGAGATTGCTCTGTTTTTCAAATCAAATCCAGAATTGTTTCCTAGACTTTCAGACGTTATTAACCGTAATAGACAGAACAACACTAGACTATGCGTTCATAGTGCAAGAACAGCACTAATGTGGAAGAGTGTATTGTGCAAGGCTCCCAAAATATTTAATAAGATACCAGTTTGATAAGATACCATGTTTACAAAAGCTTACCCACTAGTATGTTTAAAAATAAATTAAAAGATTTGCTAAATCGTAAATGTTACTATACTTTAAGTGATTTTTTAAATGATAGGACATTGTAATTTTCAATCCATAATTATTATTATTATTAATGTACATATAAATTTTCTGTCAATTTTATTATTATTATTATTTAATGTAACAATTCTTCTAGTAGGTAATCATTTTATAATTTGCACGCCACAAATGGCAGAATATGTTGTACCTACCTCATTATGACTGTAACACCTTATGTAACCATATTCAGACAAATAAAGTTATTGTATTGTATTGTTGAACTTGTTTATTTTTCAATATTTTAACAGTATGAGAACAGTATAAATAGTGCATATGTGAGTACATGATCAGTACAGTTCCTGTAGTCGTTGTGTACAAGTAAAAAGCTTCGAAGAAGAACAATGGGTGTGAACAAAGTAGCTCTCTGTCTGTTGATCCTCGCATGCGTAATGGCGATGAGCACGGAGGTCTTCGGTGCAGATCACGTGGGACCCTGCGACCAGGTCTGTCCCCGTATCGACGCTGAGAAGGACGAATGTTGCAGAGCTCATGGCTACACCGGCTGGTCCTCTTGTGATGAGCGCGGATGGATGTATTGTTACTAGTTCAACAATACAGTTACAAGGTAAAAATTTTCCACATACCGTTTTAGAAAGAACCTAGTCTACAATGGCGCCAATAGTATCTATTAACAATAACTATACTAATGTGGGTAACCACAATTAGTCTTCCTCTTATTGAATGTGCTCGAGGCAGACCCTGGTGATGGAATTTATCAAGTCGACCAGAAGGCTTCCAACTAGACTTAACGACTTTCACATTAAGTAGCAACTAGAGCTTACGTCTTCACATGTTTTCCGAAGCAAGGAGACGCTTGAAAATGAAAATACTACAAATGGTCACCCATCTACGGACTGACCTTGCCGAACGTTGCTTAACCTCGATGATCGTAACGAGTATCTCAATACCAGACTGCTACAAGCGTCTCGTAACATTGTGGTACTGAGAGGGGACCACTATCAGTACAACTGATGTAAATATTAGGGTAACAGAAACTTTCAAGTGGTTATGAACTAAAACTATTTAGTTACTTCGTAATATAATAATTGTGGATCAACTTATTTACTTATCTATTAACACAACACTAATGTTATGATGACTGTGGTCTTCTGTAGGCGGCGGTACTACCACAGGTGGACGGCTCAGACGGTCCCGTGCACATTATACCATTGTGAATAATTTACTTTTGTTTACAGAACAGTTCTCTGGCTTACTTCGAGGAATTCTGCGTCACCTGGCCCTTAGTCACTGTTACTTCACGTCATCTGTGTGTATGTAACACATACACACACACACATAATTATATGTATCTTTTCACATATACTTTCAATTTTTCGTAAAATTTTTCTCTGCACAGGTTTTTCGATTTCATTTTCAACAATAAATAAATGTACAAAAACTAAATGTTTTATTATTGTCTTTATTAAGTGTACTTTCACAATAGCGTTTAAAAACGCTCATATCGTGCTCGCATTGATACCCGAGTTCGATTCTAACCGGCAGTACCAATGTGGATTCACTTTGTGGAATTTATATGTACTAGTCAAGTGACCAACCATCTGCTGACGGTGAAGAAAAACATCGTGAGGAAACCCACATACCCTTAGAAGAAATTCTAAGTGTATGAGAGGGCGCTACATCATTCATCGTTTTAACCCGTAAACGTCCCACTACTGGGCATGGGTCTCCTCCAAAGGACATGGAGGGAATTTCAGACGGGTTGATATAGGGTTTTTTTCGAATTTTCCTTTTATGCTCTTGTCTGCATAAGGTCACTCCTTTAGTCGTCTTGTACGACACCCACGGGTTGAGATGGGGTAGTGACATTATGTATTTTGAGATGGGGTAGTGACATTATGTATTCTAAATCCATCACTATACGGTTAATCCAAATAAAAATCTCCTTAAATACAGTTTACTGAACACCACTTATTAATGTCACTGAACATTTTACTTAGTTTAACGTAGAATTTTAGCCATTGAATGAAGCTTTCTACAAATTGGATTTTGAACGGCTCACAAATTGTATTGAAAAGCGGAGATAATAGGCTTTAGGCCAGCGGTTTAGTTTGTTAGCTGCTCATTCCGAGCGACTAGCCTAATGGATCAGGGAGTATAGATAGCATCGTCGAATGTTGTTAATAATCCATGCCTATATTAGGTAGAAATAATTTACCAGACTACTCTCTAAATCAATATACAATGTCGATTTGAAATCGATTATTATCCCATTCCGAGGATATAATAATTATCCCATTTCGATGGAATAAAAACGACCGATTTTGAAAACAATTTCGACAATAAGTCGATATCGTTTTTTAAGGCGGTTTAACTAAAATGAAAACCAAATGACATTGATTTTACCGCTTCTCGGGTCTGACGGCTTACTCTGAATTTCGACATTTGATGTCACTGTGAAATCTTTGAAAGTAGCAGCGACCATCATCAGCAACACATTAAGTCCCACTGCTGGGCTCGAGTCTCGGACAGCAACCATAACATCTAATAAACAATGGAAGATAGAGACAGTTGAAAAGAAAACTGTTTGAATTCAAGACAACAAAAGAAGCCCACGCTAATCTGCCACAAATGAACATTATTATAGACTTTTTAGTAGGAACCTATATATTTTACGACTCGAGCATACCAAATTTGGAGCATAGCGGGACTAACCTATCAAAAATGTATACGTTGCAGAGAAAAACAGATTTATTTTGTGTAAATATTTATATTTTAAGTATTCAAACATTCAAAATAATTTCGCACAACGCTGCGGTGAAATATTTGACGAAAAGTTACAAGATTTATGTGACAACATTCATATTATGTATGTGTGTGTTGCAATATACAAAATTAGATGATGTATCTTCCCAGGTCCCAAGCGCAATTCTTCGAAGTAAGTCAAGGAACTGTTCTGTAAATAAAAGGAAATTCTTCATAATGGAATGACACCGCACAGTGTAGTGATAGTATCTCAGTACAATTTGCTCATATTAAATCGGTCCACAGTCTAGTTTTTTGCGAGTAGTAGTAGAATAGTATAAGTAGGCATTTTTAAAGTATTTAATTGCTAACCACGTAATAGCTTAAATGGAAATCCCTACAACGGAAATTTTGTGCAACGCTGTTAAAAAAAATAATATTTAATTTCTTTTATATAATTGTGGGTGGCGGGCGGCCGTTGGTTGCAGGCGGCACAGGACCGTTCGCAGTGGCGTAAATTAGGTGAGGCCTATGTTCAGCAGTGGACGTCGTTGGGCTGATATGATGATGATGATGATGATATAATTATTTTATTTATTTATAATTATATTATTAAATATTCAGCCATGTAGAAGAAGACATAATGGCACTACACCATTTCAACCCGTGGGTGTCGTAAAAGGCGACTAAGAGAAACCTTAAACAGACAAGAGCACTTTTAGAAATGGAAAATTCGAAACAAAACCCTATACCAACCCGTCTGGCTAGCGTGGTATAGTAGGCTAAATTCTCTCCACAATTTTTGGAGGAGACCTGTGCCCAGCTGTGGGACGTCTTTGGGTTGTAGTGATGATGATATAATTATTTAATCAAGAGTCTTTCTGACAGATGTTTGCCGTGTCAGACGCTCTTGATTCTACTATAACATTTAAGAACTTTTTTTTCTGTTGCAGGCGACACAGGTTCGCTTGCAGTGGCGTAAATTAGATGAGGCCTATGTCCAGCAGTGGACGTCGTTGGGCTGATATGATATTGATGATGATAATATTTTAGGACAAAATTATATGATATTTACCTTTGCTGGTCTTGAACTAGTAACAATACGCCCTTCCGCCTGCACAACTGGCCCAGCCGGTGTAGCCGTGAGCTCTGCAGCATTCATTCTTTTCAGGATCTTTAATGTTGCAGACCTGGTCGCAGGGTCCCACGTGATCTGCACCGAAGACCTCGGTGCTCATCGCCATTACACATGCGAGGATCAACAGACAGAGAGCTACTTTGTTCACACCCATTGTTCTACTTCGGAGCTTTTTACTTGTACACAACGACTACAGGAACTGTACTGATCATATACTCATAGAATGCATTGTTTTATACTTGTTAAAAAATATGAATAAGGAAAATAAACAATTTCAACTGGTTTTTCCGTGCGGTATAATATTATATTGTCCGACACGGCACGTGTCTGATACGTTCAATATCTGTAGATATAAACGCAGCTTAAACGTTCACATCTATCACACAACTGAATACGAATGCTTATTTTGTATCAATACGAGCGACGATATGAGCGTTTTAAAACGCCATTGTGAAAGTACACTAAGTTAAGACAATAACAAAACATTTAATTTTTGTAATTACATATATTTATTGTTCAAAATTATATATTATAAATTGTGCAGAGAAGAAATTGACGGTCAAAAGAAGTTTATGTGAAATGATACAATTATGTGTGTGTGTTACATCACACACGGATGATGTTTCTTGAAGTAACAGTGACTAAGGCCCAGGTGACGCAGAATTCCTCGAAGCAAGCCAGAGAACTGTTTTGTAAACAAAAGTAAATTAATATAATATAATTAATATTCTACCATATTCACACAGCGCCATCTAGTCCCAAATTAAGCAATTATAATTGCTTGTGTTATGGGTACTAGACAGCTGATATACTACTTATATAATATATTTTTTTGTAAATACATACATATTATAGATAAATTACACCCCGACACAGAACAAACCTTCATGCTCGTCACACAAAGAATTGTCCTGGGTGGGGATCGAACCCACGACCTCCGATTTAGCAGTCACGGTCACTAACCACTAGACCAACAGGCCAGTCGTCAGTCAATTATTCACAATGGTACATAATGTGCACCGGACAGTCTGAGCCGTCCGCCTGTGGAAGTACCGCCGCCTACAGAAGACCACAGTCATCATAACATTAGTGTTGTGTTAATAGATAAGTAAATAAGTTGATCCACAATTATTATATTTCGAAGTAAACAGTTTTAGTTCATAACCACTTGAAAGTTTCTGTTACCCTAATATTTACATCAGTTGTATTGATAGTGGTCCTCTCTTAGAACCACAATGTTACGAGACGCTTGTAGAAGTCTTGTAATGAGATACTCGTTACGATCATCGAGGTTAAGCAACGTTCGGCAAGGTCAGTCCGTAGATGGGTGACCATTTGTAGTATTTTCATTCTCAAGCTTCTCCTTGCTTCGGAAAACATGTAAAGCCGATGGCTCTAGTTGCTACTTAATGTGAAAGTCTAGTTGGAAGCCCTTTGGGTCGACTTAATAAATTCCATCACCAGGGTCTGCCTCGAGCACATTCAATATGAGGAAGACTGATTATGGTTACCCACATTAGTATAGTTATTGCTAATAGATACTATTGACGCCATTGTAGACTAGGTTCTTTCTAAAACGGTATGTGGAAAAATTTTACCTTGTAACTGTATTGTTGAACTAGTTACAATACATCCATCCGCGCTCATCACAAGAGGACCAGCCGGTGTAGCCGTGAGCTCTGCAACATTCGTCCTTCTCAGCGTCGATACGGGGACAGACCTGGTCGCAGGGTCCCACGTGATCTGCACCGAAGACCTCCGTGCTCATCGCCATTACACATGCGAGGATCAACAGACAGAGAGCTACTTTGTTCACACCCATTGTTCTTCTTCGAAGCTTTTTACTTGTACACAACGACTACAGGAACTGTGCTGATCATGTACTCACATATGCACTATTTATACTGTTCTCATACTGTTAAAAAACATGAATAAGGAAAAAATATTGAAAAATAAACAAGTTCAACTGGTTTTTCAGGACCAAAAAGTTAAAAAAACATGGTTCATTTAGTTATCAACTTTCGTTATTAATTAACATTATAGAAAAACACTTTCGAATATGTAAAAAATGTTAATGATAACAACAATTAATTACCTCAAGTCAATGTTCTCAAATTTATTCTATACTTAAGCGGTTTTTCAGCATTTTGTTTTGAAATCGTTGAATAATTTCACAATTACTATGTTTACCTTTCATTGTTCTGTGCTTTATCAAAGGCTTGTGCTATATCAAGGAATGTGATAGTACACGCCTTCTTATTCTTCTAATGATTTTTCAATGATATTTGTTATTGATCAATTGTTGAGTGCTTTTCTCTATAGCCAAACTGATGATCCGGGACTAGGTTATTCAGTTGTATAACTGGTTTTAGCTGTTTTTCTTCTCCTAACGATGAAGTCAAAACATCGTGAGGAATTTTACATACCATAGAAGAAATTCTAAGGTTAAGTCTGATCCACCAATCGCATTAGGCCAGCATAATATGTGGATTATGGCCGAAACCCTCTCAGCTCTCTAGGTGTAAAAGAAAGTAGACCCGTAATCTGAGCATAGTTCTAAATTTAAATGTGGTGCTCTGCTGCATCACTTTACACGCTACCCAAATTGTAAATTACAAAAGATTGTAATTTACAAAAAAATGTGTACAAAAAAGAGTGGCGTGAGTTTCTTGCCAGTTCTTCTCATAGCTCCACCCCGTCAGCGAACTGGTCGTAGGCAAATTTGCTGACACTACTTTTCGGATAACCTGTTACATTCTTGTGACTTTCATAAGTGTTACCTTGTAACCTAGATGAATAAACGAGATTTCATTTCATTTCTCATTTCATTTGAAATAATAAAAAAAACTTTTTTTTCTTTGTCAAAATTTGTCATAATGGTTAGAAGAGCGAATTTTCTCAACAACAAACGCATTTATTAAAAAATAAAAATTGTTTGTGCTTATATTATTTATTGAAATAGTTTAATGTTAGTGACAGTAAAACAAATAACAATGTAACTTATATATATTTGTATGTTTCTTGTATGAGTTCACGGTGATGAAGTCATAAATACGATGTCTTATAGTAACTGTTCAGACCCAGGTGAAGGCGAATTCGTTGAAGTAGTCAAAGAACTGTTCTGAAAACAAAAAGAAATTTATAATAAATATTATAGCTAAGTATTATCAATCATGTAATATTTAATCGTTCAAAGGTTCGCTTTTTTGCTGGACTATTTTAAATAAGGATACGTAGGAATACATTTCTCGATGCATAGGTAGCCAGAGCAGACGGCAAGTGAGGACACGCGACCGCCTTAAACGTTCCAAGCCTCACAGACGGCCACTAGAAAAGCTGCGTTTATATCTACTGTATAGACACAGAACGTTACAGACGCGTGCCGTATCAGACAGCATTACTAAGACACCTTCTATATAAAACTGCGAACTTTGGAACGCTAACGAATAAATCTGGTTTCGAAGGTGGCCGAAGAGAACGGGACAGTCCCATCTTTACACCTACCACTGTAACTCCTGTAAAGCAGGATTATCAGCGACGAAATCATGTAAACTACGAGCTATGACACTTGTGGTTTTCACATAGAAATTATCGGAAGGCGGGCGAATGATACAAGCCCTAATTTTCCCCGATTACAATAAGCTCCTATGGCGTGTTAAACACGCGGTCCGAGTTCGATTCCGACCAACAGTACCAAACCACAAAGGATTTCACTTTGTGGAATTTATATGTACTAGTCATGTGACTTACCATCTGCTAACGGTGAAGGAAAACATCGTGAGGAAACCCACATACTCTAGAAGAAATTCTATGGGTATGTCTGATCCACCAACCCGCACTAGGCCAACGTGTGTGGATTATGGCCTAAAACCCTCTCAGCTCTCTAGTTAGAGGAGAGGAGACCCGAGCCCAGCAGTGGGACATTAATGGGTTGCTGATGAATGATGAATTAACAATATGCTCCTATGGGTCAGAAGCGCTTCCGCAGATGGAAACCAGTGACTTTAGAAACAACCTTAACTATCTTTAAAAAAAAAATTAAGTACCTTAAAAATTCGCCGTAAAACTAGTAACAATACATCCGTCCGTAATTACAACTGGACCAGCCGGTGTAGCCGTGAGCTCTGCAGCATTCGTTCTTCTCAGGGTCTATACGGCTGCAGACCTGATCACAGGGTCCCACACGAACAGCCCCAACTACTTCCATGGTAATGATCATTACACATGCGATGACCAGCAGACAAAGAGCTACCTTGTTTACACCCATTGTTCTTCTTGTTTCTTCTTACTTTAACACAACGACTACAGGAACTGTACTGATTGTCTAGACACTCATTCACTTATTTATACAGTACCCTGATATAAGGAAAATAAGAACAAAAATTAGAGTCCGACCGAAACTGGTTTTCCGGCCGAAACCGAAACCGAAACCGAAACCGAATGTTCGGCCGTGGCTTCAGTTTCGGCCGAAACCGAAACCGAAACCGAAACTCACGTGGGCAAGTATAAAATTCCTTAAAATACTGAAATTTGGTGCATTTTACCCATTATTCTGCATTAATTAGGACATGAAATGGAAACACAGTAAATTTCGAAATAAGTTTACCTATACAACGTAATTTAACAAATAAAACACTTCACGTTTTTCATTTGACACACAAGATTGGGTATCCAGAGTAGTGCATATAGTGTCTTCAAGGACTACCTTTCTAACAGAAAGCAAAAAGTAAGTATTGGCCATCGGGGGCTGTGAGAGTGAGGAAGTAATCGCCTCCTACGGCGTCCCACAAGGCAGCGTCCTCGCCCCTACACTCTTTCAGCTCTATGTCAATGACCGCTGTAATATGTCGCTGCCCTATACAAGTATTTTTAGTTATGCAGATGACACTACGATTCTGGTATGGGTGTCTAGCTGGCAGATTCTGAAAGAGAGATCAGAATACTCCTTGTCCAAAGTCATGCACTGGCTAACAGACAACCTACTAACTCTTAACCTTTCTAAAACTCTTTACATTCCCTTCAGCTTATCCAAAATTAGTAATCCTCCTCATGACTTCTCTATACTAGCCCATACCTGCAACTCCCTGAGCCGCTGGTCTTGTCAGAACATTACCCGTGCAGAAACTGTCAAATACTTAGGTGTCCAAATAAACAGCGGGCTGAGATGGGACAAACAGATCGAAGCAGTGACACAGAGAGCTAGACGGTTGTTACACATTTTCAAATCCCTAAGAAAGTCTGCTGATATAAATAAGATAAGACTTGTCTATCTAGCGTTGTGTCAGTCAGTAATGCAATATTGTATACCCGTGTGGGGTGGGGCAGCCAAAACGCACTTACTAAGCCTGGAGGGGGCACAAAGGGCTGTGTTAAAAGTTATGACTAAAAAACACTTCAGGTACCACTCAATTGTACTCTGACTGCAAGGTCCTAACAGTGCGCCAGCTCTTTGTCCTTAAGGTTATCCTAAGAAAACATTCTCAAGTCCCATGACCCAACCAGACAAAAAAAAAATTCAACGTCTGTCCCACCATCCCTTACAAGACTACCTTCGCAAGAAGGCAGTATACAATAATAAGCTGCAAACTATACAATATTATAAATAACAAACTTAACATTTTAGGACTCAACACACGAGAGGTAAAGATTAAGGTTTCAGATTGGCTTCAATTAAACGACTATCAAGTGACTGAAGATCTTCTAACATACATCACATAAAACTAAATCACACTCAACACACACACACTCACGCACACACAGACACAAATACATATAATCTTTTCTCATTGTTTTTATTAATTATATCTTTTTTTTACTTCACTAAAATTCAAAAATAACCACGCGTAAATATTTTTCACAGCACACATAAATATAATAACAGCGACTATTTCTATTGTAAACATGTCTCGAAAACTGAACACTGTCTCCCATAATACAGGCTCTGGCTTACTTGGGAGACAGTATCAGTACTGTTAGTACCAAACACATTATTCTGCTGTACACTAGTACTGTATGTAAATGTATTTTTTGTGACAAATAAAGATAAAAAATAATAATAATAAAATTATTATGTCTCTTTTTTCACGGCTATACTTCTCTCTGGTAAGGTGAGAAGTATACCCGGTCCTTTTGGAAGGCTTACGCGGGGACACAGGTCCAACACGCAGAGGCTCTTAAAGAATTTTTATTTAAAATGGGATGAGACACTTACCACTGCCATATCACAGCTGCACTATTGTAGTACAGCTATGATTTGTCACTGGTAAGTGTAAAGCTATTGTATGATGTTATGGAGTCAAATAAAGTTGGGCTATGGGTTTGGGTGCTCGGTGGAATAGTGATATTTGGCATACGGGAACAACGTCGCCTGCTTGCCTCCTCCAGCGGTGAATATATGATGTTAAATGAGGATTTGGGCAGACGGTGACTCGCCTTACACTAGATGGGCCCCTTCCACAACCGACATGGGCCGAAGTCCACGGGTCTCAAGGCAACACCGTAGTGCGCGGCTAGGGGTGTCGAGCGGTGCGGCGCCGATTTCACCATCGCAGGTCCCAAGCGGAGACTCGGAGCGGGTTTCCTCGTAATTATGCCATTGAAAAATGACACTTCCACCCCCGAGCATATAGCTCTGGCGATCCCTCTCTGGTCGGCTGGATAAGGCAAGCCAGAGTTGAGAGTCCAGCTGTGGCCGCTCTTGGAGATCCTCTCCAGTCAGCCAACAAAGACGTGCTGGAGACGAGGCCTAGACCGACTCTCAGGGGCATTCAGGACAGCAGTGTCGCCACTCACATTCAGCTCGCCACTAGCTGCCCTGCGGTTAAATTATTATTATTATTATTTTTATTTTATTTATATTTATTTACAATCCTTTTTTTTACATGTGACTTGATTTGTTAATAACAACAAAACAAAGTTACTGACTCAATATTTAATTAACTATATAAATCATTCAAGTACAGAAATGAAACAAAAACTTACATGTAATCAGTTCTATCAAAGCATAACCTCTAAAGAATGTTTGCGTCGGGCGATAACGCACTGACTAAGTTTTGTTGCTACAGAACTATCCGAACGGCGGATGACATTTCCCGGGCCGCCAAAGCGTTGCCGCGAGAAACGAAGTTAGGCGAGCGTGCACGACAACTTCCGAAATCAGTTTCGGTTTCGGCAAAAGTTTCGGCCAATTTTGGCCGAAACCGAAACTGCCGCCGAAACTTGATTTTTGGCCGAAACCGAAACCGAAACCGAAATTTTGGTCGGACACTAACAAAAATACATAAAGTTTGTATGGTTTATCCCAAGTGCGATTGTAGGGCAAATGTTAACTATGTTGGTAAACATTGAAATTCCGTTTGAAGAAAACATTAAGTGAACATGAATCTATACAACACTTTAGTTCTTGTATTTATAGTATTAAGGTTTACAATTATGTATGTATTAGTGTAGTAGTGGTATTCATTTTCTTTCATTGTTGCTCCAGTTAAAGTCTGTTATATCATAAATTCTTGTGCTTATAGGGGCTGAGTACACGGCTGAGTATACAAATAATAACCACATATTACAGATAGGTACTATCTGTAATATGTGGTTATTATTTGTCGTTATCTAAAGTTATTGTTATTTTTTGTATACCTACTGTTTTGGTTTTGATATGTTAGAAATGTCGCGCGGGGTTCGCTCCCGTCGCTTTTGTTTGGCCACTGCTTAGCTCCTATTGGCTGTAGCATGATGTTATATAGCTTGTAACCTTCCTCGATAAATGGGCTATCCAACACTAAAAGAATTTTTCAAATCGGACCAGTAGTTTCTGAGATTAGCGCGTTCAAACAAACAAACAATCAAACTCTTCAGCTTTATAATATTAGTATAGATTTTAATTGTTGTCTGCTGACTAAAAAGTAAAAAGAATCGCTCGAGTTTCTTGCCAGCGTTTCAGACTACTCGTAATCTCGACATCGAAGATAATCGAATTCAATATTGTTATCAATTATTTGATAATTTAAACATGGTCGCTGTCATTTTCAGACATTTTTGTCAATGACTTTTGACATGATTGTTGACTGGCCTGTTGGTCCAGTGGTTGGTGACCCTGACTGCTAAGCTGGAGGTCGTGGGTTCGATCTCCACCCAGGACGAATCTTTGTGTGATGAGCATAAAGGTTTATTCTGTGTCTGGGTGTAATTTATCTATAAAATGTATGTATTTACAAAAAAAAAATGTATTTAAGTAGTATATCAGTTGTTTAGTACCCATAACACAAGCAAATATAATTGCTTACTTTGGGACTAAATGGCGCTGTGTGAATGTGGTAGAATATTATTATTATAGATCCACCCCGTCAGCGAACTGGTTGTAGGCAAATTTGCTGACACTACTTCGGATCACTAATCGGATAACCTGTTACATTCTTAACTTGTGACTTTCATAAGTGTACCTTGTAACCTAGATGAATAAACGAGATTTCATTTCATTTCTGAGAGGTGTCCCTTTCCACCCAGTATATCCACCAGATAAATAAGGTAATTATGTTATCAGTTAGTAACGTAAAAGCTCCTATTACCGCCAGTTTTAGCTGTCTTAGGATTCACTTTAAAAAAATAGATATAAGCTGTTATGTTAGGAAAGATGTTATAATTTATAATTAATCTAAACGAAGTATTCTTTGCAATTCAGTACTTAAATTCAATATTCAATAACACAATAGTTACTAAATAATTATTTAATCCAAAAGAGTAGTTGATTCTATTACCGACCCATAGAATGCGGTAGATTCTATTACCGATTTTTCAACTTCTTTTACCGACCGGTACTAAGTTGTCACTTCTTCTATACTATTAAATAAAATAAAAAATCGTTTTTAAGGCATTTATTATATGATAACAATAGTTATGAGATCAACATTATTACAATATGAACATAATTATTTATTGCAACGCTTAGAGCACTTATTTTTTGTTATTTTAATATATATATATACATATATATATATTTATTATTTCTCTTGTCACGCAGAGTTGTCCTCGGTATGTCATAGGTTTTTGAAGCTTCGTATATGCTGGTCCCTTCATTTATAGCTAGAAGCGCAGCTTCTAGTTGGGCAGAGGCGTACTGCTTGCGCTTCTACGGCTCCATGATTCTATAAAAGAACACAATCTTTAAAGACATATAGATAGAGATATAAATTACATGGCCCGCATTCCGTCCCTCCATTTTTATTTGATTTGAAAACATATAAAATATAGCCAATGCCATGAAGCATGAATGAAACTGGATAGCAAATATTATTTTAAATTAATAATATGTCCTGTGACAAAATCTCTCAAAAAGTCACGTATGCAAGAAATAAGCCAAATTGTTCAAAAATATACATTTTATTTTTGTGTACTATATTACCAAAAATATCATCACAGCTGTGAGTCGGTAATAGAATCAAGTATGAAGGTCTATTAGCGACCCATTATAATAATAGGAATATTGTCTAACGTTGAATCGATTTTTACACAAAATCTTTAAGAAATAGCTTTGTCGTTAATAGATCTAACGATGTAAAATAATTTTAAGAACTGAACAAGAAAATAATAAAATCAAATGAGGTAGTTTATAATTGATATTATTTTAAAATACTAAATGTTCTCAAAATTTTTAACAACGCCATGGGTCGTTATTGGAATCAAGTTTTGAAATTTGGATTGTATTACCGCCTTAAATTAAAACATGATTTTATAACACAAAAACCAATAAAAAGTATTATATTAAGAGTTAGTTTAGAAAAAGAATATATACGTTACAGTTGTAATGTGATAACAAGAAGACAAATCCATTTTTAGTGTGTTATTTTCCTTAAGTAATATTTTGGTGTACTTACGTGGCTGGAGACGCGACACTATGAAATGTGCGTCCGCTTCGGTCGCGTCCCATTAACATTCAAATTATTTCTTTCACTGGCTATTTAAACACACAAACTTTACTCTTTTTGGTGGCCAACAAAAATACGTAACTAATTTTTAAGGTATGACATTTCTGAAACTCTATTTTATGTCCAATATGAGTGATTTAAAAATTGGATCGTTAATAGAGTCACATTTTAGAGGGTCGTTAATAGGAGCTTTTACGTTACTTTATCATTATAAACAAAGAAGCTCATTGCTATGCGCTGATACGGTTGCATGTCAACAATAGGTCAATTTTACAGATACATGTCGATAATAGGTCAATTTTAAAGATATAAATGCCGATAATAGGGGTCAATCTTATAGATAGGTTATCATCCAGATATGTCATTAGGGAAACTCGTTTAAATATAATATTTATCCTTAAAGCCAGTTTAACGCTTCATTTTCCTTATTATTTTCCTCATAGCTGAAGCCTCTCCTATTGGTCATAGGGATATGATGTGTAGGTTACAGCCATCTTCACTAAATAGGCTATCTAACATAATAATAATTTTTCAATTCGGAACAGTAGTTCCTGAGATTGCGCGCATGAAACCAACAAATCAAACAAACAAACTCTTCGGCTTTATAATATTAGTACTTATAGATTAGAACTGCCTCGGTGGCGCATTGGAAAGTGTATACGACTGCTGTGCAAGAGGTCCCGGGTTCGATTCCCGGGTCGGGTGAAAATTGTATTGGGCTTTTCTATCATGAAATTCCAGTATTGAGATTTTCCCGGAGTTTGGTAAACAAATGTTCCCGGTAGATGACAATAGGCTCGCCCCCTATTTTCATGGGACCAAACATAGCTGGCGAAATGTGGGTGTGAAACACCTCTGCCTAACCCTGAAAAAGGCGTGATGCTATGTTATGTTATGTTTATGATATGTTATAGATTATAATCACTACAATGTATTCAACGTATTAATTTAGTAGGGCAAATGACCATGTTAACAGGGATATACCCTTGGGACTTAGTGCTATAAGTTTTTAAAATCATTCAACAAATTCGGAGCAATTTTCTCTGGAATTAACGTTCTAACTGTTTAAATGTGTCCGAAATAAATTAAAGATATCAATTTGATAACAATTGAATTTGTTCTAAACAAAAAATAAATTGAATTATACATAAAAAACAAAATTAAAAATTTTGAAAAAACCCACGACGATAACATCTATACAAAATAAGAAACGTAACATATAAAAAGGTTTAAATAACTTCATTTTAAATCCCCGACGAAAAGATAATAAGTAGCGTAAAAACAATCCCAAGAAAATTCGTCGGGGGCTGCCAATATCATTACTGTTTCTAGTATTAAATATATATTGTAAACTAAATATTTTTAATAATTATGTAGGTATCAAATACATAAAACTGCAATACTTTCGTTCATTTCAAGTCAGGGTATGGCAGCCCCCGACGGATTTTCTTGGGATTGTTTTTACGCTACTTATTATCTTTTCGTCGGGGATTTAAAATGAAGTTATTTAAACCTTTTTATATGTTACGTTTCTTATTTTGTATAGATGTTATCGTCGTGGGTTTTTTCAAAATTTTTAATTTTGTTTTTTATTTTAAATATTTTCAAAGAGCGCCCCTATCTTACTACCTAACTGTAAGTAACTCGTATAAAATTTTAAGAACCTTGACAGATAAATAAAAGTTTTATACTAAGTTATAGAACAAACACATTTTTTTTATAATTTACTGTTGCAGTAAGTCTTATAACTTGAAATTATCATTTTAATTTTCTTATTTTAAACTTTTTAAGGAGCGCCTTATCTTACCATGTAAGCTCTAGAATGAATGGAATTTGCATGGAGCTTCGAATATATTATATATATTTTATTTTTTGTTGACTTGTGTGCTCATCCGTCGCACATTGATTGCCGGAGCCGGACTGCCTTCGGCGTTAGCGCAGATTTCCACCTATAATAGCTTGTATCTCGAAAACGGTGCGTGCTATCGCAAAAATGATGAAAATTTGGTTACACCCCGAGCACGGGATACCTATAAGTTAGAATAAATAAGGTAGGTAGGTGTTTATATAACGTCAGTCTGGAATAAACTCTCACTCTTACTAATTTTTTTAGGCTTATCATTGTATACCTCAGTACTAATATTCAGTGATATAACAACACGATATCGGTTTTCGGATTTTTTCCTTTACTTGTGCAACTTGTTATTGCTTCTGGCCAAATTTCATGATTCTAGGTCAACGGTAAGTTCCCTATAGATTATGATCGTCAAGATAAATCGTCAAAAATGGAGCATAAACAGCTGTATCTTTTGATTGCGTTAACTTAGAATTCTGATTTTTATTTTACGCCGAGGGTTTGCAGACCCAAGTATATGATATTAATTTCAGCTTTATACCTCTATGCATTCTTGAGAAAAATATTCTAGACAGACGGACAGACAGACAGACAGACAGACATACAACGGAGTGATCCTATAAGGGTTCCGTTTTTTTCTTTTGAGGTACAGAACCCTAAAATTGCATAAACGGTCACCCATCTATGAACTGACCTTATCCGAAGTTGCTTAACCTCATGAGTGTAATCAATATCTCAGTACTACAATACTACGTGTCCCTATACAGTAACAGGTCTAATTATTTTACAGATAACTGTAAATATAAGTTTGCTTAGTCTATTGCAGCGCCCCCTGGCGAAAAAATACAATATCGTGTTTCCAAAAGTCATCCTCGATAAATCACAAATACATTACAGAAAACCGTATTGAAATCGGTTTAATCGTTTTAAAGATAGGAAGGCACAAAGGTTTCAACGAAATCAACATAGGTTTGCCTAGTCTATTGCAGCGCCCCCTGGCGAAAAAATACAAAATCTTGAATCCAAAAACAATCCTCGATAAATCACAAATACTTTACAGAAAACCGTATCGAAATCAGTCTAATCGTTTTAAAGATAGGAGGGCACAAAGGATTCAACGAAATCAGTGTATTGTAGCGCCCCCTGGCGAGCTATTAACATAACACCTATCTAATAACCTGTCCCCAAGAGCCGCACACACTTTACAGAAAACCGCATCTAAATCGGTCAAACCGTTTCCGTGATATAAGGCATTATGTTGGAACACACAAACACACAAACACACAAACACACAGCCTCTCACCCCAAACATATACCGTCTCCGTTCCGTCGTGGGTAAAAAAGATTCATAAAAATCGAATCCATTTACTTACTTACATTTAGCTTTCAATTAACTAAAGAGTTCTAGCTAATTGAAAGCTAGTTTCTATTAATGAGTCTTTACTAAAGACTCATAAATAGAATAATATATACCTTAGTAAATTAAAGTTTCAGTCGATTTTAAGGCGTAAAGTAAGCGAAATAAAGTTAAACGCGTCTCCACAGTAAATTGCTTGATAGGGTACTTACAAAACATAACTATGTAAACATTTCTTGTCTGCGATTCAAAATCGCGATTTATAGTGTATTTTAATTTTTTTGTTAAACTCCTAGTTTATGGCAAGGAACTTTAACGAAAATGCTAAAAACATACTTTAATTAGCGAACCACTAATGTTGTACCTGACTACAATATACAGCATATAACATATAGAAGCCTCCGTGGTTTAGTGGTTAAGTGATTCTGACTGCTGAGACACAGATCGTGGGTCCGATTCCCACGCAGGACAAATCTTTGTGTGATGTGCACAATTTTTGTTCTGTTTCTGGGTGTGATGTATCTATAATATTTATGTATTTAGAAAATTACTTATAAAAGTATGATATCAGTTGTCTAGTATCTATATTATTAGCATTAGCTTAGTTTGGGACTAGATGGCGCTATGTGTGAATGTTTAAACATTATTGTTGTTATACTTTTGATAATAATAATAATATTCTACCACATTCACACAGCGCCATCTAGTCCCAAATTAAGCAATTATATTTGCTTGTGTTATGGGTACTAAACAACTGATATACTACTTAAATACATTTTTTTTTGTAAATACATACATATTATAGATAAATTACACCCAGACACAGAACAAACCTTTATGCTCATCACACAAAGATTTGTCCTGGGTGGGGATCGAACCACGACCTCCGGTTCAATAGTCAGGGTCACTAACCACTAGACCAACAGGCCAGTCGTATATAAGAAGATAAACTTCAAAAACCGTTATTTTTAAATAAACGGTACGTCCAGATTATGCCACGATTAGCTAAATCCACGATAACATGTCGACCTATGCAGTCTATTATCACATTACCATTATAAATAGCGAATAACTTGTGAGTACAAGATCACAAATCTTATAGTTGTGTAAAGGTGACTAGTGGATCAACAATAATGGGTGTAAACAAAGTAGCTCTCTGTCTGCTGATCGTTGCTTGTTTAATGGTTATGGTGAATTCTATAAATATAAATGCAGAAGAATGCAACTCACTCTGTCGAGGACATGATTTAGCCGCTAAGGGGATATGTTGCAGAGATCATGGCTATCAAGGCTATGCATCCTGTTATGATTGGGAACTTTATTGTTATTATTAATCACAGTGAGTTAAAAAGGTAAAGAATTATTTTTCCTATTAGTCCTATTAGTAGTAGTAGTTAATAGTAAAGCCTTTGCTTTTTGCCTTTCTTGATACATCATCATCATCATCATTTCAGCCTATTGCAGTCCACTGCTGGACGTAGGCCTCTCCTAACACGCGCCATAGCACTCTGTCCTCCGCCTTCCGCATCCAGTCATTGATACATAGGCTATCCAAAAATTGTTTTTTTCTAATTTTATTATATTTAGGCCAGCTTAAGTCTTGTTACTCTGCTTAAAAAAATTATACCCAGAAAGCTATAAATAAATAACAACTAAACATAGAAACATAACAGTTTAAATTACATAAAAATATTTATTTATTAATGGACAGGTCTTAAATAAACATAACTTATTTATGTATCGATCGTTTGTAGCGCAATATAATTTTAAGTAAGTACCTACCTACCTAAAAAAACAAATTAATAACCTGCTTATATTTTTTATTTTAGAATACGTAAGTTACCAAAGTAACATTGGATCTACTTCGGACTTAATTTTTTTTGGTATTAATGGACTTAAAAAATCGTCATCAATGTGGGATCATAGAAGAAGCACAGAAGTTAACTTAGAAGATAACAATCTTAGAATATTTTCTATGTAGGTATATCTCTCAAAAAAATCACTTATTATAAGATTTTGTAATTAGGATGTTTATTATAAAATATAAATTCGCATTTTATACTGATTTTTATCATTTAAATATTTTATCGGTAAATTAAATAAGAAATTAACCTTCTTTGTCTTTCTTCAATCTGCAATTATGAGCTTGAAGAAGTGGCAATGGGGATTTGTGGAAGAAACGTTAACAAATCCGGATTGATGGGGATTGTGATTGGTGGAATAACCCTTAACTCTTTTTTCGTGTTCATAATCGGGGAAGGTTTCCATTTGGAAATTTTCTTCGCTTGTGACTGTTTTTAGCTTCACAAATAGCTAATTTAATTGTGCACTGATAAAGTCCTTATTATTGGTAATTAATTTTGTTTCGGCTTCAAAATGAGCCCGGAATTTATTTTGTCCTATATTCAAGATAGAAGCTTCGATTTCAAGATGTAATTGTCGAAAAAAAAAAATCGTTATGCCTGAAAAATAAATTATTAACATTCTTTTTTTTTCGCAAATGGTCTTGAAGCAGGCCCATTATCTAGTAGAAATTATCTAGATTGACTGATAAGGGAATTTCAAGACATAAAAAAAATACTGTTTTTGCCTCACTCAAACATTGAACTTGGGATTCTTGTACAGCAGTTATACCCACTCCTGTTAAACAACTGAGGCACAGCAATTTTATAAGAATCATCATCATTATCACATCAGATATAGGATGTTCAATTGTTTACTGTTGAACATAGACCTCCTCAAGAAATTTCCAATGGGACTGGTTGTATACGGCTTGCGTCCATCGCGATCCTGATGTTCAGATCAGATCATGGTGGACGACCTACGCTGCGCTTGCAGGTGCGTGGTCTTCATTCGTGAACTTTTCAGCAATAGTACATAATAATTATTAAGCAGTGGTCAATGAGGTCGGAGTCGAGACATTAGCCACGATGTCAGTCCAGCAAATAGTGGGAAGACAGAAAATACAAAATTGTAATCTAAATTAATAATCCTATTACACACTCGTAAAAACTGTTTTAAAATTAATTCAAATTTTCCTTTGTATTACACTAATGTTTGTATTGCTGATTACTGATACTGATGATGTATTCTATATCCGAGGCCAATGCATAAAGTTTCTAAGTACATGGTGTAGACTGAACTTAGCGTCCATGTTGGGAGAGTGGGAGATGGACATTCATGATAACAGGCAGGCATTCCAGCGAGGCACTGCTACCCTAGTTATGTGGTCAGTAAAACTACTTCTTGGACCTAATCAAGATGGCCACGCCTGACGCAGAGATTCATCATTTCTGCATGCTGGACACGGGTCTCCTCCAAAGAATGTGGAGGGAGTTTAGCCTATGCCTGGCTAAACGAGTTGGTATACGGTTTGTTTCGAATTTTGCTTTTCTAGCAGTGTTCTTATCTGCTTATTACGGATTGGACGTAGAGATTACCTTGATTCATATTGACTAAAAATTTATTGCAAGTCTTACACGAGCGTCAATTATTTGTTTTAAACTTAACAATAGACTCTCATATTTGCGTAAATTGTTGTATGCTATATGTATTCAGCTGCAAATGCAAACAAAAGGGTGATTCGAACTTATTGGCAACTTGCTTTGCACGATAAGCAGCAGCTAATATTCATTCAGCAAAAAACTGTTTAACACTACGGACGATAAACCAGGATTTGAGATTTACTTTGTGTTAAACGTGTCAAGCTAAACAAGAATAATGGGAGCGAACAAAGTTGCTATTTGTATGTTAATCATAGTAATTGTGGTTAAGACGGATGTTACAGACGCAGCTGAAGTTTTACCTAACTTTGGACTCGACTCACCAAATTCCGAAGATTGCACATACAGAATTTGCGATGCAGACGCTGACGCTGATGAGGATCAGATTAATAAATGTTGTCAAAAAAATAGTTTTACGACGGGAGAATGTTGGGGGCAAAAATTAACTTGCTACGGTGAAATTAAACCAATGAATCAATATTAAAGGTAAATTGTTATACAGTCTTATTCTTACTTAATGCGAAACCTGAAAGTAGTTAGTTCAGAATCAGTACCTAGCAGAATCGATTTCAATAGTTTCTACACCATGTTATATTTTTTAACAAAAATGTATTAAAATTTTTAATACTAGACAACGTTCGACTGTGTAAGCCGATGCGAGAGATGCAAGGTCTTTGACACACTCTGTAGATAAACGTGTTAGTAGGTACCTAAGTAGTAAGTATCACAGAATAGAATGTGCCGCGTCTCACCCAGCTACTCGCTGAGCTATGGATCGCACTACTCACCCGCAGAAACACAACATTAATGAGGCAGGGTTGTCATACCTAGTTGCGATCTGTACGGTAGAATTTGTTGTGCCAAAGGACTGCTGCTTTCGTGCGAGATAATCTCTGTGCCTGTGCCCTATAGATAGATATACTGTCTCACGTTTAGTTGTCTACCAACTTTGGCTCAGTCATAGCAATAAAAAAATCAAGTGCACGGTGTATATTTGGTTATTTGTATGGTTTTCAGTGTTATTTCTGTATTTCATACGGGTTTTATTTTTGTTTTCAGAAATTACGAGAAGTTACCTACTTCAATCAATTTTGCTTTAGATGGGAACCTACTGACTTCAGACTTACAATGCCTACCAAATAAATAAATGCATCCATAAACCACAGTAATTCGTATTTTTATTTAAATAGGTTACCTACCTAATTCTGCATGGCTAATTATTACGACATCAATAATTACTTAGTACCTAGGTACATTCGATACTTTTAGGTATGTATTGGAAATGAGTAAAAGATTGCTTCTTGTTGTGTGTAGAACCTACCTAATATTGTAGATGGGATGTGAATCAACCCGAACGACTGAAAAGATGAAATCAAGAAACATTTTTTTTATTATTTGAATATATTTTATATTTATTTAAAAAATTGCTAGTTTGAGGTATTTTGAATCTGTAACATGCAACGTTTATAAAAAATATAAGTAATGGAAAGGAAAAACTGATGGAAATAGACGAAGAGGTAGAGCGGGAAGGACATCCATACCTACATATTATAAAAGGCTTTGTCCTGAGTTCCTGACACACTGACTCACTGCCTCAAAACAAAAAAGGGTCCTGCTGGCAGTATAAAAATATTGTAGGTACCTATATTTCTTATAAACTAATATTTTTTTTTAAGAAAACAAAGATAATCTAAAGGTACTAATGCACCACTATACAGGGAGTCCCTGTATACTGCCATGCTAAACAAGAACGTCGTAATTGCATTTCACAAGTCTTTGGAAAATGGTTCTAAGATTGATGTGTTTAGACACATTTTTCTCTAAAATGTTAGCACGCAGTTGAATTGTTTTTCATTGGTAAGGCAGTATAGTGGTGCATTAGTCTTACTCTGAATAAAATAAGTTACAACTACATGACATGTAAATAATACATGTAAAACGAAAAATACCGTCGGTTATGGTATAATACCGTTTAATACGGTATTTTTCGTATTAAACCAGAAAGATCAAATAGTATAATACCGGCCTTACATCTCTAACAGGGACATACACTACAGGTCTGAAGACCTTCAAACCACGGAGGGTCCTGCTGGAAATTAATTCAAATTTTTTGTATAACTGTTGAGATACTATTTTTTTACTTACACTATTCGAAAGGTATAAAATATTATGTAAGTGAAACTTTAGTTGTCAATCGAATCAGACGAAGGGTCCTGCTGGGTATACGGATTTAACGCAGTCTAAACCGCTGGCCGTAGCGACTTGAAATTTGGAGGGTGTGTTTGTTCTAATGTCTAGATGTGTACTAATAAAGGGTTTTTTAAAATTCAACCCCTAAGGGGGTGAAAAGGGATAATATATATTAAAGAAAAAATAATATGGGGGTCTTTTTAGGGCAACAGGAGCCAAACCATTATATTTAGAAATGTCTGTCTGCCTATCTGTCTGTATGTATGTACGGCATGTACGCGCAAAATTTCACCAATGTGTTACTAGAGGTCTGATTTAATGTTAAATATCTACCTACCGTTTAATGCGAACCGAATTACGCGCGGGCGGAACCGCGGGCGACATCTAGTTTTTATATAATTATAACAGGTCATGGAGAAGGTACTGGTAAGAGTGTTCGTTATATTTTAAAGCGGAATAATTAACCTAATAAAAAAATATATTCATATTACCAATTATTTATTAAATACAAAAACTAATATAGCTATTTAAGTCATCCTATTATTTTTGCGAACAAACACTGAACGAACGCCGAGTTAAGGTCACTCGAGGTCAAATTTCGAACTCATCCTGATCCCACCGACCGACCGATGAATGAAAGACAAACGATATTTAATATTTCAAGTCACAAGCCAAATTATGCTCTATTTTTAATGCAATAAGGTTAAAGTTCCAATTGTACCTAAAAATATTAGTTTCCAGTTGTTCGTTATTTTTTTTTTATGCGAAATTAAGCTTTAATCTGACTGCATAAGAACTACATTGCTTATTCCAATTAAATAACATATTCATTTCAATTGAATACTAATATTTTTTCGGCAACGTTTTATTGAAACAAATCGTAATGATTTATTTTTTCTATTACATGCCAAGTTATGCTCTAAAATGAAGACCATAAGGTTAAAATTCCAATTGTACCTAAAAATATGAGTTTCAAGTTGTTCGTTATTTTTTTTTTATGCGAAATTAAGCTTTAACCTGACTGCATACGAACTACATTGCTTAATCCAATTAAATAACATATTCATTTCAATTGAATACTAATATTTTTTCGGCAACGGTTTATTGAATTAATTATTTTTATTACATGCCAAGTTATGCTCTAAAATAAAGATTATAAGGTTAAAATTCCAACTGTACCTAAAAATATTAGTTTCGAAAATTGTTGGACGTTATTTGCATTTTAGGTATGCGAAATTATGCTTTATCGTAAGGTAACTGGATAGGTACTAGATTGATTAATCGAATCAAACAAACGTTTGGGTTTGGGTGTTTCAAAGAGGGTCTCGACACTTCGTCTCTTTTTATATGGAGTTGAGACTTAGAATAATTTTGATCGAGATTGTATGGAAACTGAAATTGTAAAATTTTCGATTAATTTTACGCTCAGATGCACCGTTTCTGAGATATGACGAAATTACTTTTTAGTTCATCCCGACTTGGATAGGTTAGGTCAGAAGGCTAAGGCGGGAGCTTCGCTCCCACCTTGCGCCTCTTTGCGGCACTCGGCGACCTACGTTTGAACGATTATTTTTCAAAATTTTAGGTAGGTAAGTAATATTTTATTCGGTTATATTTTAATGAAATTTGAAATCGGTACGAACGCATTATTTGAATAGTGCGGATGCAATTTTTATGCCAGACGTGAGCGAGTTTCTTGTTTGCGTTTTCTTAGCTTTCAGTTAGCTTTTATTTTGCGTTGTTATAATAAGTTTAGTCAGTATAGGTCTATAATTAATTAGGTGATAGGTTTAATAGGTTAAAACTGTAAATAAATGTGTATAAGTATTATATATTAGAAGTAAATTTCATTGAGTTTATTTTAATTATAGATTCGTTTTACCTAATCGCTTTTAAATGATCTCTAATATTCGCTAATAATCACTTACAAATCTCACAACAAACTCATGGTAGGTATACATCATTTACGAATCATTAGAATAAATTGTTATTAAAATAAATCCATAACACAACAGTATGCGTTACGTTAAAACGAATAGCACAGCATCGTTGAAAAGCGTTGGCCTCAAACTAATATAAATATATTATAGCTGTAAAAATAACAGGTTTAAAAAAAATAGCATATAGCTAGAACGCGTTTTTAATATATAGCCGTTACGAACACTCCTAGGTACTATGCGATTAGAATAAGTATGGGCCTGTCAAATCAAGACGCCATTTTGTTTTCCATTTGAAGACAACTTCATACCTGACAAGTAGGGTGTACAAAGAAAAAAGGAAAAAACGAAACACATTACAATTAGGTACATACATACTTTTTCGGTTGTAAGATCTTTATTATCTGAAAGAACATTTTGGTACATAGTTCACTAAACTCATTTTACATGAACATAGTAGGTAACTGGCATAGCTAAATATGCATGTTTTTATGAATAGTATTTAAATAAATTATGTGTGAGTATTGAATATGAAATTAGTGTTTGTTGGTTGTTGTGTATTTTTTATCTAGAAGTCACGCGGTTTTTTATTTGGCTACTGCTCTGCTCCTATTGGCCGTAGCGTGATGTTATATAGCCTATAACATTAAAATATTTTTTAAAATTGAACCAGTACCTAGTTCCTGGGGTCCTAGCATTCAACCAAACAAAATACAAACTTCATTTTTATAACAAATAGGCAAATATAATACAAATCTAGTCAGGTCCTAATTCTTCCAACCTAATTCTTCCTAATTCGTCAAACGTGCAAGGAAAATGTACATAATCAAAATAGAATAGAATAGAACATAAATTAATTAATTTACAAGTTATAATTTTTTTGCCTATTTTGTTTCTGCTAGCTGTACAAAAATGTGTACATTCGACTGAAGTTAGCGGCAAATAGTACCACGTGCAATCCCATACTTATTCTAATCGCATAGTACTGGTGAAAAGATTCTCGGAACACTAGTGCCATCTGTTGAAGTTCAACGGTATTATCTTAACATTGCATGATCTGTACCTTTGAATTTACGTGCTTCCAAACAATACTCATAGATAGCGTCATTAAAATTACTATCAAGATTTTAACAATCCTAAGTAAAACACCCAATAATTTCACTATAAAGAAGTTAATGTTGAAAATACGTAACAGCTACTTTGCATGTATAATCCATTTTATTTATACCTATCAACTGTTGCCCGGCGTTTCGCTGCCGTGGATCAGCCCAACGACATGTCCACTGCTGGACATAGGCCTCACCTAATTTACGCCACAGCGAGCGATCTTGTGCCGACTGCAAACTAGGGCTAGCCGCAACATTGACCAGGTCGTCGATCCCCCTGTTGGTGAGTCGCCCTACCCTGCGCATTGCAATACGAAATATGAAAGAGTAAAAAAATGTAATTACTCTTTCATACAAAAACTATATAAAGAAATTTAATGACATTTGTCAGGCAGCTAAATCAGCACTGCCTTGAACATTGGATGTTTAGATTTAACACACAGTATTGGCAATTTTTGAGGATACCCATTTTCAATATTGGAATTTCTACAGCTAATGATGATGATTTAGATCACAGTAATATTCCCATAGATCACACCAACAAAGCTATAGATAGAAGCATGTTAAAAATAAAATAACAAAAAACCTATTCAAACAATATAATTTACAACTACCCTACACTAAACTAATATAACACTATTTCTTCTTCTGTAATAAAGCAGATCCCTTTGGCTTCAATCTGTTTGCAATTATTTCCTGTCTCTCTCTTTCTTCATTTTCTTCCATTTGTTGATATCTCTCTTTAGCAAAGTTTAGTTCTGAACACATTCTAACCATCCTTCTTGCTAGTCTCTGCTGCAGGACTATTCTTTTCTTTTGTTTTCCCTGGAATTTAAATTGAGAATACACTTTGTACTCAGGAAATAGTAGTTTATATAGTTTTTAGTGGCATTATTAGGAGATGGGGATATATTTATTCTAGGTAAGTAATGCCTGATATCAGTATTTATTATTAGGTATTGTTATTATTATATTTATTGTGAGGCGCTCGTAGCATTGTGATACTAAGATTTTTGTTACAATCATCGAAGTTAAGCGACACTCAGCAAGGTCAGTCCGTGATAGGTGACCGTTTTTGGCAATTTCATTCTCCAGCGTCTCCTTGCTTCAGAAGCTGTTCATCCCGTTTATCACTTAATGTGGTACCTACTCATTAAGTCAAGTTGGAAGCCTTCTGGGCGACATGATAAATTCCAACACTAGAGTATCAAGCCCTATGGTCCAACAGGTCGTATTTACGAAAGGAATAATTACCAAAAGAGGAGTGGGTCTTCCATCTAAGTAAGTAAAGTCTGGTCCGTCAGTGAGCACTCCTTCCACATTACGGTTAACTGGTAAACCTCGTTCAACACGCCATTCTTTTAAACTCAATACTGAACTGGTACATATGCTCCGAGAAAACGCTAAAAACACATGAATAATTTCAACAATAAACATTTTTATGACACAGGTTTGATACAAATATTTGAGATAAGTCACCTTTTGTTTGTGTTAACATTGAAGAATATCTAAGTATAATACTCATAACTGTAGTACTTATTTAAATTGTTTTCAGCGAATTTGTTGGACTTTTTAGAATTTTAGGTTTATAGGTTATACCTTCATTCATAAATTTATGACTTGTGTTGACAATTGACAATGACATTGACAACTACACCAGGAAGAAATGTCAAAAGTTTATTTTTCTCTACCTAAAAAGAATGAAGCATCGACATGCGAGAATGACAAAAATATTGAACAATTACCATATTAAATTCACAACAATCGCCTAATAGACATTTTGAAAAAGATCGGGTAATCTATTTGATTCGGCACATCAATCGAATCACCAGTATTTGTTGAACGAAAAAACCGACCCCTAGCAACTACAACACAGAACACTTAGGTATACCCTGACGGAACATTACGTTCGGCATCATTCGGCTTGTAGTGTAGGTAGTTCCAACCTTCAAGCCGAGCGGCATTTTTTCTGAACTTTTAACGTTTTACCAAACGGTAGTGCCGAGGTGTAGCAGCCCTACATTTAATTAAAAAAATATAATATAGTCTGGCCATCCGTTCTTTGCACAAGAAAAGAGCGGTAAATTCAAAAAAACAAGGGGTGACAACACCGACTATAGACTGAAAAAATGCGTTTGATACTATTATCTCAACTTAAGTAAATATCAACTTTCTAACTACGCCTTTGATAGCTTTCGGCATTATTTTTCAATAATTTCAAAAGAATATTGATTGAAAAACACTAAAAAGACAGTGACATGACAGTTCAAAAATATTGCCATGTATAGATTTTAAAAAACAGTCCAGTGCAGAGAACCGGTAGCCAGACTCTATGCTATAAACTCTACACACTCTACATTACCTATGCCATTTGACGTCATCAAAAATGAAAGGTAAACGTCATACTAGAACTCTTCACATTGGTCAAAAGGTAGCTTAATAAACATCAACCAATGGAAAACCAATGTTAGACTAAATTCTACCAATAAACGAACGAACGAAAATATTAGTCATTCAATTGAATCACTCTCTATTTATATTGTTTTTTTTTAGTTTCATAAAAGCAAAGTCAGAAACAGACGTCGGTGAAGAATTTGTGTTACTCGAAAGTTGCAAGTTGTTTTCTGTAAAAGTTTAAATTTAGTGATATTTCGACTAAAATTTAATTAGTATCCAAGTGATTGGATCTTTGTCCAGGTATTTATATATTGATGCTTTATTTTTTCTAAACAGATCGATGGTTTGTTGCGCCATCCGTCTAGTACTTTCCAGGGCCTTTTCCATTTTCCGAATCGCACCGGATCTTTCTTTAGACAATAATCAATAACTTTCCAACTACGCATTTTGTGTGTACTGCAATGAATATAAATTTTGTTTGGTACTCATACTCAAGGACAATATCAAAAAGGGCAAAATTACATCATGATTTCGTGTTAGTGTTTTCATTAATAACAAGATATCTACGTGGGTAAAATCAAAGATTAACCATTTATTTTCTGTGCCTATTTTGTCTGTAGCTAGGTATGTATTAAAAGTCGTATATCTCTAACTATATCTGTGTCCATAGTATCAGATATTTATCTAAATTAATTTATCGAATTTATAACAAGATAATAATATAATACTGTAACGCTATCTCATATTGTTACAGAGTGATCCGTAAGTGTAAACATCAAAAACGGCTACCGAAAACTTAACATCCAAAGGCCGCCCAAATTACAACACCATGTGTATGTATAGCTTTCTTTATTAATTATTCTAAAAAATTCATATTTCTTTCTGCAGTTGGGAACAATGTGGCAGAACCCAGGAGTTTATCCGGGAGGTCAATACTTAAATTTATTTTTTGCTAGTTTAAATGATAAAAGATGATACTTGACTTGTCTTTGCCAGATGGTCAATGTTTGACCTTAACAATTTAAAAAGTATTAAATTTTTTATGACAAATTAAAAAATAAAATCAGCTGATAAACAAGGGAAAAAGTATTCAACTGCTTGGTCTCTGCCTATTAATTATGTATAGATAAATCATTACATATTATGATAATGTTCAATAACATCTATAATATAAAAATGAATCGCTAAATGTGTTGGTAAGCGCATAACTCAACAAAGCCGGGACCAATTTGGCCAATACTTTTTTTTAAATGTTCGTTGAAGTTCAAGGATGGTTTTTACGGCGAGAAAAATTGCACAAAAAAAATCGATTTAGGCAGTACGAAGTCTGCCGGGTCAGCTAGTATTCTAATAACAGTAGATCAATCCTAAGATTAGATTACTATTGGGGTTATGGAGTGGCTTAGAATATCAGCTATAAGCTTAGAGTAATAATTTGTTAAGTACTGCCTTTTGGGTTTTAATTTTTAAAGCCATGTTTTACGTCAAACAAAACCTATTTTTTATTCTTGGCAATCTGACCTCAATATTAATTTATTAAAAAATTAAATTTAGTTTTTGTGAATAGATCCTTTATTATAACTGTATAGAAACTAAGTTGTACATAATAATTTTTATTAATTATTTTTAATTGTTGTTTCGAAAAATCTTTTATCATTTAACTGTCTATGTATGCACTTAAAGCACAGGCACCAGCTAATATCTGTTTCAACACTCACATCACACTAAAAGGTTCCATTGCTCATACCTACCGATAAGTGATTCACCTTATAAGAATTATCACTCCCAATTATTTGACTTTATATCTATGATAATTGTCAATAATAAGAAATAAATGATAAGATATAGTGTAATGTAAGTAAGATAAGAAAAGGTGTCAAATTCGTATTTCTTTTTAAACAAAAGCATATTATTCGATATTTTGAGGCGCTCTTCGATATAATTCTGAGTCTATGGTTTGTATTTATAAACCGATTCTAAGTAGGCTCTCTTGTATAATTTAACATGATGCACTGTAACTTGAATTGTTACTTATATCAATCATTAATAGATAGCTATAGACATATCTTTCGGTAACTCAACTGTTATGAGCTAGTTGTGAAAAGCAATATTGATTACAATTCATATCTGTGAAGTTAGCAATCAGTAAAATTACGTACTTCCTGAATTGTATCATCTTTCCTAAAAAAATATGTCATTTACCATACCATATCGCAACCTCAGAGGTAAACCGTTGTAAGATGGTCATATCCAATTAACAATATCAATCTTAATGCTATCAAAATAAGATGGATATTGCTGATTAGACTTGTTTACTTCAAGACATTTACCATGAGGATATGAGTTACTTTTCTATTATCTATTTCATACTGTTTTTCAGAAATAGTCTTTATTAGTTATGTAATTATAGAATATTTTCAAACGAAAATCCACAGCATAACATACCTACGTAATGTAGAACAATGTAATTCAATATTAATATTAGTTTTCTCATGCTCTCGTGTAAAATCAGGTTTTATCAATAACAAAAGTGAACTGCACTCATAAAGCATACTAGTTTCCGCTTGCAGTTTCGCCCATGTAATCTACGGCAATACTTTACTTGGATTAAAATTGCTTCACAACAGGGGATACAGTTTAACTTTCTATTAGTAATAAAAAATAACGAAATTTGACTAATGTTTTTTTGTTTATAATAATAATTTAAAGCATAATGCCACTGTATCTGATTAAAATATATTTTAAAATTAATCTTAAAAATTCAATTTGACAGTTATTTGTTTACAAACATTCTATATTGATTTCGGCCCGAGTAGGTATATTATATGCATTGGGTTTTTTGTTAAAAATATCTTAAGAATTCGGAAATGTGCCCCTGTTATGAAATTCTCAAGAACTCGGAAATGTGTCCCAGTCAACTGCAATATCCTCGCCTCTATTACTATAATTTGGCATACTGACATATAGTACGTATAGCTAGCGAAATGTGGGTGTATTGACTTCTACCCTTTCAGAAACATAAGGCGTGACCACAGATATATATGGGTGACTCTATATACGCAGTTGAACAAGAAAACAAAGCAACTGCGTGCTATATTATTTACATTCTCAATGTTTTTCTGATCATAAATAATTCTCGTATATACAACCTTTATGCAAACAATAAGTGTTATCTATATTATAGCCACAGATAATATAGGACAATATTATGAGTCACTGACTGTGTCAGACACTGTGATTCATCTTATAAAAGATATATTGTGTAACTTAACATACTCTCTTTTCTAGAATATGCGCTTTCTAGAGCATGATAATTTATTTGAATATTATAAGCATCTCGCCTTTTTCATTTGTTAGGTAGCTGCCTACCTGCTGGCTGTCCCAGTCCCAAAATTTGCCAGCTATGCAAGGTCTTCTGTAATAGAAACTTTTTTAGACTAAATAGTCTGGAATGTTCTCTTCTCTAAATATTATAAAACAAACTCCACGTCTGTCTGTAACTATCTAAACCGCTCGACGGATTTGAATGCGGTTTTCAGCAGTTTTCTTTCAGTAAGATAATAATTTGTCCCGGAATGTTCATATAAACTTTATTCATTGTTTCTGCTTGTGAATAAGTCTCTAGAGCAGTGACTCTTATCCTTTTATTAATGAGGTACCCTGTGACTAATGTACTATCTTATAACGGACCACAAAAATAGGTGTGACTGGCTCGAAAAGTCTTCCAAGTTTTAATTGGCGTAGTCGCTTTGCGGACCACTATTTATTCCTTCAGGATCACCGGTGTTCCACGGACCATAGAAGATTAAGTAGCAGAGCATTGGTCTAGCTAGAGCTTAGCTTAGAAATTGCTCTGCTGGCAAAAAGGGTTCCCTGAGTTTATATTAATTCGGTACTGAAGTACGGCTTAGCGCCTTTATACAGATTTATTTCATCTCCTTTTTCGCTTAGGAGGGAAATTGGTAATTTCTTCCGAACTCCTCCTTCTTACTTCTATGATTTCAAGTCATACATTTGTATTTTTTTCCTGGGAATTCCGAGTGTCATTGCCCGCCATTTGCAAGGGTTCATAATTTTTAAATATTGTTAAACCCGCTGACATTACTCACAGTGATAACTTGCTGTGTATGTGGGAGGGATTGTCCCATACAATACTAATGACAAACCTCGTATCTGTTTCGCAATGTACGTTTTTACACGCGTAATAATAATGGACGTAACCACTATCTTTTGACCATGACGATAATATAGTTTTTTGTTCTTTGTTGAGATTTCGTAAAGGAGAATGTGTGAGTGGTGTATCTAATGAATGATAGGAAATTACGAATTATTTAATTTTGATTGTGTTATTTTACCCTCTAGGGTATGTGGGTTTCCTCACAATGTTTTCCTTCACCGTTAGCACATGGTAAGTCACTTGACTAGTACAAATGAATCGAACTCGGACCGCATGATTTGCATGCCTGTCACATCCATTCGGGTACCATCGCCTTTAGGAGGTGCCTTAAAGGGACCCTGAATATCGTGTAGTGTAAAAACCACTTTATATACCTAGATATAAAGTCGTAAAATATAGTCATCATATCGTATCATAAAATAAAGTCTCTTCCGCTTAGATCTTCTAAAATACGCAACGGATTTTGATGCGGTTTTCACGAATAGATAGAGTTATTGATGAGAAAGGTTTATAGGATAATTTTATATACATACCACGCGGTTTAATAGTCCTTTACACTTCGTTGATATCAGAAAAGTGATGCAATGTGTGGTAACATTATGATAATTGAATAAGCTATTCATACAGCTATCAGGCATAAATTAATCTGATTCGTTCTATATTAACATATTATTTTAACAGTTGGAATACCAGTTGTAACAAATATATTTTGGCATGGTCGTCAACTAGTACGGTTGTATTTAGTTATAAGAAAATGCCTTATTGTTCCGGGTGATTAATTGCTATTGCTGGTAGGTACGTCATGCTCCCTAGCAGAATCACCTTGGTTTTTACATGTACATATAATATATGTTATTATATAAAGTGGAATTTCTATAAAATTCTAGTCCTATTAAATTTTATAATAGGTATCTATATTTCTAGTTTCGACGTAAACTTTTATCTAATAGGTGTTCTACACGGTTATAAACTTGCGTTCCAACAGAGTGACCGTGGTATCCGCGTAGTTTGTATGAAATTTGGTTTACAACAGCCGGCTACACGGTTGGAATCCACCAAGGGCACCTCTGTGGTAGGCAAGTTTATAACCATGTAGCACAGCTTTAAGTTGCTTGCGCTGTGGGCGTGTGGTGTGTGTGTGTGTAGCCTTCCGTCGACCGACCACCATGATATATCTTTTACTAATACAAAGTATATTGAAATAAGATTGAGGATTTGGAGGTACTATTAGTTCAATATAGAGTTGTTATAGAATTACTTGTGATACTAAATACGAAGCCATACAACAAATATCAAAATGAAATAGTGTGTAGGTAATATTGATTTTTTTAATCTTTACGACAAGAATACAAAGGCTTCATTTACTCTACTTAATCATAATAATTTCTGTCAGCACAAAGTCCTTATCGGCTTAAAACTGATGCTTACGTAATAACATATTAATAATTAATTACAGAATGCGAAAAACGATGTTTGTCTATTAGGTTTTATGGTCTCGCCAACTTCTAGTTCGCTCTGAAGTTTTACTCTGTTTAACATAGTAAATGAACTTCGTTCGGGTGTGTTCGTGTCCGTTCGTATATAGGGGCGGCGCGGCCCGAGTTCCCGAAACCGAAGCTATGTTAAACAGAGATGCTACTTCAGAACAAACTTGATGTATGGCGAAAACTATACTAAACTGCTGAACTAATATCATTTCGAATGAAATTTGTACGATGCAATGAGATATAAAATACCAAGATTTTTTATTGAAGACACTTATGGATAATGGACAAACAGTCTATAAGTTGGGCTAGTGGACTAGCAACCAGAGGTTTGGCTGTGTCCTTACCATTGCAAATGTCGATAGCCGGTAATCACTTATCAGAATACGAGTAGAGGAAACAAGACGGCCCACTATAATGTACGGTGTCTGTTGCCATGTGCGATAAAAAAGCGAATTTAAATCAACGAATTTTAAATTCTTTTCCTCAACGTATAACAAGACGGCCTTCATTCATTCAAATATGGCCGCATAACGTTATATTAGCCGGCCCCAGTGTGCGGCGGCTGTACTCAAGATCGGTAGCATCAGTAACTAACTTTGCACTTAATCATATTAACAATGAATGCTAAAACATACACGAACGCTTAATGTGATGTGACGTCATTGTACTCATCGCACTAACAATACAAAAGAGCTGTAAGGTGCGACTTATCAGAGGCAATTTCATACCTTATCATTATTAGCCGAAGATGCAAATTGCCACAAAGACAATTCTCATTTTATGTCTATATTGCACTGACAGTGCAACATTTGAAATGCACTAGTGAAATGTGAATGTGACATAGTTTGTGAAAGGATTGTAGAGAATTTTTACGCATGCTTGCGCATGTTCGAAATTTTGTTTAGGTTTTCTGGAAAAAAGTGATTGTATCTATACAATTAGCAATATATCTCTTTCCGATCGTATCGAGGCCCATCAGACTGAATAAATGCTCCCGTCCTTCTTTATTTGACCACTGCTCAGATCCTATTGGTCGTAGCATGATGTTATATAGCCTATAGCCTTCCTAGATAAATGGGCTATCCAAAACTAAAAGAACTTTTTAAATCGGACCAGTAGTTGCTGAGACTATCACGTTCAATCAAACAAACTCTTCAGCTTTATAATATAGATATTTAAGTACACATAATATGTGGAATTTATGTCTTCATGAAGATACCTTGTCATAGTCGATGCTTGTTATGTAAGGTGAAGAATATCCGACACCCTGTATGCGGTCCCTATGGCATGCGTACCCACAGAAGTGCATTCCGCATGCAAGCAAGACTAATAATGAACCTCAACTGCAAGTTACTATGTATAACAATACACACCTATGTGTAGGGTTGCCATCCGTCCAGGTTTCCCGGATTTGTCCTAGTGTAGAGGGCGTCCGGGGAGCGTCGAGGCTGGGCTTCATTTGTAGTCCGAGTTAATAAATTTAAAGTTATGGGCCGCCCGCGACAACTGACGAACTGACTTACTAAATACACCGTCGCCCCGCCTCTCCCGCCTCTCTCTCTCTCTCTTTTATTTTATTTTTTTTTCTGGCCTCTGAAATCCGGGGCTTACACGCGTCTTGTCCTTGTTTCAAAATTTTAGAGAGGGCAACCCTACCTATGTATGTAATTAATTACACACAGAGATATATCATTGTTTGTATGTACTTGTTCAAGTAGACGGCTTGTGGATGTGTGCGTCTGCTATTGGGAGTTCCCTACATCGTGACTGTGACGCATGCGTAAACAAAATGCTTTTCCATACGTATGCAAGCATAGTTTATATATGAAGACTGTATTTATAGAATTAGTATGTTATAGGAGTTTTGAGGAAACAATACTTACTTAATTGTTTATATTAATTGTTATTTTAGCTTTGAGTACAGTATTTTATTGTTTATTATACTGGACTATAGATTACACGTTTGGAAACATTTCAGTAAAAATCCGCATTTTCTTCTACGATCGTTTAATAGTTGAGACAGCGCATTATACGTCGTTGAGTAGGAAACCTTGACCTTGTATTTCTATTAATTAACGACATAAAAGAAGAAAATACCTAATTTAGATCGAATAATGCAAATATCCATTTCAACTTGTGGGTATCGTAAAAGGCGACTAAGGCTGAGTCCTCATTAGTGCGTTGCGTCGTCGCAGCGCCATTATTTATATGCAATTTCGACGCACTTAGTGTTACCATAAACATAACACAGCATCACGCCTTTTTGCCCGAAGGGGTAGGCAGAGGTGTTTCACACCCACATTTCGCCAGCTATGTTTGGTCCCATGAAATAGGGGGCGAGCCTATTGTCATCAACCGGGAACATTTGTTTCAAACCAAACTCCGGGACAACCTCAATACCGGAATTTCATGATTGAAAAGTCCGCTGTAATTACTTAGTGTTACCACGTGGCACTTATTACTTAGAAATAATTGCGCTGCGACGCAACGCACTAATGCGGCATCAGCCTTAATCAGACAAGATGAGTGCGACAAAAGGAAAACTTGAAACAAAACCATATTCCAACCCGTCTCGCCAGCTTAGTTTAGTTGGCTAAATTCCCTCAACAATGTTTGGAGGAGACTCGTGCCCAGCAGTGGGTCGTTTATGGGTTGTAATGATGAATGCAAGTATCGTCTAATTATTGTAGACATTGGTAAATTTTAATAACAATACAGTACTATCAATATCATCTAAGTTTTTCTATATCTTGGCGATGTTTCAAATCTAGTAAAGCCGAGCGCATGTTGAAAAATACCAGTGGTAACATCGTGTTAGTTGGCAAAATCTTCAATATTGTTTAATTATACATACATAATTTCTTACTCGTTTTATTGCGTTGAAATAATATTATTTATACCGAAAGAGAGAGAGAGGAAGGTACTCTTTCTCTTCTCGTATTTCCGAAAGTCGTCTTCGTTTCACTCCCGTCGTTCTTTATCTGACCACTGTTCAGCTCCTATTGGCCCTAGTGTTATGTTATATAGCCTGTACCCTTACTTGATAAATGGGGTATCTAACACTCAAAGAAATTTTGAAATTGAACCAGTAGTTCCTGAGATTGACCTCTTTCAACCAAATAAACTCTTCAGTTTTATAATATTAGTACCTACATATGTATTTGCCTGTCACAGAATAAATAATAGTACTACGTACCTGTGTGTAGAAAATGTATTTATTTTATATCTCGTTGGATGTTTAAATTTAATGCTTACGTTCTCAAAATCAAAAGTTTCGGGGAATTCCCTGCCATAAGGCGCTGCCTTACCTTCGTGAATTAAGGTGTGCTTCCATTGCTCATAATGAAAATGCACGACAGGCACAGTGGTGAACGCGACAAAGAAGACTATTGACTATTGAAAATGTATTGAGATGTTTTCGAAATTAGGTGTTGGGATCCTGACTCGATAAAGCAGTGTCATATTTTCACGTTGCTATTAAATAAATACTACTAAAATAAATGTATGATTCGTGTTCCTGAATGTTTTTTACAATATTAATGTTTAGTTCTACTAAAATTGCTTAAAAAATATGTCTCAAATAGATTATAATACAAGTACTTATGTAGCAACAATAGCATATCTAGTGGGTGCACAAAATGAACTTATCATTAATATCCTACAAGCCGAATATTGGACAAAGTTTTAACTATCTTAACCATTTACGCAGAAACATAGTAGCTGTCGCCAATGGCTCCGGACATTAATTCCCGTAATTCAATTCCCGTGACTACTAAAATTTTCCCCTCTTAGAAGATTCAACCAAATTTACACAAAACCTTGACATTTATATAGGTACCTTCCACATGAATTTCTCTGTCTATTGGTGAAAATACATAAATATTAATGAACACAGTGATTATAATATTATCATAACTTCACACTCCAGTGCGTCTGTTACGCCCCCGCCTGATCGAAGGGTGACCTTTGCAACGATTTTATCGGCTTACGTCTCGTATGTTGATCGCCCATTTTACAAAACCATAGTCTTGGCCGAGTTTTGTAGAAACGCACCTTAATTTTCTTATCGCTGTAATGTATTTCGCTTCATCATATAAATCTGCACCTTATCGCTTTAAAAATAATACACAATATCGATTTCCCTCTATCTCATTTCAAGCTAGGTAATACAAACTCAATGCCTGAGTCAACGGTGCAATTTCTTGAAAGTATTATCTGTAAAACACAGTACGTGCAAACAACATCGGTGCTTATTTCTTTAGAAATAAGTGTTAATTTAAATTAACAATGGTTAATTTTCCTTTGGGACGTTTTAGTAGGAAGTTGAGTTCTAATTCATTTAGCGTTTGTGAGTGCACGTCTTTCGACGTATTTTTGTGTTGTGGAATGTGGAATGGTGTGTTGTCTGTGCCTATAGCCCTATACTTAAAAAAAAATCCTGTATCGTTCTCTGAAAAGAAAAGAAAAGCCCAAGTTGTCCAGTATTTGTTTTAGCAATTTTCATCTTGTGTTAGTTAACATAAAGTTAAACATTGCTTAATTACATTTGTATTTTTTTTCTTCTCGGTGCGATATTTTTGTGCCAGTGATTTTCACCCAATAGGGTCCGTTTCTTGTCTATGCTATTGATGTCATTTTGTGCGTGTAAATATTATGTTAACAGTGATGCCCCGAAATTATAATTTTTGGTATGGTATTTAAGTGTTTTTAAGTAGGTACGTTGGTTTATGTGTTTTAATTATCTTAGACAAACCTCATAGAGGTTTTTAGGATAAGTTAGTAAGAAAGTTTTGTAATAGGTAATTGAACTGAATAAAAAAAAATTGTAAGTGGTTTTAAAGAAATATTGGTGAAAATGGGGTGTAAATTAGGTTGACTTATTTTTCACATCTGTTATTTATCAACATAAAAATTACCATTTCTTCCGGGCATGGCTGTTCTTCTCTGTCTTTTATAAATCTACTATCCATAAATCGTATCCTAAATGTCTCCACAGATCAAAATCAAGGCGGCTATCCGCAAGGCGGATACCCACAAGGCGGTTACCCTCAAGGCGCATACCCACAAGGTGGATACCCTCAAGGCGGTGGTGGTTACCCACCTCCAGGCGGTTACCCCCCTCAAGGATTCGCACAGCAAGTTTATCCGGGTCAACCTGGATATGGCGGAGCTGGTTATGGCGAGGTAAGTTAAAAATAATTTTTAAATTGTTTATATTTGAATCGTTATTGATGATTCGTTTTTTTGAATGATCTAATCGATTTAAACCTAACTAATTTGTACGCCGGTGTTCCTTTATAACCATATTTCAAAAAATCAGATAATTTGTTAGTCCAAAACGACTGGCCTGTTGGTCTAGTGGTTAGTGACCCTGACTGCTAAGCCGGAGGTCGTGGGTTCGATCCCCACCCAGGACAAATCTTTGTGTGATGAGCATATAAAGGTTTGTTCTGTGTCTGGGTGTAATTTATCTATAATATGTATGTATTTACAAAAAAAATGTATTTAAGTACTATATCAGTTGTTTAGTACCCATAACACAAGCAAATATAATTGCTTACTTTGGGACTAGATGGCGCTGTGTGAATGTGGTAAAAAAAAAAAAAAAAGGTGCTGAGTTTCATCTGGAATCTTACTGGCTACGGAACCGTAAAAACAAACGTACTAAATTCCATTCACAATAAATTTAAGAAATAGCTTGAGTTCCTCATTTTTGGCTAGACGATAATAGAAGTGGTGACCAATACTTTATTGTTGTACCTTTACGATCGATAACATGACGTCACTATTTGCGTAGCAAATTTTCAACTTCACCTACATTTACATGATATGATGTATGCATGAATGCTCGAGCAACAACCGTGTTAATAAATCGATTCTGTTTCTTTTTAGTTTTATTAGAATTTGATCTTTATTTGGCCACTACTCAGCTCCTATTGGACTTAGCGTGATGTTATATAGCCTTCCTTGATAAATGGGCTATCCAACACTAAAAGATTTTTTCAAATCAAACCAAAAGTTCCCGAGATTAGCCCTTTCAACTAAACAAACAAACTCTTCAGCTTTTAAATATTAGTATAGATTTTGTCTACAGTTCGCCTACACGTTTAACGTATTGATTTGAATGTAGTGAAATTCAATCTGCTATGCTTGGCGTAACTATGTTATGCTAGAACTGTCGCAATAATGACATAGATTGTATCATATTCTGGCCTGAACCTCCTCAGCTTTCTTGACAGTGAAGTGCAGACCCATGCCCAGTGCTGGAATATAGTATTATAGTTCGCAATATATTTGACTGGCCTGTTGGTCTAGTGACTCTAGTGGTTAGGGACTCTGACTGCTAAGCCGGAGGTCGTGACAAATCTTTGTGTGATGAGCATAAAGGTTTGTTCTGTGTCTGGGTGTAATTTATCTAGAATATGTATGTATTTAAGTAGTATATCAGTTGTTTAGTACCCATAACACAAACAAACATAATTGCTTACTTTGGGACTAGATGGCGCGGTGTGAATGTGGTAGAATATTATTATATTGAGCCGTTCAATACTAATAAACAAGTGGTAAAGGGGAAAATGTGTGCTATACGGAAATATCTAATACTAGCTGTCGTCCGCAACTATAATTAGGTTAACGTAAAACATTGGGATTAAGACATTTGGCAGCGTTAAAATTAGGCATTCTCTAGCTTCATAACCCGGTGTTAGAAAGAGTTCATCGATGGCCCATAAGTGTCACTGTCTTAGGTAAACACTTAGGTTTTTTTTTTTTTTTGTATGACGTACGATTTTTAAAAGTACATCAAAAATATTACAATCTAGCCTTAAATTATAGACTAATAAGTAATTTACTTATAACTTAAACTGCTACATAGAGTATTCCAAGAATGTGTCCAATAACACTTTTTCTTATTGTCTCTATTAAGGGGAAGTCACATCGTTCTTGTGTTTTTCATTAAATAAATGTAACACTCGATACACTATATATTGCACCATCACACTACACTAAACACTTAGGTGGTGTAGGTTAATAGTCCCGTTACGATTGCAAATTCCCGGTTTCAGAACCATCAAATAAAAGCCATGCCACATGGTTATAAACTTGCCTTCCACAGTAGTGCCCTTGGTGGCTTCCAACCGTGTAGCCGGCTGTTGTAAACCAAATTTCATACAAACTACGCGGATGGCAATCAAGCTTCCACCAAGGTCACTCTGTTGAAACGCAAGTTTTATAACCGTGTAGAACACGTATCGAAGTTACTGATAGCATAAAATATCATCATCATCATATATTATCAGCCCAATGATGTCCACTGCTGAACATGGATGCCTCATCTAATTTCCACCACAGCGATAAAATATAGCAAATTAAAAGTGATAGTTGTATGAATAAACTAGTGGTATTGTTTTAATTTTATATTTAGTCAGGTTATACTTTACGTTGTTGTGACACGAATAGAGAAAGGAATGTTAAGCTGGTTTGGACATGTCGAGAGAATGAATGAAGCAAGAGTGACAAAACAAGTATATGAGGTGAATGTGAAAGGAAACGTTGGAAAGGGAAGACCTAGAAGAAAGTACCATGACCAAATAGTTGACGTTATAAAGAAGGGACAGATCAGAAGTACCCTCAACCGGCGAGAATGCATGAAAAGACTGATGAATGTTGAAGAAGCCTAAGTTGTGTGTCAGAATCGTAGAAATTGAAAGGAAATGGTCTCTGCCTAAGTGCCTACCCCTCTTTTGGGAAAGAGGCGTCATCTATATGTATGTATACTTTAATTCAGTTCATAAATGCAGATTTCTGAACTGATCAATTACAGTATAACCTGACTGTCTTACTGCCGTACTCAGAGACGTTATTTAACTTTAAAGTTTATTTAGTAAAAACGTGTAATACTTAAGTCTATACACCTAAAGACGATTATTCAATGAAAAATTGTGTTAATGACAGATTACTGCTAATTGCCGTCTCTGTGTGCGGCAGTAATCGGCATTAGTTTGCTACTCAGAAGTTAGACAATGACATTAAGTTGTCAATACTTGTAATAATTGATGAGATTGAACACCAAACAATATATAATATATATGTGTTAAGTTCAGTACAAAGCATCGTAGTTATTATTAGAAACTCAATATAGATTTCTAATCTAGATTAACTTACACACATGCTATGTGACCTTGACCACTTTATTATTGTTACTGACTTTGAAACAAATAGGTAATGAACGCGAGGCTTTGTATTTGGTTTAACTGTGCTTGATTACCTAAAAAAACATTTCAGTAAATTTTTTTGCTCAAATCTAAAGCTGTCCCATAAAAAGTTTCTCCAGCTTACAGAAGAACTATATGTTGATTTTTTTCTAATGAATTAAGAGACTACACTTAGCGCCTCCATAGACGCGATGCTTCGAGCGGTCGAGTTCGAAACCAACCATCTATGGGGCCTCCATAGACGGACTGCTTAGAGCAGTCATGTGATCCGCTTATTGAAAATGATTGACAATTTTGTATTGAAACTGCAGCTCTTTCAATAGCGCCCGCTTGAGGCTGTTGGCACTGACTGCTCCAATCATTCCGTCTACAGAGCCATTTAGGGACTAAGCCTTGTTTCCCAGGGACGTTTACGATTGCTAGACTAATAGAGCAAACATTGGGGAAATGGGAAATACTGTAAGGGTACTTAATTTCTTTGGCTGCCAATAATAAATGTGTTTGTACTTTTTTTGTGTTCAAAATCGCTCGCTGTTTAGAAATTACGTGATGAATGATGAATGATGGTGATGATGATGATAGTCTTCAGTGACTAGACAGGTTTGGTACTTTGCTAGATCAGTAGATTACTTCATTACATTATGGATATCGATCTAGTTGGCTTCGTATTGCATATATGTTAAACGGTTTGAAGTGAAAATGGTGCACAATGACAAGAAATGATTAAACTTACAAGTGTTTTAATATGCTGCCTATTGGCTTGAGATCTGTAAGTTATTATTCTGATGCTTATCGATTTTATGCGTAAGTAGGTGCCTAGCTTGTTTTGTAAATGTGTTTATTCTGATGAGTTGATCCTCTATACACATTTGATAAACATAAAGATGATAATAATATGCTAATGATTAATGCTTAATGATTTGAAAGGTTGGTTTTAACGAATATTTTTAACTATCAGTCCGATTTCGGAAAATATTTATACAGATGCAGTTTTGTCTTTCAATTCTCATGCCTTTTATACCACGACGGTGGCAAACAGACGTACGGTCCGCCTGATGGTAAGCGGTTACCGTAGCCTATGGGCGCCTGCAACACCAGGGGCATCACGAGCGCGTTGCCGACCCTTAAGAAACCTATTCACACCTTTTTTGAAGAACCCCATACTGTAGTCCCTTGGGAAAACCTAAAACCTTGCCTCCTCTGTTTTTCTCTATGAGTAAGACAAAACGAGCACGAAAAGTGGTATGCGAAACTTGCAGCTTGTTAGTAAGCTTTTATTCAAGAATTGCCATAGCACAAGCTACTTTTAGCATTTACTAGCTATTTAGAAGCTAAACACAGCGATAGTATCTATAACGCGCGATTTTATGATGCAGCATCAGCATCATTGCAAAATCGCCGATTGCCCATGCTAAAAATAGAGTATAATTCTGCCGTCCACTAACTAAAAGGTCATTATGCCATTGCCGTCCACTAACTAAAAGGTCGTTAAGCCATATTGGCTGTGTATGGATTAACGTCCTTTTAGTTAGTGGACAGCAATGGCTTAACGACCTTTTAGTTAGTGGACGGCAGAATTATGCTATGGCCCTTAGACGTAGACTCCATCCCCCTTATTACAAAATACGGACTAAGCATTAAAAAAAGGTTTAAATTAACAGCTTTGACATTAACACAATGGCTTATGTCAATTTAAACCTGGTTTAATACATAGTCCATATTGTGTAAAATAGGTGTTTAGTGTGAATTTCAATATAACACGGTGTACCTACCTATTCCAGACACGTGGTGTAACATATTTCATTGGTATCGACACATGCGAAGGAATCAAAGCATTAGCGCTTTGAGTCCTTCGCATGTGTCGATACCTACTGTGCCTTGCTAATGAAAAATGGAGCACACTTACATCTTACCACCACTTATGGCCGATTTCAATAATCTATCTATCTATGGATTTGGCTACTAAAGTTACTATTTACATAAGCTCCATACAAAATGTGTCAAAATTCTAACATTAGTAGACAAATCTATAGATAGATACATTATTGAAATCGGCCGTTAGTCTTCTGAATCGGCCAAAAATAAGAGAGTATTGCATAGAATCAGTCTGCGACTGAAGAATCCAAATTAATTTTAATTATATCTTAAATATATATGAACGAGTTAATTTGAATTAGAATCCAGTTTTATAATAATTTTAACATTGTGTAATATTACCGGTTATATTAAAACATCGATTTTATCAACGGGGAAGTCAACATGTAAATTGCGATTGGTTGATAGACCATTTGCTGTAAATAACATACAAAACTATGTGACAAGAAATAATAAGTACTACGTTGCTTTGGCTGGCCTGTTGGTCTAGTGGTTCGTTACCCTGACAACTAAGCCGGCGGTCGTGGGTTCGATTCCCACCCAGGACAAATCTTTGTGTGATGAGCATAAAGGTTTGTTCTGTGTCTGGGTGTAATTTATTTGTAATATGTATGTATTTACAAAAAAATAATGTATTTATGTAGTATATCAGTTGTTTAGTACACAAGCAAATATAATTGCGTACTTTGGGACTAGATGGCGCTGTGTGAATGTGGTAGAATATTATTATTATTTTGCGTAACATGTCCCACAAAATATAATTAATTATTTAGACATTATGTTTCCTTGAAACATAACATGTTGATGTTTTCCTTAATAAAATTAATAATTGGCTAATTATAATAAACTAGAAGTTGCGCGGGGCTTCGCTCCCGTCGCTTTTGTTTGGCCACTGCTCAGCACCTACCGGCTGTAGCGTGATGTTATATAGCCTATAACCTTCCTTGATAAATGGGCTATATGACACTAAAAGAATTTTTAAAATCGGATCAGTAGTTCCTGAGATTCTAGCGTTGAAACAAACAAACTCTTTAGCTTTATAATATTAGCATAGATTATTATTTGACTTATTTTACCTCGTCCTAATTTTATCTACATACATAATTATTGTACTTAAAATTACATAATATTATTTAATAATATTTTAAAATTTAATAAAAAATATAAATCATAATAAATACCTACTTCCAACCAAAATATTTTAAATATGATTGGATGTACCGTTTTTGAGTTTTTGCCGAAAAACTGCGCTTCTCAAAAGGACGTAAGTGCTATTAAGATACGTTCTTTTGCTGCGGAACCCTACATTGAACATGGTCCAACATGCTCTTAACCGGTTCTGTTGTTATAAAATATGTTAAGATTTGCATCCGCAGATGTGAGCGTTCAAACATCCGCCTCCGTATCCGCGGATATAAAAAAATTTACATCCTGAACATCCCTGCTATCTAAAAACGGCTTATTCCCACGCGCTCCAAATCTATTGTTCTCTAAAACTCATTTCTCCATACATTCATTCCCAGGAGCTCCAAGGATTTTTATTTTAAAATAATAAATAAAGCCTAAATTTTAGTTATGGAGCCCTTGGGAACAAAATCGTGGAGCGGGTGGGAATAAGCCCTAAAAACAGAATAGTAAGTATTCGCCGAAAATCCTTAATCAAAGTACCCCAAACATTCTCATGTAACCGATACGCGATATGGTGTCAAAATTCAACCAATGGTGACTCACGATATTACAACAGGATACCTTATCGTAACGATAACGGCAGATAAGACTTACTTGTGTATTGTGTCGTTGGAGGTATAAGCACCATGGCTCAGGTATTTCGTTTTTACTAATATTTAAAGCCAATTAGTTCATTTCTAGGTAACTTATTAGCTATGATAATTGCGTAAGAAATAACTGTGTTTCATTTGTAGATGACGGCAGAGTTCGTGAATTAAATCGATTCGAAAATATCGCGCCGCTTCCCACTCGCGTCATGTCATCATTCTCATCCTGTCGCAATGGACTATAAAACATTAAATTAAGAGGGTTCATACAGAGGACATGCAGCAGCAGTGGGACATTAATGGGTTGCTGATGAATGATGATGATGATGATGATACAAAGGAATAGCAACCTCGCAATTTAGTGTCATATTTCGTGGTTTTCGATTGTTATTATTTAAGCGGATGTATTTTTTTTTTATGTTTTCAATACACTTTTTAGAATTAGGTGCAACGTCCCATTAGAAGAATAATGTTTTATCTTTACATAAGACAAAAATGAAATTATTAAAAAATTCGGCATTACAAAACCTTGATGATTGATAAATTTTTATTTTATTCTTTAGTCAGTATTTTACAAAATACAAATTTGATCAATTGATAGTTTACGGTTTTAATGCCAAATTTATAATAATTTCATTTTTGTTTTATCTGAAGATAAGACATTATTCTTCTAATGGGACGAAAAGTTTGTAAAAGGTACGAAATCATTGCGTTAATAGGCACAAATTTACACCCAAATTCAAAGCAAATATCTCTAGATAGACTTCATAAAACTGTTGACTAAAACGTTTGTCATGTTTTCTATTAGTTAATGATTAGTTGCGTGAATTTGCTGTGATATCGATTTGTCAACCAGCGCGTGGTTGATATGTGAAAGATAACCGTTGTTGTCAATATCCCCCTTATTACGGACTAAGCATTACACCAGGTTTAAATTGACAACTTTGACATTAAAACAATGGCTATGTCAATTTAAACCTGGTTTAATGCTTAGTCCACATTTTGTAATAAAGGTGTTTAGTGTGAATTTCAATATAACACGGTGTACCTACCTATTCCAGGCACGTGGTGTAACATATTTCATAGTTATGCTAACGCTTTGAGTCCTTCGCATGTGTCGATACCTACTGTGCCTTGCTAATGAAAAATCGAACAACTACATCTGAAGTTCAGAGAACAATACGTCTTAAGTGATTTGCCTTACGTGCGTTTTAAGTAGAGAGTTAATAACTCTCGACTTAAAATCAACGCCGGGTACTTCTGCTCGACATTATTCTAAAGGTACCCCGATCTAAGCTAATCTAAGATCTGCCTAGATCGGAATCACCGCGGAAACAGTACGCAGAAGTGCTGTCGAGATTGGAAGGGTACCTTAACTCTGACCAAATAGTCACCTTCTATTTGGTCCAGTCATGAGACATCAGTCTGTTATATTTTCATGGCATATTGAATCCCTGCTAATGGCTACTTTAAACAGATGACCACAGGGCAGAATTCGTGGGCGTCTCTCGTAGATTATTTTAGGAAGCTATCTAATTAACTGAACTATTTGCTCTTTTAACAAAATAACTGCCTCAGGGGACCAGCAGGAGTGTATACGAGTGCTGTAACAGATCCTGGGTCGGGCAAAAATGGCTTTTTTCGTCTTAAAATTGTCAGTATCAGCCCGGAGTCTGGCAAATGTGCCTGGTCAATGCTCGCCCTCCATTCATCATGATAACAGCCGCAGTTGCATATGGCCTTTATAAGAGATTTCTAATAGGATCTGTTGTATGCGGCTTCCATCCAGCAAGATCCGGCGGTTCGGATCAGATCTTCTATCCGCTCTCCATTCATCATCATCATATCAGCCCAATGTCGCCTCACCTTACATGGCATTATGGAATAATTAACGTAGCTTGCAAAATGTATCCCTTAGGGGGAAATGTACGTGATCCATGTTATGTTGACAAAAATCTTTTCTAGAATAACCCCTTATCCATGGGTCCCTGTACGGTTGACCAAAATGTATTTAAATAACTTCGTCATGGATTGGTTCATGGATGACCAAGTTAAATATTATTGTCTCATAAAGGGCCTTGACGCAGCATGACGTAAGATACAGGCGCCGTCAAGTCTGACTCTCACTCAGACATTTAGACGCCAACAAGCCAAGCTTTTATTAACTGATAATGTGGATGCGAGATCATAATACCTACCTACATACTTTTATTAGTAAGATTAATAGATTAATTTTATTTTTTGTCTATTACGGTTTGTTATTGTTTCCACAAATTTTATTATTAACAGAGGAAGCTCTGTTAATAATAAAATTTATGGAAACAATAAAATTATTTTATTTCATACCAGAAGTCGCGCGCCAATGCCTGCCTATTAAAAACTTTAAATAAGTAACAAGGCAAAAAGCTTATTAGGACCAATATCGGGAAGGATTAAGCCGATTTAAAATATTAATTGGCCCCTCCTGTTACGGACGCTATGTAGGATTATTTGAAATCAGTATTGTTTTAATTGTTCTTAAATCGGCCAAACCTTTTAGACTGCAGGAAGTCACACATACCTACTGCATATGGATAATTGTGTGGGATAAAGAAGTTGATAAGCTAAATAACGCCTGTTACAATTCAATTATTTTAAATTATAATTCTTCAATAGCAATTATTATACGAAAAATAAACAATAGGTACATTCCATTCCACATTGCTCACTCTACTAATAATAGTAATAATCCTTTGTGGTTGTAGCAAAATTAATAATATTACTGCGGTATTATTTCCTTCATAAATCATCATCATCGTTTCAACCCATAAACGTCCCATTGCAGGGCACGGGTCTCCTCCAAAGAATGTGCAGGGAATTTAGCCTACTATACCACGCTGGCCAGACGGGTTGTTATAGCCATAGCGCCATAGGGTTTGTTTCGAATTTTTCCTTCTCTCGCAGTGCTCTTGTCTGTATATGGTTACTACCTTAGTCGCTTCTACTCCTCTACACCCATGGGGTGAAATAAATGATACAACAATATTTAGACTGCCTTACTTTCTAGCAAAAAACTCAGGACACTCTTTTTAACCACACCACCAGCAGATATTAACAATATGTTTGAAAGAACCCTAAGTTAAGGTAGTTTAAATTATTATTGTTGTTTCCAGCCAGCAGGGTACGCGCCGCCGCAGGGCGTTGGGGAAGATGGAGAGGTCAAGGGTTTCGACTTCACCGAGCAGTCCATACGAAGGGCATTTATACGTAAGGTAAGTGTATGATAGGCAGCACAACATTGTGTTGTGTAATACCTATATAAAAAAGCAAAGAAGTCGCTCATGGCTTCTAGGGGGACGTCCGTTAATCACGCGAGGTTTATAGCAGTATTTTACACTCCCTCCTACCCCTGGTAATATGTGGTGACCAACCTTTACTTTTACTTTTCACTTCAGGTATAATTGAAAGCTGGGAAATGACGCAACATGAAAAAAGTTTAAACAGACGTTATTGGGTTTAGAAACATCGCATTCAAAGAAAAAAGAAATACACGCGATATCTCATTATACGCCCCTCCCCCCTTGTGATATTTTGTGATCTTTTCCGAACCCTCTTCTTCCCCTTTTCAAGCCTCACGTGATTATTGGACGACCGCTAGCCCAAAAATAAAAACATTAATCATGTGACGTCAGACTTTGGTATGCTAACTTAGATGACAGATATAACATCATATTGCCATGTTTCCAGGTGTACGCCATCCTAATGTGTCAGCTACTGGTGACAATGGGCTTCATCTCTCTATTCCTGTTCCACAAGCCGACTCAGATGTGGGCTCGTGCCAATCCTTGGTTGTTGTAAGTATTTATATTTACTGCTGCCTAATAAGACTTAAACTATTGTTTTATTATCTGTACCTCTAAAATAAAAAATACAAACCTTTTTTTTTTCATTGCGAAGAGAAAAGGTTTGTATTTTTTATTTGTCAATACTAATATTATAGTAGTATAATAATAGTATTCTACCACATTCACACAGCGCCATCTAGTCCCAAAGTAAGCAATTATATTTGCTTGTGTTATGGGTACTAAACAACTGATATAGGTATACTACTTAAATACTTTTTTTTTGTAAATACATACATATTATAAATAAATTACACCCAGACACAGAACAAACCTTTTTGGCTTAGCAGTCAGGGTCACTAACCACTAGACCAACAGGCCAGTCGATATTATAAAGATGTAAAGTTTGTGAGTTTGTGACTTTTTCACAAACTCACAAACTTGTGGCCACGGAACCCTAGAAAATGCATTATCGTGCGGAACCCTCACTCTTAGCCGGTTTTTTTTAATGACAGTTAATTAATAATTTAGAGCGGCCCCCTAGGGGTCCTCGCGTAGTATCAGCCCAGTGCCCCCCCACAATCTCACGGTCCGCCCCTGAATATCTCGACCCTCCGTACGTGAACTATTCTAAGTTCACATACAACAGTTTTCCAAGTTTTCCACGTAAGCTATCGTATCTGCGTAAAATATTGATTTGTCAGTGACTAACAATAATATGTTTGTTCGCAGCTGGGTGGCGTTTGCAGTGACTTTCGTGTGTCTGATCGTGATGGCTTGTTGTGACAACGTGAGGCGACAGGCGCCCATGAACTTCATATTCCTCGGGATATTCACCTTGGCTGAGAGTTTCCTACTCGGTATTGTTACTTCTGTCTACGATGCACCAGCGGTTAGTATCTATGCTTTACTTTTTACAAGCTTTTGTTTAAGCTAGGCGCGCATTACGACAAAAAATCTTTCAAATATCAGATGTGATCTTCCTTTTTGTTTTGTTTTATTCTGTTTCATTTTAAAAATCGCAATGTACCTATATATATCTGTCACGGTGTCTAATGGAATCTTGCAAGTTAAATCTGACATCCCAATTAAGCTAAACAAATAAACATTTTGTAAATCGTATGACAATGCAGTATTATTAAAAAAAATCCGCTGAGCCGATAATAGAGGCGAAATATCAGTCAAGTAGCTTTTAGTAGTTTGTTTTCTTAATTCAGTCTTTTTAGTGTGTTGCTTACCTGTTATTTTTTTATATAAAGTCTGTCACTCCTTAGATAGATAATAAATAATTATAAATAAAGAAGAAAAATAAATAAATAAATTCAAATATTAGCTTTAATAATACAATTACCTCTGTCTCTTTGTATCAAGTAATGTAGTATACCTGGTATACCTAGCTTTACAGTACCAAATTTGAATGTGTTTGTTTGTATCGTTACAGGTAATGATGGCTGTGGGTATAACGGCGGCGATATGTCTGGCACTGACACTGTTCGCGTTCCAAACAAAGTGGGATTTCACCATGATGGGTGGCGCGCTGCTGTGCGCCGCTGTTGTACTGCTTTTATTTGGTAAGTTACATACAAATATTATTTGTGTAGGTTAACAAAGAGTATAACATGCTGTCTAATAGTATTTAAAAATTAATGCAATATCTTTTTATCTACGAACAGCTACCAGATGATCAGAAATACTCTTAAAAACATTTTCTAGATTATGAGGGGTTTTTTTCTTTCACCGTTAGCAGAAGCTCTCAAGCTCTACTCAAGCTGCGCCAGTCTCTTTTCCATTTGGACAGATAGACACGGAAATTCTGCAGTCGTATATTTTGTAGCTAGCTATACAAAATATACGTCAGCAGAGTTTTCGTGTCTGACATAGGATAAATATATAGTTATCCGGCTCACAATAGCCGGTGTACATCTTTTTCGTTAATTGTATGTTTGTAAATTCCACCACGACACATTCTAATTTTTAATATTATTAATTTCAGGTCTCATCGCAATGTTCCTTCCTGGCAACAGAATCGTGACTCTAGTGTACGCCTCTTTGGGAGCTTTCATATTCTCGTTGTACCTTGTGTACGACACTCAGCTGATGATGGGTGGCAAGCACAAGTACAGCATTTCTCCCGAAGAGTACATATTCGCTGCCTTGAACCTGTACCTCGATATCGTCAATATATTCTTGTACATTCTCACTATTATCGGCGCCGCTAGGGATTAGGGGGAAACCGGGACGTCGGTCTAAAGGTATTGAGTGTGAAATATGTGAGTGTGGAATCGTTTTGCAGTGTTTTGGTGTGTGTAGTTCAAGTTACAACGTTATATCCGCCGATGTGTGGTAAAGGAAAACGCGAACTATTGATAAATAAATAGAGTACATTTTTTCGAGACTTCTATTGTGTCTATGCTCTCCAAATTGGGGCAAAACTTTGTCTTTTATCATAAATATCACAATATAAAGCGGCCAAAAAAAAGTCAATTTAACGACCCTAAAAATTTATTGCTCGTTTTAATTCAGTATTATAAATATCTATTTAACTATCTACTTACAAAAGTGTATTTCAAGTAATCAACTTATATACTAACTTTGTTTCTTTTTATTGATAACACTGAGCCTCATCAATAGCTAAACTAAACAAAACTAATCGATTGACAAACAAAGGGGAAAACAGTATCAATTTTTTTTGTATTCGATTTTTGATAAATTTGGAATTTAACATAGCGATTATGATACAACGAATACCCAGAAAGTATTAAACATTAACACCAAAACACTGCATTCAGTTATTTATCAAATAAATTATTATTCCATTTTAATTCCAAATTCGTCTGATTTTGTAACTTTATATTTATATTTTATTTTGTGATAAACGATTGCATTTAACGTGGAAAGATAAAGACCGCTGTCCCTTAAGATGAGAATACTATGACAAAGTTCATCTAACATAGGCGTATGTAAAAATATATTCATGTAGCAGTTTTTAATATGATGTAGCACCATTGTCCCCATTTTTATGCCCCATCATGGGAACAAAATACGTAGTCCCTCTGCCCTTGTACTATTTATCCCCGGAGAGGGACAAAAGGACTTTATTACTGGGACATGCTTAGCCTCATACCCACCACTGCAGTAATGAACAAAAAATATAATAAGTTTATATAAAGTAAAAAACCGTATTCCCCATGATGGGGCAACATAGTATGGTAACAATGGGACTACATCTTTAATAGTGGTCCTTTTGCATGCCAAGGTAGCAGCCGACAAATTGACAGTTGAAAATGCACTTTTATTACTATAAAAATAGGTCATATTTTCATTTAACGGCTATCACATTGGCGTGCGAAACTTTAATATTACATTTAAAAAACAGTACAATAAAGATTTGGCTTTAAAGTATATGCTGTCTCTTTCTATTTACATACAAAGGAGAGAGATGGTATTTACAAGTGATAAGTATTTGTGGGTTGTAAAAATTTAGATTTCCTATTAAATAGTATATGGCTAGCTTTTTGGCTTATATCTTATACATTAGAACTATATACGCCTATGTTTTGGTGGGGAATAAAAAGTGGGGGTGAACTTTGTCTTTATAAATACAACCTATCTCGCAATCTGCAATGCCTACGCACTGTGAAATGTATCGATAGTCTCAATTTGATAGTCTAATCTACTCAAGCTTGATAGTTTGTTGCGCAACTGTCGCGACAGTTGAATCAATTTTAAAAGTTTATTTTTTTAAAGGCAGCTTAACCTTTTGACCGCCACGTCAAATCGGTATCGCCGTACCTTGAGCGCCAAGCTTTTAAAATACAGTACATTTTTGACGTGCCATGCCGTCATTGGCGTGGGGAGCACATTTTTATTTTACGTGTATAGACGTCTCTGGCGTTCAAAAGGTTAAACCTTTTTTGTTCTGTCGGCTTTTGACGTCTGTAGCGAGTAAAGGGTTAATAGTGGCGCGATGGTTGCGCGACTATCAAGCCACTGCTTTCAATGTACGATTAAAAAATGTAATGTTTATCACCTTTATTGTATTATTAATATTTATGTAATTACTTTGTTTTTGTATAGCGTATGGTGTGCTTACACAATTTATACGTAGTGGTGTGTTAATATTGTGATATCAATAGAACCTCCCAGAATAGGTGTAGTGCGGTTCAGAATTGATGTATTAGCCATTCTATAGCCATAGGCAAGGATAAGGCGACTGGTCGTGATAAATGCTAAAGGAGGTCTGTTACCCTTATTCTCAACTCTCAGTAAGTTTCGATAGTTTAAATATGTATTATTTTTACAATACCATATTATTAAAAATATAGGTTTTCGTATAATAATTGGATGTAAAAGTGATTAATTATGACACTTTTTTATTATAACCATCTGTTTTCTAATAATTGCACTATACTTATAAATTAAATTTATTCGTTACGATACACATAGGGGTATTTGACCCAAAAAAGCGGTCAAAATTATTTTACTGTCTTATTCTACTTATAAGTCCATAACAGTAATATATATACTATTTTTTTATTTTTACTTAACATAGTTAGGAAAATAGCAAAGAGTGAATCGGAGAGAAACTACTTTTTTAGGAATATGTGTAAAAAAACTATATAAAGCTCAGTAATTTTTTTAATTTCATTTTATAGGGTACCTAATTAGTTAGAGGACGAGTCCCACCCGATTTCATCACCAGAATTATTTTCTTCGACCATCTTATCTTCAGTATTTTGAAGTTCTTCGAATGAGGTGTCAACTTCACTCGGTAGTAACATTTCCATGGCTGCTGCGCTAAATGGCTTTGACCTTTTAGGTGCTTTCGGTCTTATGCTGGTCATGTATGGATCTGAAGTTAAAAGCAACCTGTTTAGAACGTCTTGGTTGCACTGCTGGCGAGAAAACTTTCACGAGAAGTTTTGGCGAAATTGCCGGAAATGTTTATTCCTCGCCTCACCTGCTTCTTCCGTCAAGGTTCCGATAGGTAGGTAGGAAGAGGTCCGTGAATCAGTACCTTGTGTACCGTGGGAGTCATAGGGTGCCAGGAGTATACCTCTACATATAATAATGCTATATCCTTGACGACTTTCGCGGCGTCCTTATTGCCGGCCTCTCTAAGTTTCATCTGGGTAGCATATACTAGCTCATTCACTTCATTCTCGTCTTTCAGAGTTTCAATATTTTACGTCTCTTGCTGCGTTCACTCAAGTCATCGAATTTCTTTAATGGACTACCCGGTTTGTTTGATCTTAGGTCAGGAATTTCCACTGAGCCTTGCAACCAATGGTGATTTTTCTTTAAGAAAATATGGTCAGTTCTGCTGGCAGCAAGCCACCTGGTCTTCATTTCTGTCTTAATATATGAAAATTGGCAGCGAAACATTTGAATATCTTCAACGGGTAATGACGGTCTGTTAATTATTGCATTCTCCACAATAACCCACTTTTTTGCCAATTCCCTATCTGGGCTCTTCTTTGTCATATAGTATAAATGTTCTTTTGTCCAAATCAGGAGACCAGATCCACCTAAACAAGAAAAAAAACTGTATTAGAAATATGAAGTGAATAATTAACTTGGTTTTGTACAATAATGTCATCAAAGAAAAATAAAAAAAAATAGAATAGGTAAATTTAGGCAACCAATCTTAATGTATTCTAAAAGAAGGGTAGTTACATTATTATATTTAAAAAAAATATGTGCCCGGAAACTCCCTGAAGTATAACAAAAACTCAATTGTATACATTTATAACACAAAATCTAACGGGTGTGTTTTGCGGTTCAAGAAAACTACTACATCTTCTAATATACTAGCATTACTTTAATATAATGAAGTAATATAGATTGTACATACCTGGTTCAATAATATTCATTATGAGAATAACCACTTGTAAGTTCACCACTTTCTTGAAAGAGTTCAGAACGCGACTTCAAAATCGTTCACTTATTATTTTATTTACGTATTCGCTGCAAGACGCTAAGATGACGACTTACTACAACTAATGCAAGCGAGTGAAAAATATAATGGTGGTAGGTTTTAATTTGTCATATATTGGGGTACCCACATGTAACAACTGTTCCTGGGAATTGTGTACTTTGTATCCATGGACTTTTGACCGCGTTTATGGCTCGAATACCCCTACGTGCGATAGTTCAAAATCGGGGTACATGCCATACATACTTAGTCGCCGGCCGACACTACTCGGCGGTTTAATCAGTTAAAGAATTTTGTAAGCGACAGGCAATCATTCGTCTCGAAAACAATTGACACCAACGTAAACAATCGAAAGTGTACATATGAACTTCCGATAGTTTACGTAGGGGTCGATTTATAAAAAAAATAACAAAAACGTTTATTAGCAAGCAATCTTACAATAGTAATACTCAATGGGTTCAAAACGAAGTCTTTTGAAGAAAAACGTCCGTATTATTTATATCTTTGCCGTACTACTCCTACCGATGTTAAGAAATGATTAAAATAGTTTATGGTTAGTTAGTTGTAATAAGGTTTTTGTTATTTTCATTTAATTAAATGTAAAATATTAATAGATTATCTTTTCTTTTATTTTCCTTTACCTTAAGGTACAAATTAATGTTTACTACTCATACCCTAAAGTCACCTCCACATGTTGGACTTGCCAATATTAAAGGTATATACATAGTTAATAAATTCATTATTTGATGACTGGCCTGTTCGTCTAGTGGTTAGTGACCCTGACTGCTAAACCGGAGGTCGTGGGTTCGATCCCCACCCAGGACAAATCTTTGTGTGATGAACATAATTGTTTGTTCTGTCTGGGTGTAATTTATCTATAATATGTATGTATTAACAAAAAAAAATGTATTTAAGTAGTATATCAGTTGTTTAGTACCCGTAACACAAGCAAATATAATTGCTTACTTTAGGACTAGATGGCGCTGTGTGAATGTGGTAGTCTATTATTATTTAGGTTAGGGCATAACTCCCGCTCAATCTGAGCCGCCCGCTAGGAGAAGTATCTCCGGCCAAGGCCTACGTTCCTTCTGGTGAGTAGTAGGAGGGAGGGAAGGGTTGGCAACGCGATAGAGATGTTTCTGATGTGTTGTCAATAGGCTGCGGTAACCTCCCACGTGACGACGCCTGGCTGCGCGCACCAATCAGCGTTGGTCATGCTCAGAAGCACGAATTAGTATGTTTTCTTTTTGTTGCAGTAGAATATGTGCTTTACGTTGTGGAGATATGGGTGACTATATGAATTGACCCTAAAGCTTGTATAATAAAATACCATCGTGAATATATAAAAAAAATCAACACTGTCTATTTGTGTAATCATAACATTGGCATTTCGATACTGGACTATTAATGGCTTAAGTTGGGAGGTGGCTTATAATAATTTAATTATTTTAATAATAATTCTGAATTATAAAATAATGAATACTAATATTAATACTGTCACCATACTAGTACTTTAATATTGGTATTGTTTTTTTTTCTAGCAGATATCGTCTCAGAGCAATTATACAGGAGTAGCCAAGCGCACGCTTTCCCCTCTGCCAAAGTACATGAACAATCGATTCATGTATGATATTTATGTGACTAAGGTATTTTATTTTGGTGTGCGTTTATAGAAATGTGACTTTTTATTATGAATGTGCGGCAGTGCGTAGATGTGTAGTCATGTGGTGTATGTATACCTCAACTCCTCCAAAAAAAGGCAAAAAAAAGTCCTCCCGTCTAATTGCTCGTATATCGTATTAATGGACTGGACGCACGTCAAATCGCAGAATGAATACGATATCTGTGTGTTTCAGAGCGAATGTGTTTTTAATTTATTTTGCTTCATATTAATATGAATGTTAATTCACAATAGGTATTTGTAGTTATAGTAGCTAGTCTGCTTCAAACGTAGCCGTGTTTATCCATATTCTCAAACGCATGTATGAATACCGTGGCATAGATAAAATGCACCAGAATTGAATTTACAATGTTAATTCAACTTCGGGCACTAGTCTTGTTAACCTTTGGACCGCCACGTCAAATCGGTAGGTATCGCCGTGCCTTGAGCGCCAAGCTTTTAAAATACAGTACATTTTTGACGTGCCATGCCGTCATTGGCGTGGTGAGCAAATTTTCATTTTACGTGTATAGACGTCTCTGGCGTTCAAAGGGTTAAGCAATGTAGGCATGTATACCTACATGAATTTTGTAAATGGATATTGTCAGCTACTTTTGAGGCTGAGTGTACTAGCATAAACCAGTTTACAAGGGATATGTAATCTACGTGTGATATTGTTATTCTTCGTCAAATTGTATTCGTCATTTAACTGTATACTAGCTTAGGCCGGCGGCTTCTTCCGCGTGGCATTAAATAATAAAATTATCCTTCCTCATGATTACTCATGAATCATTCTATCTATTACTAAAAACGCATAAAAATCTGTTGCGTAGTTTGGAAGACCTAAGCTTATAGACTGGGAGCGACTTTGTTGTACCTAATAAAATGTGAATAATTATAATTATTTACATAATGGTGAAAACGGCATCAAAATCGAGGAGATATCAGATATTCTTTTTATTTTATGTGTTCGCCATACTCTAATTTGCTAATTTTGGTGAACATTTATCTACCACGGCTGGCAAATGTATTTCATTGTTAAATTTTATTATACTTAATATGATTACAAAAACATAATTAAATATTTAGGACACAAACTTAAACATATTAAAGATATGAACTCGATAACAAAATCAGCAAATAGAACTTGAAAGAGCAACATAGTAAGGTATGTGCAAGTTGGGTTAGTACCTATCATCATCATCATCATATCAGCCCAATGACGTCCACTGTTGAACATAGACCTTAGTACCTATAATACTTATTAATTCGGTATTTCGGTACCTATACAATAATTCGGTAAATCGTGACATTATCATTAAGTAAACCTAGATAAAATTTTAGTAAATAGATATTTACTAACTCAATTTGCAACTAATTCTATGCTCATAATTTACGCATCCTTAGCCATCATTCTACATGTCAGTAACATACTACCCAGGGGCGGATCTATGTAGGGGCTATAGGGGCTGCAGCCCGAGGACCCCGGATCGGATGTAAGGGGCCCCCAGTCCCAATAGACAACAAAGTAATTTTAAAAATCATGAAGTTTTTATTTATTTTACTTTTTATAATTATATACTTACTTTACATTTGGCCGGATTTTTTTTAATGGCATTTAAATGATGATATAGATAGGCTCCCTAGGGGACCCGAGTAGTATCAGCCCAGGGCCCACAAACTCACGGTCAGCCTCTGATACTACCTACCTACCTGAGTGAATTAAATTACAATAAGTTATACATAAATATGATAAGAATGTCTCTAGGTGATGAGCTAACCAAATCGCTTTTTTAACCAGTTAGCTTTTTTACAAATTGTTTTCTTTTAATTTCAAATCAAACAAAGAGGGAAAACGCAATTATTGTAACGCTTTATTTTTTTATTCCCTACTGTCTCTGTTATGGTGTTATGCTATGGTCCTAAGGCCGTAGCACAGGCACACACGTTACTTTAATCGCATCGGCGATATTGCGACTGCATCGCGTTTCGACTCTGCGTTCTAATCCCGATGAAGCTGTCGCTGAATTTAGCTTCAAAAAAGCTACTAAATCGCCAATGTTAGAAGTAGCGTGTGCTATGTAGTTATCATCTGTTGTCCACGGCTCATCCAAATGAAATTCGATTACGGTGACCACAGGAACCGTTTTGTCTTTAGTGTTGCTTTTTTGTTTTCTTTTTGGCCCAGTGCTTTTCTAGTTTTGAGCCTAACAACGCATTTATTTTAATAGTAAGTATGAAACAGTTTAAGTACCTACTTACCTATCTAGGTACTCTTTGTAACACACAATAACTTCATTAGAAAATTAGAACTTCATTATAAAAAAAAATATCTAGGTTTTGTCAATGTATTCTACATACCTAGCGAATGTAAAATATCTTTTTGTAATCCTAGAAAATTCTATGTACTTAAAATAGGTTTAAAAATTGTTATAAAATAAATACAGTAAATGTACGCTTAGTCATGTTATGAAGAAAATTGTGTGTATTAGCTGGTTTAGTACCTATCTGATTGACAAACTTACACCTATAAAACGATCGACAAATAGGTAGGTACTTGCACACAATTTTGCCATAAACGACTTTAGATATCGGCATATTTGCTGACTGTTCCTACGAATGCCATTATACATATAATTCGACAATACAACATTATTCAAAACACACTGAACTGTTTACTCCTACTGCTTTAATGAAAACGAAATATGATAATTATTGTAATACAATTAAGTACTTAGATGTAAGTTATTATCTTTAGTAACTTTGAGCATCATTATAACAGACACCTTCTATGTAAAAAATATATTTATAAATAAATATATTATTAAATAATTCTATGTAGTTTGATTTCATCTTGTCTACGATCGATCGCTCGACTAATCTTGCGAAATAAATTGTTTTTACTCGACTGTTGAAGAAAAGACTGACCTTATCGCCTTAGGTGGTAAGTCAAATTTTTAGGGTGGTTAGTAATATATCGGTGTTATGAAATAGGTATTTAATTAATGTTTTACCACTTTATACTTCACTAGAAGAAGAGCGGGACTTCGCTCTCGTAGCTCTCGCTCCTATAGGCTGTAGCGTGATGTTATATAGCCTATATCCTTCCTCGATAAATGTGTTAACCAAACCTAAACGAATTTTTCAAAACGGTCTAGTAGTTTCTGAGATTCTAGCATTCAAACAAACTCTTCAGCTTTAATATTAGTTTTATAATTCAGCAGATCAAGGACCTCTCGATAGAAATTACTGTGGGTCCCGCGATTGCATCATCCGGCACTTTATAGACTGAATATATACCAATACATACCTACAAACATACTTCTACTTTATCGATCAACACACATTCATTTCGCTGTAAGGTTTTCAATCAATTTGTACAATTTAATTATCTTACAGTTACTGATCGCTATTTGCGCTGCTCAGTAGAGCATAACAACATCTTAATGAAGTAGATAGGTACTACGCATGCACATAAAACACTAAGAAAATATAAGATTTTTACAATTGTTTGTCTGTAAGATATCTACTGAATAGTAATGAAAGTTAGTGATACCTACCTAATGCTTGTGATCCGATAATCCATTGTAGGTACCACTGCACGAGAGGTTGTCCAGGTTTCACATCCATATATAGGTTATGCTATGCTCCATAATGTAGGTATATATAACCTATGTCTTTATATGCTGCTACTAATAATATTAATATTCTACCACATTCACACAGCGCCATCTAGTCCCAAATTAAGCAATTATATTTACTTGTGTTATGGATACTAAACAACTGATATATTACCTACTTAAATACTTAATTTTTTTTTTGTAAATAAATACATATTATAGATAAATTACACCCAGACACAGAACAAACCTTCATGCTCGTCACACAAAGATTTGTCCTGGGTGGGGATCGAACCCACGACCTCCGGCGTAGCAGCACAGATTAGATAATAGTTACTGTAGCAGTAAGGGTCACTAACCACTAGACCAACAGGCAAGCCACCAATGTTCCCATCTATTTATTAATCAATTTAAGTAATAAGAGTTAAATCAATTAGCTAAAAAAAAACAAAGATCAGCAACAATACCTTAGTGATTTTTATTTTCACAACCTGTGTTATACCACTGCTGTTGTTCTCCCCCAAGCTCTACCATTATTAGTTATTATACCTTTATTATTTTTGTAGCTATTTTTAAAATACCATAGATGACAACAGTCTTAAAAAAACTACCGCCCGCCCGTACAGTTTTCAGCAAAAGTTCTGTATTTCGTATATATAGGTAGATGACCATTTATTTATTTATTTATTTAATATTTCAACATACAACTATTTTCACAGGTTTTCCCTAATGCAATAGTGTAGCTATCATACTATTAATATTTCTTATAAGCTAAAATATATAAAGTTACCCTTGTGAATTCACTCAGTGTACAATAAAATAAATCAATTTCCTCTGCTACGAGGTTGAGAGTGTGAAAAGCGCGCGACATCGGCGCCTCCTTGAGCAAGTTAGTGCGCGCGCGTGGCTCCGCCAGCAGTTGCGGGCGGCGTCTACGCCACACATACCTATCTGGCACGCACAGTCCCACCATCCCCAGTATATCTGAATTGATTACTTGTCCCCTTATTATTTTTAATATATAAAATGCGAGTGCGAAATCCCTTCTTACTCTCAACTCATTATATCCAACCATACCCAATACGAATAAGGTTGGATACATAAGTGGGTAAAAGGGATACACACCATACAGCCTTAAATATAAATATCTTATAAATTTGTTTTGTACCCGCTCCAACATGAGACTATATTTAGTTTCATGTGGAGCCCAGATGACTGCGTTGCATTCCAATTGACTCCTCACCAATGTGTTGTATAAGGCTATTGCTTTAATATTTGTGAAGCAACGAACAGTTCGAAGCAAGAAACCTAAATTCCTATATGCCTTTTTACAGCACTTGACAATATGATTACGAAACGTAAGCTCTGTGTTAAGGCTAACTCCCAAGTCCTTGACTTCCGCCACCCTAACCATTGGTATACCCTTCACATTATAATTGTATACAATTGGATACTGCGCTCTCGAGAAAGTGATGGTGACACATTTCTGTAAATTAAATTGTAAACAATTCCTGTCACTCCATTGTACTACATTGTCTATGTCTCTCTGCAGGCGGTCACAGTCACCTCCACTATTAATATTTAGTGATAACTTGAGATCGTCTGCGAAGAGCAAACAATTAGCGTCCTGTACTACTTTCGGCAGATCGTTTACCATAATGATGAATTGGAGAGGACCGAGGTTGCTGCCCTGACTCACACCGGACCACGTAAAATACGGTGTCGAGACTTGCCCCGCGTATTCTACGTATTGCTGCCTATCTCTCATATAACTAGCAAAGAACCGTAGCAAGTCTGGAGTGCAGCCGACTCCTGCTAACTTCTTAAGCAAGATGTCATTGTCGACCAAGTCGAAAGCTTTTTTGTAGTCGAAGTAAGCAGCGTCAGTTTGTCCTCCACTATCCACGTTCGGTAACACCTGAGCCATATGGTTAAGAAGATTACTGGTAGTACTTTTCATTGGCCTAAATCCATGCTGAGCATCTGAAAGCTGTGCTTGCACCTGTGTAAGTACACCATATCTACCCATGAGCAATAAAACCTATAGGGAAAATGGAGCACTTCAGAAATACACAGGTTTATTAGCTTTAGCGGATCTCAGAGCCATCTGGCTCTTTAGAACTCTATACTAACTAACTTGAATCCTTTTCTCTGATTATCTATACTGATTAATGCCCGGTTGCTGAGCCGTCAAAGGGGGATTGATTGAGAGGATATATGAAACATATATATTTTTTTAATGACTGTTGTATGAATAAACTACATAGTTCCATTGTTTTACTTTTATATTCAGTCAGGTTATACTTTAATCGATGAATAACTTTTATCTGACTCAGATACCGGACATAGATTAGGCATACCTAGGTACACTCTAAAATACTGCTAAATTGAAGTAAATAGTTGTAGTATGGACACATCTAGTAAACACCTGCCTTAATCGATCAATAACATAATCGATTTAATTTTATATTACAAACGTAACCACAGACATGTACTAACGTTCTAACTAATACACCTAAATCTTATCGAATACGTTCAGTATTCAATAATATTCTTTATCTCTTCATTCACAATCTGTCCGCACAAAATGTCGTTCGCGTTGGGCGTATTCAGTGTTGTAGTGATTTTGTTTATTGTTAATTTATGGCGAAAGGAACCCCAGCCTATACTTGGCATTTACGCCGTCAAAGGAAAGTGGTATTATTTGAAATACATTCTGTTTGCGATCCTGTATCATTTTAGGAAGGTAAGTGGATAGTTTTTTTTAATATATATTATGATAACCGTTGCTTGGCCATTCCCAGAGACGTCATATAACGAGTTCTATCCCCGGGGAGGCAGAAACTATATTGATTAGGTATCAGCTTCCACTCGCTGTTCCTATAGCGCTCGTATATCCAATGCGCTATTTCAGACTAGGAACAATCTACCTATCTGTGAAGTCGCTAGGCCTCATGCTCGTGCTCGTCTTTGATAAGAAAAACACATAAAAGCTTAATGTGTTCTTGGAAAAAAGAAAGTTTCAAAGATAATAATAGTTAATTGCTGAAAAAAAAAGTGATTTGCTGTGGGTCAGGACACTGTACGGTAGATACTTTCACGGTATTGCCCATGCCGCCATGCCCATCGATTCCATGTCCATGCCATTTAAAGAAATGTATTAATCCAGTGTCTTGTCTACCTCCATACTTACCAAATTTTATGCCATACCGAGTCACGTATACTCGGAGTGGCATGGGTTCGATTCCCACACGAGACAAATATTTGTGTGATTCATAGATATTATGTTCTATATTATATATTCATAGATATACACACACACACACACACACACAAAATAATTGAATTTATTATCCACAAAATTTTGTTGGCGTGCGTGCGTCACTACTGGGTTCCAGTTAAAAATCAGCGCCAGGTTTTGTTTACCTGGAACACGCTGAACTGGACACCCGTTCGATGCAACTGCGAGGTTCTTGTGGTCTAACTAATACCTATTTTTGTTATTTTTTTTTTCTTTTTGCATTACCTATCTTTTTGTTATTGTTTCTTTAATGTTGTTATTGTTGCCACCTTACACCGAATAAATGTATCTTTCTTTCTTTCTATATTTGTTTCGAGTTTGGGTGTACGTTGTGCCCGTTAATTGTATGTTTGTACAGTCCCCCGAAACACAGGGCTTGTTCCCTAGTGTGGGCGGGCATTGTCTTGGTTAAAAAGAGAAAAAATGGCATTAGACTAGGGTAAAGTCGCCTAATATCGGCCACTGCCTAATATCGGCCATTTACACTCTTTTTGAAATGATTATTAAAATCTGTACTTTATTAGCCTAATTTTCATGCGAAATGATACCTTATTTCATTGAGCAAAAGTCTATTAAATATGGCTGCTATCAAACGTCGCTTGGACGCTCAGTGAGAAAATGTTTGTAGTCCTGTACGAAAACCCGAATTTCGAGACATTTCGTAGTCAGATTCACGGAATCAGCTATGGGTGGGAAGTAAGTTTTATACATATTTTTGTTATTTCAATATCTAATGAATATTTATATCGTTAATTTGATTAATTTACTAACGTGTGAGAAAGAAATAATATTGTTATTTTATTTATTTTATTAAATATAAGCCCGGCCGAGGTTAGGGATTAAAATGAACTAAAAAACGTTAAACCGGCCTAGTGGCCGATACATTTTTAATCGAACCTTGCCTAAATTCGGCCTCTTCGTTACTCCAAATAATTCGGTAATCCACCAGCTGTGGTGGATAAAAGGTACAAACTATTGCTCTGGCCATGGCGGTCAATTTATGAGAGATGTGTTTCTTACTCGTGCATCAGCTAGTATTTAGAAATTAACTAAATTTTCGGCAATAATTAAAATAGCTTCTTTAGAATTGCTATATGGATTTATTATTACCAGAGGGCTTAAATTTCTCATTTATATATTCAATTAGTAAAAGAAAAAATCTGTTATTTAATAACTGATAGTCGTTTAACATATTTTAGCTATTTTAAAAAAAATCTGCCTGGTTCCCTCCTAAGTAACGATATGCCGATATAAGGCAACCAAACGGACGATTTTTGGCATGAAAGGCCGATTTAAGGGGTTTTTGACAAATCTGCACAAAAAAATATATAAAAAAATAACTGGGAATAAATTGAACAAATTAAGACGAAATAATGAATAATTAACTAACATATAGCATAAAAATACCCCAAGTATGTATCAAAGGCCAGGCATGTCAAAGAAACATGCAGTAATATGCCGAAAAATGTTGACATGGCCGATATTTAGCGCTTTTACCCTACCTACCTAGTACCGACATACCTATATAACAAATTCCATAAAATGAATTCCACATTGGTACTGCCAAAAAGTTATTAGGTTTATAGTGTACCTACCTACCTATATGCTTATGTAGTGTATGTGTATCTTGTTACCGCTTTAAATGGCTTCATGTTTCTCGATTATAGAAACTTTTGAATATATTAGGTACCTATACCAAATTAACAAGGAAATGTGAATATGAGCGATTAACGATATATTATGACACTTAAAAGTATAAAGTACCTACTAGAGTTTGGCAATTCGTGCTCAGAAAATTTAAGTTTTAATAAACAAATCATTAACATTACCTATGTAACTAGATTTTACGACTTGCGATGTTTCCAAGGTCTGTAAACATTGAAAACTAATGCAATTAATTTGTTTTCTTAGTTGGATTTTTAAATTTACTTAACTAGGTATTAAATGTTTAAAATAATACACGATTCTCGCATACATAATTAGGTACTTCTCTAATGTAGGTGAGTCTAAACTAATGGTTATGTTATCAGAGAGTTTAGTTATCGATGCGTCTTTTATAAACTTTATTAAAGGGACATTCTTAATTATCTAATATTTCAATCTATTTGTTCAGAAAATAACCTTAAAACTGCTCAAGTGCGAGTCAGATATACTGAGGGTTCCATACAATTTTTTTATATTGATTGGTGGTTGAAATGTAATATTATTCACGGAATTACCGACCCGAGTACGTATTCGATATGAATTTCAGCTTGATACACTTAAATAAAGTTGAGCAAAAAAGGTTTTAACAGATAGACAGAGAGACAGACGGATTACGGAGTGTTCCTATAAGGGTTCTGTTTTATCATTTTGATGTACAGAAACCCTAAAAAGAAAATAATCAAATATATGCTTCAGATTAGAGAAATTTTGTGTTATTTTATTGTAAGTATTTTGCGTAACCTGAGATTTTTCTATTTATTTATAAAAGACGTTGCGTCTGAGAGATATTTAATTTTTTTATACCTAGTGGTCTTGGCAGAATCTAAAAGCAAGATGGTACTTGCTAAGTAACAGTCCACATAGTATCTCTAACTTTGAAGGAAAGAAGCTAAATAAGAAAAGTCACATACCTACCAACGGTCGCGTCGGCTTATAATCGTTGCTATGTTGCAGGTACCGAGCTGCGACTTAATCAACATTATTTTTATATTATCAGTAGATTAACTGATAATTTTATTAATGATTGGATTCATTCGATACCTACAACAAATTATTGATTTTTACTTTGAAAAAAAGCATACCTAGTTAAAATGTTGAAAAAACCGTTCATGCGAATCACGTTTATTATCAGATATGAGTTTGTAAACAAAAAATATGAAATTTCGCTAAAATTTGCAAGAGATATTTCGTTAGTTTAAAGTGTACCTACACCAAGTGTCATCATAATACCAGTTCCACTGTTAGGTATTCACTAATTGCAAAACGTGAGCTTTAAATTAAACTTGCTTGAAAAGCTTGGTAAACTCACGTTTTAAAATGCATTTAATATTAAACCTTCAAAATTAGTTAATATAATATATACCTACAGCTTAACTTAAAATAGGTAGGTTGGTCACAGCAGCTAAAATATTTTCAATTAAAAATAAATTTCGTGATTAGAAACAAATAAGGCGTAAGAAACAGTTTTCGTATACTTATTAAAATGACTTTTGTACCTAGGTATATAAATAAAAACAATAATACTATTTTGCATATTTTCAGTTTGCAAGCAGGAACACTGGAGCGGGCAATGATGGTGGAGCGGGACAGGGAGTCAAGGCGATAGTTGATCCTTCTCTCATGGAAAGAGCCCAACTGTTGAGCGATGATCCTAAGGTACCTATAATTATTATCATTTCCATTTTATTTGTATCACGATGCTGGTAATCAAACCTACGACCCACCCGATGGTAAGAAGTTACTGTGGTCTATACTTAGACGTGCAACACCAAGAGCAACATATATGCGCGTTTTACAAACCTATTTAGAAGAAATCTATAATCTATACCTGCTTGAAACAACCTCGACAGGTCTTGAGAGAAACTTTGATCCAATCTGTAATTTTTTAACCTCTAATATCAAGAAATGACCAGGTATGCCAGCCTGCTGCGTAGTTCTTCTCTTACACTCACAACAGCAACCGTAATGACTCCTTTTTCGTGGTCTCAATAGTCCTGTTAATAGGACCAAGAGAGAGATCTATTTCTGACTGTTCCATTAATATGTAGACTCAAAAATCTACCTCCTACGTTATGATAATACTTATCACTGCTTTATTTCAGGCTTTTGACGCCGTGTTCTTCATATCGTCACGAAGTGAGGGTGACCAAGGCGTTTATGTGATCGCAGGCTGCGAGCGCAGACCTCTGGGAATGTGCAATGGATTGTTTTACTTAGGGGTCTGTAGTTCTTAATGTATATGTTTATAAATACTTACTTAGGTTATGAAAAGCAGCCGACAAAATGTTGACAAGTGGCCGGCTTTAGCGTGCAGAGCGCTTTAGATTGTTAAATAATAAATTTAGTAGAAAATTAGGCTAATATAAGGTAATATCAATATTTGATCAAAGTAATGAACTGTTAAATAAACGCTGACGACGCGCTCTCATGGTACAACAAACCCGTAGTGATCACGCTCTATTCGAGCAGGAATAAGCCAGGGGGAATCCTATGTCTAGTTTGCGCCTTAGAAACCTTTCATTTTCATTATTATGAGGTACTTGTTGTATTTATTTTTAGATTCCTGGCAAAGGGTTGCTATGCAGCAAAAAGATTCCCGACACTGTACTTTTTGGCGCACAAATTGGCGAGTTCGGAGCCGAAGGGCTCATGATAACGCCGATCGTACCCATGGCCAAGTGGACCGTGTCTTACAAGGGACAGATGTGGTAAGTTCTTACTGTTTTGTTTTTTTGAAAAAGAATACGCCCGCACTAGGAATCTAGTTCTAGATTTTAATAATAGACATAACCTAAAATTGTCTTCAGGTACCAGAACGACCCAGACAAACTGATGGAGGTAGACTTCTTCGGCGAGTGGAATGCGACGAGCAAGCCATTCGACTTCGACACAGATCTGTACCCACCTACCGTTATCAGGTCTATAGCGAAGGAGAAGTGGAGCAGGCAATACTTCGACAGACTTAAAACGTAAGTTCTACAAACTGAGACTTATTTTATTTACACATCTCTTAAGTTTCTTAAAGTCAATTGGAGAGTTACGTGACGTAGGTATGCAGTTAAACATTCCTTCAGTTAAGAATAAGAGAAACGGGGATCTTATTCTCATCGATATCGGACACATTATAATACAGAAGAGAATCCTCCTTTTTATTTTAATATTCTTGTTTGTTCTTCTTTACAACGAAGTAACGACGATACACAATATCACAACATGATTTTTACACGAGTGTTACTCGTGTATAACTCAGACGAAACCTCTTCCCAGATTTAAATGATGAGAAGGGTATTTCAGTTCTCTACATAATTATGCAAAGCAATTTTAATTTCTGGTTCTACTGGAGCGATTACTCCAAAACCTTTTTAACTTTGTTTCTGTTTACAGAGCTCATCAGTCCCATTACGAGCAGTTTGGTACAATGAAGTGCAAGTTTAAGATCGATAACGAATCCTTCGAGTACAGTCTTTCCTCCTTCAGAGATCACAGTTTTGGTAAGATATTAGGACTCTTAACAACAGCCTTTAGAAAAGCACTTTTCATCCACCTCGAAAGGCCAACAGAACAGGGGGACGGCAAAGAAGTACATATATCGAAGTAGAGATAGAATATCGTGGTTATAGCTTGATTTTTAATAAAATAAGTAATAATAACATGTTCTTTGTCCAGGTCATAAACGCGACTGGACTCTGATGCACAGATACGCGTTCCATCACATTTTCCTGCAGAACGGCACCAATATTAGTGTTGGAGTCATCTGTCAACCCTCTACGGCTTCCGTGTAAGTTCCTTTCTTTATTACCGATAATAATTACACTAAAGAAAGTTATTTAGAGTAGGGTTTTAAAATGATCCTGAGATTTTCTGTTTTAAAATCTATAGTATCAATTCATATCAGCCAGGCAGCCCCCTGATTCTGAGCTGATTAAAGAAAAACAATACCCTTTCTGGCAGTTGGGTACAAAAAAAGATAGTTGTAGAAAAAATCTTATAAATCAGTTTTTAATTTTCTATACGGAAAACTATTTCAGAATTGTTATAAATAACGCAAAAATAGGTCGTTCTAATATGCAATTTCACAGAAGAGAGTCATTTTAGAGACCAACCTACCCTACGATCAATCACTAACATACACTGAAAGGTAAAGCTTCCTTTTTTTGATGGTGATATCGTATTTCATAGATTTGAAGCTGGCCAAATAGCGTTACCAAATGGGAAGGTGCTGCCGATAAAGTCGGTAGATTTTCATTTGTATCAGCACGGAGAAAATGGTATCCCACCACGAGATTATGGCTTCAGTTTTAAGGCAGGTGACGAGGAGTATACCGTCCAGGTATGATTATAAAGCTTTTATGTCTTTTAAGTCAGCTTCCATTATCATCAGCAGTAGTTAAGAGGTGAAGATCTCCTACTGCTTCAAAGATTTTAACTTATCAGTTCTGAAGACCAGCAGATTTCTAGCAGAAACACAATCAGTTTCATTATGACTGTAATTTATCTACTAAATTAAATAAGTAACAAGTAATTTTACCATTGCTATTTAGAACATTTTATTATTCGCTGTGGCGGAAATTAGTTGAAGCCTTTGTGCAGCAGTGGACGTCGTTGGACTGGTATGATGATGATTATTCAACTATACTTAATGGAAGAGAAATGACTTGAACCCGCGCTTCCAACCGAAAACGAATTTATGTATTACTTGTTGACTTGCTTACGTCACAGTTTCCATTAAAATCGCTGCGTTTTTTTCCACGCTCAATTTTGTAACTCAGGTAAACCAATAGATCAATACAAGGGGCCACACTTGCGGACTTAAATCGCGGCCGCATTGCCTACATTTCGAGTTGTTTCGTTTAGCGATTTTACCGCCAGCCACCTCCATACGTACGTACATAAGTTTTATCTAAATTGGTCGAATCGTTTGAGCGTGAAGGAGTAACAAACAACCAGCACACCGGACGTTTGCACGATGTTTTTCACAAATGACACGTACCAGGTTAACTTGGTGACATTTGTATTTGGTCCTCAGGTTCTAGTGGAATACGAATCCATACACTACGTATCATCAGATTGGGATGCCCGCATGTGCGAGCGGTTCTGCAAGTTCATTGTAAACCACCAGCCAGGACGAGGAGTCTCCGAGTTCCATTACAGATATAAGGATGGCAGGCCGGAGTACGTTGCCAAGAACGACCCGGAGTGGTACAGGAAAATGTGCCATAAGATTTAGGTTCTTCTTGACTAGAATAAAATAATTCCGTGATGGTTTTGGAGATTTCACTCTTGTTGATTTTATTGACCTATTTGGCCTTCTGATATCAGGCTGACTTGGAAGTGGAACCTCTTCTGTGGCTCACAATCCACGTGAAATGTCTCACTCTTATTTAAATTTTCTAATAAATACCCCCACCATACTCTACCTACTTAGTGTCTAATTTTTCTGCTAACTAGTGCTACAGAATAAATAATAGTACCATTAAGTAGTGCCTTGATTAAATTGATGATTGATTTGGTCACACCACGTAACATGATTTGGGTGGCGGATTTTAGTATTATATGGGTGTAGGTCATTAAGTAGTCTTTATAAAAATGATTCTAATATAAATACTTACAGGTCTTGCACTTCAATTTTCTACATAATATGACTGAATTCTGTATTATTGTACTTTATAATAAATAAATTTCATTTATATAAAATGCTAGTAAAATATTTTTGTTACCCATCGAGCGTCATTGATTCAAACGAGGTTACAAATGTTTAGAAATAAAGACATCTTTTTAATAAAATTAATAAGGTGCAGAAAATACCATCATCGTAGCTTGTTATAGATGGATTCTGTTTCAAAAACCGTCGCTCGCGGGGATCTTTAACAGTAAAACTCAAGCTTTTTCACAAAATAAACAAAAGTGACTGGACCATTTGGACCCTTCTAGCACCGTAACTTGGGATCCTGTATCATTCTGTATCACACCCCTGGAAAACAGTCAATCAATGATTACAAAAAGCTGTTGTAAGACTTCTGACCACCCCAATTACGGGTCATTTAATAAATAAATACATAATTTGACCATGACAAACCTTGACTTTCATTACCTTACGGTACAAACGCAATATTTATTATACATTGCTGCTTTTCTATTACAAATATCGAGTAAACATTAACGTAGTCGTCAGTGAACTTGAAACAATGTTGTGTGGAGGATGTTCCCGACCTTGGTTGCGCAGGGAACGGTCCTTAGGTCCAATTATATCTCTAATCGAATTGACTGACCACAGGTAATGGAATAATTGAACACGCGCATCCTATTTTATATACATGGGGGTAATCTTATTCTATATTACATTATTTATATACCACGACAGCAGCAAACATTCTTATAGATCGCCTATAGTAACCGGTTACCATAACTTATGGACGTCTGCATCACCAGCCCCCTGATTCTAAGCTGTCGGAAAATTTTCGGATGGAAATGTCAGTTTCAATTAAAGTTAAAAATGATAATGTTAAAGAAATAGATGGTTGTAGGAACAAATCTTAAAATAATCAGTTTTTTCTATACTATTTTCTATACAGTAGACTATTTTGTAACATTAAATAACTTAAGCCGTAAAAATACGTCGTGCTACGATTCGAAAAAGTTTACAATCCGGGAGCAATTAATCAGTCAGAATCAGGGGGCACGAGTATCACATGCATGTTGCCGACCCTTTTAAACCAACCTTCCCTCCTCTATGAACTCTTGACACTAATCACCAGTTCACACACGCTGGCCTAATGTGGCTTGATGGATCTGACATATAGTTAAGTAGTTACAATTTCTTCTAGCTGATGAGTTTTCTCATGATATTTTCCTCACCGTTACGAGATAGTAAGTCACTTCACTAGTTGATATAAATTCTACAAAGTGAAATCCACAGCCGGTCGAAAACGGACCTCATGATTTGCATGCTGGTCACCTTTATTCATTCGGTCGGCTTTAAGGTAGTGGGAAGAGAGGTACATTGCAGCGAGATTTCTTATTATCTATTTTCTTATAATATACCTACTTGCATACGAATACAATAGAGTGTTTTAACATCATCCTGTATACACGGCAGTGTTTAGGGTCCCATTAAAATGTAGGTATGGCCGCAAACGTTTGCACAATCTGGCAGTCACATTAGGTACACTCTATAGACAAGACCACAAGAATTATGCAATTTGTGAGAGTCTAACAATACTTTCTGATACAACTAAGGTAAGAATCTAATTCTAGTTTGTACTAAATATATTTATATAGCGTTTTCGATTCCCCTTTTCGACGAAATGCGCTTGTGTGTGTAATTCAAAATACGAACCTTTTTAGGCGTTTTCTGAAAGCGCCCTAAACTGTCTTCCTCACTATACCAATTTATTTACACAAATAATAAGTACCTACTAGACGTTTATTAAGTGTTAGAGGTAATACTCTACCTATTATGGGACTTAATACAGCTGGCGGTGAAATGTGGCTGTGATACACTTCTGCCTCCCATCAGGGCAAAAGACAAATGTCATATGTTATCAGGCCGCTTTTTAGCCGAATGAATCTTCAACTAATGGTATTGCAGATAAATATTTAAGAATGGATTTCGACGCCATATTAGAAGACGTAGGTCCGTTCGGCCGTTATCAGAAGCTGGTGATATATCTGATCCTACTCCCGGCTGTGATACCTTGCGGCTTCCATGCGTATGCTCAGCTGTTCATGGCAGCTAATGTGGAGCATTGGTGCAAGGTTCCAGAGCTTGATATTATATCAGATGTCAATCTTGTGAAGAACTTAAGGTGAGTGAGGGTAGAGCTGAACTCAGTATATTCTATTTTTATGTATATCAGGTTTATCAGACAATAATCTCAACGGCCTATTCAATTGCACAAAATTGAGCACGCTGTGTGGCTACTCTTATTCAGCGCTTGTCAGCCACCCTGCGAAGATCGTCACTCCACCTACTTACCTTACACTACGCTTGCCGAAACAATAGGTGAGGCCAATGTTCAGGAGTTGACTAAAACAGGCTGATGATAAATCATAATGAAATGCGTAAAACAGTCCTTTTATGACGTTGCTATATAGCAACTGATGAATATGATTATATGTAGAGCTCGATGTTACTACTGTGCATCTATATCGCGAGTAAATCGCGAGTAATAGGTAGAATATTATAACAATTCCATTTTTTTTATACGTTTTTTTTATGTTGGTACTTCTGGAAAATTCACCTCAGAATGCACTTTTCCAATCGTGTACCACTCACATAACTGCATAATTCAAGCATACCTATTCTTCGATATTCTTAGTATTCCAATGGAGATCAAGGACGGCAAACTGCATTACTCCGAATGTACCATGTACAAGCTGAACTACAGTGACATAGCTAAAAACTATCGGAGTTTAGAAGACGCCACCCCAAGGGGTACCACGTCTGAAGTCATACCGTGCACCAATGGATGGAACTTTAACAGAAATATGTATAAATCTACTGTTGTTACTGAGGTAAGATAACTTTTTAGGTACTTGTGTTTTTCATAGTGGTAGAAGAGCAATGGATTCAACTGATGGTAAGTGGTCTTTTGCTACAACGACAGAAGCAGAAGCTATGTCACTATGTTAAAACTTTCCCCAATAAAATTTAATTATACGGAGATCACTTCACTAATCACAACACCAATATATCGAGGTCTAGTTTTTGGATACTCTTTTTGTCATAAATGTGAGATAAGAAGAGTCCAAATCAACCTAGTCTGTTTTTGGATACTCTTTTTGTCATAAATGTGAGATAAGAAGAGTCCAACTCAACCTAGTCTATGCCGCTGACTGCATGTTATAGCAAAAAAGCCATTCTTCCATAATTTTAAATTGCAAAAGCTAACAATATTTTCGTTGGCAGTGGGACCTAGTTTGCAACAAAGATTTTCTCCCTACCCTCGGGCTAGTCCTCCTCGCAGTAGGAGGTATCATCGGCAACTATATCTTCGGCTACCTTCAGGACACCATTGGAAGAAAACCCTCGTTCTTCATATATCTGTTCATTGAGTGTATCTTTGGAGTAGCGACTGCATTCGCTCAAAACTATGTCATTTGGATCATCTATCGAATTGGCGTTGGGTTTACTGTTCCGGCTATTATGACGACTCCGTACGTTCTGGGTAAGTAAGAATTTGTACAGCCAGAAATTATGTGTAGTGTTAGGTAAATTAATGTAATAAATAATCTACTGTTTAAAACCAAACCCAACACATGTAACGATTGTCGAATCAGACAAAGTATTTTGGACTTTTCAATCGTATCAATCAAGTTCTTCAAAAATGGCTATATAGCGTCATCTATATCATGATAACATTATTATTATGATATCATAAGCATAGCTGAGGAAACGTAGGTAAATGACGAGTATGATATAATACAAACTTCTTTAGATGCCTTCATGAAAAGTGTGATGATGATTATGATGATTGACTGTTTTCAAATAATATATATTTATATCTTGCAGCAATTGAACTGGTCGGTCCAAAATGTAGAACACTATGCACTATCCTCTCAAATATCGCGTACTCCACGGGCCTGATATTACTCGCTGGTGTGTTCTACTTGGTGAGAGACTGGCGACACTTAGCTCTAGCCACTACGTTGCCGTTTGTGTGCTTCTTTCTGTACTTGTGGCCGATGCCTGAGAGCCCGCGGTGGCTCCTTGCGAGAGGACAGTTTGAAAAAGCTGAAGTTATCTTGAAAAATATGGCCAGGTAATAAATCAATTGATTGTGTATTATGTGTCCATGAGTCTGATTTGATTCATTAGTCAGTTTTAATCGTTGTTTTATTAAATTATTTTACGGCAATTCAAGAGTTTTCATTTTCAGAATCAACGGCAAATCTTTGCCCGCAAACTACATGGTACAGTTACACCGCAAATATGAAACTGACAAACAAAACCAAGACATTGAAAAAGCAAAATCCAGAAAGTATGGTATCTCGGATCTCTTCAGAACACCAAACTTGAGAAAGAAAACTATCATTATAACATTTATTTGGTTCACTAACACAAGTGTATACGTCGGTCTGTCGTACTATGCACCAGTTTTAGGTGGAGACGAATTCCTGAACTTTTTTTTAGCTGGTATAGTGGAACTGCCCACTTATCTGTTCCTTTGGCCTTCAATGGAGAGACTTGGACGAAGGTGGACCCTGTGTATGAGTATGGTTGTTGGTGGTGTGGCCTGTTTGACGACATTCTTGGTGCAGCACGGTTAGTAGATACTTTAATTATTTATTTGTTTTGTTAAAGAAACACCCGCAGTAAGGAACAAGCCCTGTGTGACGGGGGACTTTATAAATATACAATTGACGGACACGTACACCCAGACTCGAAATAAATATCACACAAATATTTGTTTAAGGAATCGAACCCACGTCACTCGGCAGCGGACGTTGTTAGTGGCGAGGCGACCGCCTTAACCACTACACCATGGTGACAGTCATTCAGTTAGTTGCTTGTCTTTGGACTTGTGGACCGTTGAGTTTTTGCAACATGAGCTTTCGTTAGGGGCTATTTAGCTATCAGCCTACTAAAATAAAATTAATACATAAAATCTAAATCTATTGTGTATTCTAGATCTATAGGTAATTATATGTTTGTAAAGTTCCCCGTGACACAAAGCTAGTAGATTTTTTTAGACAACAAAAAGTCCGCACTCCCAGTGCGGAGTACGAGCCTTTGTCTAATAAATATATATTGACATTTTCAGAAACTTACGTAACACTGGCGCTATATTGTGTTGGCAAGATGGGGATATCTTCTTCGTTCGTAGTTCTACCACTAATGGCTTCAGAGTTGTACCCAACGGTCGTCCGAGGTCTGGGCATGAGCCTCAGCTCTGTACTGGGCATGCTGGGACCTATATTTATACCTCTTGTAAATTACTTGGTAAGTTAATGCTCATGCTCAACAGAAGGTAGTAGTAACCATCTTCTGTTAAGTTCTCACACACGTACAACGAATATTTTTAAATTCATTTAGTAAGTGTTTGTAGTTTTGTAATCTTCTGCAACACATGATTTGTTCCTCAGTTTAATTTTTTTTTAAATGAGCTTCTGTATCTTTCATGTTTTATAATTATTTACCTAATTTCAGGGTTCTGATATTATGGTCCTCCCATTAATAATTATGGGAGCCTTACTAGTAGCAGGAGGTATAGCCAGTTTACTTCTACCCGAAACTCTGAATCAAAAACTTCCGCAAACTTTGGAGGATGGCGAAAAAATGGGATTAGATACTGATTTCTGCTGCAGTCCTCCTGTGAAAGAATCTCAGACAACTATCAAACAAGAAGGAAAAGATGGTTCTTTAGAAACAAATCATTCTACCTCCTGTAATGCTTTATGTTCATGTCAAATGGTTAATGTATCCCTTGTAGATAATATAGCTACAGTGATTGAGAGAGATAGTGAAAAAGTCGACTTTATTTTAGTTAAATAATATTTGTGTAATTAAAGTAAACTGTGTTGAATATAATATAATAAAAAGCTTTAAAACTTGTTTTTCTATGATATCTTATTTTAAACTTACAACAAAATTCTTTACGTACTAATAGCTATAGATTCCCTTTTTATACCTACGTATAATATCTACTTAATTCTATCTTCCAAATATCACATAAAGTATTTTAATATTATTAATTATAAATAAATAATTTATGAGAAAGTTCAGCAAAAATCCTAAAACCAACTATCCAAACAAAATCATAGACGATCGAAAAATGATCGAAATAATGTCTATGTTATTATCAGCTGTCAGGCTGTCACATAGGTAAATCAGATTTTTTAAGTGCGGCATTTTAACTATAAAATAAATATTTATTCTAATGAAATAATACATTTTATTACTAAACAATGGCATTATCATTCTTGCGAGGTAACGTGATTACCCGAAATGTGTCGCGACAGCTCTACCAAAATAAACGCAATAATGGTTATGTTGTTCTGTAAGTAACCATTTATTTTTCGTTATTATTATTATTCTTCAATATATTAGCACGAGAAGACTTTTATTAAATACTTGAATAATAAAAATTAACGAATATATCAAATTTTGTCTTTAAATTTTTATTGAAGTTTTATATTTTGCTCGATCACAAAAATCAGAGTAGGCATTATAGATTTATTTTACGTAACATTGAGTAATATCCGAGAAAAATACCCTTCGATAGCCACACTATAGTAAAAATTACGTTTTTTCCCCAAATTAAATATAGTACTTAAACCTATCTATATAACTTTTTCTTATTTTCACTTTGCAGTATACCAGAAATAGGCGAGGATGCTGAAAATACCTTACTCTCAGACAATGGCTTACCGGAGTTCAGTGATATATCAATAGAAAAATGCATTGCAACCATCAGCAAGCAAAGCATGGAATATGAAAATGGTGTACACCAAATTGAACAAGCATCGGTCAACAGTAAAAATGCTTTTACAGATGTATTTAAGCCTCTGGAGAAATTAGACTCACAGTTAGAGCTGACATGGGGCATGGCTAAGACACTGTACTTAGGTAACAGTTCTCTTATGCCAACAAAATCATATATTCAATTACATGAAAGAGCCCATCAAGCTCGGGCTACGAAATTCAATAGCGTTCCTATATTCCAAGCTGCCTTCACTGAAAGAAATCGTCTTAAGAAACTAACAGATGAAGAACAGAGACTTTTAGACAAATATATCTTAGAAGGTAAATTAAATGGATTAGACATCAAGGGAATTAAACGAGAAAGATTGAATAATGTCCTGTCAGGCTTACAGAAGGAGAGGCAAATGTTTAGAGACAAAGTTAACATTGCAAACAAGATTTTCACAAGTACTCTCAAAGATAAGAACTTAATGAGAGAATTCCCAGCACCTCTTGTCCAAGACATGGCTATAGGTGTTGACCCTGACAAAGGCCCCTGGAAAGTCACCTTACAACCTCACATTTATGAACCGTTCATGCAATACTGTCCAGACAGAGATTTACGTTGGAACTCTTGGCAGGCGTATGTTCAAAGGTGTTCAGGATATATGAATAAAGAAATTGAAACGGCTTCTAATTTGGAGAACATTAGAAGCCTAAGGAGGGAGCAGGCATCTATATTGGGCTACGAGACTTATGTGGACATGAGTATGGAAACGAAAATGGCTGGGTCTATTGATAATGTTTACAATATTTTGGATAGTTTACTAGAAAGTGCGAGGTCAATGCAAGACGCTGAGATAGAACTACTCCAAAGGTATGCACAGGAAAGGGGCTTTGACAGCAAGTTGGAGCACTGGGACATACCATACTGGCAGAGGAAGCAAAAGTGGTCCCTGTATGGTTTTGATGAAGACAAAATTCGTGAATATTTCCCTCTACCCAAAGTGATTAATAATCTTTTCAGCCTGTGCAATGATTTGTTCAACATTCAGATTGTGGAAAAGCCAGGTGCACAGACATGGCACAAAGACGTCAAATTCTATGATATTTATGATGAGTCTAGCACTGATCCCATAGCCAATTTCTATTTAGATCCTTATGCACGCCAAGATGAGAAGATTCGCATTTACGATGATGCAGGCTGGCATATTGCCATTCGTAATAAATGCACATCAACCGAGACCACTCCTTTATCTGCGTTAATTTTCAATTTCCAACCTCCAAGTGATGGCCGACCATCTTTGTTATCATTCAATGATGTTGCTATCTTGTTCCAACGGTTTGGACACTCACTTCGTCATTTGTTGACTAAAGCTAATTATTCTGAAGTTGCTGGGCTCTCTAATGTGGAATGGGATTCTGCTGAAGTATGTGGTCAAGTTATGATTCATTGGCTTTATGATGCACATACTATAAGATCAGTCAGCGGACACTACAACACAAAAGAACCACTGTCCGATGAAATTGTTAAAAATCTTCAGAATATAAGAGAACACATGTCGGGATATAATCTATGTAAGGAACTGTACCTGTCTAAACTAGATTTAGAACTACACTCGAAAAAGACTTTCTGGAGAGATATTGTTAGAGAAATGTGGCCGAAATATCATGCGTTACCATTCGATAAATATGACTCGCATCCTCTATCATTCACTAAAATATTCTCTGAAGAGTGGGGGGCAGCATACTACTGTCGTCTCTGGTCGAAGATGATTGCCGCCGATATTTATAGTGCATTTGAAGAAGCGAAACATGGAGACCAGGAAATACAGTCTGTCGGCAAGAGATACAGGGACACTTTCTTGGCAGTAGGAGGAAGTTGTCATCCCAGTGAGGTGTTCAGGCGATTCCGCGGCAGAGATCCTTCCCCGCATGCTCTGCTTAAGAACCTTGGATTGCCCAAAAAAGTCATAGAAGAATGATGATTCATTTAATATGTATTATAATTATACTCCTAATATTATAATGTTTCTGTTGTGATATGTATTTTATATTGTCCATGTTATGTAGTCATTTAGTCGCCATTTAGAATAATTTATTTAAACTCAATAGAATTATGTTTAAAAATATTTAATGAATAAAACACAATTCATTGTTTTTTAACATCAATGTATTGTCAAACAAATTCATACAATACTAAATATTATCTCAAGCGTTTGCTCTTTTGCCTTGTAATGCCGGGGAACCAGTTACAGAGTTAAATTAAAAAAATAACATAATGCACAAATAATAATTACGTACAGCAGTCAGCAGTTAAAATGATTCGGACGTCAAGGTACAAACCTTGACGTCGAGTCGCCGCGCACTGCTACGCCTAGGTGCTCGACGAACTACTTGTTTATACAACGAAATTATACATAATTTAAGATTGCGATTAAAAAATTCTAGCTAATGCCGCCACTTCGATTGTGAGGAAAATACAGTATAAGTATGTATAAATAAAAACGGAAGTTTTCGAAGTAGACGTGGCGGGTGGGACGCGAAGACAAGGTACAAAATCGTAAAAAAAAACAAATTCAGTATGTGATTAGTTTTTCGATGAATTAACCAGCTGTTTAAAGAGTTACACGGACACGTTGGACGTGTTCGGCAGAATTCCTAATAGAGCATCATCTAAATCTCAACATTTCTATAAAATTCCTGATTAGCCTTTGATAGGTAGTCAATTTTTTTATACAGTATACCTACTAGGGATAAAATAATAATACATAATTTAATCAGAATCAGGATTTTGTTCCCAAGCTCTTTCCATATCGTAAATATCTTTCTTAATTGTCTCGTCATCCGGTAAGAGTTTTTGTGCCGCCTTCATTTCGTCTATAGCCTTGCTTAGATGACCTAGGCGGGCCAATCCAGCTGCACGTCTCGCAGTACATTTGGCTCGGCTACGTCGGTTGCTCTCACAACACGGTCTCATTAGATCTAAGGCGGTGGAGCAGTCTTGAATCTGAAAATACGTAATTTTGGAGTCTAATGTGAACCATTTTGGAAATTGTACTGTTGCTGGAGATACCAATCTTGCAATCTCAAAAAATGGGTATAGAATAATAATTAAACATCCGAAGAAAATCAAGAGTTAATCACTCGTACGCCAGCCTGCATGCATGCACCCTACAAGTAGTATATAGATAGATAGGTGCCTGCCTGGTGCATGTAGGTACACAATCAGACACAATGTATTAGGTACCAGCCCTGTCTCCAGTTTTTACTATCGAGAGCATTCGCTATACATCCAATATTTAGAGTAATACGTACGAGTAATACCTTAGTGTTTATTCACCTATTGAAGATGCTGTAGGCCTTTGCAACATTAATTAGTTTCAACTTTCAATAAAACTGATAACTTACACACTTATTAAAATTTCCCAGCGCGAAATGTGTAGCAGATCTATTAGCGTAAAGACTAGGCAATTTGTCAGACAAAGTGATGCCGTGGCTGTAAGCGCTGATGGCACCCAAAAAGTTTCCATTGCGGAAGAATTCATCGCCCTTGTTCTTGCACCATTGAGGATCTTGCTCCTCCGGCCGAAGATCTTCAGACACAAACCCTTTGAAAATAATTAAAATTAATGTAGTTTGAGAAACCGTTGACAAAGGAGTTTTAAGGTGGGCAATAAGGACTAATGCCTGCACACACCTTGAAGTATCCTTCACAAACACTTGACTTGTGCTAGTATACTTGAAGATGTTTGGCGGGAAATAAGATATGGACAAATAGACTTCAATAGTAGTGAGCTAAGTGATACTAGGTACTGAGTACTGACAGAGTCTATGTAAGTAGATTGTACATACCATATATCGTGAGACCTACCTGTTGCCCGCCTTGCCAAAGTAATATTTTTTAGCCATGCCTGTTCTTCTTCATGACTGGACTCCCTGCTGGGTGTAGGAAATGTTCTCGGTGTGTGAGTAATTTCCAACTGTGCCATCTCCCTCAATCTCGGTAAAACTCTTTTAGCAACCTCTTTTTTCTTAGTTTCAACATATTCAGACTTTACGGGTGTTTTAACTGGTTTCTTATTAGTTGGTTTTTTATATGGAGTCTTTACTTTATCAGTACCTTTATTGCCATTTTCTTTTGGTCCTGTTTCGGATGGCAAGTTTTTATTATTGTCATCTTTCTGCCCCTCGTCATCTGACGGGGGTAGTTCAGTAATCTCGACGCCATTTTGTTCACGTTGTAGACCATAAACTATACTTTTATGTTGGGGAGGCATTACTCGTATAGCTGTATTTTCTTGAGTGCTGTTATCTTGATTAACTCTCCATTCTTCTAAGGCTCCCATAGCTTCGTTTCGTGCAGCGTCACGCCTGGAGTCCATCAAGTTATGCTGCTCTGAATCTATAGCCATTGCCTGTTGAACAGTATACCTGTCTAACTGACTCTTTTTAATTCTCTTATCCTCAGACTTTTGCTTAGCTTCCTCTTGACATTTTTCCATAACTTCATCTCTTATTTTTCTTTTCTCTTCTTTAGTCAACTCTTTTTCTAAAGTCTCCCATTCAAATTCTTCTCTCTTCACTAAATCTAGAATTACCATGTAATCTTGTACAAGACACTTGCTTGTTTTAATATCTACATCATGTAATAAAAACACCTCAAACAGAAAGGGGCTAAAGTGTGCCTTAATGTATTTGTCAGTTGGAAATAAGTCTACTTTTTCATGATACCCTGGATTCAACGGGATCCTTATATGCACAACATTATTAGTCTGTGACCAAGTATAATCTTTTACTAATATAGGCATTTTATTTACTATTTTTATGCAATCAAAATTGATATTTGATTAATAATGTACCACTAAAATAATATTTGAGTTGCTATGGAAACAGTTTACTAAGTGGTGTGGTTTAAAAAGTGCGCCTTTTCTACGTTCCTTTACACACAGCAGGTCAGTGGCACGCAGACATAAAAATATTGTATAGGTAATGTAATGTATGGTTATTTTTTTTTCAACTGGTATGTTGTACCTATTTACGAAGTTAATTTTAACTTTGTGTTTGCGTCTTATCATCAAATACATTCTCCACTTCAACTACTATTTAGATAACTAATGTAAATATATTTTGTGAAGATTGCTAAAGTGATAAGAGTGAAGTCGGAGCGTTATTATTTCTACTGTGAGATCTATCGTAGTAACTTTGCATTTTACACATTCAACTCAAAAATACAAAATGACTTCTAAGGTGCAAACCGGTAAGTATTGTATCAATTTTGTAGCATTATATAAATTTGTATAAAATATAATTTACATAATAATTATCAGCTATTAACGTGTTTCTGAAGTTCTGTACTGAATATGAAAAAAGGTCAAGGGGAACGCAAAAACATGAAGATGGAGATTTTATAGAAATGATTTTGATGGGTTTTGATTAATTTTCTTGCTTAAGTAGGTAATATTATCTTGAATGTTTCGATAGTTAGTTCGTTGTATTTACCTAATTATAATAGCGTAATGGTACAGTGGTTAAACCTTAAACTAGCTCTACTACGGATTTCACAGGTTCGAATTTTAAATCGGTAATAAAAGATAATTTTGCTGTGAAAAAATGAGCAGCACTACTTTAAAATTAACTATTTGGTATTTTTTTTTCAGTATTGGGAGATGTAATTCCAACAGTCCTTGGACGTACTCTCACTCACGAGCATCTGTCAATGGACTTCTCCCACTTTTACTCCGAGCCGCCGAAGCAACTAGCTGAGAAGTTTGAACGAGTACCGTACACTTTGGACAATATTGGCTACATCAGACAATACCCTTATAGCTCACCTTACAATCTGCTGTTAGATGATAGCGATGCAAATACTGCTGTATTAGAAGACTTGGTGGCATACAAAAAGTATGGTGGAGGTAAGTATACGGGTGAACCGAGAATTGAGGGTAGCTAATAAAGAGGCCGTCGTCCCGCATCGTAATTTCTTTTCGAATCTAAGAATTAAGTGGCAACAGGCGGACCGTACGTCAGTTTGCCAACGTCGTGGTATAAAAAAAAAAGTGTATTACGGCTTATGTTATTAATTTGTAGTAAATAGGCTATCGTTAACTAAAATTTTATGTAGCTAAATTGACGTATTCGTACGGAATTTACCAATAGTTCAGAATTTCAATATATATAAATGTACTCTGTGGTTCAGAATCGCGGCCTAGTGATGGTGTAACCAACATCTGCATGTGCACTGAACCGCATAAAACGGTCATTTTAGGCGAAAATAGCGTGTCATACACTCAATTATATCCTTACTCATATTACATATATGAAACCGATATGCGTCAGAGGCGTATCTGGCGTGTCACACGACACGTTATGACACAGTGATACGTTTCCGACTTTACCAGAGCGTGATTGAGAACCAGAGAGAGAATTGATTCCGTCTGCAAAACAAAGCCTGTTACGTCTATGTAAAAAAATTCCAGGTACAATAGTGGAAAACACAACGGAAGGTATTAAAAGAAACGTGAACTTCTACAAACGTTTGTCTGAAGCCAGCGGTGTTCACATAGTGGCTGGTACAGGCCATTACATAGCCGACACGCAGAGTGACAAGTCCTTACTACTAACCTCCGAGGATATCTACAATCACATGCTGAAAGAGATCACTGAAGGGTGTGTGGAAGCGCCAGAAATTAAGGCTGGAGTTATGGGAGAGATTGGCAGTGTTTGGCCTTTGAGAGGTAAAGTACCGTAGGGATCTATCTAGAAATCCTACTAATATTATAAATATGAAAGTTTGGATGGCCATCGGATGGATGTAGGGAAGGGCCGAAAGGATTATATAATATACGATTTTGGAGAGATTGAACTCCCAACTCCTCTCCCTGGCTACGCCCATTCTTACAATACATCTACGAAACATAAAATAAATGAAAATAAAATTCAAGTTTTCTTCGGCTTGTATTTACTTAATTAATTTAATTTCCTCTATTGTCTTTAGACTTTGAACGCAAAGCGATAGTTGCAGCAGGTGAACTGCAGCCACAGCTGAAGTGTGGTGTGAGTTTCCATCCTCACAGGATTCCCGACGCGCCATTTGAGATCATTCGTCTATATCTGGAGGCAGGGGGCTCAGCAGACAAGGTCGTCATGTCGCATTTAGATCGTAAGTTTGTTTAGATCGTTAACCTTTTCCAGGATTCCGTACCCCAGAAGGAAAATATCTAACCTTTGATATGAAGCACGAGAGAAGACTCAGTAGCTAGGGAGTCTACGGATAAAAGACCGTTATGTAGTCTATCATAGTACTAAACTTGTAGCTCTATAGACGTATCGTTAAATGCACATGAAAGCAATACGAACATTTTTTTGACAGTCTGTTTGTTCCATTTAATCTCCGAAATGGCCGGACCGATTTCGACGAGATTTCACTGGCATATATTCTAAGACCTGGAGAAGGAAATAGACTATTTACTGAACGATCATACGAGCAAAGCCGCGGGCGGAAGCTAGACGAAAAATAAATCACTTTCTACTTAGGTACACTACTACAAGACGACAAACTACTAGAGTTTGCTGAACTCGGCACATATTGTCAGTACGACCTGTTCGGTGTTGAAGTGTCGTACTACCAGCTGAACGAGCCCACGGATATGCCCAGCGATGCCCAGCGAATGGACAAGATTGCCCTGCTGGTGAAAGATGGCAGGGAAGACAAGATACTTGTGTCTCATGATATACATACGAAACATAGGCTGGTAAGATATAAAAGTTCTAGGTATTACTAAAATTGAATAAATTAACCCTTTGAACGCCAGAGGCGTCTATAAACGTAAAATGAAAAATGTGCTCAACACGCCAATGACGGCATGGCACGTCAAAAATGTACTGTATTTTAAAAACTTGGCGCACAAGGCACGGCGATACCGATTTGACGTGGCGCTCAAAAGGTTAATACAGTGTGCACTTTTAGTCCTTGATGATTGTAGAAAAAAACTCATATAAATAGTACCTACGTAATCACTTTTTAAAAAACCAATTGATACGTAAATAAAAATATTTTCTGCTAATAAAATATTGTACCGCACCAAAAAAAAAAAATCTAATCGTTCGCTGTGGCGGAAATTAGGTGAGGCCTATGTTCACAACAACAACATCATTGGGATGATATGATGATGATGAATAAAATATTGAAACCGTAAATACACCTCACTATTAGATTTGTAAACTTTATTTTCTGATGTGGTAACTTTGCTTTGATATATATATTTGATTTTGATAGCGATGGTGGCTGAATGGATAAGAGACCGGCGTGCTAAACATGCGGTCCGAGTTCGATTCCGACCAGCAGTACCAATGTGGATTTCACTTTGTGGAATTTATATGTACTAGTCATATGACTTACCATCTGCTAACGGTGAAGGAAAACATCGTGACGAAACCCACATACCCTAGGAGAAATTCTAAGTGTATGTCTGATCCACCAACCCGCATTAGGCCAGCGTGTGTGGATTATGGCCTAAAAACCCTCTCAGCTCTCTAGATAGAGGAGAGGAGACCCGAGCCCAGCAGTGGGACTGTAATGGGTTGCTGATGATGAACTTTGCGACAGTTCAGAATCAGAGCCCAAACATAGCTGGCGAATTGGGGCGTGATGCATCTGCCTACATGCTAGGGAAAATGTATGATGAAACAAAATGGGGTGCAGCATTTATCGGTCACCCTGCACCATAAATATTTTTAGGGGTCTGACGTCATCCTGTAACTATTTATTTATATTTCAGATTCGTTTCGGCGGCCACGGATATTCTCACATTATAAACAACGTGTTGCCAAAGTTAAATAAAGTCAAAGGAATATCTAAGGAGGTTATAGACAAGATTACTATTGAAAACCCCGCGAAATGGTTGGAGATCAAAAATTAATTGTGATATTTGATTTTATTACAATAATTATTTAGGTAAATATTAAATAAAGAATATATATTTTTAATTATAAAATTATTTAGTTAGGTACAGTTTTAAAAATAATAATAATATTTTGCCACATTCACACACAGCGCCATCTAGTCCCAAATTAAGCAATTATATTTGCTTGTGTTATGGGTACTAAACAAGTGATATACTTACTACTTATACACATTTTTTTTGTAAATAAATACATATTATAGATAAATTATACCCAGACACAACAAACAATCGTGCTCATCACACAAAGATTTGTCCTAGGTGGGGATCGAACCCACGACCACGACTGGCCTGTTAGTGACCCTGACTGCTAAGCCGGACTTAGCTAACAGTCACTAACAGGCCAGTCATCAGAATTTTAACTAAAATTATTCACAATAAACTATTTACCAGAGATGTGCCGACTATCCGGCCACTATCGTAGTCGGCGACTATTTTAAGCTACCATCCCTGCGTGATATGAGCTATCTTGCATTCCCGTGGCGCATTGGTCAAAATAATACGAAATAAAAAGCCCATATAATAAAATACATTATTTTATTTACAATACAATAAGTAACTGCGGTAGTTCATTCTCAGAAAAAACATTAAATAACAGTTTTGACAGACGATACATATTTCTTTAATTGAATACCTATTTAACAAACTTTAACGTGTTTGGTTTAGACTTTAGGGAATTCGAAGACTGGAGATTGTTGTGGTCTCATTTTTGTGGATTTTATGCTTTTTGGATCCATCCAACTAATAATATAAATGGTTTGGATGGATGGATATTCAATCATTGTTATTTAGCACACAGATAGATTCGCTTTTGCTTTGATGGCCACATGTCAAAATTGAGACCACTAAAAGGGTTATTACACTACACGATATTCAGCATAATAATGTCTTAAGGGTGCGTTTCCACAAATGAAGCGATTCTATTGGTTCGTAATAAACGCGGGATGATGGCTGAATGGATAAGGGACCAGCGTGCAAATCACGCGGGCCGAGTTCGATCCCGACCGGCAGTACCAATGTAGATTTCACTTTGTGGAATTTATATGTACTAGTCAAATGACTTACCATCTTCTAACGGTGAAGGAAAACTTCGTGAGGAAACCCACATACCCTAGAAGAAATTTTATGAGTATGTCTGATCCACAAACCGCACTAGGCCAGCGTGAGTGGATTATGGCTTAAACCCTCTCAGCTCTCTAGTTAGAGGAGAGGAGACCCGAGCCCAGCAGTGGGACTTAATGAGTTGCTGATGATGATGATGATGATGATAATAAACATACCATCCTCGCACATCTCTGGTGAAAACGCAGCCTAAGGGTTGGAACACATCTAGATGCACGGAATCTCTCTTTCTTACGTCTCTATCCCTTTCTATCGCTTAGAACCGTGAAAAAGCGAACGGGAATGCGACCGCACGCGGCAAAATCGACAAGGCGCTCGGCTCTCTCTCTATCTCTATCTCGCTCTAGTGTAAGTATCGGTTCTAAGTAACAGAAAAGGAAAGACACATAGTAAAGAACGAGCCTATGTCTTCGAAATCCCTAAAATACCTGATAATTCTGACATAGTTTGTATATAAATATATATTTTCTTTTAAACGTGTCAATTTACTAATATCAAGCGTAATTATTTTAATCACTCGGGTTTACGTTGTATTTTATTAATTATTCTAACTATAACTGGGACAATGATCTTGAAATTATGACGTTAGAAGGGCCAATTAACGTTAAGTATATCATGACGTACGATTAATTAGCCAATCAGAGCATTGCACAGAAAGTGAGTTAGCCAATCACAATTGTTTCTGTGTTACATAGGATTTATATTTAAATCAAGAACGATGTCCCAATTTCTCGTGTCGGTTTATAACGTTAGTAGATAATATCAAATAAAAAAAATGAGAACAGTCCACAATTAATTGCTGAGCATGGCTTTACCGAAACCTATTTTAAATTAGTAATTAAACTTTTTCTATCCATATTTCAATATATATTATAATTTTTGAAAATAGAAATGGGAGTAGGTAAATACCCTCTGCATTTATACCCATTTCTATTTTCAAAAATTCCAGACTACTAATCGGTGGCACTCTACAATACGACAATGTTTTTGGATAATCTGATACCGCCACGACACGTTTGTCAGATTACCGCAGGTCTAACCCATATTCAGCAATCAAATCCTACATGATAATTATAATGAAATGATGAACAAAAACAATCTACCCTAGTCTTCTAAGTCGAGGTTCTGTAGTTCCTCGTCTAAGTCCTCGTCGAGGAAGAGGTTCTCGTTGATGGGCACATCCCCCGCCTGCTCCTGGGAGGGAGAGGATTCTTTGGAGCCGTTGCTTGAGGAACCTCTCGTACCGTTCTCTAGACCATGGCTTAGTTGTTGGAGCCTGTCTTCTGTTGCTTTAGTGCCTGTGTCGTCCACCTGAAGAGAGATTTTATTAAATTGTTAGTTTATTTTTTCTGTACTACCCGTGCGATTGTAGTTACCACATTTAATTTAATATCAAATATACTTTTCGCTAGGATTTCTAAGAAATAGGTAATGTAATATGTATGTATATATATTTTTTTTTTATTTAAAACTTTATGCACATTAATGGTACAATGGTGGGCTTAATGCCAAAGGCATTGTCTACCTGCCAACCTTAGGGTGATGCAGAGAAGAACATGGTAGGTGCAAAATTAAAAGAAGAATAGTGATTTGACTAAGTACATAAGTTAAATACAATATATAAGTAGTAACATAGAATAAAAATAATATATAATAAATAGTTACTTAATATATCAAGATTTAGTATGTTGTTATGTTAACATTGTGTTTTTTGTTTGTTGTTAACTTTAATTTTTTTAGCTAGTTAGCTTTTAGGAGTGTGATGGTGGCTGAATAGATAAGGGACCGGCGTGCAAATCACGCGGTCCGAGTTCTATGTCGACTGGCAGTACCAATGTGGATTCCACTTTGTAGAATTTCTATATACCTACTAGTCAAGTGATGAAGTGACTTACCATCTCTTAACGGTGAAGGAAAACATCGTGAGGAAACTGACATACCCTAGAAGAGATTCTATGAGTATGTCTGTCTGATCCACAAACCCGCACTAGGCCAGCGTGAGTGGATTATGGCCTAAACCCTCTCAGTTCTCTAGTTAGAGGAGAGGAGACCCGAGCCCAGCAGTGGGATTAATGGGTTGCTGATGATAGCTTTTAAATAGCTTTAATTATTAAAATTTGTATGCCTATCTGTTGGTAGAATGTAGCGATCTAATTTAAGAAGCCAAGATCAAAAATTTAAATTTTACCTACATTGACAAATAAAATAAATATTTCTGTTTCACACTTTGTGTGGATATCGATACATTATATAAATTTAATAATATTAAATAATATTATATAAATTTTAGTCAATAGTCTGCGCAACCACCATATTTCTGAGATTTTTTATATTTATTTCAACAACTTATAAAAATATCAAATTTTGTATAATTTTTATCCAGAACCCCTCTGCAAATTAGAGATTACAATATTAGCTAGTAAGAACAATAAAGGGCACAACAGACGGCGCTATAATATAATTAACATGACTCATATTAAGGTATATTTTCATAATTAACATATAAAAACAGTATCACATACCTCAGAAGCTTCCATTCCTATAAGTTCGAACTGCACCTCCCTATACTCAGTCATGTCGTCCTCGGCGCCGTAAGTAGCGAGGTCCACGGCCTCGTCGTCCTCCTCGTCCGCGTCAGCCGCCAGCGCCGGGTCGAACGAGAACATCTCGCGTCCGGACAAGCCCACTGCGCGACCTGCCTTGTAGTCACTGCGACGCTGTTCATCTGCTTTCACTAACTGTTCCTGTAAGATAGACATAGAATTAATATAAGTTATGTATCAATCCACCTAACAATAACAGAGGGCCAAGTCTGCTAACACAATCGTAAGCCAATGGTCTCATTCGACAGCTGTGATTGTTTAACTAAGTAAATCGCGTCATATTGCTGGCCTGTGATTGGTCCATCGGTTTGCTAGCGACGTGTGTAAATTTTATTAGCAGAAACCACCACTTGAAAGAGTGGCAGCTTTTCCAGTAGGCTAACATCATCAATATGTATTATATTGTTAATATCTAATGTATATACCTGTTTCTCCTTAATCTTCTTCTTTTTCCATGCCAAGAATGTTTCCAGCGTGATCTTAGTCTGGTTAGATCCTAGTGCTGCCCTCTCTCTCTCAATCAGGTCTACCAGAGAGATCTCATTCTTTTTGTCTTCCATTTTCTTCTTGTCACGTTTCAGAACGAAGCCAGCTGGTAACGCATGCCTATATATACATTTGGTACCAGCCGGACATTCCCAGAACCAACCATATTTAGATTTCTCTACAGCTTCCAAGAAGTGTTTGCATATCTGAAATTGTATTTTTGGTGTAAAAATATTTATTGTATTTATGTTGTAAAACTATTAGTAAAACACTGATGTAGCTGTCTTGGAAACATACAAATTTTTCCAAGAAAGCTCCGACAACATTATCACCATCTGATGGGATTTAGAGACAACTGTACTGTCATTATTATGGGCAGAGAGAAGATTGGTAACTACTATTTTTTTTTTCACTAGAATGTATAATAATTTTAAAATGTTTGAATATTTCAACTGTTAAGTCTTCCGAATGTCATAGCAGTACTTACAATGTCAGTAGAAGGTCTCTGCTTGTTCCCTTCCCCGTGCTTCTTCTCCACCACTTCTTTAAGCTTATCTTCATCCCAGTTATCCATAGTATCCTCATCATCACGCATGTCCACATATAGAGAACGCTTTTCTGCCTGTAAATTACCAAGTTTGGTTAATACCATTAATATGGAGAGATTTTTGCATTTTATATATTTTATATTAGGCTATTTAAAATACCATCATGGGAGCCATATTGCCTTCGCCCATTATAAATTTCTAGTAGTGTTGAATTTGTATATATTTCAACCAACGTTAAATGTTAAATCCCTGTCCATTCAATAAGGTGTATCCTTACCTTCCTTTCAATAGTCAAGTCATGGGAGAATTTGCACTTGTCTCCCTTTGTACACTGGCCCTGCTTGAAGAATGCACACACAACAGACTTAGGATCCGTACCTTGAAACAAATCACACCATAATATTAACAGTTTTCTTAATAATTTTATAGAAAGTTGTACAATGAAACATCACAAATATTATAACAGTAGAATTTGATATAATGATTCTCAAGAGACCTGCGATGTTTGGTTATATCAACGGGCTGGGCTGGGATTTCATATATATATAGTTTACCTTTTTCTACTTTCTGTGTCTGCACGGGCTTAAACAACGCTAACATTTCCTTCTGTTCCTTCATCTTGAGTTCCTTCTCCTTCTTCTTGTCATCCATAGGCTTGGCAGGGTGAATCCCTCCACTCTTCACCTGCTTCTCTACTTGTTGGATAAACTTCTGTTGCTTTGCTCCCTTCTTATTCTTCAGACCGAAGGTCTTATCCTATATAGGGAAAGGGGTACTTAATTATGACTTTTTAACCTTTAGAACACCTACGTCTACTATACTCGACAAGCATAGGTGTGCCCTGAGTGCCAAGTGCTGGTTTGACATGTCTGGTCTAGTAGGTATATGTTAACTTACTAGACATATTAGCAGTGTATAAAGAATTGCCATAACCAAATTACCAAACAGAGAAGATAGTAGGCAACTGTCAAGCAGTTGCTATGGAAGTAAAAGTATCTAATAAATACATCGCAAAACATAGTGTTTTAGAGACAGGGGATGATGCTCAAACGCCTAAATTAGTCGTGTCCTAGTTCAATCTGGCTAGGTCAGAATGATCATTGTACCAGAAAGTAGTTGTCTTCCGCTATACAGAGTAAGAAGAATAGTGAATAATCACCTCAATGACTTTCTCTTTTTTCTTCTGCTCTGTCTTCTTACTGGCACCGCCAGCACCACCAGGAGCGCTTGTTTTCTTGGGAGGCATGGTTATGTTATTTCTAGAATCTCTAAATTAAAATTACACCCCCACTATCCTTTAATCTAGACTTTTTACGTAAAGTACGCCAGATTAGAAGAATTTTAATTCTGTTCTATTACAATAAAGAAGTATTTTCTAAAAAATAAATATCTTCCACGGTGCACCGCACTCAAGCAATTCAAAGGATATTGCGTTGCAGATCCGGACCAGTTGTGTCAATCAAAGTAACTTTGTAACACAGCTTGATATCCTTGTTACACTTCGATATTTTGTATATCACTATCCTTGTCTAATACTAAATTACGTTACTAAAGCAAACTGCACACATGAAACGCTCTTGATCTTGATCAGGAAATGACAGCGAAAGCTGACGTTTTACGTTTTTTGACCAGGGACTGAATTACCGCTACTTTTAAGGTAGCGTTATGGCTTACCGTTACGATAAAGATAAGTTAAGTATCCAAAAAAATAACGCTACTCAGACGAGAGGTAGCGTTAAATAGATACCAAAATTTATACCGCTAAAAGTAACATTCATTTACCGCTACTTCTTCATTAGAAAGAGAGAGGCATATTGATGAATCTGCCGATGCGATATTGTCCTTCTTGTGTTGATTCTGTCAACTCGTCGAGTCGGCTCGGCTATACAACAGTACGAATAGCTCATGATTGTAGGTACTTATATTTATGTGTCAAATATCTAAGTTTCTGTATATTATTCTATCTTCATTAAAATTATCCAAATACGAGTCATACCTACGCACCTAGGACGCAGAATAGACTTGCTTGCTTATCGGACTCACTGGGCATAGGTAGGTGGGTACCTACATCAGATGCAACGGCGCATTTGGGTCTAATGACCTCGTTAGTTAAATACTGTAGAGTGGTAGTGGCATATATATATCTATTTATATTTAATATATGACTATAATACCTATTAACTATACCCGGGAATTGAACCAGCCAAAATCCAAAGAAATTACATTCTGTACTTTTATGGCATCCATCGATAGGGTCAACTATAAAGATCGAATGTCTATAACAAACGTGGTTAATAAAGTGTGGCAAGCAAATTTTTCGAAAATATTTTAATGCAGTTTTGTTACGCTGGTTCATAATATATTTGTTACACATCATCAAAGAAATAATCGTAGGTATGATTTTTAAATACTTACACATTTTCTTGCCGTTAAAAACTATATTTTAACACCCACAACACAGAAACTTAGATATTTGACACATAAATATAGGTACCTACATTCATGAGCTATTCGGTAAAAGCATGCGATTTATAAATATAATATGACTGAGATAAGAGATAAGTAGGTACAAGTAGGTGCTTACATAATATAGCAAAGAGTACTTATAAACTAGATAGTTATATTGTGATGTTTTTGTAAACACTCCATGTAACACAACATGTACCTACCTATTCATAATAAATATTTAATACCAATTTTATTCACAACAAATTGCACTTTTTAAATTGAGAAAATATAAATAATGATATTTACCTATAATCAGAAACCAAGAATGAAATTCAAATAGCCTACCTATACCTACTGTAGGCGACCCTATACCTATCTACCGTGTTAACGTACCGCGTATATGGTACGATATTATTTCCAATTTAATGAAAGCTTAATAATAAATATCTACTGACTAGGTAGGAAGTTTAGGTACCTACGTAAAATACGTGAAGTAGTGCTGTTTGCAAATTACACAGTAGTTTGGAAATAACAAGTAAATACATTTAATGTTTTTTTTTGCATAAGTTGCAAGTGGATTTCTTGTTTTCTGTAAAAACATTGAAATAGGTGTACACTTTGTTCTCCTTTCGCCGACCCATTTTAGACAATACCATATACGTTCGACGTACGGAAAGATTAAACTAATTGTGTGGCGCAGAGTTCCGACGAGTGCGGGCGCGGGGCGCAGTGTTGCCAACAAGACGAATAAAAAATCTGTTAAAATTGTGTTAAAATTGCTAAAAATTACCTATGCTAAAATTTTTCAATCTCAAATAAAACATCATATTATTTAATTAATTAATAAAAATTACCTATGTTTTTATAATATGTTTTTATACATTCAATTTAATTAAGGGTTTTGTGCTGATGTCATATATCTCTATGTACTAATATTATGAAGCTAAAGAGTGTTTGCTTGTATGCTATATAACATCATGTTACGGCTAATAGGAACTGAGCAGTGGCTAAATAAAGAACGATGAGAGCGAAACCCGGCACGCCTTAGCATGATGTTGTTAGCCTACAAACAAATGCACTCGTCAGCTGTATAATATAGAGATTCGGGGATGAATACGAATATAACAACACCTTGCACTTCAAATTCGGTTAAGTTATTTAGGTTGTAAGAGACAAGTGAGAAAGAAGACAAGGAGAAGATGCAACATAAGGACCTTATTGCTATGGAAAACGGACACGTAATGGCGTCAAACTATTGGAATTAGCCTACGAAAACAACTTAACTATTCTAAATACGCACTACCAAGGCCGTGAATCAAATAGATGGACATGGACATCTCCTCATGGTCTATATAAGAACGAGATAGACTACATCCTAACAAATAAAAGCAAAGCCTTCAATGATTGCAGAATTGTCAAAAATATAAACTTTAACAGCAACCACAGGATGGTTCGGGCAATTGCTACTTTAACATATCAAAACAAACATAGACCGTTTAAGGCGAGAATACAAAACAAATGCAATACTACAAAAACAGAAAACTGCAAGAAGAACTTGAAATTTTTGTAGAAACCACAAAGAATCAAAATATACAAAACAAATTCCACAAACTATACCAAATACTAAATACGAAAACCAAAAATAACACAAAAGACAGGCATAAAAACGGCATCTCAGAAACAACTTTAACATTAATAAAGAAAAGAGCAGAGTTATTATATATTAAAAACAAAACCAAAGCTGTTAGACTTGAGATAGCATGTCTAAGAAAGGAGATTAATAAAAACATGAGAAAAGATAGACAACAACATAGACTAAAAACTTTTGAAAACCACATAGCCAAGACTGGAGGTACAAAGAAAGCTTCGCGAGATCTAAACAACAAGAGGGAATGAATACTTAAGATACAAAGTATAGATGGAAGCCACAAAACAAAAAGAACAGATATAATTACTACAGCAACAGAATTTTATCGCAATCTTTACTCAAGTAAATGTACAATCGAAACCATAGATCTAGCAGGTGATAACTGAGTACCCGAAATCATGCCTAGGGAAATAGAAAAGGCCATCGAAACCCAGAAAAGAGACAAAACACCAGGACCTGATAATATCAGGAACGAACTTTTATTTGAGTGCAAAGAGCTAATCGTACTTACTCAACTGTTCAACGAAGTAATTATAAGTGAATCTATCCCTATCGAGTGGTCCACTTCAACTATCACACTACTCCATAAAAAAGGTGATAAGAGCGACATTAATAACTACCGACCTATTAGTCTTATGTCTAATATCTATAAAGTCTTTGCAAAAGTAATCTTAAATAGAATAACCAATACTCTAGACGAAAACCAGCCAAGTGAGCAAGCAGGTTTTCGAAGTGGATTTTCAATACTGGACCACATTCACGTCGTCAAGCAAATTATCGAGAGAAGCATTGAATACGATATGCCATTTTACTTTTGCTTTATAGACTACTGCAAAGCCTTTGACTCGATTGAACATAATAAAATCTGGGAAGCACTTAGAAACCAAGGCGTTGAAATGAAGTATATCCGAATAATAAGTAAATAAAAATAGCTCAGCGAAAATAAAACTAGAAAGAGAAGGGAAAGAAATACGAATAGAGAGAGATGTACGCCAAGGCGATCCTCTATCCCCTAAACTGTTTTCAGCTGTACTAGAAGACGTTTTCCGTCAATTGGAATGGGATAATTGCGGATTAAATATAAATGGCAAAAAACTGAGTCACTTACGATTTGCGGACGACGTTATCATTCTATCTTACACTAGAACCGAACTATCTAAGATGATACACGACCTAGATATTCATCATCATCATCATCTCAGCCTATTGCAGTCCACTGCTAGACATAGGCCTCTCCCAACACGTGGCATAACACTCGATCCTTACCTAGATATTGAAAGCCGTAAAATAGGGTTGTCAATGAACAAACTCAAGACAAAAGCTATGACGAATAGAACTGAAGAACAAATAATAATAAATAATCATCCGGTCGAGTATGTCCAAGAATACACATATCTAGGTCAAGTTATTTCTCCTACACAACAAACAACAAAAGAAATCGACACAAGAATAGGAAAAGCGTGGAAAAGATACTGGGCTTTTAAGGAGATAATGAAAAACAAGGAAATAAGTATAAATATAAAAAGAAAGCTTTATAATACGTGCGTGCTGCCCGTTCGAACTTATGGCTGCCAAACTTGGGCACTTACAAATAGGAGTGTTCGCAACGGCTATATATTAAAAACACGTTATTACACGTATTTTTTTTAAACCTGCTATTTTTACAGCTAAAATATATTAGTAATATATTTATATTAGTTTGAGGCCAACGGTTTTCAACGATGCGGTGCTATTCGTTTTAACGTAAAGCATACTGTTGTGTTATGGATTTATTTTAATAACAATTTATTCTAATAATTCGTAAATGATGTATACCTACCGTGAGTTTGTTGTGAGATTTGTAAGTGATTATTAGCGAATATTAGAGATCATTTAAAAGCGATTAGGTAAAACGGATCTATAATTTAATAATAATAATAATAATCCATTTATTTCGGGATTGCATAGATCCCATAGATAAATACCTTAAAGAATAACATACATATATTTATTATAGATGCGTACACAATTTATTTCGGCGTCGTGTTTCGCTGAGCGGTGTTGTGCAATCTTCCACGAAAACGTCTGTACACAACACCCATCGGCCAGAATTCTTCCTTGAGGAACTTCTCGAGATACTGAGTCGGCACTCGCACCACGAACGATTGGAAACTCAAGTTATGCCGGCTTTCCAACTTCTCGACTCTCAAAGTCCAGTTGGTCTTGACTCGGATATACTCCACGATCTCCTCTACCTTCGTGGAGTGATGTAATCGAGAGACGTACAGCTGCGTCGTACGTGTTTCAGCTCGCAGCAGCATGTTGGGTCCTGACGGTGCGTTGCCGCACTGGTTTTTGGTAGGTGGCTTCTTTTTCCTCCTTTGGACCTTAATGAAGCCATCCTTGTCTATATCCTGAGCTGGAACTGGTCGTATCATATCCTTGTGAACGGATCTACAAAGGCTCTGTTTCTCTCCAGTCCGTTTTGATGATTTCGCCACAGTCTTATTAAGCGCGGCGATAGCAGCGTAAGCACGTTTAGGACAAGACGTACTCGCGCTATTCGATATCCCAACAATTTTCGAGGCATTCTCCAAGGCAACACTGTTTGCAACGCTTGCAGTATTCGTAGCCGGTGACGCAACTACACTCGCCTGCTTGATACTGCTGACAAAACAGTTTTGTGCCGCGCGACGACTACTGACGTTAGAGGTGTCATGTGTCGTACTTACCGAAGTAGAGTTTCGCAACATCGTTACTTCGGCACGCAATTCACTTATGGTGTTTTCCGACACCTCTAACCTGGTTTTCACCTCTGCCAGGCTGGTCTTCAGGGTAGTGATGTCCTTCAGCAACCTGGTGACGTCGACGTGATCGAACGTGACGGGGGGCAACTTATGCAGCTCCTTCGCCACGAAAGCAGGCACGTCGTCAGGATCAGTCACCTTCAGCAAGGTGATGATGTCTTGTATGCTCTTAGCAGTGCCGTCCCTCCGGTACGATGGCATCTGGTCGAGCTTACCCAACGTGTGGTACAGCAGTTTCTTTCCACTGCTAATCTCATCCTCTTTAAAGTTGGACTTGCAGATCTGCAGAATGCTGACCTCGTCCATGGTGTCGATGGCATGTTGTACGAATGCCAACAGTTCATTGGCTATAAGTTGTTGCGAACTCATAGCAGCGATAACGAGTAGCGGCTATAGCCGCACAAAACGTGAATTCAGCAATTACGTTCAGTGCAAGGTAGCACGTCCGTCCACTAGCGCGCATCGCTAATGAATTTAAATAAACTTAATGAAATTTACTTCTAATATATAATACTTATACACTTTTATTTACAGTTTTAACCTATTAAACCTATTACCTAATTAATTATAGACCTATACTGACTAAACTTATTATAACAACGCAAACTAAAAGCTAACTGAAAGCTAAGAAAACGCAAACAAGAAACTCGCTCACGTCTGGCATAAAAATTGCATCCGCATTATTCAAATAATGCGTGCGTATTGATTTCAATATTGATTCAATATTATCCGTATTGAAAAATAATCGTTCAAACGTTGGTCGCCGAGTGCCGCAAAGAGGCGCGAGCCTTCTGACCTAACCTATCCAACTAAAAAGTAATTTCGTCATATCTCAGAAACGGTGCATCTGAGCGTAAAATTAATCGAAAATTTTACAATTTCAGTTTCCATACAAATTCGATCAAAATTATTCTAAGTCTCAACTCCTTATAAAAAGTGACGAAATTTTTCTAAGTGTTGGGACCCTCTTTGAAACACCCAAACCCAAACGTTTTTTTTGATTCGATTAATCAATCTAGTATCCAGTTACCTTACGATAAAGCATAATTTCGCATACCTAAAATGCAAATAACGTCCAACAATTTTCGAAACTAATATTTTTAGGCACAGTTGGAATTTTAACCTTATGGTCTTTATTTTAGAGCATAACTTGGCATGTAATAGAAATAATAAATCATTACGATTAAATTTGTTTCAATAAAACGTTGCCGAAAAAATATTAGTATTCAATTGAAATGAATATGTTATTTAATTGGATTAAGCAATGCAGTTCGTATGCAGTCAGGTTAAAGCTTAATTTCGCATAAAAAAAAAATACGAACAACTGGAAACTAATATTTTTTAGGTACAATTGGAATTTTAACCTTATTGCATTAAAAATAGAGCATAATTTGGCTTGTGACCTGAAATATTAAATATCGTTTGTCTTTCATTCATCGGTCGGTCGGTGGGATCGGGATGAGTTCGAAATTTGACCTCGAGTGACCTTAACACGGCGTTCGTTCAGTGTTTCTTCGCAAAAATAATAGGATGACGTAAATAGCTATATTAGTTTTTGTATTTAATAAATAATAGGTAATATGAGTATATTTTTTTATTAGGTTATTTATTCCGCTTTAAAATAAAACGAACACTCTTAATTATTATTATTATAAGAGACAAGTGGAGCCGCGGGCAATAGTTAGTGAACGAAGAAGGTCACAATGGAAGACATGCCCACTTACATACATATACAATACATACATACATAAAAACATTACATTTCTTTTTAGCAGCTGGGTAAAAAATACGTCACATACTCTGTGAATATGTAAGTGGGTACGATTGTGAATCAATGGGCATTTCTGAATAAAAAAAAATTCTTGAAAATTAATAAAGTTTAGGCGGAACAGGACCGCTGGCAGTGGCGTAAATTAGGTGAGGCCTATATTATTATGTTCAGAAGTGGACGTCGTTGGGCTGATATGATGATGATGAATAAAGTTTATTTCGTGCCCATAATCGATTTATTATTGTTATTTAGGTATATCATTTAGATATTCAATCAATATTTCTTAACACGATTTTATCATCAGTATCTACATCACTACATCTTTAGTAACAACAAATATCAAAGGTACGGTGCGTACCCATGCCATGAAAATAACATGAATGGGTACATTCATGTTATTTTCATTGTGAAACAATATAAAAAATAATATACTAAATTCAATCTTATGTACCTACGATTCGAACCATAGCGCCGAGCGCGTGCGATGCGCGGCGAGTTGGCAACGTAGCATCGTACGAACAGTCCTCAAAGTTAACGTTAAAAGTAGCGATACTTTTTTAACACTAATTATCGATTAGTTATCGATAATCTTAACGATAATTAGTTAACGCATGGTAGCGGTAAGATTTTGGTAGTTTTACCGTTAAAAAATATGTAACGGTAACCGTCCCTGTTTTTGACAATTTGTTTCTTGTGCGGGAGCACTAGAGATGTTTTTTTTTTTTTTTTTTTCAAACTTCAAACATTTATTTGCAAAATGATGTGTAAAATGACGGTCACTATTGTCAACACAAATGTTTTTTTTTTAATTTAGATAAATTGATCTAGAACTTAGATTAAGTACATATTTAGAATGTTGTCTTTATATTTATTCAATCTGTATTAATAAAATCTGTTTATTTGTTATTATTTATTTTTAATTTTTGTTACAAAGTAATCTATAAATGTAAAAAATTAACCTGTCACTGTCTATACATTTTCTCTACATGGTAGAAAATGTTCAGCTACAATTCTTATTGCAAATTTAATGTGTTTAAACAGTGATTATATCGTTTCACTAAATCAAATCTAGTATTTCAATTTTTATTTCCCTGCTACAACTTCAGAGAGAGTGGGTCCAATTTTATTCTTTTGATATAGGAAATCCTAAGAACGGAAGAAATATTATTTACAATAATTATATTGTAAATAATATTTCTTATGTAGAGTGGAGCGTACAATAATCAATTTGTGTAATGTATTGGACAAATTCTAAGTGAGTCTACGAGTTACGAGTGCAGCGCTGTTTTAAATTCTTTGCCGTCTCAAAATGGAGGTCAGTCCATTTACAACGGGGCGGCATGCGGCAGCGGGACTGGGAAAGATAAAGTGACAACTGAAGTTGACATTTACGGAAGGCCAAATTTATAGTCTGTGATTAGCGATCGTAGTGGTTGGTTCAGTTGGTTGCTCGCTAAATTTGTTCTTTAGGAACCGTGCGTAAATGTGAAATAAACAGTCTCTTGAATTAGGCCATGGCGAACGATACTCTGTATAAATGTAAACAACATAAACAAAAATAGCCTGTGTGTAATTTCTATATGAAAAATTCACCATGGAAATCGTCGATGTTGAAGAATGCCAACCCGACCCCGTAGCGGTCACAAGAAAGAAAAGTTTATGGTCTAAAATTAACAATAGGACGACGTACAATTATTTGTTTAACATTGTTGTATCCATAATATTGCTCACTTGTCTGGTATTAGTGTTGTATTTCTTCAAGGAATATTTAAAGACTATTTTATATTGGGTGGACGCGCAGGACCCGTGGATAATATTTTTGTTATTTATGGGTTTGTTTTTGATCGTCAGTTTTCCCGTGACGATTGGCTATTTAGTGTTAATAATAACTAGTGGATACTTATTTGGAATTGTTCAGGGTTTGGGTACAGTTTTGGTGAGTGCGAACTTTGGTGTGGCAGTGGCTCACTTTACGTTGAAAGCCCTACGGAACTACTTGCCGTTAGACCGACTCTTGAAGAATGAGACAGCAAGAGCGCTGCTGAAAGTGATCTCAGGGCCCCAAGCCTTCAAAATCGTATTCTTCGCGAGACTGACGCCAATACCCTTTGGATTACAGAACACAATATTTGCTGTAAGTATTTTGTTTACCTTTTTATCTGTCATAACAATAATAAAAAAATATAAAAAAAAGTCTGTGGGCCTTGACCTCTAAGTCAAGATTAATAATAAATATTATAAATAAGAACCTAGGTTTTTTAGTTACAGCTGATCATATACAAAAACTTAATGTTTACCCCTAATTATTTATGTCTAGATTACAAAACATTTATTTATTTAAAATTGATTTTTATTATGCTTAGTACCTGTTATTTGAATATAAATATCAAATGTATATTATGTATTACATACCAAATTTAGATTTTTAAATCTATTAAAATTTACAGCTGAGTTATGAGTTCACTAAAATTCTTCACTCTAATTTTATTTATTAAGGTATTTTGTTATTATTTAATATTATTTTATACATAATATCATTTCATGTGACAGAAATTAAAAAAAAGCTATGATTTTGAAAACACACTAGAATTTTATTAAATAGGTATACATACATAAATATATCTCTTAGGAGAGTATTAGAAGAAATAATTTAAGTAACATTACATTATTTAAATATTTACACATAACTCAAAAACATACACAGCTAACCTATTAAAAGAAGAAAGAATCAAATACTCTATTTGTAAAAAAAATAAAATAAATTGTACCATAAAATACTGTATCACCTCCATAAAAAAATACTCAACTTTAGTATTCATACTTACTGCTTTTGTGTAGAATTATGATTTTTATGAAATTTAGTTTAATTTTGAATACAACATGAATTAAATAACCTATTATTACAGCTAAATCATAACAATTGACAAGAAAATTCTGAAGTAATACAACATTTGAGTGTTACGGTCTACCTACTAAAATATTTGCACCACCAACAGTAGGGGTGTTGATTGTATAATGTGAAGGCCACTTAAATGCCAAAGTAACAGTTATAATCCTGTGTGCGTTTGGGCTAGGCTTTTCTTTCTTAGTAGTTTTTATTAAAATATACAGCATTTATTTGAATTCACTTGGTGGAATTAAAATGTTCATGTTGCTGTTTGTTAATAATCATCATCTCGGCCTATTGCAGTCCACTGCTGGACATGGGCCTTTCGTTTGTTAATGGTGAATGTAAAAAAGATTTATGCCTATATATGCATTAAGTACTTAGAACTTAAGTTATTATAACATGTTAACATAGATTCTTTATTTGGCTGGCCACTGCCCAGTTCCTATTGGCCATAGTGTGATGTTATATTAGCATATAGCCTTCCTCGATAAATGGGCTATCTATTGGCCAAATAAAGAAAGACAGGAGCGAAGCCCCACACAATTTCTATAAGTGATAAGATTGTTGCTATCCATATTTCCAAGTTCTGGGACTGATAACTTCATTGCAGAATACTCTATGCCAATTTTATACCCAACTTGGGGGTCAAACTGGCTCCTCCTGTATAACAGGCATACACACTTCTGCTGTGTCATAGAGGCAGGCGATTTTTTTAGCTTTGATAATGAAGTTTTTACCACTACATTTTACCATCCCCTAGCTATAGCCATGGTGGAGATACTTCCCCAGTGGAACAGTTCAAATATAGCTCTGCCCTATTGCCTGCTTTTCTTTAGCAATTTAATTCTAGAATGTTGACTATTCCCACACATTTTATCAAAGCAAGTTTTCCTTGTTGTTAGTAATTTATAGAATTCCTAGAAAACCCGGTCTACATGAGATAATTTGGCTAGTAATATTGTAAACACTGTGACATAATTTTTTCATGTCTGCAGTGAACTAAAAATAACTGACTAGACTTAACGCCTTGTAGTGCTAACCTAGCATTTTAATAAAAACATGTTTCATCATAATTATGTATATAAAATGCCTATGGATAAAATGAAGTAAGCAAAACTTGAGTTATTAGTTATTCACTTGACACTCAGACTTCTGTATAATCTGTCTCACTGTGATTATCTGGTCAATGGTACGTTTGCGTCAAACAATACGAGACATACATTCGTATATAATTTCTTCCACGTACGTGCTCTGGGGTGAACTTCCTGTAGCTGTGTTTCCCCCCTAAAATTGCCACCAGCCATGACCGGCGTAATTCGTCTGCCACTTCAAGCAAAAAAAAAAAAACATTAGTGTCTCGTTAGCGCAGCTACACTGTACACGACTGTTCGATGGTTCGATTCCCGGTTCGGGCAAAAATGAAATTGGGGTTTCCTGTCACGGAATTCTCATAACCATATTCTGGGGAAGTACGTCCGCCCTACAGAAGACCACAGCCATAACACAACTGCCTCGGCTGTACTATTTACCTGCACACACGACGTGCGTGTTGGTGATTAGTGGTGTCCAAAGCTTGTTGGATAGCGGCTTTAAAGGGTTGACAACTCCTGGTGCTGTAGGCGTCCGTAACTGCTTACCATCTGGCGGGCCATACTCCTGCTTGGCACTATCGTAAATACAAAATAAATTTTGACTTAAACAAAACAGAGTTGTTAGTCCGCTATAATTATGTGTAGTCAAGTTAAACAGTCATTACAATATATTCATGGATCGTTTGCGATAACCTATTTCTTGCATATCAAATTATATTAAATTGTTTCTCACAGTTTAGTTATTGGGTTCAAGTTTATTTACAGATAAATCAGCTACATTTAACTCAAAATAATAGTGTGTTTCTGATGTAGAAATGAATGAAACGTGATGAAATGAAAAGAATACGATAGAAATCCGTTTGAGTGAGTGTTTTTTTTATATATCTTGAATATGTGAGCGAAATCTCTGAACCCGTAGACTGCCTTGGTAAAGCGGGAATATGTACAGCTATATTCTTCGCCACCTATATCATACCATTGCGAGATAGTCCCATCCTCACACACACCACTGCAACTCGTGTAAGCCAGGATCAACAGCGAACCACCCTTGAAAACATGTAGTCATGACGCCCAGGAGTCTAATCTAGTCACTATTGCCATCTGTCTATACCTTCGAATAACAAAGGCGTGTGTGTTTTTGTATTCAACAGTGTTCAGTCCAAACCACATCCTCAATGAAATCATCATAAACTAGTTTAGCGACGCGACGGTCTAATCAGACCATTACATTTGGAGCAAAACTGTAACTTCGCTCTCGAAGATCATGAGACCATAACGCGTTATGTTTAACTATAATTTGTGACTACAAGTTAAACAAATGTCTATTGTTACGTACCGTCTTCATTCTGATGTATCAAAACACGAGACTATTCGGCGCCTTGACACATTTCAATACTACGGTTTGCCATAAGTCTAGTCGTTTAAAATAAGATCAAAATAACTCTTTGGTTTTTAAAACTAGGTTAATATATTCCAAACATGCCTCGTAATTCAGGCGTGTTTATTTTAGAAAATTCACCAACAACGGGCATAATTTTTTTTCTCTGACATAAACAGCTTATAGACCGCCAATGCATTCTGTCCATCCCAAGTTCGATCGCTTTGCTAGTCCTCGAGGTAGACCATTCAATAGTCGCTGTCTAAAGGCTGGTCACGATGACTCAATAAAAATGCCATTTTGAGATCAACGTTTATAATTTTTTTTTCAGTTTAAAAGCTATCATAATATATGCAGATTAATTTCGTCTTTTGCTTTACTAAGGAGGGAAGTCGATGTCTTTTCCTGATTCCTCATTCTGACTGCTGATTAAATGTGTTGGGGTTTCCAAGATAGGCTATAAGCTTTTCCTGGAACTCCCGAATGTCATAGCTCGGTGTTCGCTAGGGTTTATCATTTTTAATCCTGGCTTACAGGAAATACAGTGGTAGTTGCGTATGAGGTATTATCCTGTAACTTCGTGCTAAATGCACACGGTTCATTTACCGCACCACCAACTTAGGTAAGAGAAAGTGTTATTCTTCCACCCAGAATTATCTACTTAATTCAGCTTTGAAGTGTTATGTATAATATTTTTTGTCTATAATCTAATTGTTATTATTATTTCAAGTGTGAACATAAGCAATAATTCTTTTTGTTGTCATTTGACGTCATAACTCGTTCTAATTACACTTCGCCAATCTTTCCGTGTGAGTACATAATCTGTTTATCATTAAATAGGCGCCATCTTTGTTCGTTTATCTGCGTTATTATTAATTATATAATCTAGATTACTTTGTCATTGTGTTGTAAAATAAATAAGACTTAGAAAACTAGCGACCCGTCCCAAATTTTTGCAAATTTTATTTTGGTATTTTTATAATTTACTAGATATAGCGCGGGGCTTCGCTCCCATCGTTCTTTATTTGGCTTATCGTTCTTTGTTCAGCTCCTATTGGCTGTAGCGTGATGTTAGCCTTCTACAATAAATGGGCTATCGCACAATAAAATAATTTTCTTAAATTGGACCAGTAGTTCTTTAGATCCTAGCGTTCAACTAACCAAACATACTCTTCAGCTTTAAATATTAAGTATAGATAAAAGGACATCTTTTATGATCGAATGGTGGCAGGATAATAAAACGAGAAACGAGTTGTTGACCCAATAAAGCCCGTTTGCTGCATCGTCAAGAAATTAGTAGGTACCAGTATTATTGTATGCATTGATATCAATTTATAAACTGATAATGGCCCTTTTAGGAAATAATTAGATGACTAAGGGCTTTACTGTCATTAAAAAGAGATTTTAGTAATGCGCCGCGTATTGTCTGATTGTACGCCAATTGGTATTAAATGAAATTTTAAGTACACCATATAAATTTAAATGAAGGAAATTGACGTGATATATTAGATAATAATGGCAATTAATAATTAATTAAGTACTAATTAAAAAGACCAAAGTACAATTTTAAAGCACTGTTCCATTGGATTCTAACAAATTATCATAATGTTTTACGTTGCTTTCTAAGATTTTTATGAAAAAATATCAGATTATTATTCAAATAACGTATGAAGCGCGTGCGTCGGTTATTGATGTTTTTCGTTAATGACGTCAGAACAGGTTCTCTGTAGGTACATATTTCATTATGATATAATTATTTACTTTTTATCATACCTATTGTAAGTACAGACGCCGTCTTTCTTTGTCTATTTGGGTAATTAGTTATGTAATAAGACAAAAGCGCTCATTTAGCTATCGGAGTCGAATATTCTTGACGACATGACAGCGTCTGTCTTCTAAAAAAAATCTTCAGAAATGTTCAATATTTCTTCTGAATTAATTACTTTTAGAAAGAAAGAAGAAAATCATTTTATCTTCATGTTTCTCCTACAGTTAGATTAAGATAGACAAAGTTAATAAGACTGAAATCATGTGAATGACGCTTACTACAGAGTTCGGATGAAATGTGCAAGCAATTTTGTCCTCAGTTGATTGACCGCTAACATACATATTCTTTAATTTACAAGACATTTTTACTTTATAAAAATGTGTATAGGACGTTAGCCCTCTGCGTAAATTAATATTTCCATAAGCACTTTCCTCTTTATATTAAGTGCTTGTCGTATGTTGTTGACGATGTAACCGCAAAACAGGACTTTAAGTGGTTAATATAATGTTTTATTTTTCCGTTCCTTGCCCACGCAGTTGTTAGTGAGAGACGGGAATGACCCCTTTGATCGGCAATAATAATGTAGTACGTTTAATGTTCTTCGTCCTCAACGCCCAACAAGACCGGAGAAACATTAGGTGGGACAGTTTTTCCGCAATAGATTGCTCACACTTCTCGAAAGGCAATATGGAAATGCCGGCGCTCTTGCATTGCATTCCGAGGATAGTGCTGGCGCAGATTAGATAATAGTTACTACGTAAGTGCTGGTCGGTATTGCGAGCATTAAGCTGCGTTTTTATCTACAGATATTTAACGTGTTAGACGCGTGTCGTGTCTGTCAGCGTCTGGGTGGCCACGTTATGGTGGATATAAATGAGTTAATAGTTTTTTTTCTGTCTCGGCATGCTCTGAAACTTTGAATCTGTCATACCTATCAGCAGCTTTACAAGACTGGCAGACATTTCCACAATGGGCGGATCTAGACACATCTTGAAAGGCATATGCCACCGTATCTCTCGTACTGCATTGTGTTCAACAGTGTTACGTGCGTGAATCTACACATTTCTGAGATTAGACTATGGACCGGATTCTTAATCACAAACAAAGTCATATGGCACGCGTTCTCGTAATCGAATTAAGTACATACGGTTTTTACACTCTTTTGTTTGATATTGTTAAAGTTTGCATATCAGCTAACTATTGATTTGATGGTAAACGCTGTTTATCGTCTTGAGAGTTATGAATGTAAAAGCCTTCTTACAATAAACCAAATCCCCTGTCAGCATAAAAGTTTCTCCCTTTCTCCAAATGTACTCTATAAATAAAACAAAATCTTTTGTCAAAACTATTTATAAATGACGCACTGAAGTTCATAGACTCCATATTTCTAAATCATGTATGTAGTACATACATGAAACAATTAGATAAATACATAATTTGAGTGTCGAGATAAATGCTCTTGTCACTCAATTAACCTCGTTAGATGACTGATTGACGGGAATTAATCCACTTTGTTACCGTTTGCCTTTGACGACCTGACACTTCTGGAATTAATGACGATTTTAGTTGATTAAAAAGAAACTAATCGCTATCTTTGTACGCGGAAACGATTTTGTGGTAATTTTTTGTTTTCTGTTGTGACACTATCTATATAATCCATGGTATTGCATCTATTTCTGTCACCTTTATCGATTGTGTTATACTTATTTTTGTAACCTCTTAGCAGCTACGTATACGTATACATGCGACAGAAGGGCTGATGATGACACATCAATAGTATACATTTGAGAAGCCGACAGTAATTTAAATTCTACATGCAAGAAAATTGTGCTATTTTACTGGAAAATCCCTTCCACATTAAAATAGGTACCATCAAATATTGAATTCCATCTTTAACATATATACGTGATTATTCCGTAAAATCAGTTTAAATACCTATCATCGTCATCATCATTTCAACCCATAAATATCCCACTGCTGGGCACAGGTCTCCTCGAAAGAATGTGGAGGGAATTTAGCCTACAATACCATGCTGGCCAGACGGGTTAGTATAGGGTTTGTTTCGAATTTTCCCTATCTTTAAATACCTATATTAAATATAAATAAATAGCAGAGCACTACAGAAATTCGATGCAAAGACATGGAATAATTTGACAATATCATTAGAATCTTTGTACAATAACGTTACGAGTCACGACGACCGCAAAAATTTGCGGCATGGCCGCGTTAACCGCATCATTAGGTTATGAGTTGACGATAATTGGGATGGCGGCGACTAGCGACTAGGGTTTATTCCCGGGTATTCTCGAGCCGAGAATTCCCGGGAAATCGTTGGGCTTTGTTCCCGGGAAATCAAGCTCGAGAAAAGTCGAGAACTCGAGAAATCATGTACCTATATAGAAATTAAATCGCCGTTTTTTGTGTTGCGTGGTGGCGCGGGCCAAAGCGCAGTGGCACCCTTTGATCTCGCTGCAAGCGCTCTGCGGCGTCGTTTTTACACGTTCTTTCGTGTTTCGACTCTAGCAGAATACCTATTATACTAGTAGGTTAGTTAAACAGCTGTAAACTTATATTTCTATGAAATAAATAAATAAATAGGTACATTAACTAACATTGTATGGTGTATGTATTATATAGTTTACGTAGTGAGTGTTTCACAGATTACGAGATAAATTGAAATCAAACAGGTAAAGTCTTTTCACTTTTATTGACATTTCATGGCTTTATTATTCATATTATTTTTATGAATAATATAATCTAAATATGATCTTAAACTTTACTAGCACCTATCTGTTCTTTTCTATTATTTTTTAATCAAACTTTAATACATAAAATAACTAACGATACAATAATTATAATGCTTAGTCTAATTATATTTCCTATTTTTGTAAAACAACAACACACAAGCTTAGTTTTTAATTATTCCGATATGTTTTTCTTATGTAAGTAACTTGAAATTAATTAATGTGTCATTTTAAATTTGTGAGACGACGAATATTGCTAGTTGTGTTGTGTGTGTGTGTGTGTATCACATATTACTCCAAGTGCTTATTATTAATTTTTTGAATTGCGTTTGTTATAGATTTCACCCTGTCTCCTGCACTCTAACCAGCCAAAAATGGTGCTGTCATTATAATTTGTTTTTAAATGAGTTTTAAAAAATTATGAGTCTGAATAATATTACTTCTGTATTTTGTTAAAAAAAGTTAATCAGCTTATTCATAAGATTAATGTTTTTGAATAGGTATAGTCAATAAAAGCTTTATAATTAATTTGATACTTTTATTTGAGGAAAACCACTGAATTTGTTGACGTTATTGGAACCAAATAATATGAGAAAACGTACGTAAATGTAAATTTCTCGACAACCCGAGAAGACCCGAGAAATTAGCCTCGAGAATTCTCGAGACCCGAGAAATTGAAAAGCTCGAGAAATCATGAACCCTACTAGCGACGTAGGACCACGTATTTATGCTAATGATACAAATTTACTTCAATACCACGTCGTATCGCTGATATAGGTCTCGAACTTGATAAGTTAACTAAATACCTATGTATTGTTTTGGCTTACAAACAACAAACATTCATCCAAACTTTATAAAGTAGGGTAGTAATAAATATTGAATGTAGTATAAAATAACTAAAGTACTCATATAGAAATGTCAATGTATAATATAAAACATATTAAAACAGAATAACTACTGGAAGAGCGGGATTTCCTAACACAATCTGTTATAGTTGTAATGGAAATCCCAACAGCGAAAAAGTTATGAACTATTTTTATTATTTATTATTGTAGCCTGGTTCGGCCTTATTCTAAATTTAGGTACTTGAAATATTTTATCAAATATTTACTTAAAACATTGTACAATATTCTATAAGTGAGTAAATATATCATATAAAACAGTATTTATATACGCTTTATTGAACATACAAATGGTCCACAAATCGTGACCAATCAATCTGTACTTACACAATGTATCTAATGCTGCCTAAAATTTTCCTATAATATTTTATAATAATTATCTTCTGTTTGCAATGCCCGAAATAGATACATAGAATACATAGCAAGGAATTTTGCCGGGTAAATCGTACTCAAAATAAAAGAGAAGAAAAATATCTTATAATAAGCTACTATAGGTGGGCTTCTTGCTCGTCTGCCACTTCAGGCAATAAAAAAAAATCTGCTGATTATGATGAGGATAAAGTGTCGCTGTCTTTTACCTAATCAATTTTTTGGATTGACTAGTACTTATACTCATAATCCTACGGACAAAGCTCAATCAAGCGTCAAAATGCAGAAATGCCCCAAAGAACTAGAGCTGAGATTATCTTTTGTCACATGACAATCATGCTCTCATATACAATTGTTTATTAAAACCATAAGCGCAATGAATCAAATATTCTTAGATTAAACTTTTAAAATAGAATGTTTACGTCACGTGCCATTTCTCAATATAAAATGTTACTCCCACGTATTTCGTATGAGAAAACTTGTTTATGCATTCGCCTGCAGAATTTTTCTCTTACATCAGTACCGCTTAAATGCCTTATCTCGAATAGGAAACTGATTGGACTCGTAATTAGTTGTGCTAAAACTGGATGGATATTGAGGTTCGGATATATTTAGAAACCGTTATCGATTAGTAATATTGGTTAGTACGACTTCGCATGTTTTTCGTATATTTTTGTAAAAAGCGACGATTGTTTTGGGGAATATGCGTATATTCCAAAACCGTAGAGTGTAGGTTTAGTACGTTACCTTTAACTTAATATTAAGAATAATAATATATTTATTTGCTGTAGACAGGGTGCATTAATAAGGTGAAATATCAAATATTAATTGTACTAGCCCATTTAGCCTTCCTTAGCGTTATGACATGTACTTCTTAAAATGAGAAAGAGAGCTTGCCAAGAGTGGCTTGGCTGTGCCAGTACCATTAGAAGCACCATCGGTAACCACTAACTATCAGATGGACCGTTAGCCCGTCTGCGGCTTCAGGCAATAAAAAAAAGACTAGCTCGTAATTTTCGACCAGGATACACCGTCCGTGGTTGACCATAATATCATGGAACGTGAAAGTTTAATAATATCATTGTCACAAAACTCCACAAAAATATTCAGGCAATAATAAAAAAACTTGCATGTAATTTTCGACCAGGTTACACCGGCCGTGGTTGACCATAATATCATGTAACGTGAAAATTAATAATATCATTGTCATAAAATTCCACAAAAATATACTACTTGGTATAGTTTTATTGCGTTTCTTAATACAGCACTTTTTATCGTGCTGCAGCTCTAAGAAATGTTATCAAACAATTTCAACTGCGTTATCTAAAAGCAAGCTGCAGTGAGTGGCTAATCGCATTACACTTACGGTTGCGCACTCAATAAGTACGTACGGCGTGATAGCATTTAAGCCATTGTTCTTGGCATACCGTGGTATCTAGGACGTACACTACTTGCCCGTTTCACTTTCACTGTTAAGGTATATAGCGATATTTTCAATTGCGTTACAATTCGGTGATTCCGGAAAAAATCGGGGTCTGTTTTTGACGTATGTATATTGATATTTATACAGGAAAAGTATAACACTGGCGTGAAATAAATTGGATTTAAAAAAATAATTGGATTTCTGTGACCATAGAAACTTTTTTCTTTTAATAAATTTCAAAATTTCTCTTCATAAAAATCTTCCACAGATTTCACCAATATTTAATAAAAACAATTAGTCCAATTTGTCCAGCTGTTCTCGAGCTTCGCGCTCAGTAACGCAGTTAGTCATTCATTTTTGTGTACACATAGATAAAAGACTATTGTCTTGACTTGTCTTCAAGTAATAATGATTCTCGCATAAGTCGACGGTACAGACATGTTTGCTGTCATTGCGCGACACATTTTTCGGAGAATTAGTGAGCGTTTAGCGTAAATTTTAATTTTAACGGACAAATATCTAAACTCTAGAGACAGGTAGGTTTACAATTAATTCTTTTTAATCCGGGGTTTCAGCCAAAAGATTTGTGGTACAGCTTCAACTAGGCTGTATTCTTTGATTAACAGAGATGATTGCAAACTTGCAATCAGCGAGCGCTCTTGATGCCCCTGGTATTACAGGCGTCCATAGCTACGCCTTTCGATACCCTCAAATCATCAGGTGAGTAGTACGTCTATTTGCCACCGTCATGACATAACAATAAGCGAGTTACTACAATAGGAAGTTTCAAAATGAGCCTTACATACTGTCTTAAGTCACAGAAGTAAGTTAAATCGCATGATCTAAATAGAAAAAGCAATTTTGATACAAATACCGACATATTAACGACCAACACGTGGTCTTCTTACGTTCTTGATAATGGTCATGATCATTTGTTCGCTGACGACAGTTTTAAATAAGACAATGACGATGTGGCAATAAAATAGATGGCCGTCGATACGATCCAATCACGTATAGTATGGACTCATAGGACTACGTAATTGCGCAATGACTCCTTGGGGCACTCCTATTGTGTTGTGTGACGTACGTGTACACATATAGATAAGAATATGTATAAGGAAATATAAAAATAGAAAGTTCAAAGTCTAGGCAACGCCTGTATCGACAAAACGAAAAAAATTTCCCTTATGCAAACTAGTCTTAACATCATTATTTTCATTAATATTATCTCAGACGTTAGATGGCAAATGCTGAACTAAGGCATATAATCAGGTTTAGCATGCAATCGCTTGTGTGGACAGTGGTGAAAAGTTGTAAGGTCCGAGTTAAAACCAAGTTATATTTCATTAAAAAGAATTTGCGTCATCCAAGCCGGTATAGGCTTTAACCGAAAACTGCATTCTTGCAATTTTGAGAATAATGTCTTTAATACGGTAGTAATATAATATAACGGTCCTCTAGTGGTATGATAAAAAGACGATATTATGAAGAAGTAATAAAATATGAAATAAATAAATAAGTAATATAATTAAGAATTAATTGAATTAAATCTTAACACATCCAATTTCTATGTTTACATAGTTATTAGTTAAAAAGATATAAAACGATAACATACTATTGTATTGATAAATATGTAGGGGAATGCTATCAATAAAGTCTACCGATAGCATACTTATACTTCTATTTTACACAACCTTGATTTTTATCTGATTGTAAGAAAGGTTATGTTTTTCGCGCATATCTACAGCAGATTGAAAGGGGAACGGAACTCTTACCGACTCTTACAGAAATAATTTTGATAATATTATATGGATAAAATATGATCGATATCCCACTGCTGGGCAAGGCTAGGACCGCTATCAAGCGAGCTGAGAGAAAACACACAAACACACAGCCTCTCATCCCAAACGCATATACCGTCTCCGTTCCGTCGTGGGTAAAAATAGGCTCAATTGATGCACGTCGGCCCAATGCGGGGGGTGGTTCAAATATACCCCTTAATGCTTTTAGGATAAGTGGGTTTCCTTTGGTGTGTGTGGTCTAACGTTTAAGGTCTTCCTTGAAACCGCATTAAGTGCTGTGGAGCCAGACTTTTCGAGATAATCTGTCGACGTGGAATTTCTTTTTGTATTTTAAAACGGGTTTTTATTAAAGTGTAAATTCGTTATCACAAGTATTCTTACAGTAGCCAAGCTAAAAGTTGTTATCTTAATAGAAACTTGTTTTTATCTGGTGTAGGGCAGTAAACTTTTGCCACCATGATTCTTGGTTCACAGCCAAACGTTTATATTTATTGTATGAAAACTACCAGAGGGTAGGGTTGTCAGATATGCGGATTTGCGATATGACCAGGTTCTGGCATTGACATTTGCCGAAAGATTATTTAGGCTGTAATGTATCCCGAAAATGAGATACTGGAACGAGGGCGAAACACAATGTATAATTGTATATAAGTAATCGCGTCTAAAGTAGCACTTGTCATTTGGAAGACCGCATCAATAATACGTGGTTATTAGAAGGCATACGTTTTCTAAAGTTCTTTAACTTAGAACATTATACACGCAGAAGGTAAAATTGTGTCTTGGCTGTTTTTGCAAAGAGTTTTGGTATGATTCTGATAGCAACCCTATAATATATAGGATGTGCAGTGAACAGTAATCAACAGTCTTTTGTGTGGTCTTGATGTATCTTGTTCATCAAATGTCTGCTCTGTGACAAAGGACAATGTTTCTTTGCTGGCAGCCTTTTGAATTTTAAGAGTTCTTTGATTTATGTTAAAATTCGAAGTATCATGTTAAGTGGCTTGTATCTTTTGGTTGCTAACTCCACGTTAATTGGTTAAATGTTTGTATACCAAGCCATAAATTAAATAAACATCCAATTGTATCAGTTAATATTATTCATGTCGTATTTTAGGCTTGTTAATTCTTTGTAGGGATCTTCAAAAATGCTATCAGTTAGACAGTTAGTAGGTGCTCGCCGAATTGGCATCTGACAGTAAAAACGAATGAATGGATGCCTTTTCGAAAAATTGGCAGGAGAAACATGTAGTCTGTATTTATAAACCTGAAGTTAACGGCAACAGACGGGAAAGTTTATCCCATTTTATGACTCAATTGGAAAATTTTCACAACAAAAATGTTGACGAGTCATACTTAAATGTAAGATATTGTAAACATTAGGTACCATGGACGATGCTAAATATACGAAGCGAGGTTCAGGCTCATAAAGCCGTTTATTTTACTCCCAAGGAAAATTTACATTCCATTACACCGTGCAGTAATAATCTAAAAATAACGTCGAATATCAAATAGCTTGAACGACGAAACAGCGCAGCGTCACTTCCAATATTTGGACAGAAATGTGAAATTATTACCAGCAATATCGGCTTTAGAATAAATATTGTTTTCGTCTTGCGCCTTTTTCGTGGATATATAGACACTCAAGGTATTAAAATTTATAGATGCAACCAAAAAGTCAATAATATCGGTACAAGGTTTCCATATTGTTGTCAACAATTTACGCGCTCATAAGTCGAGACGCTCAAAATGTCATATAGATAGGTTCAATCAAACCGCCATAAATATGGTTACAGTCATACCGCTAATGGTATACAAGCATCCAAGTGTTCAAAAATGTGGATCACATTAGAAACTTGTACCGAACTTTGCTTGTACCGATATTATTGACTTTTTGGTTGCGTCTATAAATTTGAATACCTTGAATGTAACTAACTATTTGACGCTGACTGTACAATAGTACAAAATAAATAGTCCACTCTTTAGGTAGATGGGACAAACAGGACAAAATATATGAATTACACCTATTTCGTCATCATTTTTACTACTAGTAATAGGCTTCTCCCAAAGTGTGCTACTTTGCACGGTACATGCCTTACGAATCAGACCGCTTCCATCAACTTAACGCAGATTGCCAAGCCATCGACCTGGTGGGCGTCCCATAATACTTCTGCATAGACGCGGTTTGCACTCCAGAACACATATAGACAGTCTATCAGTTCTAATCTGTTCCAATGTGATCAGTACATCGCCACATAAGTTTGTGAATCCTCTTGACTATGTCGTTAACCCTGATTTTCTGTCAGATCTTCTAATTACTGGGTATTCATTTAGTTCTTTTCCCATTACGTTACTTATTATTGGTGTTTACAAACGTGGACTTAACCGGCTCGATGTCGTCATTAATTCTTTTCAACAGATGTGTACGTTGTCAAGCAAATGAAAGGCTTCATCAATTTCATTATATAATCGTAGTTCAGTAATGTTTACGTATAAATATGACAAGATAATTTATAATAAACACTTTTTTATGTATATGAAACTTTCCTGCGAAGCGATTGGCCTATTTGGAACGTATTCGTGTCGCCGGCGCCGTCTCCAAGGCCAACCCGACTTGTTTATCTTAAGAACAACAATCGATCATTCTTCTATTTCATCTCACTCAAATTCGCATTAACCAGTGAAACTAAATCATCAGTACAATTTTAAAATGTCGGACTTATAATAAGCAAAACTTGTACACATAATATTATTATTTTTGTTGTGTTATTTGCAGCGACTTGTAAGAGGTATCACGCAAAAATAAATCAGCTTATTCGAATCCTTTCTAATATTAATTTTTAATGTGAAAGTAACAGCTTGTTTGTACCGATTCATTTATCGTGGCGGTTGGTTGAACTTATGTGAAGGACATACTAGACTAATGTCGGAAAAAGAACAGTGGTGTTTTGAAATATCACCCATTATGTTTGCAGAATTCTTACTAGTATATTATAGCAAGTTATTTTGTGCTTTTTCACGTTACAACGGAACAACAGATCGACATAATTTAGCGTGGATTTAGTTGGGGAGCCGGATAGTGACATTGGCTGTAATTTACGCGGATAATGAGTTCCCTTGGGTCACATGGGAAGCCGTTGGCGAAGCCAGTTTGTAAAATACATTGAAGAATTACTCTGTCCGAGTCCATGTCAAAGTGCTAGCTTTCAAAATGTAACCTGAATGTTTTAGCTCCGTACTCCATGAAGACACCGAAAATGGCACACGACGCGGACGTGCACACTTTGTTACCGAAATTAAACAAAGGAATTAGGAGCTAAGGATACTGAACCGAGCATTTCTTTTTGTGGTGGTCGAAAGTTCGACGATGATTTTAGACTTTTAAAGATTTCTAAGAATTCTGTAAATAATTACACCGTAATACCAACTGTTAAATAGAAAAGTCTTTTGTATTACCTACACCTGTAACATCGCATGCCTACGAATAATACGAATTTATTTGAAATGCTAATGCTTGAAAGTTTAATTTGCCGTCAGCGGCGGTGTTGATTTACAAAGGCTTTGTACCATTGTACTTGTCGTGATTCCGTGCTTAGCAAATAACACTTAAATATTATTGTGGATATTTCCTTGCGAGGCAGCGACGCACCGATTTGTAAGCTTGACTTAGGCTCGACCTCCACCAAAGCGTAGTCGAGAGATGTGTTTCAATAACCAGTAGTAACCAGTAGTAGATAGCTCAAACTGCGCCGACCTCCTGTGGAAATACTTCCGCCATAGTAACATTGTGTTGTGTTTCTGCGGGTGGTATAGACACCTAGAAGGATTTTAAAGGGTAGGCAACGAGAATTGATGCTCCTGTTGTTGTAGGTAAGCTGGTACGGTAAGCTTGTTTATCAGCAACGAACGTGGTATTAAAAAAACAACAGAATATCAACATTGACAATAATTTTATTCAAATGTGATTGACGTGTTTCAATTTATCATATTTCTTATAAGCCGCTTAAATATATTTATTTGAGTGTTCATAAAAATATGCATTTAGGTTCCTTTTTGGACAGCTTTATTTTAGTTACATTTTGTTCGTTGACGTATTACGATAATATTGCGGATGCAGCAAAATTTTGTCATGATAATGTGTCAATTCCGACAAAATAATACAATGATCTCTAAATAGTTCTGCATGAATGTGTTTACACAAACAAATATAGGGCACTTTCTGGTAAATAATACGAGTATATATTCGCTGCGCTATATTATAGAAACATTCTGGGTGTACAGAAATACATTCTTTCGAAAAGTATTTGCAAGCAAATGACAGTGAATAGGACGTCTTATCAAACTGCCATCGTGTCCCATTTCCTAATCCAAACATTCGGAATTGAAGTTCGTGTTCGGTAATGTGTATACAGCTTTACATAAAAGCCATTGAATTTATGTGCCTCACGCAAATATCAGCCACAATAATAACTCGGTAATGTCTTCCATAATGGGGGTAAAGTTTGACATTTAAATAAAGGAAGTGGATCATAGAATTTCCATTCAGCAAATATAATGCAAAACTTATGTCCATAAAAAACGATTGTAGGTATTGTCTCTTTCTGTAAGTATTGCTAATCGCAGCAGCATTTGGTAAGTAATAATTGCCGCAAATGGTTTTATTGGTTGAAGAGAAGTCTGGTCTTTGGTTCCGCTATTATTTATATGGCCACTGCTCAGCAGCATGATGTTAATAGCTTATAACCTTCCTTGATAAATGGGCTATCCAACACTAAAAGAATTTTTCAAATCGGACTAGTAGTTCCTGAGATCCTAGCGTTCAATCAAACAAACACTTCAGCTTCATAATATTTGCAATACTTTTTTTCTTGTTGTCTTCTCTCGTGTTCGTGTTAATACGAGTATAATACCTTAGCACCAAATCGTATCTATGCTAATAATTATAAAGCTAAAGAGCTTGTTTGTTTGTTTAGGATTTTAGTATCTCAGGAATAGAAAAATTCTTTTAATGTCAGATAGCCCATTTATCGAGGAGGTTATAGGCTATATAACATCACGCTACGGCCAATAGGAGCTGAGCAGTGGCCAAACAAAAGCGACGGGAGCGAAGCCCCGCGCGACTTCTAGTAAGTGATAAAGCACAAGTTCCTTATTGAGATATCATCGCGCAAGTCACGATGTTACCTACAAGTGGTGTATAAGCTAGTAGTCAGACAGGATACGATCAGATACTAACTTTCTCGTGGTAGCCGATCTAAATACTGACTGTTGTACACTTGTACTTATATTGATAATGTAACTAATATTGAGAATATTAGTTACATTATCGAGGAATGGTTTAATGGAAGTTTTTTGTTTATTAATTAAAACAACTTTTGTATTATTTTGAAACGTTTATAATAAGAGATATCTACTAATGAAAATATACTTATTTTAAATTATATCTTAAAATCCAATTTGACAATGATTTGTTTACAAATTCTACATTGGTTTCGGTCCGAGTATTGTTGTTTTGAGTCTATTTATATGACTATGTTCGTCAATAATAATTGTATGTTTGTAAACGCGACATGAATTTAGGGAGGTGTTGGCATCCCCAACATTTTATTTTAATATAAATTTTAGTTTTATAAATTATCATTTTTTGGTATTGCAACATTGTTACATTATGATTTATCTGTACTGTAATGTCAATGTCATTTCCAATTAAACGGTGTGTGTGCAGATTACTCGCTGAACGAATTACGTTTATTTTAATTTCCTGGACCTCTTCCCCAATCAACCAGCATACAGTCCACTGACACCAAGCTATTGAAGAAAGCTCACAATCCAACAGGAGGAAGCAACGGCTCTCTCCAGCTGCTTCCCCTATATATATACTGTATACCGGTGTTCAAATTCATGGCAACTGCATGTTCCGCGTCTATGGGAAAGAATCAGATAATTGAGATGGTTCCTGAGATTACCGCCCGTATAGTTTTAATTTGTGATCTTTTTTGTCGACAGGTAAGCGACGTAGGCGGCTGTGGGTACCACATAGCAACGATGTTGGGCCTACTGCCGGCGCAAGTTATCAACGTGTACCTTGGCTCCACGCTGAGGTCAATGCACGACGTGTTGCATGAATCACACGTCACTGGGTACATCGTGTTTGCCTTTCAGGTAAGAGAGAGTCATTTTGAGAATCTATCGTTGGTGGTTTTATTGAGCCAAGGTGATTTCTATGTTTCTGTTCTCAAACTTCCCTTCAACCTTCACCTCTTCTAACTCCCACGAGATGAGATGAAGTGGTAATCAATTTCATAGCCGTTGTAAGAAGACCATTAATAGAAAAAAAGAAAATATAGTAATTTATCAAAGAGCATAAGCACATACATACAGGAAAAATAAAACTATAATCTAAAGAGTTAAAATAGGACTCCAGTTCAGCTTGATACAGAGCATTGGTGCCCTGCGTGACTGGGCACGGCTCTCCTCCAAAGATTTTGAAGGGAATTTAGCCTACTATACCACGCTGGCCAGACTGGTTGGTAAAGGGTTTTGTTTCGATTTTTCCTTTTCTCGCAATGCTCTCTGTTTAAGGTTTCTCCCTTAGTCGGGTGAAATGGGGTAGTGACAGATATTCTTAATCCGTCACTACACGGATAACTACACATTTACGTATTACGTTATGCATCAGCCTTTCAAGATAAGACACCTCTATGGTATTACCAACTTTCTTAAGTGACAACTACCAACCACGAAGTAAGTTGCTACCGCTACTATAAGCAATAATAGCAAAATAAATACCACACGTGATGAGATTACAGCATGTGACCACAAAGTGCAGAGTAAAATCAACTTCCCAAGTAGTAAAGCAAAACCTATTCCTAGAAAATATGAACTTTGTGTAAATGCGAATATAAATTATCCTCGTTCCTTCGTAAACACGGAAGAGTGACCTTAAATAACTTAGTTGACCCTACGTCTGGTTAATTTTATATACGTTGACCCTCGGAGAATAAGAAATTGTTTATTAACGAGTGTTGCACGGCTACCTTGTCTTCCATCTTAGGTAATAAGATTTCTTTATTCAGACATAAAGTTAAGTGGAAACAGCAATACTTATAATTATTTTAATCATGATTCGTTTGTTTTGTTTGGTACTAAAGTCTCGTAGACTTCTTGTCTTGATAGAGACTTGGGCTGCTAATTTATTTATCAAAATTTCATTTATAAAATGTGTATTGTTGGTGGTTGTCATCACGAGCGTAATTAAAGCTTACAAGGGGAGGGTCTGAGGGTTCAGAAATGTACATATAGGTATATATTATATACTAAATTTACCTATCACCCCCCCCGTATATACGGCCATTGTTGGCATAGTGTCGTCGTATTCACTTCTTTTTAGACCGTTTATAAGATTATATTATCAAGAGTTCGAATATCATCGTACTAGAACGACCAAGCCATTGCAAGGCGAAAATTTTATTATTGTCATATCGTCATAATTATGTTACGCTATCGTATATTTATTAGTAATCCGCTGTGTCCTAAACATTGTAAAAATGATACAAGTACAGTGTGGTGTTAGGAGCGTATATCGATTGGTATCAGTGCATCAGCCGTGGATGCAGAAACATCTTGTATTTTAGTCGCTTCTCTCTACCATATCTTGTTGGAAAAAGGGATTAAGCGAAAATGACTCCTTTAAGCAATTTCCATCTTGTAGTAATAGGATTAAGGTTGCTAATTGTGAAAGCGAATTAATCATTTTACAACGTTTTGCCATTTTCTCGCTAGCTAGTTAGTCACTTCGTTTGTTTTTCTATAAATATTCATCAAAAGTTATTATTTTAATTTGTGTTATTACAGAGTCACAATTTGCATAACCTGCAGTGCATAAATTGTTTATATATTGGCTATTTATAATGTAAATTGTCGCAATCAAATGCCGTGCTCTAGTCGAGCAACAAGTGAGCAATTTCAATGTGTTTTTACACGTAATTATCTCACGTTTATCATAATGCGTATGAAATGGGGTTGAGGTCATGCTTGATTCTTTTGTCAGATACTATCCTTTTGTATAGATTGTGTCCGTAAATAAACTTGCGTGTTTGTTATATTAGTTTTTGGACCGAACCGACTTTCTGGAGTTTTCATAGTAGGTAATCTATATGTGTATTATTATTGGGTCCATTTAGGAATCTGCTCTGTTTATCTTCTTATGATACACATAAATTCGGTCTTACCTTTTCGAAGAAGTTTTGTAACTGTGAACTAGACGTAGCGCGGGTCTTTGCTCGCGTCATTCTTTATGTGCCCACTGCTCAGCTCCTATTGGCCGTAGCGTAGCTAAATAGACTACCTCGATAAATGGGCTATCCTATACTAAAATATTTTTTCAAATCGGACCAGTAGTTCCTGAGATCTTAGCGTTCAACCAACCAACCAAACAAACTCTTCAGCTTTGTATTATAAGTATAGATTATGTACATATTTAAAATGATTAGTTGTTATTTTACAGAAAACTTCGTGTTTAATTATTTTCATATTTTTTCAGATAATAAACTGATAGTTTTTATCTATTTTAAAAATAAAATCATTGTGGACTCGTTTTTCTTCTGGTTTTAGAAATTACATTTTGCTATAAATATTATGTTTTGTGCCTAAACTAGCATTTCTTGTTCTCGTAGTAATCGTTCTTACTACCACTGAAAATAGTTTCAGAATCCATTCGGAATCCAAGGCAATACTCCCATGCAATATATTCATTGATTCAGAACTTGGAAATAGATTGTTCAGTCAACTGTTGGGTGAATTTCGCTGACAATGCTCGAGTGTAACCTAAAGTGGACTCTTGCTTATATTCGAGAGGTTCTCCAATAAGAGGCAACTTTGCAAAACGAGCAAAAGTTGCTGATTAATCGTTTTTTATACGAAAAATGTCAATACATATCTATCTTTGAAAGTTTATTTTTAATAAAAAATTATACTTAGCGATGAACATTTGCGAAATCCAAATTACTCGTTAGGAGGGGCTCGTGGTTGAAAATCAATCATCATCATGTCAACCCATAAACGTCCATCTGCTGCGCACGCGTCTCCTCCAAAGAATGTAGAAGGAATTTAGACTACTATACCACGCTGTCCAGACGGTTTGTTTCGAATTTTCCTCGCAGTGCTCTTGTCTTCACGAGGTGACTCCCTTAGTTGAAGCATAGTTAGAAATCTCCCGTAGCCAGAAATATAATAACTATTTTTTCTAAGGCCAATTCGCTGACAATGTTGACCCTTGAGAAGAACTGATAAGAGTTAACTCTGTTCAAGGAGTTTAGACTCTTTTGACTCTTTTTTTATGGCCATTGGCCATCAATTCATTCAGAAGTCATAAGAAAAACCAATTCCGTATACTATCCCATAACGAAAACGAAAGAGTACGTAAAATTGTAGGGTAGCCTATGACTTCTAACTAAAGACCATAGGCCAGTAAATGAATGATTGTGGAGGTATATGTCGAAAAGCAGAAACTTTGACTTAGGACCTTTGTTTGGACTAGTTAGGAGATAAACATACTTACTAAAGAAACTAACTAAAGTCCTTACCCGCGAGGTGAGCCCGAGGGGGGCGGGGGGGGGGGGAAAGAAGGCCCCGTTTTTTGGTTTTTTTGCTTACATCTCGAAAACAGTGCATCGTACAAAATTTTATTGAAGTGCACAATAAAACCTCAAAAAAAAATTAAATAAAAAGTGTGAATGCCAAAGTTGTAGAAAATGTTATCAGGTTTCTAAATCAAAGTTTCTGCATTAGACATTTCCCTCCACAGTACCATTTACAAGACTACCAGGGATAATTCAAAGTTGTTTATGTCCATGACGTGCCAAGTGCCAATGTAAACATTTCCAGTAATCAAATCAGTGTAAGATGTCGACACGTGTTTGTTGAAGCTGGATGTGTAAACAATAAATCAACAATTTTAGCTTACATTACGTACTACGTAACAAGGTTAGCTAAATAAGCCTGGTGCATATTTATTGTATAGTTAGATAAGTACGAAAATTACAAGTTTTAGTAATGTTAATGAAGCTAAATAAAACTTGATTTGAACCCACGATTGACACACTGGTATTCCGTTTCATTGCTCTTCCTGCTGCTGGTACTTGATCCAAAGATCGAATTTGTCCATTAGGTACTTGTTGACGTCCCACTGACACAGTGCAGAACACCTACAGACAAAAACTTTTGCTATGATTAGTCGATTACTCTGTAGTTCAACGACGTGCCAGTGAAATATAAATTATATTATAAATTATTTTTTTCAGGGTACACGTATACGTATTTGAATAGCAACGCTTTGTCAATCTACTAATTTTTCAACCGACATAGTTTGGAACCTATAAAATATGTATTAACTCATAAACATAAGTTTGGCTTAAGTGAGAAGCCAAACAGGTGACTCTAGCCTCGTCGATAAGTATTCAGTTTCTTTTCATTCCATTGTAAGAATATAATAACCTGACTTATTGACTGATGGTATCATGTAGCATACAGTGAAAACAGCTTTAAAGACCAACACTAAACTATTGTATGTAAGTAAGTACCTTGAGCAACGTATATCATTAGACATCACTTTTAATCTTCAAGTCGCTTAGGCCATTAGAATTATTTTCCTATAGGAAACTAAGTACCTATACATAACAAAAGAGGCATTTGTTATTGACACAAAATGGAATCAATAATGCTTACTTGTTTATTCTTTCAAAAGCTTTTGTGTTTCAAATCAAGCTGCCACATTACAGTCATGAGGTTTTTGAATAGCAGAAGTTTAAAAGGTTTATAATGGTTAATGTACTTGTCCACCATCCTAAGACAAATATATTTATTGCAATATATATTGTAATTGATAAATAAAAAATTTAGTTACAACAGTACCAAACAGGCATTGCAATATCAACTAGTTCCTATCTGGGTGGAAAGACTAAATATCTTCTTGGAAGTTGGGTTTAGGGCTTATCATCATCAACATCATTAGTCGTGTATGCAGTGAGCTGCTAGACAAATGCCTATAAATGAACGCACCTTGGTACAGTTCGCTATGGAGTACGCTATCGAAATAGCCCTTCATAAACTAAAATTAGAAGTCCATTCTATATAGGTACTTGTTTGTTACCTTTAGATGAACAAATCCAATATCTAAATTCAAATCTCCACCGGCTCGTGCTGGAAATTAGTAGTAGGTAAAAAATATAAAAGCTTGTCATGAGATTTATCTGTGGTTTAACTTGATTAAGACTATGTAATTTGGTCTATACATATCATACCTGTTTCCCAGAAAGGTAATCAGCTTAATTAGGAACCGAAAAGTGCGTTAAAAGCTTGCAAGATTTAATAGATCGTGACAGTAGATACCAAACAAAATTTGTACAAAATTAGCTTACAAAGTAATCGAAAAACCAAATATTACAAGCGTCTTCATATAAGAGCAATAACTGAAAAGCTGTTACATTACCCTCGTTAAATTAACGAGATCTGGACCAGGGACCTAATAAACAGTCCCCCTATTCGCCATACTTATTGCGTCGTATATATTATTACGACGTCAATCGTCACACTGGGTTCCTAAAGATGGGCATCGGCTGGCCTAAATAAAAAACGCTGGTGTTAGGACGTAAATGCTTTAGAAAGTAGAAAGACTGGTGGAATGGAGTTAGGAAAGGCGAGAGTAGAATTATTTGGCGAAGTATTTGCTTAAAAGTGAGACGACAGAGGTTGAAAATTGGCCTAATGTGGGTTGCATTAGGCCAGCGTGTGTGAATTATGGCCTAAAACCCTCTCAGCTCTCAGATAGAGGAGGAGCCCAACAGTAATGGGTTGCTGATGATAGAAAAATTACATGATTATCTACACGCTATCTCTGAGTGCGCTCAAGTTTATGTCATCGGTATCTTGTTAGATCATAATAATCAAATGATAAGCAAGATCGTTTTGCACAAGGTGTATCCTTGCTAAATTATACAATTTCATACATGAATCTACATAATAAACTTATCTTATCTTAATGATTAATTTAGGTACTATGTTATAAGTAAGTACGTAATTAATTGTATGATTCCCAGGTTTAGGGTAGGCCCCGAAAGAGGAAAAAATTTAGTTTTTCTTCTTTCTCACCAACTTGAAAAGCAACACTTTATCAATATAATGCAATTTATTTATAAAAATTATACCGTTGTCATCATCATCGTTTCAACCCATAAACGTCCCACTGCTAGGCCGGGTCTTCTCCAAATAATTTGGAGGGAATTTAGCCTACTATACCACGCTGGCCAGACGGGTTGGTATATTTCCATTTCTCGCAGTGCTCTTGTGTACATAAGGTTACTCCCTTAGTCACTTTTTACGACACCTACAGGTTGAATTGGGGTAGTGTTATTATGTATTCTTAATCCGTCACTACACGTATACAAATACCAGTGTACAAAATAACTCTGTAAACAGTTTTAGTCTACAACATGACCTTAAGTTTTCCATTGTAAGTGTTCATTTCTATAAATAGGGCTAAAGCAGGTCCAATTATTATGGCTCAAGAGATCCCGGTCGATAATAAACGAAGAGGAATACACAAATTAAAGAAGTAATCACCCAATATAAGGTGACCTCGTATACCTTAAATCATATATGTAGTGTACCGATATCATCAGCGGGGAAGGGGAAGTCTACTTAAACGCGGTTAAATAACACGCTACGCACGCGAAACGGAAACGAGCCAATACAAACCGGTGGATGTCTACGCAACATAAACGCAGTTCTTTCCTTATCGTTATATATAGTCATTAACCGCAGTTCAAGTGGACGTATCGGGCCTTTCCCGACGAAAGTTTGACGTCATAATATTATTACCTGTTTGCCTGATAATGTTTACATCAAGTTTTTTTTTTCATTTCATAAATTTGAGGATGGATCGCGACGTGTATGTCTGGCTAAATTAGTGATAAGCTATCACTCTATAAGTGTTAATATTGCTTGTTATATATATTGTATATTGTCGTCTTTTCATTAACGTCGTCGTGTCGCGTATTGTGGATTCGATTAATAGATATTTGTTTTGAGTCTTGGTTTTTTTTTATTTTATTTTTTTAATGTTTCCTTTGTGACTGTTAATTGTATATCTGTAGTCCCCTGCGACACAGGGATTCCTACTGTTATCTTTTCAAAATAAGAAAGAAAAATATGTTCAAAGACCTTAAAGAATGGAGAAACAATTAACTATCTTCACACATATGGGGAAAAATATTGTCTGACTTATCAACACAGTAGGTATGCAATTGTTATCTATCTTAAGGTAACTCATTAACTGTATGGATATCCCGGTATCCGGTATTCATTAGTTTAAGTAACGAAGTGCTGTTATTAGTATATTAATTAATTCTTTATTGAGTGGTCCATGACTCAGCAAGTAGATCGATCGATAGATTGGACAATTTGACTGCAAACTTTTAAGTGATCATACCATTTACACGGCAGCATCTGCTGCTGATGCTGCTGGCGATACTCGATGAGAATTAATGTAATTATTCAATCATACCGAGACACAATAGCAAATATAATGTTCCACTGCTTGGCAAGACTTTCCTCTAATCTATGTAGCTTGAGAGCTGAGAGTTAAGGTCATATTTATACCACACACGCGGGCCTGATGCGATCTGATCTGACATGTGCTTATAATTGTTCCTAGGATATGTGAATTTGCTCACAACGTCTTCAAGGACTCAATATATAAATTTTATTGCGTCCAAACAGTGAAAGCCTTTGGAGCGATGTTACTTATCTATCATATCTTTGTCCATGTCTTCTAGCTGTACCCTGCTGTTCCTTATTATTTTATGGGCCATAGCGAGTTGTTTTACAGCCTCTTCTTCCTCAATAAACACAGTATTTTTTGTACCGGTCTTCTTATTCCTTAGGTTAATGACGTCAGCTGTTTAGTTTTAATTACTTAATTCGTTTTAGTTATCAATTCGTCGCGTTTTTTTATTAATGTTATCTTACAGAAGATCTTCTTCTATTTGAAATGGTATATTTTCTCATTGATAATTATTATTATGACGGGATCTGTCATCTGATGATGGTATCCAGAATCTCGAATCGAGGGCAACTCTCTAATTTTAAAGGCACATACTATGTTTTTCATATATCTTCTGAAGTAACTCCGATGTCTGTCTGATGTCTTGAGTTCATAAAGTAGTGCTATAGGTGTTGCCTTATCGACATAAAAATATTTAAATTGTGTTTATATCATGGATAAACTGGTCTGATGATAGAGGATATAACTCTTTAACCGTTTGGAGTCAGGGGATAATTGTTTGAAACGTATAGACACGTTTGGATAGCCCATTGGATTTTTTCAACATATTTTTTTTTGTTTGAAGCTTTTTGTAGTACATTTGATTACATGTCATGTCTAAATATGACATAGGTGTGCCTAGCTACAATTATCTCAGTCGCTACCTCTATGTAGGTAAATCAATTTACACATGAACAGTTTCCTTATGAGTTATCCTCAACAATAGGTTAACATCTGAATAATAATTATGTCCCTATGATACCACTTCGAAATTTGGAACCTAATAATAATAGGAGGAAGATAAGAATTGCAAGATAGGCAAATCTATTCTTATGACTATTTCATACTGTGTGATACGTATGACTCAAACACGTCATTCATTTAAGGGCAGATAGATATTACCAATTTATGCTCCTTTTTAAACCAGTTTTATATGGATTATGTTTAATTGTATTAGCTGAAGAAAAAAAATATGTTGGAGCTTTTAGGGTTCGTCTGATGCGTCAATTGGCATTTGGATTAGTGCCAAAATCATCTGCCTTGGTACAGGGAGGTCCTTGCTCAATATTGAGACGTGAATTGGTGAATATTAATACTTGTTAGGAGAATAGCTAATAATAATTATTCATTGCAATATTTTACATGGAGTTTTTGAGTGGCGACAGAGCTTAGGACGTTCGCACAAAAGCTGATCTAAACAACAGGATCGCGCTGCTGGATGCTACTTACCGAACCTTTTAGAAATCCCTTGGATAGGCCTAAGTCGACTTACGTACGAATCGTACGATATGATGAGGATGATGATGAAATAAATTGCCTACAGTTTTTTACAACTACGCCTTAACTTGCAGTAAAAAAATATGGCCTCTGGTTACCGACGAGCTTATTTTAGTAAACAACTTGTGTAGGTACGTGATTTTTTGAAGATGTTATTGCCCAATATTGATAACAAGTTTTTAGTTTTACCTGGTGAAATGTGTGTTTGCCGCACCACTAACTGACCCTTCGGGGGAAAAGGTGTAAAACTGTTTCGGTGATCATAACTTGGCTAAATTAGCGTAGTACTCTTGGAAAGTAGAGGGTGGATCATCATGGTGCAGCGCAGCAGTAACTGAATTCTATGCGTTTGCGAGCTAAGGACTTATCCTTATTATTTTATATATCCTTATTATTTATGTCTAAGATATAAAGTATAGATTTAGAAAGGATTATATCCGCAGTATTTGACTATACACATAGACTGATGATTTTTTAAAATTAATTTATTACATATTCTTTTAATGAATGGGTAGATCTTTTATTGTCATCTTTGAGAAAGTGCAGAACTTTCTCGCTAAAAATAAAGTGTAGGTTTCTTATTGATGTTTATTTTTTGGTGAACAAATACATTCGTCATTCTGATTCACTAACTACTTAACGTGTGATATTCCAATTTAGCTCCAATTAAGTGCGTAGCAAAGAGAGTTCAAAAATAAACGTGAACAATCGTGATTAAAAACACGTGCTGCAGCAAACAAACCGACCTATATTTATATATGTTTATTGATCACTGTTCACGGATATGGAGGGATATGAGACGCATTACTCTAGACGTGGAAAAGGGAATACTCATTCGGATTATCATCGCTGGCTCAATTATATTTCTTTTACTACCTTCCGCCCACGACTTCCCTCACGTGGTATGTCTGTAAAAGGTTTTATTATACACATAAACATTCCGTGAAAAATATCTAAGTGATGGTGAAAACTGCATCAAAATCGATTGAATGGATGTCTGAATGGAAAAATGAAAACACACATACGCAGAAAGTGACTCCCTACCTACTATTTATTTTTAGATGAAATATAATTTAATAAATCTGGGATTGGGTTTACTCGTCTGCATCTCTTTTTTTTTCTACTCTACGAGGTAGCAGCAACTCTCCCTCTATAGACATCGTCTCCTTTCGATACCACTTTGTTGAAGTTTAGGCCTTTTCTAAAAAAGCAGTAGTAATTTCAGAATATTTCAGGTTTCACGTATTTATTCCAAGTGGGAATCCAATCCCCGAATTTCAATTTCGCCATGATTTTAATTCTACTTGAACTACTAGTCCATACTTGTAGGTTCACATTATATCTACTATTTATACATCTTTCGTCTTTGATTGCTTGACAATAAGATATAATGGTTCATGCTACATTGAAGTCAATTTGGTAGAATCAAGGCTCTCTCGTTTTGACACTTCCAATTTAATTCAATCAACAACTCCTGGAAGATTTTATGCTTTTTATATCCTTGATTGATCTTTGTCAGGTTTTCAAACGTCGTAGATGACGCTGCTGGGTTAATGCTCCTGGTTAAACCTGGATGTGGTATTAGGATTTTTATCTAAAATTAATTAGTATATTATTATCCTAACTATGCCCGGTGCATGACTATGATTAGAGGAAATATCTCACTCAATAAACATCTAATAGAATTTCAATATTTACAATTAGATTTGCTCGATCAACTGACATTTGTTTTATTTTATATTATATCTATTTGCGGAATGTACAAGGATTGCTTTTTGTAAGAAGATTATAATTATTGAAGTGCCTACATTCTTTAATTATTATACACAAATACACTTATTTTACAATAGAATATTTTATTTACATCTTCTGTTTTCTTGTCTTGTCGTCACTGATGACCCTAAAATCCTCTATTACTTGGAACTTGAGGCGCTTGTAGCATTATGGTACTGAGATGTTCGTTACGATCATCGAAGTTAAACAACGTTCGAGAAGGTCAGTCCATGATAGGTGACCGTTTGTGGCAAATTCACTCTTGAGCATCTCCGTGCTGTGCAGGAAGCCAGCGGTTATCACATAATGTGGTAGACAGTCGATAAATCAAGTTGGAAGCCTTCTCGATGACTTGATAAATTCCAACATTTGGGTGTCCTACCTAACCTATTTCATAAGAAGATTCAGAACTTTAGGGAAACGGTGTAATAATACTATTTTGGATTGAATGAGTGACAAGTTATAGGTAGGTAAGTATATGTTTATCCTTAATCAAGTAAGTTTGACTTACGAGGAAAATGTGTTTAGTATAGTAAAACCTGTACTAATGTAGTACCTAGTGTAGTATTTCCATGTTATCGCACGAAGGTAAACCGTCGACAAGTTTACACGAAACCCTGGTATTTTATCGCAGGACCGATAACCATCTAATTACAAACATGTACTTGCGCGCAATGTACCTACCTGCCTATGTAATAATGTGAAACGTATTAAGTACCTAGATAAACTTATGTACCTATTAATGTTTCATTTTGTTAAAAGGTGTTTATCTATTTCAAATCCGTTGATGTTTTTCATAAAGATTGTCAACTGTCACCTTAGCGTGGTAAGGTCAACAACGTCGTGCCGAGTGACTTGGTCACAGAATAAGTAATAGTACCTACTATGACTTGGTTTCGATTTTCACATGAGAAACTTAAAAAATATTTTTGTGATTCTTAGGTATTTCTTTCGAGTCTGGGTGGTATGTCCGTTAAAGGGGGCGAGCGTGAGGTGGTCGATGTCTTTAAAAAAAATCCGTTGATGTTTTTATCAAAAGGCATAATATCTTGTTGTTTGGCTATCCGTGTAAACCAGAAGTTATAAATTCAAAAATCTGTTCTCCAAGATTAGGCGCACTATCTGCGTAAAAAGCAGATAGGTACTCAAAGATTAATAGACTATTACAAAGATAGTCTATAGTAATACGATTAAGATTACTACTTATCTGTACCTAGTGAGCCTATCAGAATCTGAGGACATTGTTTGATACAATTATAAATTGCTTACGTAATTTTTTCTTATCTTTTATTTGAACAAATCTAAATTAATTTTTATGTAGAAAGCGAGGTGATTGAATTTTTGGGTCGCTCGGATTCTTCTAGTATAAAAGCACCCAATAAAAAGACGGCCAACATGACTAAGGTGTCCGGGAATCGAACCCTTCACCTCGACCTCTTCATCATCATCATCATCATTTCAACCCATAAACTTCCCACTGCTGGGCACGGGTCTCCTCCAAAGAATGTGGAGGGAATTTAGCCTACTATACCACGCTGACCAGACGGGATGGTATAGGGTTTGTTTCGAATTTTCCTTTTCTTGCAGTGCTCTGGTCTGCATGGTAGTCCCTTAGTCGCCTTTCACGACACCCACGGGTTGAGATGGGGTAGTGACATTATGTATTCTTAATCCGTCACTACACGAAGAGAAGACCTCTTACATAGTAGGAATACAAACAAATATCGCAGAATCTTCCTTTATATTAGTCTCCGCGGAACACATTTCGGAAGCGTTTCGCTGATAATAATATTGTTGAGATTTTTTGTATCTTAAGCTCTCTACAGCAAATTCATTTGAAACAGGTTGGAAAGGCGCCAGTCATACTAGCATTAACTGCGGTAACCGCTGGGCACCCAGCGCGCTTGCTTAATATAAAAATACTCCTCATGGTCTAAACTTAAAGGTCAGAGTGTCCACGTTACTCACAATACAACCCCTACCGCGTATTTAACCTACAAAACAAGCCACGAATAGCATAATATTATTCAAGTATTTAAGTATCGCGTGCTATCCTCTCTCTACACAATTATGTTTTACAATCAGCTGGAGTCGCCCTTCAGTTGACTACTTCTTATGGCTTTAAATATGTATGAAGTAGCTATTTGCGTATATTGTCCCCGCGGCTTTACTGACACGAAATGTTTCGCTTCTTTTTAAACGTATACGGAACTCAAGCGACAGAAGTTACTTTATTTAGGTTGTAGGTTTAACTGCCGTACTCAGAGACGTTATTTAACTTTAAAGTTTATTTAGTAAAAATGTGTAATACTTAAGTCTATACGCCTAAAGACGGTTATTCAATGAACAAATTGTGTTAATGACAGATTACTGCTAATTGACATCTCTGAGTGCGGCAGTAAATCGTTGGTTCCTAACGTTTTAGAGATAAGCGGCCATATGACTAACCTTTGTTCTTGCCATAATCTACCAAGAGAAAATTTAAATGCTCGATTTAAAGTTAAAGAAAATACATTTGGTGATTGGCGTCAAAAATATTCCAGTTTAATAAGTGACCCAGTCCACATAGCCAAGTCGCGTCATGAACCATTTCGGGTGCCTTCAGAAACCACTTGTTGTCCGCAGACCACCGGTTAAGAACCACTACTGATTTAAATCGCGTCGAAGAGGTAGCAGTTCATCTGATAGCAAAATAAACTCCTGTACAGATAACTTTAATATGATAAATTTCATGTTGCTCGACAAGGTAAACTACTTACAATTTCTATGAAATAAGAATGACATCCTCTACTGACAATTTTTAGGGTTCCGTAGCCAATATGGCAAAAACGAGACCCTTATAGTTTCGTCATGTCCGTCTGTCCGTCAGTAAAATGCTTGTGACATACACAGCAATTTTACTCAAAAACTAATCGATGTATATTAATAAAATTTGAAGAATAAATGTCTTTTGTAATCTGTATATTAATACAGTTAGTACATATTATACATATATAAAACAAATCCAACGCGTTTGGGTCACTCGCAAAATCTAGCACTAGCCATTCTGGTTAATTTTACTTCATTATTTCGTTGTAAGGTAATCATAGGTGTTATTTTAAAAACATAAATTTCAAAACACGGTGCGCGGGCAATCTAAATTCTAAATCAAGTTAAAGAACATGCTACTAACATAAATTTCACTATAATTACTTATTTTAAACAAAAGCTTGAACTTTGTTCTTTTTTCTACACAAATAATTAAACGATATGCGTGTCGAATATCAAGTTACTTTGGGAGAAGTATTTAAAACAATAAACACTTTCGTTTGCCGTGTTAAAGTGAACAATTATATAATTGACTGGTTCTATTTTTTCATCAACGTGTGTAGTTAACTACATACGATTGTTAAAATATTTAGGCTTTGTGTGATTTGCCTAAAGCGTTTGACATGATGCCTATGATTTCATTCAAAGTAATAAGCATGGAAAATTAAAACATTTTATTTTTACTTGTTTTTTTTTTCTTTTTTTACTTTACAGTGTGTGATGCCATCGGCATTGTGAAAATAGGACTAAATAGTTCAAGACCAAATTATTCGGTAAAGGTCACAAACTATATTGAGGATAAACGTCGGGGTCGCTAGAAGGAAATCCTATTGTTTATCCGTTTTGTAGTAACTACGTGTATAAAACTATCTACAAATTTTGTACTTACTGTCAAAATGTGGCATGTATTTTCGAACCAAGTATTTTTGTTTATAGGTTCCGGGAAATGAAATTACTTACCGTGTTCCACGATGTTAATCAAATTATCCTTTACCTTCGAGCTACGCTCTGAACCCACTCTACATCGATGACGTCACGAATAAATGCATTATACATCACATTACAAACATACATATACATCCCGCCTCTTACCTAAAAGTAGTGTAGGCAGAGAATATTTTCTTCCAACTGCTACGATTCTAACATACATAGTACATCTTTCGTTTTTTCAACTATTATTAATATTTCATACCTGTATGCTCTGCTCGCATTCTAAATATAACATTCTATATTTCCAGATACTGATCGGCATAACGCTCATGGTGTGGGTGGTGCAGAAAGCGAAGAAGGAGCTGACGATAGCTATAATGGCAGCGGAACTCGGACGAGAGACGATATCGACGTCAAGCAGTTCCTCCATCAGCTAGCCAACACCTCGAGCTTCCACTGACGTGGACAGCGTCTCCGAGGAACGGTCCAGCTAGGGCACAACACACCCCTGCTTCAAACCCTTCAGACCCACGTCTGAAGTCGAAGTAACTTATGTGTGAGGGTGACAACCCTGTGATATTATTATATTAAAAGTTAATATAATCGCCATTTTACCTCTAAGAGGATTTGTTGGATGAAGTACGTTGTTGTTTTATCGTTACCTGTAGGATTAATTGGTACATAGCTCATCGTGTACTGTGACTGACTCGCTGAACGGCAAGTATCGCTTGACACGCTTTATGAGACCTTAACATAACTGATGCTACGAAATTGTGAGGAGAAAATCCTAGCCCTGTTTCACCAAAATTGCAGATAAGTGTCTGTTTGGGAACTTATCCGAACTTATTTTGCAGAGTTTTGACAATTTTTTCATATAACATCTGTCACTTTCGTCTCAAATGTTTCATCTGTCACTTACCTGCCAGTGGCTTAAGTCAAACATTGAAAAACTTGATTTAAAGTTGGGACAAAAACCATTTTGATGTTACACATTCACGACTAATAACCTGACTTTGAAAGAATGTCTTCTTGACATAACAATATTCACTAAAGTATATTTAAAATTTAAAAAATGATAAAAGCACTATTTATAAAATGGAAACCCAATTTATTTTAATATTCGACCGATACCGCCGAAAAACTTTGTTATTCATGTAAATATTAAGCAAATATTTCTCGTCGATACAATGGGAAGGCGATTGTCATAAGTTCATAACCATTACCCCATTAGAGTCAGAGTTAAACTCTGACTCTAATGGAAACATAGAAAATATTTCTTTCTCTCTCTCTTCATTTAAGAGCTGCGCTCTTGTCGGTGGAGTAACTTCTAATACTCTTTATTTCTGCCATTTCTTTCACCTGATACGACACCACCCGTACCTTCTCCTGGATATGTTTAATAAAAGTCAACTAGGATTATTTTCTATCTCGCAGTGTCAGTTATGTTTGTGCCTATAAAAATATTGATGAATATACTGAGAGCATTTGTATACAATAGTACTCAATAATAGTCACAACCATTTTAGTCACAAACGCTAGATCATGTCGGTTCGTATGTCACAGTGTTTTGTGCAGTGACTCTGAGGCCCGAGTGTTTCTTCTTCATTCAGTTACAGCGGTAAACTCATTTCTATGTTTATAGGAATGGGTTTACCAAGTTTCAATGCTAGTTTTTGTTGACTATATCCAGAATATACACGATAGAAGTGAATAATGACAATCAAAAATGACTTTTTTTACAAAAAAAGTTATCTTTTTATACAAAAAATGTTTTATTTTTTCAAAATAAAAAATATTATATTTACAAAAAAAAAGCTAGACAGGTTTGTGCCTATTCTGCCATTAGGTAAACGCCTTACCTAATAGAATTACGCCTTACCTAGTAGAATAGGCACATACAGCGATGAAAACTTTTATTTTTCATCTTTCAGTGTATTAAGCGCTATCCAAAAACATTCTCGAACACTAACGTGAATATGACGTCATTTTAGGGTTGACACTTAATCGTTTTCATATGAAATGAGTTTGTTGAAATTCAAGTTTTTCATTAGAAAAGCAATTAAGCTAAGCGAAAACCATAAAATTGATTAATAATTGTCCTTGATCGACTATAAATTTAATCGCTGGTGTATAAAGTAATCATAATCTAATTAACAGAATACGTGATGTGTTAACTAGAATATTCAACGAAATAGTACGTTTAATGACGTATGTAGCAACCCTATGAGTAAAACGGGTGCAACGTATAAAAACACATTTTCTCTGACATACGGCGCTTGGAATGAATCCAATAATGTTCGTTTATTGTGAACAAGGTAACGCAAAAATGGGACAAATCATTTTGAATTCACAACATTTAAAAAATTTACAAAAACCATTCTTTTTTAAATTTTACATTACAAATTTAATTTTATTTCACACCTTAATATATACCGTGTTAAGCGAATCTTGATTTCTTCGTCCCGTAAACGCTTAAAGACATATAGGTAGGATATATATTATGATTTTTTATTTTTTATTTTTTCTAGTATTCTTTTTTTAAAGACAACGCCCGCACTAGGGAACAAGCCCTGTGTCGCGGGGAGCTTTACAAACATGAAACTAACGGACACAAAGTACACCCAGACTAGAAACAAATATCTATGAATCACACAAATATTTGTCTCGTGTGGGAATCGAACCCACGTCACCCAACACGGCGATGTAGTGGCGAGGCGACCACTTTAACCACTGCGCCACGGTGACAGTCCATATGATGTCTGATGAGTGTCAGTTTGCAATAACCGGGACTAGTGGGTGTGGCTGACACTGGCTTGGCCACCATCGTGGATTTTGATTTTGATGATGCAAAAAATTAGTCGATAATTGGACCAAATTGGTCATCAAATATCAGAATTGGACCTTCAATGGTTCAAAAGTTATAAGGGTTTTTATTTGGCCGATCTGGGGAGAGTCTCCCCAGCTTGGCCACATTTGTATCTCAAAAACTAGGACACCTAGCGAAGATCTGTTTTCACCCAGAATTAGTCGCTAATTGGACCAAATTGGTCATTAAATATCAGAATTGGACCTTCAATGGTTCAAAAGTTATAAGCGTTTTTATTTGGCCGATCTGGGGAGAGTCTCCCTTGCTTGGCCACATTTGTATCTCAAAAATTAGGACACCTATCGAAGATCTGTTTTCTCCCAGAATTAGACGTTAATTGGACCAAATTGGTCACCAAATATCAGAATTGGTCGGGTCTTAGTTTAAAAGATACGAGGAGTTGAATTTTTAAGGTATAGTCTAGGAGCTTTTACCCTATTATTAAACTATAACGTTAGCTTCTAAAGTAAGGATAGAATAAAAATCTTTCGGTTCTAAATATAAAATGATTTATTATTGTACTTATGTAGGTACCTACTATAAAATGTTAATAATAATACCTACTTAATCTAACATGTAGGTAGGTGTTTAGAACCTCTGGCAGATATGGCAAAGACAGAAATTCAAAAATGAAGTTGGTAGGTAATTTAAATGATAGTGTTTCCAATGTTGAGAGCATGCCTACAGCACAGATTAGATAATAGTTACTACGTAACAGATACATCACTCCCATACAAAAGCGAAAATATATTGTTTGTTTATAAAATACATAATTGAATTTAAATTGGTAAGTTGAAGAGATTGGAACTCTGTGCATAATTGTAAGTAGGTAGGTAGTAACCCTATCGTAATAATAAATAAATCATTTTATATTTTGAACTGAAAGTTTTTTATTCTATCCTTACTTTAGAGGTTATCGTTATAGGCAAATAATTGGGTAAAAACTCTTTGATCTAGCTCCTAGACTATACCTTAAAAATTCAACTCCTCGTATCTTTTAAACTAAGACCCGACCAATTCTGATATTTGGTGACCAATTTGGTCCAATTAACGTCTAATTCTGGGAGAAAACAGATCTTCGCTAGGTGTCCTAGTTTTTGAGATACAAATATGGCCAAGCTGGGGAGACTCTCCCCAGATCGGCCAAATAAAAACGCTTATAACTTTTGAACCACTGAAGGTCCAATTCTGATATTTAATGACCAATTTAGACCAATTAGCGACTAATTCTGGGTGAAAACAGATCTTCGCTAGGTGTCTTAGTTTTTAAGATACAAACGTGACCAAGCTGGGGAAACAACTCCTCGTATCTTTTAAACTAAGACCCGACCAATTCTGATATTTGGTGACCAATTTGGTCCAATTAACGTCTAATTCTGGGAGAAAACAGATCTTCGCTAGGTGTCCTAGTTTTTGAGATACAAATATGGCCAAGCTGGGGAGACTCTCCCCAGATCGGCCAAATAAAAACGCTTATAACTTTTGAACCATTGAAGGTCCAATTCTGATATTTAATGACCAATTTGGTCCAATTCGCGACTAATTCTGGGTGAAAACAGATCTTCGCTAGGTGTCCTAGTTTTTGAGATACAAATGTGGCCAAGCTGGGGAGACTCTCCCCAGATCGGCCAAATAAAAACCCTTATAACTTTTGAACCATTGAAGGTCCAATTCTGATATTTGATGACCAATTTGGTCCAATTATCGACTAATTTTTTGCATCATCAAAATCAACATCCACGATGGTGGCCAAGCCAGTGTCAGCCACACGACTAGTGGTAGTAATTAGCGCCCTATCACACACACTACGCACACATTGTGCATTATAATATCTCTAATGAAGATAGCTAGCCTCTTTGACTGACAATAAGTCAGGAGGACAATATTAAACTTTAGGCCGCCAAAGCAGTCGTAGCCGACAAATGAAAATGTAATTTATTGCCAAAGTAATATTTTTTTGTTAGACGGCTTGTCTGCTGTGCGGTCCACAAGGTTTAATTGTGGCTGGCAAAAATATAAAAGCGGTATTGATACGTTGACGTATACGTGAAATTGTGACAAGGACAGTATTATGGCTGAAATCCATTATGACCAAGAGATTCTAGAAAAATCTATAGTGAAATTAGTTCTAAATTAAATCGGTTTCTGTTCCTACCATTATTGTATCATATTAGCTTAGACAAACAGTATTTTGTTCATAATATGTACAAAAGAAAATATGTTTTTTGTGGACACAATTGTTTTGAATAAGTAAGTAAATTGTGCATCGTGTTTGAAACATAACAGCAGGTGTTACTGCTAATGAAAACTTTTAGTTTCTGTTCTTGAGTTTTAAAATAGGTACCCGCATAGTCGTAAACATGTAAGAAACATGCATACTACATATTTACTATAGTTGCATCACCTACAAATACATGATGGTAACATATTATATTCAAATATATTCATTTATGAAAATATAATTTTGAATATGAATACCACAAGGCCTCAAATACTACTGCTACAAAACCTTAAAACATGAGTACAATCGTAAACAAATGTTCTAAAAAATGCTCAAAATAATCAAAAATACAATTTCCTCATTTATTGATGTAAAAAAGAAATTAGGATATTATTCACACAGAGAAGCGTGAGGGTGGCATGCCGACACGACGGAACCAAATAGCTTAAGCTAGCTGCACATTAAATTTGTACTCTATGCTGTTTGAATAGAGTCTAATATATACTAAACACTGAAGTAAAAGGCTAGCTAAAAGGAGATAAGTGGAGATAGCTCAGTCTGCGAGTGGTTTAGGTATAATTTGTTAAACGCCAAGTAATAGAGTTTCGTTCAGTTGAGGGCTATAATTCGTTGGTTCCTAATTGGCTATAATATTAATTTATAAATTAAGCAATAAATATGTTATCATTTTAAACTCATACCATTATCTCTACTCATATAATTATTATCATTTCAAACATGGCATGTCCAAACAGACGCATTTATTTTAATTAGACGTTTTATTTCTGCAAACTTCAGACACTTTGGGGTCTATAAATAAAGTTGTCTTAATTCTCTTAAAATGTATTTACTGTACTGTTTTGTTTAGTTGTCAACTGTATTGAAGGATTACATTTGAATATTTGTAATTTGCTTGCAATTTATCACGTGTGTTCAAACAAATGCAACATCTTTTAAAATGGGTACAAGAACTTCGATACTTTTATAGTTACTTGAATCATGCTGACTTTTATAAATTAATTTGTGTTTAAAGAATTGAGAGTTGCTTTGAGAATTAGTTTATTTCACACCGTGCCTCGTCTGGGAATTAAACATCTCCACTTGTCTCGTTATCTTACAGTAACTTAAGAAATCCAAATATGTATGAACTGTATATAGTCTGTAGATTTTCCAGTCAAGTAGATACAGATGTAGACAATTTATTTTTCAACGATTTATTCATCAAGAAAATACTTTTTGGAATGTATAATGCTAGTGTCTAGTATTAAAATTGTTGCCAAATTTTATCACATACAATCGAGTTTAGCCATATTCGTACTTTATTTTTGTAGCTGTAATCTTTTACTAATTTTAATGAGATTTTGACTCCTCATAGACATCAATTCATAAGTAGCCATATATCATTTAAACTTTAGAACTCCACAAACGTCAATAATCGAAAATACAAAATGCTATATTATTATATTAACAATAAGTTGCATTATCGTTTACGAGTCATGTTGGTCTTGGCGGACTAAAGGTTGGCTTCCAAGGCTGGCTTCCTTAAAAACTTAGTTTTCCATTTCTATTATTACTACCTACCTACAAACAAATTTGCATACACAGTGAGAAATGAATTTTATTTAACGTTTTACTTTTAAAACTAGTTCAAGTGTTAATTGCCATTTACATTTCGCGAGGTTTTTCTGTCCAGGAACTTTCACCTTGTGTCTGTAAAAATACGGTTGCAAATTGCCCATTGATGTTTCTTATTTTATTACATTTTCAAAGTGAGTGCGATTTTTTTAACGAAGGGGAAAAATTGCATTAAGTACACGCGTATTAGAATCTGTTTCGTGGATCTCGTAGCGTGACTTGCGTGCGCCAAACCACCGGGTTTCACGACACAACAATTTACATCATTCATTTTATTGTAAACTGTTGTGAGTACATAAATTAAACTTAAACTCTTTATTATATATTTTTTATATAACATAGCTTCACGCGTTTATTTGCGAAGGGGTTGGCAGAGGTATATCTAAGTTCAAAGCTACATTTCGCTAGATTTGTTAAGTCGTATGTATTAGGAGGCTATTTACCGAGCATATTTTCGGACTGTTTCTTATAATTATAATTTCAAAACATAAATAGGTACCTAATACCGTTTTCCGGGCATGGATACAAGAGCTCTAGCTCAGCAGCCGTAGTCACTCATATTGTTTTTCTATTAAAATTAAAACTGTTTCCTTTACTGCCATTATTTTAATTTTTCTTAAGGCCAGCTAAACTCTTTTGTCTGTGGCAATACGCATTTTTTTATGCCAATGCGATGTATTATTGAAAAGAATAGTATTTGGCATTTATTCTTATGAAATGGAGACTAAATACCATCGCGAATAGCGATTATTTGCCGAGGATGTGTAGCTAATTAGTATTATGTAATATGTACGTCTGTGAGGTACATAGTCGGTAGTGTAACTTATTCAAAAATTCTAAAAAAGCAGATACCTACCCTGCATTTTAATTTTTTTGAATAATATAAGGCAATGTTTACAAATATAATAAATTATAAAGCTAGTTGGCCAATAATGCAGAATTGGTATTATTATTTAATAACCACATAAATCATAAAAGTCGTAAATCCAACCGCATGCTGGTAGGAATATCTAAATCGACATGTGGCTAAATTCGATGCATTGTGTGCACATAAAAATATTGACTGCAACGATTGGCGAATAAATATTACTTGCTATATTGAATGTATTACTACTATAATTGCTTTTACTTCGAATGTGTTCATATATCTCTTTATGGCAGTTATTCAGTCCTGTATTTTTTATTTATATTTATTATATATTTTACTTCAAATTTGATGTGCAATATGAGATCATGATCTCGTACTACCTATTTAACAACTTAATTTGTTAAATATACCTACTATTAGGTATATAGTTAGTTAGTATATAGGGAGTCTGTTTCTACACAGTAAAGCAGTGGTTGGGAGTAGGGCTGTGCTAAACCTACTCCTGTTGTGTCGCAATACGCTAAGCATAAAGCTATTGTTGAATTTGTACGCAGGTATCTGCGCATCGGTGGCCCCCACACGTATAGCGGTGACGTTGTTGGTTGGCAAATTGAATCCTTGGCTCACGCCGACAGTTGAAATGGGTATTCATTCCCAGTAATCGGAGTTCTCCCGTCAAAGGTGACTCAGTGAATAGTGATATCAGGATCCTTTGCAATGGCCATAAGAGGCTTAAGCGCTTGCCTCTGTTGAAACGCATGATTACAACCGTGTAGCACAAGCGTGCTTTACCACCTTTTGGCTCATTTTCATTGGTCTATAAGGCTCGCATGTGGGATGCGGGAGATTTCTCTTTAAGCATGTCAGAGGACCCCGAATACGTAAACTGTTTTCATTGGTCTATAAAGCTCGCATGTGGGATGCGGGAGTATTCTTTTAAGCATGTCAGAGGACCCCGAGTACCTATGTTAACTGTTTTCATTGGTCTATAAGGCTCGCATGCGGTATAATCAGTTTTAGAATGTCAAACGGTCAACGCATGCTGGTATCAATGTCAATGCACCACTCACGTAACAATCAAAATAATGCGGAAATCTACATGATAAAAAAAGCCCTAGCGCTCAGAAACTGAATCACGTTTGATTTATAAAAACCGATGCATTTCATTGGGTTATTCCACATGCGTAATTTTGTCCTGTTCAATATAACAACTTGGTTAAAGACCAATTAAAATGAGCCCTTAAGGTGCATGTCTTTTACGCTCTTTGTTCGATATCAAAGTAATTTTGGCCCAACTCTAACCAGCTTTACGAGTCAATAAATGTTTTGGCCTACTTGTGATTCATTTTGATGACTGTTGTATCACTTTGCGTAACTAAAACTATATAAAATACCCACGAAATTAACCAACAAATTATTGTAAATTAAAAAACAATTTTGACTGGCCTGTTGATGTAGTCGTTAGTGGCCCTGACTGCTAAGCCGGAGGTCGTGGGTTCGAGGACAAATCTTTGTGTGAAGAGCATGATTGATTCTTCTGTATTTGCGTGTAATTTATCTAAAATGTATTTACAAAAAAATGTATTTAAGTAGTATATCAGTTGTTTAGTACCCATAACACAAGCAAATATAATTTCTTGATTTGGGACTAGATGGCGCTGTGTGAATTTGTGAAAATGTTATTACTATTATTTATTTAATTAAAAATCATTTTGTTACAGAAGCACACATATTATTCTTCATTTTTTATTTTAAAATAATTAAGTAGGAGTTTGTGGTAAAAATTGTAAATAGTCTATAAATTTATATAATTTATTGTTTTGAAAATGAGTCCTTTGAAATTTAAACTTCCTTTACAACCTAAAGACTGATTTTCGTTTGTATTTTTGTTCACAAAATACAAAATTACGTAGAAAATTACCGTTAAACGTTTTAGTGAAATATATAGGCCGTGAGATATGAAATTATTTTTTAAATGGGAATTCTGATCAACAATCATGGATAGATACTTTGTTATTTTTGTATATAAACCTACCGAAATAAAGAAATTTTATTTTTAAATGATGTACCCGCTTTTGTATATAATAATATCTATTTACCTATAACATAAGGAAACACAGAATAATATATTTGTTCCCAAAACCCAAACATTAAACTCACAGATTAAACAGACCTATATAACCTGCTTACATAATAAATTTGTTAAACATTAATTTGTTTGTGGAAATGGGTTATTCCACTTATCCCATTGAAAATCCCCATCAGGGTTTGTGAACTTTTCTTCCACAGATCCGGAAGCCTTTCTGCCACAAATTTTTGACTTTTAATGGGGATAAGTGAAATAACCCCAGAATTATTATTATACTTACATCAATTTTTTTTTGTATGTTTCTTAATACTCTTGACAACGATTAGTGCCATTTTCAATTCGTTCATTATTTTAAGTTTTTATTACTATAACGGATTCTTAGTGGAATAATTGCTAAACATGTTGGTAATTTTCATCTTATCGTAAAAATTGCTATGTAGGTACCTACTCGTGTGCCTTTTAGCCACTAAGGGTTTGTTAGTCAGATATAGTTTAAATGTAACGATAACGGAAGATTGCCTTCTCACTTTAACGAAACGTAAACATCGTTTGCAGTAGATACTTATCCTTTATCAAATTTTGCCTATACGGTATAGTATCGCACTCGTTGTGTAGAGAAGGATTCCTGTATCTTTCAATGTTATCAACACAGTTTCGTTAAGTGATAAATCATAGATTTTCTTTTTGTATTTACTAACAGTGGTTTGTTTCCATAAGAATTTTATTGTCTCTCTCTTTTTGCATCGAATAGAAAAAGACGGGGCGAAATATATTTTGTCTTCTCAAGCTTGATACATAATGTCGCAAGAACCATAGGTAGGTACTATTTTTTTTACTAACCACTCCAATAAATTGCTAGGTATAATAGTTACATTATTTATGAATGTACCTAATTATATTGTTTGATTTTATATTGATCTGTGCCAAATTATTTTTAAAATTATTTTATGGCTACATTTTTTATCGTAATTTCTGTGTAAGTTCGGCCAATGTTTTATCGATTCCATTGCTAATATATAATAAGTGTAAGAGACTTATGAATAAGGTTATTTATTGAGTGACCTAACTGATGAATAAGTATAATCCATTAACCATTAGAATTAGATTTCCCTATTTAATGTATCTTTATTATACTTACTTGTTATGCGATTGAATCGATATTTTGCGCGTGTATTGTAAATTACCACTATTTTGCGTAAAATAAAAATACAAAATCGTTAATTTATTCGCGCCAATTTCGATTCAGCCGCACTTAATTATTCCCTAACATCTTCAAGACATTTTATACTTTATTAAAAATCTTTATAAAAAGTGTGATGCTTAAACTATACCTACTGCTCAGAATCTTTAAATTATTTCACTATTTTTATAATAAAAACTTAATATTATAGTCTAAAGTTTAATGCATTTATTGTTAACGAATTTATTTTGTGTTATTTTATCAGTAAATCCCACTGTTATTATTTTTAAAACTTGTTGTAAAGTACGTAGCGAAACTCTTCGATATTTGTACGATATGGAGTGGTAAAAAGGAGCCTTACAATAGATGTAATAAAAACATTATCTATCATACGTCTATTTTATTTCGAAAGTATATAGTAAGAAAATATTTTTTTTTTTTTGTAATACCATGTGGTAAACAAGGTTACCGCCTGATCAAGCAGGAGCATAAATAAGTGCGTTGACGTCTTGCTGACCCTTTAAAACCCCTTCATTCGCCAGATTGTCCATTCCCATTACTCACCAGCAGGAATACAACACCTCCCAGACCGTGTTTTAAGTCAGCCCCCTGATTCTGAGCTGTCGGAATATTCGGCCAGAACTGTCAGTTTATTTAAAGTTAAAAAACAGAATCTTAAAATAATAGATGGAGGTAGAAAAAAATCCTATATTAATCAGTTTTTAATTTTCTATACGGTACCTAAACTAATTTCTGACACTTAATAAATTTAGCTGTAAAAATACGTCGTTCTAAGATTCGAAACGAATAATAAAATAAATTTACGATCCGGGAGCAATCCGATGAGTCAGAATCAGGGCCCTGGAGTGCAGTCTGTAATGTACTTCCTCAGGCGAGGTCGGTTCAAATCTCATCTATACCTACTCTAATTATTCGATTAATTTCTCTAATAATTCTAGTCAGAAAAAAAACAATAGGGTTATAATAACATAGATACGATATGATTTCCCTAACCTTACCGAATCCTTCCACCCCTTGTAACACTTCACATTTCGTAGACCCCTACTCTACACCTCTTCTTCACGTATGATGTAATTTATCATTTAAGGATGGCCCCGAAAGAATCGAATTAACACTTATTTTCATTTATACCGCATGCGGATAGTACCAAAATACAGGTTATTGGCTAATAAAAGTGCGCTCTATCAATATCATTTGTTAAAACTGCATATGAGTTTTCATCACAAATAACAGCCAATGAAAATCTTGCACAAAATCTGGTAAGGAAGGCCTAGAGGCCTAGATGTCTAGAGGCTCCGATGCCAGATTCGGTCTGTAATAAAACGGCACATCATTATTGTCCGTGTATTGAATACATTAAAATCATCGGTTGGTATTGGTACCCTTTTTTTTTTTTTTTTTTTTTTTTTTTTTTTTTTTTTTTTTTTTTTTTTTTTTTTTAAGAGGGGAATGCGTTTACGCATACCGCCCCGTGCGGGGACACGGGACGGTTATGTGGGACTCGCCGGCTGAGGCCGGAATACCCACTAAACCCCTCTGTGCACCGACTCTTCGCCGTCACGGGTGGGCCGCCGGAACTTGATATGACATCAGCGGCCCACCCAGCGAAAGCCCCCATCGGGGCACCAACACCCAGCGACGGCGTCCGGGTGCACCGGGGACGCCGTCGGCCTACGCGGAAGGGTGCGGGTGAGGGAATGAACCCCGATCCCCCACCCGCAGCCTCACTAAGGCGGCATCAAGCGCAGATGTGCGCGCCGACGCCGCCCAGTTCGCTGGCGGCGGATTGGGTCAGCGAGCAAACACTCCTCCCTGACTCTCTCCGCCGCCTCCTTCTGCGAGATGACGTCCTCGCAGAAGGATGCGACCGCCTCCTAACTCCTGTCGCTGTCGGCCATGGAGCGTATCACGGCCGGCAGCGAGAGGTCCTCTCCGACGACTGCGACGAGGTCACGGCGCTGCTCGTCCCACGCCGGACAAGACTCCAGCGTGTGTTGCGCCGTGTCGTCGTCGCAGTCGCAATGGTGGCAGCCGGGACCCAACTCCCGCCTCGCGATCCGGTACAGGTAATGTCCGAAGCAACCATGCCCGGACAAGACCTGCACCAGTCGAAAGGACAGGGTCCCGTGCTGCCTACCCATCCACTCTGCCAAGATCGGCTGGAGCGCTTCCACGGTTCTGAAACCGGCACGCGGCGCCTCCAGCCGACCCGACCATTTCTCCGCGATGGCTCTGCGGGCGGCCTCGCGCCATGCGCGTACCTCCTCGGGCAGAGGGGACTGCCCGTCTGCCCGAGCCGCAGCCGTCCGCCTGTAAACTTCGGCGAGCACTTCCGCATCTAGGTCCCACGGGGGCGTTCCGGCCAACGCGCACGCCGCGTCTGCCGACACGGTGCGGTATCCGCGTATGGCTCTGACCGCCATTGACCGTTGAGGTCTCCTCAAACGGTCCCTGTTCTGGGCGGTCAGAGACCCCGCCCACACCGGTGCGCCGTACAGCGCCATGGACCGGACAACCCCCGTGTACAGCCGACGACACGCTATGCTGGGTCCGCCCAGGTTCGGCAATAATCGCCCTAGGGCGGACACAGCCCCCTCCAACTTTGTCGCCAGCCGGCGGAAGTGCTCGTCAAAGAGCCATCGCCCGTCTATTACCAGGCCCAGATACTTCATCTGGGCCTGGACCCGCACGAGGACCGAGCCAACGTAAAGTGAGGCGCCGGCAGGTGGCCCACGACGGGGCCCGTGAAACATAAGGGCCTCCGTCTTGTTCAGGGCCACCTTAAGCCCCAGCGCCTCTATGCGCCCGACCACCTGGGAGACTCCCGTGGTGGCCAGGCACGCCGCCTCCTCGAAGTTCCTGCCCCGGGCTGCCACCAAAGTATCATCAGCGTAACAGAATACGCTCAGCCCGGGGGGAAGTTCGGCGCGCAGGATGGTATTGGTACCCTACCGCAACCTGCATGCTGACCCAATGGTTTGATTAAACTGAAATCTCCCGTATTCCGCATGTGGTTCCCTATCGTCCAATGAAAATAAGCCCTAATTTTCAAATAACAGCTAGCAAAATATAATTAACATTTCTTTAAATAATTGACCTCTAATAAGTAGAGAGTTTATTAATAGAGGACGTTCAGTAATGAGAGGTTGGCCAACTGTTTCCGAACGAAACTTATGAATAAAATCATAATTTCTGAACGCATTTCAATACTGTCATTTTTCATTATCATGGCGGAGGACGAAGATGGTGTTTCGAATAAGAAGTCGCCTCAAAATTCAAATAACGGAGGACCGTCCCAGGAAAATGAACAAAATGCTGCGAAACCCGACTTAGGAATCGAAGAGGCAAAGTACAATAGTAATGAAAATGGTGACACATCGCCCACTGAGGCGAAATGTTCTTCTTCCAGTGAGTTTACGAAGTTGTTTTTTGTCCTAAATATAAAAGTATTCCTCGTTGACTGTTCCTTTTTCTTGCAGAGTCTACGGGGGCGACGAGGAAAGACGAGAACCCGTTTTCGTTTCGGCATTTTCTAAAGCGGGACCTTTCCTTGCCGGGGAATTCGACGTACGAAAACACAGGCGCTCGTCCAAAAGTGTACGCGAACACCGTGCAGCACTCCCCGACTAAAATAGACGTGCACGCCGACTCGCGGCGGGATAAGTCGCGCGCCACTGACTCCCAAGCCAAAGAGAAGACTAACGAGGGCAGCAGCCATCGTATAAGTGACAACACATCCTCAAGTAGTTCTGTAGAAATACCTTTTAGTGTAGTGGATAACTCTGAATCTAAGCATAATTTTTACACGGACAATAATGATGTGCCGTTTTATCACAGGCCGAATCTGGCATCGGAGCCTCTAGGCATGCCTTCCTTACCAGATTTTGTGCAAGACCATATTCTGGTTGAACAGGCATATTTGAACTTTAACGGGCCAATATCAGTTGATTTGGATAACTTACCAGACTTTACGTTTAATACAAGTTTCAATGCGGGATCGTCTTCCTCATTGGGCAGAAGAAACAACAGCAATTATGGTGGGAGAGGGTATGATTATGAAGCATATATCGGGACCCCATCCACATCCAATGAGTCAGGGCAAGCTGTGGGCAGTGGGATCCCACTGGACTTGCCAGCAGGTGCTGAGGCTGCTGGTCCCATGCCTCTGGACCTCCCACCACATCTGAATCTCGATCTGACGGAGTCTGTGAACCCAGCAGACAGGAGGAACATGTCTCCAAGAAGTACCTTCCCTTTAGATCTGCCGCCTAATGCAGGTGAGTCTGGTGTTTTATTTATTAAATTCATACATAGTGTGACTTTTCCCCGTAAGAGTGAGGCAATAGTGTATCGCATCTGCCGGTAATATAAGGCCCCATGCCGGGATGTAATGGAACTCCGTGTCTGTAACCGAAACTATTAGTTATCCGAAATAATATAAAGGATATTCTTATCTGTAGCAGACTCTTAAATAAAAGTCTCGAATAGTTTTGGGTATGGGCGGAGCCTAAATGCAACATTTAAGGGTTCATACAATTGCAATGTTGCAATTTAGTGTCATATTTCGTTGTTTTCAATTTTATTGTTTAATTGGAGCTATTTTTTTAACACATTTTTCAAAGCTAAGTATGGATCATAAAATGGTGGCTAATTAATCAGGCAAGCCTTTGAAAGTATCAAGAAAATATATTGTATATAATTATATAAATTAACACATAAACACTCATGTATATTAACAAACCTTTAAATGACATGACGTGAATTACTGTTCAATTATATTATAAGACAATTAACTGTCTGTACATGTAAATTAATAATTTAGCATATGCATGTACTTTGTTGTTCATGTTAGCAAGTATGATATACTTGTCATGAATGTTCTACAATTTAAATTATTTTGTTAGGGTTAGTAATAACTTTTGTATTGGAGGCCTGGATTCAGGGTCATTGAGCCAATGTAGTAAAGGCCCATTTAGACTATGCAAGTATTGCAATATGCAAGCCTTTGTTTTGCACTATGATTAAGACAAACTAAACACAAAATGTAGCATGTAAGTCTTTCACCGTGTCAATGTGCCTATAAGGGTTTTCTTAGGGAAAAGAATCCCTAATTATACAAAGGTATTTTTGAGCTCTGTATATCACTACTCATTCTATCTTTACTGTCCAGCAGTGGATGTTGTTGGGCTGATATGATGGTTATGTGGATGATATCACTACTTAGTGCCACCAGCAGAAACAAAATGAAATTATATTGTAATCATTTTTGGATAGAAATAAAATAGAACTTCAGTATTATTAATTTAATTAAAACAAAATCACGGTGATGCCAGACTTTGCATGTTTTAGGGGTTTTATTTACTTTATAACACTATATATAATTATAAATTAAAAGCAATATGTCGCAAGAGACTTTGCAAACATAATTATAATGAACAGAAAAAAAATCGATACCTTTGGGTTCATTTGTCAGCAATAAAACGATTTTGTTTTTTAAAAAATAATCATAGCTTTTTTATTTTAGAAGATACATAAAAATTACCAAAAGCAAAGATTCTTAGAATTTGAGAATGAAGAAGGCTAAATCATCAAAACATATCTAACTTTTTTTTGTTTAAAAGTTAGTTGGGATTTCCGTCATGAAAAAAGTAAATTTATGGTTATTACACCCCAATTAACGCAAATTTTACGCCGCTTAACAAAACTGAAAAAATAAACATTCGGTACATTCAATTTATCTTTTTTGAGACATGATGACCCCAATTTTTGGGTCGTATGACCATTTTTTTGCGAATTAGGGCATTTCGAATAACAGACAGATGAGATATACAGAGATAACAGATCGATAGAGAAAAAAATTCTGAACAAAATTATGTATTTATCTCAATTTGGCCAAAATGGTTTATATGACAATAGAACCCAAAGATATGGAAACACATAAAAAACAACAATTTCGCGACTGCTCAAATATTTTTCTTTTATAAGAGTTCAGCAGCATGCTTTGATTGCAGCTAAAATAGTACATACTTTTGATAAAATTTAGTGTTACAAATTATGACTGTATCAGGACTAGTTCATATTCTCAGCCATTATACTAATTATTTCTTTTGCTCCTTATCTTAGCTCCCACTTAGATTCGATGGGAAACGGAGCAATGACGTCATCTGTCGTACGACATATGGAACGTGTAAAAAGTTCTTAATGATGCGTTAATTAGGATTTGACTGCATTAGGGAAGTCGCTTATGAGGCGTAATTTCCTATCTACTATACTATTCTCATAGGAATGTGAGAAAAATGCATATTATATACATTATGGTTATTTTTTTATCTTATAATCTGTCTGAACTACAGTTGTCTCTATCACACTCTACGGTTGCAGACTAGAAGTAAGGGCGAAGCGCGACGGGAATAGTTTCTCTGAATACCTATCTTTCAAATTCCGCGCAAACCCAGAAATATGGTTTCGATTGCAAAACCTGGAGCATTTCTTTTTTGTCAAACGTAAGGCAAAGAAATACTTAAATTTTAATTATGTTTTCAGCGGAATCTATGTGCCTGCCCGACTTTCTGCCAGTACACCCCGGCAGAACATCACCCGAGCCTGAACATCAGGATGAACAGTTGCAACAGATCATGGCTGAACTTGAACGTACCAGGTATGTTGGATTTTGAACCCTATGTATATGAAATAATGCATGCAAATACATACGCCGTAAAGTGGAATTTATCTGATTGTTCTAGTGTATGTGTTTATTGTGAAGTACATATATGTAATATAAGTTACATGTTTTAATTTAATCTATAACATGGTGTGAGCACTAGTGAGCAGTGTTTAGAGATTGTTTTAATTTTTTTGTGATATGTTGCGAGTTTCTAGGCTCGGGTTTAATTAGATAAACTGGAACAACTTCTTAAAATACATACGTTGCCTCGAAACTTCGCTTTACTGTTAAGGATGGTTTCCATCAAACGGCACGCATTGTATAGATACACCAAAAATTTATGTCATACATACATACATACATACATATAGATCACGCCTCTTTCCCAACAGAAGGGTAGGCAGAGACCATTTCCTACCACTTGCTACGATTCTGACATACATCTCTGGCTTCTACAACATTCATCAGTCTATTCATGCAATCTCGCCGGTTGAGGTTACTCCTGATTTATGTCATATCATCCTCATATCAGCCCCACGACGTCCACTGCTGGATATAGGTCTCATTTAATTTCCGCCATAGCGAGCGACTTTGTGCCCCCTGCAACCAACAGCCACCCACAGCCTTGACCAAGTAGTCGGTCCATCTGGTGGGGGGCCGTCCTACGCTGCGCTTTCCAATTAGCTTTTCTATATATCATATAGATTGTATATAACGCCGCTATTTAAATTGACTGATAGACTTATTATTTATCAACGCTTATCAAAGAGTTTTAAATGATAATTAATTATTCAATTAATTAATTCGATATAAGACAAAGGTCATAACGGTAAAGAAACATGACAGGTGGTTAACTTTGCGTTAACTACCTATTAATTTATATTGAAAATACTCGTTCGTTATCTCATACATTCTGTTTTCCTTTTATGACTTTTTAAAGAAAATAAAAATTAGGGTATAAAAATCTTAGGAGTGAATAGGTTTCTTATGGGTCGGCAACGTGCTTGTGATACACCTGGTGTTGCAGGCGTCGATAGGTTATGGTAACCACTTACCATTAGGTGGGGCCGTAAGTTTATTTGCCACCTTGGTGATGTGAAAAAAAGTATACCCAGACTCAGAGCTACTACCTTTTATATGTGGGGACATTATTGTCCTCTCCTCCCCCCCCCCCCGAAATTGTTAAATTAGTAGCCTCCCTCCCAATTTAAAACCTAAATTCCCCGCCGAAAACCTGCCTACACCTGTGTTGTATTTATTTGTATTCATGATAGTGTTAAAGTCCGTACATAATTAGTAGTAGTAGGGAAACAAAAAAGAAAATCCTGTTAAGTTTTCATAGATTATATCTTGCACAAATTAAAAAAAAAAAAAAAAATTTACTTCATAGCAAATGATGTAGGGAGATAGAAACAGACCAATATTCTAGGCATCCCATCTTACTTCCAGTTAAAGTCTACAGATTAAGACAGTAGGAAAGAGAAGTATAATAAGACACCATTTGTGTATAGGTCGGAGTTATTCGCGGAGCGGTCTCGCCGCTCGCGAGTGGAAGAGGAGCTGTCGATATCTCGCGCGGCGCTGTCGGCGGCGCGGGCGGCGCGCGCGCGGCACTCGCGGGAACTGTCCGGCGCCGTCGACGCCGCCGCCACCCGCACTGAACACACGCTCGCTGACGCCGCCGTCTGTATACATACCTGATTGACCTTCAGACCCTTAAAGTTATAGCCAACAATAGAAATGATACCCTTTTGTAAACATAGTAGAGTATATTTTCCTTTATAAAACTTCTTAACTCTGAATGTTAAAGATAACTCTACTACAAAGATTTAAAATAAATCATATATTGTTTACAGACACGGGCGACAGAGGCTGAATCAACGATAGCTAAATTGAGGAACCAAGTGAAAAAGTTAAAGGTAAACCATTCCCAAAATTAACACTTACCTTATTTTGAACATAGGTATTATAATGACAGAACGCAATTAAAAGTGTCAGTGGGCAGGGCACATATTACGCAGAACTGATTGCCGATGGGAGCGGCGACTTGTCGAGTTAAGACAACGCTGTAGCAAGTGCAGCGTAGGACCTACAAGGTGAACAGATGATCTAATCCGAACAGCAGGATCGCGTTGGATGCCAACCGGTCCTATTGGAAGTCTCTTCCGGAGGCCTATGGTATACAGTGGACATCCCTTAAATGGTCGGAAACATAGATAATTTGGATCATTAGACAATCTGGATTATTAGACAATCTGGATCATTAGACAATCTGGATCTTTACACAGTGTGGATTATATTAGACAATTAGACATTGGTTGATACGATAATACTAATGCAGGCGTTTTATACAGGAGGAGTTGGCAGCATCTCAGGAAGAAGTACAGTCTTTGCGCAGCGTGCAGAGCTCGGCAGCGCTAGGACTTAGGAGAGCCACAGGTGTCGCTGAGACATCACTCAGGTATATATTTTGACTTAGTTTACCACTGTTAAAGCGATAAGAGTAAAATTAATTAATTTAGTTTATTGACTAAAGCCATTGGGAAAGTCATAATGTTAAAAAAATAGAATTTTAATGTGTGATTTAGATAGACAAACTGAATCAGCGTAGGATTAAAAAAGAAAAAAAATACAGGACTTATTTGAGTCTTGAAAAAACTACTGACTTCCATAGAACCATATTTCTTAGATTTCTTAGAACCATAGCCAATAGGGAAGGTCCGTATTGGCTATGTCTGGAAGACTGGAGTATTTGTAAAAAAGTATTGATTCTAAATACGCCTATTCTAAATATCTATAACTGGGGTATTTTTTAAGAAATGTTATTATTAAAGAGTGAGGGCAATCGATGATATTCATTTGTTTATTATTTATATTTTATTTATTTATTTATTATACATTTACAGAGAGCTATTAGCGGGTTTAGAGCAACTGAAGACTTTAAGTACATCCCTAGAGCCGACATGATGCGACCATTGTATGTAGACCTCCCAACAGTAGCAACAGTACCGGGCACTCTGCATTACGGCTCTACTAAATCGCTCTATTCCGGGACCTATCTACACCTATACTAAGTGAATTCGCGCATTCTATTGTCTAATAATTCTTATAACCTGTAATCACAACAATGTCGGTAAATATATTATTATTTGTGTGAAGTATTTCTAAAAACAACTTCACTATTTAATACGTAAAAATCTGGACTGTCTTATATAATTTATACTTGTAAAGATTAAAGTAAAGTAAAATTTATTCAAGTAATAAGGTATGTATAAATAAACAGAACTCTTAAAAATCAAAATAAATTTTACTTTACTAAATTTTTTACTTTACTTGTAATTTTCTTTTAATTTTCTAATGATCCAGAATGTAAAGTTCCAGATTGATTAATGTTTCCGACTGTGAAAAGACCCAGTCGGTCTAATGATCCACATTGATCTAGATTATCTTATGCTCATGACAATCAAAATATGGGTCTTATATATATATATATATATATTTTCGAATGTACCCCTGTCTAATGATCAAAATTGTCAAATGTTCCCGATTCTCTAATATATACTGTCTTAAAACCTAGACTGTCTAATGATCCAGATTGTCTATTCTATATACATCCAGACTGTCCAATGATTGGGTAATAATATATTTTACCGATAATTTTGTTCTTCCTTAGTAAATTGTATAAATATTGATATATTTAAGTCTAATTTATCGCTTCCATACCCAACAGTATTGTCTACAAATGCGCTATTCACTACTTATATCTTTGTTTAATATAAGTCTCTTCCAAACGCTATAAGTATATAAAGAAAACTCAATACTACTTCAAAGTATAAAATAATGACAAAATCATGATATCTTTAAAAATTCAATATAGTGGAGCGTAAAGGGCATCCACATACAAGTGATCCCTAACAGATAGGGTAAAACGGTTTTGATTATAATTATAGCGTTTTCATCAATCGTTTTTAATCGCACATAATCGTATCTGCCATACGATTGTGTACAAATGCTTCCTTTCTACCTAATTAGCATGCGTTATCTAAACACAAGTGTAGAGAAATGGTCAATTTGAAAACGTTTTGAGGTGGATGTTTCGTAACGATTGACTTTTTTGGTAATTACTTGCCTAATTTATTGAGAACAAAAAAAAAGTTTGATACTTCTACAATAAATACGCAAGCCTATTTATTGTAGAAAATTTATAAAATGAATCGTTATATCTAAAAAAAAGGTTTGTGTTTCGAAAAAATATGGACAGTACAATGTATGGAGGAGACGTGTCGGAACGGCCACCTTAAAGCGTGTGCAAAGAAACATTTATTATTTAATAATTATTTGTATGTGTATAGCTAAGCTCTCTCGGAATAAAGCCTGTAACGAATAAACTATGATCATCGAAAAACATGTATAGTATTATACAATTTCCAATTCTCTGTAAGTTATTTAATGTAGCCATTATTTTGTTGAATTATGCACTTTATATTGCAGCGTTCTCATACTAGCATTTTATATGCTCATATACGTTCGCATACGACCGTATATGTGCTTTCGATCGAATACACTGCATAATGCTGTTTACGAGCGTAAAATGAAGAAGGCATAGAGTATGCTCTTAGACGTTAATCATTTAATAGCCAAAGTCTTCATAGCTAACAAGAAAAAATAAAAATCACTGATTGGAATATCACTCACATAGAATCAGTTACGATATCCATAAAATTGTCTATAGAAAGTTAAATTTTGACATTAAATCTGTTAAATATGTCAAATTAAAACAGTCTTATATAAAACTATTGTTTATAGATTTAGATATTCAAACTTAAAAGTCGTTATTGACGTATTACGTATCAAATTATGTTTCTGCATCTCGCCGTTTACTACCGTCGGTTTTAACAAATAAATGGTTTATAGATGATTAAATTGGTCTTAAAATAGAGTTTTACAGTAAGGTAAAACGAACGAACGACTGTCTAATGCTCCAGATTGTCTAATATAATCCAAATTGTATAATAATCCAGACTATCTAATACTCCAGATTGTCTAATGATCCAGACTGTCTAATATAATCCAAATTGTATAATAATCCAGACTATCTAATGCTCCAGATTTTCTAATGATCCAGACTGTCTAATGCTCCAGATTCTCTAATGATCTAGACTGTCTAATGATGGGTGGGCCGTTTCTTTAATACAGTTGTGGTCCTTCCTAATGATTCCTAAATATTCTGAGACAGGACAAGAATAATATGATAATTTGGATCGGATATTGGAATTACTTTGGGGAGTAAGAAAGCAGTAATGTGATAGACACGGAGCGTTCGACAAGCCAATAGGCATTCTCTGTATTAATATAATAAAAAATAAACTTTGTTTAATCTGTTCCAAGATAACTTTGATCTGAATGTTAGCTTTGATAAATGTGCGGGCAAATCACTAAATGTTAATTAGATGTCGTAATTGGAATGCACACGCCTATTTGGGAATGTATATATAAGATTTATATATCTCTCTATTGAATAAGACACGACGAAAAAAACGAGAAGGGAGTAAATAATTAGATTAATTTAAATATTTTTATGTGATTATTTTATTAGATTTGTTTCTGGAATTAAATATTCTAAAAGTTCTATACATTTTATTCCCAAATTGACGTGTGGATGTATAGATAGTAAAATATTATTGTGTAAAGTATGCCAATTTGTCTATACATTACTCTTCAAGCGAGCATATTCGCGTTATTTTGATATAGCTTGAATAAAATCATATTTGGATATCGAATCGGACACTTACGAGATTGGTGTTAAACGTAGTGTTACATGAAATGTTTCGAAAAATTGTAAATACGAACAAATACATATATTTTTGTGTGCCATTGAGGCTGTATTCATTTAGTGAACAAATTGCTTATCAATATAAATAATCTTCCTGCCATTATCAGATGATTTCATATTTATTATTATTATAAATGTATCCGTGTCTTTAGTGTAAAGTAGTGACTACGGTATACGCTATGCACGACGGCAATCTTGGTTTATTTGACAAAAAAAAACAAATGATATCGTACATAGCTTCGCGCCGTTTTCCCTATTATCTATCTATCATTTTATTATTATTATCAAAAATAGTTGAATTGAAAAATTCCAGATAACTTGTTTTTTTCACTAGCCTATTGAGCTCATCATATCAGCCCAATGACGTCCACTGCTGGACATAGCCCTCACCTAATTTCCGATACTTCGAGCGGTTTTGTTATAATCTAAACTTTATTATAATCTAACCTAACCTCTATTGAAGCTATTGAGTTATTTGCTTACTGTTGAGTAAATTAATCTTCCCAAAATTGTAAGATAAAACTTCCATACCTATTGGCCATATATGGACAGTACCCTACATCCAATGAACATTGTTTTGTTGACTTTGTGGCTAAAGGAATATTAATTTACAGTCAAAATCCTTTAACATTAAACTTAACTTATTTATTAATTACCTGGGAGTGTATTTTGTATAATAAAATGGATATTTTGGGACATTTGTATAGAAAATATGGGTATTAACAGCTCTATGAACTTCCAATATCGTACTGAGTGAGTAGATACGGTTTTTATATTATGTTAGAACTGGCCGACGAGCATAAAATATATTGTAGGACTTATAAATATTAATTTGTGCTTTTACGACAAATCTAATGTACATAATATACATTATAAAACTCTTTGTGTTAAATAGAAGGGCGCTTAACTTTCGTCTGGTAACCATTCGACATAATATCTTGTAATTAATATCAGTATACAATTTCTGAACTTCGATTGTTAGTCTTATTTCATCTTTTTATAACAGCCTAAACTCACAATCGGCAAATGAAAATGTTATCTGTTTAGAAGTAAATATGAGCTATTTACATTTGTCGCTTACATATGGCTGTGGTGTTAAGGTTAATGTCAGGCTTTGAATGAAAATGTAAATAATACCATCAAGGAATATGTAATTATGGTCAACTAGGGTGATTGGGAAATAAGATCTACGCAAAATGTATTGTATCTCAATATAATGTGGACCTAAATCTATGGATCCTTCTACATAAACTATAGTAAGTTCTTAAGATACGTATGTACTTACGATAGTTTCACGAGAGATTTTTTTTCTTTTTTGTTGAAAGGAATATCTACCTAAGTAAAATAAGTACGCATTTTGTTTTAATCTCATATCGCAAGAGTAGCGTCTTTTGATATAAACGCTTATTTATACGATTTAGGTTTGAAACGTAATTGTGTTCAATTTCTTTATTACAAGCTAAGACAAACAGACAAATCAAGACACTTGCCTTACAGACCTTGTACCTTGCACCGTGTACTAAAATTCTAAGGTACCTATGCATACAATTGCTGTTTGATTTGTTACCAATCACCTCAGTTGCCCCAGCTTCGCACTATATGAGGAATATGGGGCGTTAGCATAGAATGGTGGCTTTATTTAGGGGATAAATATCAGTGGTGCAGCTAGCCCTCGGAATATGTAGATAAATTAAGATAGTCCGTCATTGGTCCGAGCTGTGATATACAGGCGATAGCTCTGTATAGAAATATTGGAACTAATCCTGCGGCGAACAGTGATACAACTCGGATAGTAGAAATTTTGTGTTATCTATGAATGTGTAGTTTTAGAGTTGTATCACTTTTCCGGTATCGATTCGATATTTGAAATAGATAAATAGGAATACAATTATTTTAGTAATTAACTGTAAAAATATTTTTATTTGATGTTTAGAATTATTTTTACAAAATAAATTCATGTTAAACTAATTACGATATACCTATTTTGTTCTGGCTTTAAATTCTTTTGCCGAATAAAATTATTAAAATAGGTACCTAATTGAAAATCGGAATAATTTTAATAGTTGTAAGATATTGCCATTTGTCAAAATTGTTTGGCATTAATGTGGCAAATTTCAACTCTTTTTGTGTCGATGAGGCGTTCAGGACGTTATGTGTTAATAGAATATTTATGTATGAAATGAAACTCGAAATATAACTTATGAGAGCCTGATTAAAAGTAATTAAATGGTATACGAGTTTTATTTAATTTGATGTATGATAATTTTTTAAGTCTAAGACATTTCTATTCGGTATCATTGTTTTGTGAAATTAATAATTTTGTTAATTAAACTGATAATGTTGTGTGAATTTTTTTATTAAATGCAAATATTGATGATGAGATTATGATAAATATGTTATTGTATTTATCAAACTATTATAAGATTGTGCAGTTATCAATAGGTACGTGATTATAGGTATATTAGATACTAAAAGCCGAACACTACCGGAGATTGCAGAGCACGACATGACCGACCTACAGTTCTGACCAAACATTCATTAGTGACGCATGTTTGTGCCTCGCATCACGCCTGTATTGCATAAATTTTATTAATTGCCGTATTATTTTTTCAACCGTGTCTTGTATTGCTTTTTGTGTTTAAAATGGAAGATCAACAGAAGACTTTGGATAAATTGCCGTATGAATCAGAGCAATCAGTTAAAAGTATTGCTGATAAACAAAACTTTGTAAACTATGAAATTGTTAGCAAGAACTTATCAACAGGAGGTGGTAATTATTTGGGCATTTTGTACGAAGTAGATATTAAAGGGAAAACGACAGAGGGTGATAAAGAAATAAACTTATTTATTAAAAACATCGTTGAGAGTCAAGAAAGCATGTCTATATATTCGATATCGGGTGTTTTTAAGACAGAATGTTGGGTATACAAGGAACTTGCTATAATATTTACAGAGCTACAGAATGAAGCAAATATACCCCATAATGAAAGATACAAAATACCCTACGCTTTTGAAGAAAGCAACGAAAAATCTTTAATCCTTGAACATTTGGGAAAGAGAGGATTCAAAGTGTACAACAGAATGGAGCTTAATTCGTTAGCATACTCAGAAATGTCTATAAAAGAGCTGGCTAAATTTCATGCTCTAACATTTGTAATAAAAGACAAAAGGCCGAACTATTTCAATGAAAACATTATCAATAAGAAAGTGCAATACATTTTCAATGAAGACTGGAACTTTTTTGTAAAGAATATGGCGAATTATTCTATTAGCTGTTTGGAACCGAAAGTGAAAGAGAAAGTCGGAGATATTGTGTTGAAGAAAATTGATGATTACCCAAAGTATATGTGTGACACTTCAGGTGTCAGTACTTTGTGTCATGGAGACTATAAACTGACTAATATTATGGCTAAAGAAGATGTGAGTATTACGTATTAAATATTATTTATGGAATTTACAATATCTTCGATTGTCAGTGATTCTACAAATTATATCTTTAGCACTCCCTACTTAATTAATTTTCGTAGATACTTATATCTATTTGCTTTTCAGTGCTTATAAAGATATGGCCTAGGTACATAGGATTTTAATATCACCTATGTTTAATTTAAAATAAGATTGACATAATATAGGTAATAGTTTAATGTTATATTGTTATAATGGTTCAGATTAAAAAAAAAATTAATCTAATTTTCAAACATCTAAAAAAGTAGATATTACCTACTACTAGTCATCAATACACATCAACATTTGATATATATCTAATCATCACGAAGCTAAATAATAACGTAGATAAATACTTATTGTGATGGTGTGTGTAAATAAATGATGTTAAAAAAATTTACTCAATTAGAGGTCATAGACGTTAGTCATTAGTTTCTATAAATATATGTACATACATGTCTATACTTACTTACATGTGCTAACTATGATGACAATCGTTGTTTTTTCCGTCTTCTGGCACTGAACTTGGGAGAATACACTCGTTTTGCTACGTGAGTTCTCATTTCTTAGGTCCCTTTAAAATATCAGTTATTATCAACGGCTCAAAGCCAGTGGCGGTACGTTCATACAAGCCCAAAAGCCCGGCTTGCCCTACTAAAATGCTCGATCAAAAATATCTAATTCAAACCATTATCTATTTTAAAATTCGCGCGCTTATTTCCTCTTATGCGCGAGCGAGAGCAGTGACTCGGTGAGTGATATAGCATCAAGCGAGAACGAGAGAGAACAACTTTTTTTTCTATCTCGCTCACCCGCACTGGCTTGTTATGAGGCTTTTGACCAACGTCGGATCTCTCTTTCTAACCTATAGAGAAACTGTCGATTATTGAAATATAACTAGGTTAATTTATATATCAATCAGTATGAAATTATAAGCCGGGCTTTATGTATGAAGTTGTCGACTATGGAAGTGAAATGCCGCGGCCGCGCATGCGTACTCGCGTCTACTAACTTCACTCAGTTCATTTGTTTGACAGGACGAAAAGTTTTGGTTTTAATGTTTACTTAGGTACTTTAAAAATTGTTAATTGTAAGATTTTAAAGTGATTCTATTGTATTTAGTGACTTATACAACAATGCAAGTAATAATTATTGTCCCTTGTGAGGATTAAAATGTGTTCAAGTTTTGGTGGGCGAAGAAAAGGTAAAATTTTTGAACTTTGTTCTTTGTTTATATTTGATTTTATTAATGAGAATAACCTCGAAGTTGTCTTGCCCGAGTTTATAAAGTTAGCATATCTTATTGTAACTATTACGGCTATGTAGTTCTTCGCTGAACGCGCATTTTCATCTCTTTAAACGTACCTATTCATACTTATCTAAGAAATAATATCAATGATACCTAGCTATTGAAAAGCAGTTGTTGCCAGAATTAAAACGTTCACCAACATTTTATTCTTACGTAATTAAGTCATTTCTCAAGAAAGACAGACGATTCAATTTAGAATATTAATAATAGGTAGTCTTATAGGTAGGTAGGTACCTTTCTTATAGGCAGGCAAGGGTCAACTACCTACTAACTTAGCTATCTTCGTTTACTCACTCAAGGAAACCAAAGGGCTTTTTTCAAAGCCACCGAAGGTATGCAATGCTGATTGTTTATTAGGTATATTCAATCAAGCACTAGCATAGGTACCTTCAATGTGATTTGGCGGGGCGGCGCGCGGCGCGATCCTCTATCAACATGTAAGAGAAATTGAACAAAATCCATAAAAAAACATTAGACCCATTGCCTTTCCAGCGCAGTCAGGTTTGTTTACTTTTCATTATTATATTTAAGTACAAAAATAGCCTTCTGCCTGCCTTATTCTGGAGTAGTCGGGTAAAAAGCATAGGTAGGTAGGTATATCGGGCTTGCCTTATCCTTAAACCCTAGGCACGCCACTGCTCAAAGCTAAGCACAGATCTCTTTTAACGTGGACGATGTTATAGCTATCACACTGGCCAGTCGGGATATTTTCATTATAAATTTCTCTTGCACAGGCGTAATAAAATTATTCCTTTAGTCGCTTCCACTGGCAGATAAAAACTCAATTACTGATTAGTTTAAGACTGTCTGTCAATTTTATTAGTAAAGTCTGGCTATTTTCGTCTTTACGAGCAGAAATTCGACCATTACGAATCCATACAAATTTATATAAGAACTCCTTGGTTTTTTTACGAGTAGCAATATCTTGTTTGAGTTTGATAAAATCTTTCACTTAAACAGTGAGAGATTTTATGTAGATTGTATGCAAAATATGTCAACAATTTTTAAGCTAAGGTTTAGATAGTTTGGCACTTACATATCTGCCGAAACAGGGCCTTAACTTACATGACTTTTTATTTTTCAGAATGGCCAATTAACTGAAGTTCTACCAATAGACTTCCAAATTCTTCATTACGGATGTCCTCTTCTAGATTTCATGTATTTTATATTCCAAGGATCCGATCGTGAATTTAGAAGAAAACATTTGGTGTACCTCAAGGACCTATACTATGGAACTATGACAAGCTTTCTACACAGATTCGGGATTGATATTAAGCAGCATTTCCCTAGAGTTGAGTTCGAGAAAGCTTATAAAGAGAAATTGGATTTTGGACTTATTATTAATACTTTTTATGGGCCATTTTTATATGCATTAGAGGAAGATGTTCCCGAAGTGACCACGTCAGATTTGGCGACGTTAAGTTTTAAAGTTGATGACAGATTCACAGAGCGGTTTCGTGGTATTGTTGATGATTTCATTGAATGGGGCTATATCGAAACAAAAAAGACAAACAGACGTTGTCTACCCTGTTAAAACTTATAGATACTTTTATTATTATTATTATTGGTATAGCACACTAGCAGCTAGTTAGCTGATGCGTGTGTATCAAATAGCTTGGAGATGTTTTCTTTATCCAATCTGTTCTTGAATGCGTTTAAAGTGGGAGCCATGACAACACTTTCCGGTAGTCTGTTCCATGCCTTCACGACTCTGTTAGGCAGGAAGTGTTTCATTGGTTTCTTATTTGATGTACTTTCCCAAAGTTTTAGTGGATGACCTCGTAGGTGTTTATTGTCGTTTTTCATGTACATGTCTTTAAGGCTGGGCACATCATAATGGTCTGTGAGGATTTTGTAGGTCTCTATTAAACTTCCTCTCTGTCTACGTTGTTCTAGTGTGGTAAGGCCAAGGATCTTGAGGCGCTGCTCATAGGATAAGTTACGTATAGGACCAACCATTTTAGTAGCTCTTCTCTGCACGTTATCAATGAGTTTGATGTCCTTTTTAAAGTAAGGGTCCCAGACTACATAAGCATGTTCAAGGAGATTCATGTTAATAAATATAATATAATACCATTGGATTTAAATGTATTAATATTTAATTTGTACTTGTGCTTTTCATTCATATACAATGCACTAACAGCCAGTACACACGGTGCGGCAGAATTTCACCGTTTTCGTTTTTCTTCTTTCCGTTCCATTTCTTCCCAATCCCCTTCGGTTTCTTTTTCGACAGGTACCAACTTGGTTGTTTCTTCGCAATCAATGTTGAAAGAACACAGCTATGTCTATGGCGGCGATCACCACTTACTATCGGATGAGCAAAACACTCGTATGCCATGTCGGGCAATGTAATAAAAAAAACTTGTCAGATACTATTCAAACAGAAGCCAAGATGAACCAAACTTAAAAGAATAATCATCATCATAATTATGGGTATCGTTTCCGAGGTTTAATATATACATATAATATTATATATTAATATTATGATGTATTTATGTTTTTTGCTTTCGACATTTTGATATTTTATATCCTTTAATTATATGTGATTAAAAAGTTGATTAACTACTTGGCTTATGTTATTTAAAATATTCCCGGTTAACCGCATAGCTGAAGTAAGAAAGGGACATTTTGGGAACGGGACTATTTGAAACCTAGGGACATTTTGGGAAAGGGACATTCTGAGCCTGAAGGAATTATGGTTTATTGTAGTAAACGGTGGAGGAAAACATCGTGAGGAAACCCTTAAGAAATTATTATAAGTGCATGTCTGGACCACCAACCTTAAAAAAAACCCCTCAACTTTCTAGATAGAGGAGAGGACACCCGAGCCCAGCAGTGGGACATTAATAGGTTGCTGATGGTGGTGGTGGTTATACACTATTTTATGCGTAAAGGGTTGTAACTATCTGGCGATTTAAAAAAAAGAGCTATGAGTTTCTTGCTAGTTACTGTTCTTTTCATAGTTCAACCGTGTCGGCGAACTGGTTTTTCGGTTATGATGTGCTGTTTTATTCTTATCTTACAAAACTCATGTCATGCTTATGAGTTACTTTGTAACCTAGATGAATAAATGATTTTCATTTTTTTTTATTATTTATTATTACCTAATACCCATTATTAAATATTGATCACGGAATAATGCGCTACCTTCGAGTTACGACAAATGTTGTTGTGTGTATCATTTTGTTTTTAATTTTTATGAAATGCATTGAAAAATATTTTACGACCTATTTAACACCAAAGATACAAAAATAAATGCAATAAAATCGTTCGACGACAGCTAACACTTAAACAAGAGGTTTTGAAGGAATTTAAAAATGGAAAGGAAGAAGGAAATTATCTTAAGTTTACCATCTTCGGGTCTTATATGTTTCACAAAAAGATTCATATCTTTATCAGTTAAAAATTATGTGTTAATGTCCTTTTTTATTTATAAAAGTATCTAGATATGTTAGTTTGGAATAATCTGGATGATAACGCTAAATCGAGCACATCCATATCATTCTTTTCTCGAAACAACTCACGACACTTTTGACCCCGCTGTAATTTCAGTTTGGATACCTAATTTGAATTTATAATGAAAAGTTGTAGTGCATAACATTCTCTACAGGTTTTTATTATTAGTTATCTTTTATACGCTTATCTGTTTTTGAGATAGCAACAAGGCAAAAACACCCTGAAGTAGGTTTTAATAAAAATCATTTTTTACTGCACAATTTAATTTTCATATATATCCCCATTCAATAAAATCATCAACGATACCACGAAACCGCTCTGTGAATCTGTCGTCAACTTTAAAACTTATTGTCTTCAAATCTGCCGTGGTCACATCAGGAGCATCTTCCTCCAAAGCAAATAAAAATGGCCCATAGAAGGTATTAATCATCAGTCCAAAATCCAATTTCTCTTTATATTTTTTTTCGAATTCAGTTCTAGGAAAGTAATTCTCAATACTAATCTCGAATCTGCGTAGAAAGGCTTCCATAGTTTCATAGTACAGGTCCTTGAGGTACGCCAAATGTTTTCGTCTAAATTCGCGATCTGTTCCTTGAAACATAAAGTAGATGAAATCTAGGAGAGGACATCCGTAATGAAGAATTTGGAAGTCTATTGGTAGAACTTCAGATATTTTGCCATTCTGAAAAGAACAAGATAATAGATAAAGTAAACTAAGTAAATGTTTCGAGTTTGATAAAAAAATAAGAATACAATATGTCTCCACTCCATTTCATCCTAGAATGTTGTAAAAGGAGAGACAGATAGAGACATATATTTAAAGATTGAGATTAGGTTTGATCTAAGATCGTTTTTCTGAACCGTTTTATTATAAAAATATATTTATCTTATCTACTGTGTCACTTTAAGTGTCTGATATTGACAACCTAAGTACTTAAGCCATATTTTTATCCATTGTAAAATAGGTATACATAACTTATAGATATAGGTCACACCTCTTTCCCAATAGAGGGGTAGGCAGAGACTATTTCCTTCCACCTGCTACGACAACTACCTAGTGTAGGTAAATATTTGAATATAACGAAAATTACTACGAAAAATACTGTGTAGGTATTGTTACAGATATATGCATTTAACCGCTGACTACGAAAATATTGTCAATTCCATAAAAATATTAATTAACCCGCATATACTCACATCTTCTTTAGCCATAACATTGTTAAGTTTATAATCTCCATGACACAAAGTACTGACACCTGAAGTGTCACACATATACTTTGGATAATCATCAGTTTTCTTCAACACAATATCTCCAAATTTCTCTTTCACATTCGGTTCCAAACAGCTAATAGAATAGTTCGCTATATTCTTTACAAAAATGTACCAATCTTCATTAAAAATGTATGGAGCTTTCTTATTTTTAATGTTTTCATTAAAATAGTTTCGTCTTTTGTCCTTTATTACAAATGTTAGAGCATGAAATTTAGCAAGTTCTTTTATACACATTTCTGTGTATTCTAACGAGACAAGCTCCATTCTGTTGTACACTTTGAATCCTCTCTTTCCCAAATGTTCAAGAATTAAAGATTTTTCGTTGGTTTCTTCAAAAGCGTAGGGTGTTTTGTATCTTTCATTAAGAGGTATATTTGCTTCATTCTGTAGCTCCGTAAATATTGCGGCAAGTTTCGTGTAAACCCAACATTCCGTTTTAAAAACACCCGGTATCGAATATAAAGACATGCTGTCTTGATTTTCAACGATGTTTTTAACAAACAAATTTATTTCTTTGTCACCCTCTGTCGTTTTCCCTTTAATGACTACTTCGTACAATATTCCCATGTAACTACCGCCACCAGTTGAAAGGTTCTTGCAACTAATTACATAGTTTACAAAGTTTTGTTTATCAGCAATAGCGATTATTGATTTTTCTAATTCACGCGGCAATTTATCCAACGATGTCTGGTCTTCCATTTTAAACACAACAGCAATACAAAACACGGTTAATATACTTAATAATACTGTTATTGATAAAAAATATTATGCAATAGGTACTACGCGTGGAGCGAGGCGCAAACATGCTTCACTAATGATTATAGTCTGAACTCACGGCCGTATCGCGCTCGGCAATCTTCGGCAGTATTCGGCTTTAAGAGTTATAAATCACATATTAAGATAAACTCAGATAAATTTTAGTAGGTATTGATAAATCCACGGATTTTTGATCAGATTTGATAAATGAAATATTGCAGTATGAGCTATGTAATTTTATTTAGAAATGAGTATATAACAAGAATACATTACGAACGAGCATAATTTACAATTACAAAACAGTAGTACATAAGTATTGTTGAAATCCTTTAAATGTGTGGTCTAGCACTTGAGGTCATTACCTCGCCATTTGAACGATTATATTATCGAGTCTCGGTGTATAAAATGTGAATAAAAAAGTCTCTGATTATAAATAACCCCAATCGACATAATCGTCTAACACACCTTCCATTCTTTCCTTGAAACTATAATCTGTCTCATAATTCGGTGTTTCGGCTTGTTCATCTTCAGATGCAAGCGTAAAGGGTAATAAAAATAACGCTATAATCAGACCTAGGTCTAGCTTTTCCCTATAGACCTTCTCAAACTCGTCTCTAGAATATATCACATCTGCATCAAGCTCGAAGTATCCCAAAAACTTTCTGAACGTTTCATAGTACAAGTCCTTTAGATAAGATGTGTGATCTTGCCGGAATTTTCTATCTGTGCTAAGGTAGAGGAAAAATAAAAAATCGTAAACTGGAGATCCGCAGTGTATAATTTGATAGTCTATTGGTATTGCTTGTTGTACTTCTCCATTCTGTAACAATGTAACTACCTATATTATAATCGCTCATAAAAATTGAATCAGCAATCGAGTACCTACCTAGTAATTAGTATTTGTAAGCCGTAGATAATGTCGTTGATATTACATTAACTTTTCATCTATGAACCTAATTAACTAAAAGTAATACCTATGGTTTGTAATGTAATAACTTAATACGAGAAATTTATATGTACAAAGTCATGCACCTGTATTTTTGAAATGTTTATAATAGCTACAATGAAATTTTGTGTTAAACCCCATGTATTGCCAGACACCGGGCCGTTAGCGAAAATTTCAAAATCAAAAATTCAATTGGTAAGTACTATTTTTGCCGACACGACTATCAAACCTCTTGCAGTCGTACAAATTCCCGATCTGCCACCGACGCACAGTGTTTTGTGAAGCCCGATTTTCGGACATCCCATTATTATTGAAAAACCTGACAGAAATGATCATTTAAATGCAAGATTTCGTATCCCCATTTAGCTACCAAGTCTAGTTTCTGAGTTAAAATTTTTTGAAAATCGTAATTTTTCCATCCGGATATTAAGAAAAAAATTAATTACTTACTTACTGCTTAAACTAAGCCTGATACGAAATAATGATGTTAGGTATATTGATGGCGCATCTTATGGCAAGTATTTCAGTCCATAAATGAGCCTCGCACCATTGTTAGATCGAGATTTATACGAGTTTATCGGTTTTTAATTTTTCTTAATTTTCTCGAAAATCCCGCCGTTTTGGGAAAAGTTATCTATACAGAAATAATTCTATTTACTTCCCCAATACACCACAAAATTATGACATCCCAAATCCATGGGACTCAGAAATTATTCCAGTTTAACTATTTTTGTTAGGGTTGTCAATTTTTTTAATCCTTATTTTGTGTATTAAATTTTTCGTAAAAGTAAAAGTTCCGTAGTCAGAATGACAAACAGAACGTAAACCAGTTTATTGACAGCCTACCGAGACCTTTCAAAAACATTTATTTATTATTATTTGTTAAAAACTCTATACTTAAGTAAATAATCATTGTACAAAGATGGACTTAATGCCTTACGCATTTTCTACCAGTCGACCTTATGGTAGTCCAGAAACAACATGCAACTTAAAAGAGAGAAACAGGAATATAATATACCTAATTGATAAATACATACATAATAATATAAACAATATAGCTAAGAGAAATATCAAGTTAAAAGTTCCCTTCAGCTTTACTACATTTGTTTGTTTGTAGGTAGAATTCGAAATAAATAGCAAATAAAGTTTGGATAGCTGGTGGTAAAATTAAAAATATTTATGGGAGTTTTAGCCAGTAGAAACTGTCACCGCCTTCACCGCGTGGAGGTACTCCCAGCTTATGTTATTGCTATTGCATTATGTGGATTTTGCGTGTCATTTAGCAGTATTTAGTATGTACTACAAACATACTTAAATAACACAAAATGCCTGAATATGCTTTTTAACGTACATCGATGAATAATATTTTATTTAGATACCAAGCTGTTATCCTGGCTTTTTCACGTCAGATAATATCCAAACTACCGATTTTAATACAAGGTAGATATATTTTTTGGCAAAGGTATATAAAATCCGGATATAAATAATTATCTGAGATTTTGACAGCCCTAACGACGTAAAATCCGGATTAAACTTAAAATCGTTGTGTTTCCAAGTCCCATGGAATTGGGTTGTGAAATTTATGTGGTGTGTTGGAAAAGTTATCCAAATAATGTGAGTGTAAATAACTTTTCCCAAAATTGAGGGATTTTCGAGAAAATTAAGATAAACTTAAAATCGAAAAACACGTATATATCTGGATCAAGGAAAGTTACGAGGTTCATGTATGCACTAAAATACTCGGCATAAGATGCGCCATCAATGTACCTAACATCGTTATTTCTATGATGCTTATTTTAAATGTAATTTTTTTTTTTTCTGAAAATCGAAATAAAATTTTGTCGATTTTCAAAAAATTATAATTCAAAAACTAGACTTGGTAGCTAAATGGGGATACGAAATCTTGCTTTTAAATGATCATTTCTGTCAGGTTTTGCAATAATAATGAGATGTCCGAAAATCGGGCTTCACAAAACACTGTGCGACGCAGTCTAAAGTGAAGGTCAAATTACATCTGTGCTGCATAGTATAAAAAACTGTTATTTACCCAGAACCGGTTACTACTACTATTAGAATTTTGATAGATTGAAAATTTTAAAAATATGTACTGTTAAGGTAATAAAACAAATATACTTACTTCAACTTTCACCATGATATTATTAGATTTATAATCGCCATGACACAAGCATACATTGATAGTTTCGTCATCAAAATATCGCACATATCTTTCCAACATCCCATCGTATGCTTCGTTAACTGTTTCTTTGTACTTCTCATCGAGTTTCTCTCGCACAGAATCCCTCAAAAACGCAAATATTGTTGACCATTTATCATTAAATTTCATTGGATACTTTAGTGGCTTTATATTTTTGTTAAAGTACTCCGGCCTTCTTTCTCTCAATGCAAATGAAAGGCCATGGAACCTGGCTAACTGCTTGATAAATATTACAGCGGTTTGTAAAGACGGCACAACCATTCTGTTAAATGGTTTGAAGCCTTTTCTAACAATATTGTCCATTAGTATCGCTTCCATATCACTTTGCTCATAACATTTAACCATTGGGTATCTTTGATCTTCAGGTATATTTGCCTCTTCTTGTAACTCTGCGTAGATCCTCGATATCTCTTGGTAAGCAAACAACTCCCCTTTATAAAAATCCAATACTGATGTTAGGCTTTCTTTAAATTCTTTCATACATTTCACGAATATATTCAGTTCTTTATCCCCTTCGTTAGTTCTTCCTTTCACATCTAATTCATACAATATACCACAATAATTGTTACCTTTAGTAAGGATACGTTTTTTATCGACCTCATAATGTATATAACCTTCTTTTGCGACTATTTGCCTTATGTATTTATCTAACTTCGCAGAAAATTCCAGTTCTAGCGTGTCCTGTGAAGTTTCTTCCATATTGAATGACTACCACACAATGAGTGGTCTCACTGACTAAATCTAATTTGGGAAGCGTACGAGCATCAATAAAGATTACTTCACAATGACAATTCACGGTCGAGTGCAATGCGGAGAGACCGGTTATCGCGTCACGTGAAATTTGTCAATAAACAATAACTTGTTTATAACTAAGTAGATAAGTGGATGAGATTAAGGGCCGGTATTTCAATAACAGCTTATCTTGAATTGATCTAACCTTGATCATAAGTAGGACTCCTGTGTATTTCAATATAGGATTAAAGTTAAGCGGCACCTAAAGTCCACCCTAACTAGCCTTAATCAGACCCTGTGTTGGTTTTCCAAAATGTTCTATGGAACATGACGTCACGGACGGAGTAAGTTAAATACACCGTGCACTTTTAGTCGACTAAAAAACTGTAATTCAGCCATAATAACGAAATAGAAAATAAAAAAATTGAAATTGTTCCAAGAATTTTGGAACTTGAATTTGGCTAGATGTATTCTATATCTGATTACTATGACCTAGACATAGTTTTGTCATCATCATGAGAGCGTCATGGTGGGAAGTGGGAGGGGAAAACAGATGCCATGATTAATTGACGATGTTTACGCAGATGTTATATTAAACCGGGAGCGATGCAGTCATCGTGAACTAGCTCTCGTCGTCACGTCGAAAAACGTTGCAACAATAGTGAAGCGAATTTCATTTATCAGTGTCTCCTTTTCGAGATGAAAGATCAATTGACGAATTTACCAGGTCCAGTAACAGCAAAAAAGTCCAGCTTATAATTACCGCCTTTAATAATAAATATTTGAATTACGTGCGAGACTGGCATTGCGCGAAACACAACCTCCTTAGGTATGTCTGACGGCTCATATTTGTACTACGTTGTGAAAAGACCTTTACAAATAAATAAATTCATAGTTCCGACAATTTGTCATTCAACGGTAAGCAATTCGATACAGAATTATCACAGCTGTCATGTTATAACCACAAAGAAAAATACTATTTACCTCTGCCTCGGTGGAGCAGTGGAAAGTATATACAGCTGAGCAAAAGGTACCGGGTTCGATTTCCGTCGGTAAAATGGGGTGTTTACCCCATACCGGTTGGCAACCCTACCACTTGAGTAGCTAACTCGACCGTAAATAAGATATACCAAACCATATTTGACTTGTGAACATGGATAAAACATTTACAGCTCCTTGACTACAAATGAGGATTTTTATTATAGGACAGGAATTGAACATAGTTAGGTTACAAACAATATAATTAAGCCGGGTTCAGACTTATGTTACCTGTAATGAAATATTAACATATTAAACACATTACACATTATAACGAACAGATACAAAAAAATTTTTGTGCAGGCATTTATTTATTTTCAACATTAATTTACAAAGGAATGTATCAATACTCATATATGAAGCTTCAAATGCTATCAAATATGACATTATAACAATAGAGCAGCATTTAGTTTCATTGCACAGATATTCATGTCAGACTAATATGGCCGTTTGTCCACCGTACATCAGTCAATGGAGCGTTAGCGCCGGTGGACATATGACCTACGGGTGATTTATATTATTCGATTTATCGCGCGGAGCTTCGCTCCCGTCGTTATTTATTTGGTCACTGCTCAGCTCCTATTGTGCGTAGCGTGATGTTATGTAGCCTATAACCTTCCTCGATAAATGGGCTATCCAACACTAAAAGAATTTTGAAAATCAATTCTGTAGATCCCAAGAACCGACTTGCCCATACTAACAGATCTAAATGTTACACCCTGTATATTGGTTTTAATCACCCTTATGGAGGATTTATATTAAAGCGACCCGTGTCCGTCCTGTGCATAACCGTGGTGTAGACGAAGCCTTGTACGTTAGTAAACGTGCCCGGACGGCACACGAATCATGCACTGTGTAATATAAACTGCTTCATACAAAATGTATTTAAATGTTTCAAATCCGGGCCACGCACACGACACGCCCCGGTCTCATATAAATCTTCCATAAGAGTGATTAAAAACAATATACAGGATGTAACATTTAGATCGGTTAGTATGGGCAAGTCTGTCTCGAGATCTACTGAACCGATTTCCAAAATTCTTTTAGTGTTGGATAGCCCATTTATCGAGGAACGTTATAGGCTATATAACATCACGCTACGCACAATAGGAGCTGAGCTGTGGCCAAATAAAGAACGACAGGAGCGAAGCTCCGGGCGACGTCTAATTGATTTATATAGGCTCGGGATCGTATCTGATTTGAAAAGCCCTGGGTTAGTATTGTTTTCATTTTTAGATATCAGATCATAGATATATTATTTTTTAACTAATAAAATATTTTTTTCATGATCACTTACATCTTTAATATTATTTTTAAATAAATTTAATAAATTCGCTACTAAAATAATAATAATTCACTCTACACAAAGTATACAAATAAATTCAGTGCAAAACAACCAATTCAAAAGTCTTCCGTTTTGAAAACTTTGATTGTAATTTATATAATACTAATATTCGAAACAGTGCATAGAATATTAAATTCTATATATTTATAAATAATATTATGTACAATTAATACCTTCCGTGAAAACAGGAGGGTTCAAATATTTTTTTTCAGCAGTAGACGTCATTGGGCTGATATGATGAATACAAATTGTATGAAAGAATATTTTTTGTCGGATAAGGTACGCGTCTGAAGATATAAACGTAGCTTAAGAGGGTTCATACAGAGATATCGCAACGTCGCGATTTAGTGTCATATTTCGTGGTTTTAAATTTTTGTTATTTAATCGAAGCTATTTTTTTGAAATGTTTTCAATAAACTTTTTAGAATTACGTGAACTTGTATTAAAAAGTAAGTATCCGTAATGCTTACAGTTTTCACTATAAAAATAAGGCCTTGCAAGTTTCAATGCGTCATTTGCATATAAATAGAACTGTAAACGCAATGATTTTGTACCATTTACACACTTTTCACCTAATTCTAAAAAGTGTATTGATAACATTTCAAAAAGGAGCTCCCATTTAATAATAAAATTGAAACTATATTTGACGTAATATTGACGTATATAATACGTTTTGTAAACAAAGTGTTGGTGATGTCCATATCGTCATATCGATAAATATGATCATGGTCTGATGTGATCTATGGTTGCAAACAAAATTTTTATTTACTCATATAAGTAAATGAAATAAAAGCTGACTGCCGATTTTTTTTTCAGACATTATCTAGGTCTCTAGGTTTTTATAATAATAGATTTTTATTTCATTGTAGATTTCAACCTGATCGAGCGTTTCAAAAATCATGGCTAGCCAACATGAAAGCGCCCCTTAATTGGACTCCAAATGCAATCAGTCGTCTTTGTTCGAAACATTTGACGAATAAGTCCTCTAAAAGCTGTTGTTTTGATATTACAATAATACACTTCAATTTTATTTATTTGAACAGATACTGCTCTTAAAATTAGAATCCTTCAAAATCAATTCACGTCACTAATTAATTTCGTTATGAATTATTAAAAAATATTTTCCCTTTTTCAGAATATGTTTATATCAAATCTTAAAAGGAAATCTATCGATAGGTACGTGTTAAATCTAGAAAGTTTGTCACGTCACTAATTTTAGTTCCCTTATTTTCACACTTACATATCATCACTTATTTTTTTTAAATGTTTGCTACACTTTTTAGAATTACGTGAACTTGTATTAAAAAGTAAGTATCCGTAATGCTTACAGTTATTTTACTATGAAAATAACGTCTTGCAAGTTCCAATGTGTTATTTGCATATAAATAGAACTGTAAACGCAATGATTTCGTACCATTTACACACTTTTCACCTAATTCTAAAAAGTGTATTGATAACATTTCAAAAAATAGCTCCGATTTAATAATAAAAATTCGAAAAACCCGATATTTTTTTTTTTTTTTTGTAAAAAGACAACGCCCGCACTAGGGAACGAGCCCTGTGTTGCGGGGAGCTTTACAAACATGAAACTAACGAACACAAAGTACAACCAGACTAGAAACAAATATCTATGAATCACACAAATATTTGTCTCGTGTGGGAATCGAACCCACGTCACCCAGCACGGCGATGTAGTGGCGAGGCGACCCCCTTAACCACTGCGCCACGGTAACAGTCAATATATGACAGTATATTGCGCCGTAGCCATTCCTCTGTGTGAACCCCTTTGAATAGATATTTACAGAGTCATCAACGTGTGCTGCCCGACTGAATTGAACCTCTTAAGCATGTAACGTATTATACAGATGGTCCCAGTGCGCAGGACACTGCAGGAAGTACTTCCTGGCGGCGCTACAGAACCGCTGCTTGTACTCCTCGGGAGACACCACGGTGGGCTGACCAGACCCCAGGTTCTTCTTCACTAGGTGTTCCAGCTTCTTGTCCCACGTGAATGTGCGGATGTAATCTGGGAAGGTACAACGTTTATTTATAGGTATCTATACTAATATTATAAAGCTGAAGAGTTTGTTTGTGAACTCGCTAATCTCAGGAACTACAGCCCCCTGATTCTAAGCTGTCGGGAAACTTTCGGCCCGAAATGTCAGTGTAATTAAAGTTAAAAAACATAATGTTAAAGAAATAGATGGTTGTAGGAAAAAACTTTAAATTAATCAGTTTTTAATTTTCAATACGGTAGACTATTTTCTAAAATTAAATAACTTAAATAACTTACTAAGATTTGTAAAAGTTTACGATCCGGGAGCAATCCGACGAGTCAGAATCAGGGGGCTGGTCTGAATTGAAAAAATATTTTTGTGTTAGATAGCCCATTTATCGAGGAAGGTCAGGTCAGGCTATAAAACATCACGCTACGATCAATAGGAGCTGAGCAATGGCTAAATAAAGAACGACCGGAACGAAGCCTCGCGTGACTTCTAGTTTAAAATAGTCATGTTATACCATTTATATCTCAAGAACGGCTGGACTGATTTTAATAATTTTTGCTTTGTTGGATTCGTCTCCGCTCGGAGTAGCAGAGAAACTAAACTAGTCTTGTACTAAAATAAACAAATGTACAGTCAGCAACAAAAGTAGCTGAACATAATTATCCATAGTTTCAAAACGCATGTATATCGTAGCATACATAAAATAGTTATCAAGACTAGTGCCAGAAATGAATAATCACCGTAAATTCAATCCCGGCACTATTCTTCTTAAGTAAATGAAATTATGTATATCGCACGTTAACAGTCAAAAAGAGTTTTATTTTAAAAATCAATAGACGGCAAATTTGAAACTTAGAACAATATAATAATAATAATAATATAATAATAATAATATAATAATAATAATATAATAATAATATAATAATAATAATATACTACCACATTTACACAGCGCCATCAACCTCAAATTAAGCAATTATATTTGCTTGTGTTATGAGTACTAAACAACTGATATACTACTTAAATACATTTTTTTTTTGTAAATACATACATATTATAGATAAATTACACCCAGACACAGAACAAACCTTTATGCTCATTACACAAAGATTTGTCCTGCGTGGGGATCGAACCCACGACCTCCGGTTTAGCAGTCAGGGTCACTAACCACTAGACTCTACTAGACCAACAGGCCAGTCAATATGCAGAAGATCGAAATTTCTAGGTAGACAATTCTCATCTTATGCCGGTTTTATATTGACAGTGCGATATTTCAATTATTTTTGTTGTTTCTACATCTTTTCGTATGAGCTTGAGGCAGACCCTAGTGTTAGAATTTATCAAGTCGCCTAGAAGGCTTCCAACTTGACTTAACGACTACCACATTAAGTGATAACCGGGACCAACGGCTTTACGTGCCTTCCGAAGCACGGAGACGCTCGAGAATGAAATTGCCACAAACGGTCACCCATCACGGACTGAACTTGCCGTACATTGCTTAACCTCGATGATAACGAACATCTCAAATATTTAGAGAAAATAACAAAGTACGTAATATAAATACGAACCAATAATGCCGAGCACCAGCGTGTTGTTGTCAATCCCGAGCAGCAGCGAGTAGTCCATGACGGCGTGACACGACAGGAACTGCGTGTCGCGCTCCACGCACGACCACAGCACGCCGCCCGACGACGACACCACGTACAGCGGACACTCCCAGCGCACTGGACACACAAGTATAACTGGAATTCCTTATTGAAACAAGTATAGCACATTATATTGACGAGCCTGTTGACCCTGACTGCTAAGCTGGAGATCGTGGGTTCGATCCCCCCTAGACAAATTTTTGTGTGATGAGCATGATTGTTTGTTCTGTGTCTGGGTGTAATTTATCTATAATATGTATGTATTTACAAAAAAAAAATGTTTTTAAGTAGTAGGTATATCAGTTGTTTAGTACCCATAACACAAGCAAATATAATTGCTTAATTTGGGACTAGATGGCGCTGTGTGAATGTGGTGAAATATTATTATTATACTGGTAATTATATTATAGTGTATCATAATTTCAGCCTATTGCAGTCCACTGCTGGACATCTCTTTCGTATCCAGTTAGATCCAGCGTCCTTTCTCAGGTCGTCGGTCCACTTAGCTGGCAACTCTTAAGTACGCGATCAGATGCCGACAAAGGTTCATAATCATTCCTTCCATCCAAAGGTTGTCTGGAAGAATTCGCTCTTAGCGTTAAGAAAAATTTGCTAACACTTCTTTTCGGATAACCTGTTACATTCTTGTGACTTTCATAAGTGTTACCTTGTAACCTAGAGGAATAAACGAGATTTCATTTCATTTAAGAGCGTATTTACAAACCGAGTTGCAACATTGCAATTTAGTATCATTATCATATTTCATGGTTTTCAATTTTAAAAATATGTTTGCTACACTTTTTAGAATTCAATAGTTCAAATTCAAAGGTCAAAAGGTTAAATACTCACAATTAAGTAGATTCTCGTCCATCAACACAGCGAATGGTTGTGTGTCGGGTGTCAGGCGGTGCCTGGACGAGCCCTTGAGGTCGAACCGCTTGGCCTTGCTCGAACACCCGTACCACACGTTCTCCATGACCAACACACCGTTCCCCGCGCCACCCACGCTGAACACGCCTAATATACGAGCTGCGAATTAAATATAATTAATAATAAAATTTTTGCTATCTATATAAACTTCTGTTGTAATTGAAGGGGACGTAGCGGTAGATCCAGAAGAAGTTTTATGCTTTTCTACACGTTATTCGTTATTGTTTTCCTTCCTCTTTCCTCCCTATTTTCCAATTCCCTATATTTCCATATTTCATAATAAAATGAGACCTATTTTTAATGCAATAAAAGCAAGGTTCTTTTTTTTGACGTCTGTTGATGTATGCGGTCAAAACTCAAAAGATTAAAAATGGCTTCAATATTCGTAATGAAGTAAGTGTTAATTTCAATCAGTTCTGAAATGTTAATACGTTAATACATAGATAATAATTTACACCTATACCTACAATATAATTTAAACATGTTCTAAAAAAATTATTTAATTATTTATAAAATTATTACTTACCCAACAAGCTAGGCGTGTTATTCTGCTTGCACTGCGTCACATAACCAAAGTAGTGCGGCGCGAACTCTAGGAACTGTTGCCACTCCGGCTTCGTCATCTCTTTTAGTACGTATCTGTCATCTGTGACGTACCATATTATATGTAATGAAATCTTGGTCATTCATCTATGTTACAAAGTAACACAAAAAAGTAGGTTAGAAAGTCACAAGCTATGAATGTAATAAATAAATCCGGAAATACGCATTACAATTGAGAAGTCTCAATAAAATCAGCTGGTGCGAATTGGAAGGTCATTGAACCGAATTTTTGAGCTTGTGGTCAGAACACACTAACACTAACACGTGAAGGAAAACCCACTTACCCTAGAAGAAATTCTAACCCCCTTATTACAAAATAGCACATAAAATGAATTGTAAGGGAATTTAAAATAAACTTTTAAAATAAAATAAAGTTTAAAATAAAGTTTCATCTAAGTTTCATTTCATAACGCCTTAGTTATTGTGGTTTATTTTCTATTCCACTTTAACCACGTGGTAAATATTTCATAGTGTGTGTTCACCAAGTTATTTATATTCAAATGATATGCAAACATATTTACAACTTTGCCATCATTCGGTCAAAGTGATATTGAAACAGCGTTAAAAGTTTGGCCCTCACAAAACTATTAACCCCTTATTACAAAATACGGACTAAGCATTAAGCCAGGTTTAAATTGGCAACTTTGACACTAAAACAATGGCTTATGTCAATTTAAACCTGGTTTAATACTTAGTCCATATTTTGTAATAATTATGGGGGTATGTGGTCGATGTAACAAAAGCCGCTCATTTCATCTAACCCAAACTAAAATAAATAATACGTTAATAAACGGGTATAAGTTTAGTAGAAGGCTATTGCCAGCCAGGGCCATTAAAGATCTACTAACCTTTAGTCTTACAGAACGTAGAGCCGGACTTCCCGCCGCGCGCCGCCCACGGCACACAATGAGCCAGTGAGCGGATAAATCCTTCTTCAATTTCACACAGATCCTCTGTAATTAATATATCCATGTTATACATAGTATATCATTTTGCGACGTCATTTCTTTGTTTGAATTTAGTAGTTTTTAGATTTAATAACATAATTGAAATTGATTTTAAAACATTAACCTTCTGACCATCTCTGTTGTAAACATCCGACAGTTCAAATCAATAAAAACAACTTGTTGCTTTGACAAAAAATAAATAAGCCTAAAAATAAGTTTGGATCTACGTAAAGGTGTGTCTCCACCAAAGTAAAACTGCCAACATTTGTGTTGCCAACGTGTTGGTGACAAAAGTTGGTGATTTTTTGGAGAGTTACAAACAGTTAGAAACATTAAAATCAAATAAAATCTTCATACTATATATTCAACATGTGTCCAATTTTCCTGGACACAAATACTGTAGAAACAACATTATATACGTACTGTCACTCTCCAAACAGGCGCACTTAGGTTCAGCGTCGGAGCGACAGTCGTCGGTCGCAGCGGCCGTCAGCGGCGACAACAACATGTGTCGCAGTCGCTGGAACTGCGACGCGTAGTACACGCGACATACTAGACCGTCCTACAGAAATATACTAGTTAATTTACTTTTAACCCTTTGACCACCAACATGGAAAATTTATTTTACTACCTAAAGTAAATTAAAACTTAACACTTCGGTCCTTAATCAGTGTATTATACAAATCTAGTGGACGACAACATTGTGTTGTGTCGCAGTGGCTGGAATTGTGACTTGGTAAACACGCGACATACTTTTTTCATTGAATAATCGTCTTTAGGCATGTCAACATGTCATTCTCAAGTCGATACCTTAAGAATGACATGTTTTTACTAAATAAACTTTATAGTTAGGTAACCTCTCTGAGTACGGCAGTTATTCCACATGGATTCTCTGTTAGTATAGCCATATTGATTTTTAGGTTTACGGCTTAACTCAGGTCTCAGGAGCCGTATTACAAAATTCGGCTCCTATGTTAGTAGAAATTTAAGAGACTTTAGCGCTTCACTAAAATGTATTTACCTTCAACAACACCTCGACGTGATCGTTGCTTTTGGCTGGCTTCGACTTATCACCGTCACTCTTCTCCTTGCCGGTCGAATTTGTGTTTTCATTCTCTTCTTGCTCTGTTTGAGTACTGGGAAATTACAGAAATGATTTTAAATTGGCAACATTACACCGTCTGTGCCGTCGAAAAAGTTTGAAAAGACTAAGGCCAAGTGAAGTAGAGAGGGAAGAGATGTTTCTCAAGAATCAAATGAAATATCAATATAGGTAATAACACACTACGGTAATTAATGTTAGTGTTAGTACGTACCTATGGCGATGCGCCGTCCTTGTCTTTCTATATGTGACGGAGGCGAGTGTGGCGGCGATGACCGAGCCCACCTCGCCCGCCCGCACCACCACCGGCACTATCCCGCTCGATATTATCATACCGTTCTAAAATATACACTAGCGTTTTAATACATATTAAACTGGTAAAATCGTTAGGCAATTTTATATCTACATATGATCGTAAATCGGTCGTAAACTGTTTAATTAAAAAATAAAGTATTTATTAAATTGTAGTATAATAGATAATGTAGCCGCCTTCGTGCAAAAAGTTTATTATTCTTTCCTTTTTTTTTTATTTCCTTTTTTTTATAGACAACGCCCGCACTAGGGAACAAGCCCTGTGTCGCGGGGAGCTTTACAAACATGAAACTAACGGACACAAAGTACACCCAGACTAGAAACAAATATCTATGAATCACACAAATATTTGTCTCGTGTGGGAATCGAACCCACAACACCCAGCACGGCGATGTAGTGGCGAGGCGACCACCTTAACCACTGCGCCACAGTGACAGTCAATTAAATGAAACATAAAAAATTCACAGACAAAAACATTTTTTATGAAATTTTAAAGCAATACACGACTTTAATCCTTTGAAAGAAATACATAGACTACAGAATAGTTAAGGCATTATGTTCAACTTTACAAAAAAAGAAACTATAAAGATTAATTAAATAACAAAAACCTTACTTAAAACAATAGAATCTTTTAAACTTTCGCGACTTCATCATCATCATCTCAGCCTATTGCAGTCCACTGCTGGACATAGTCCATTTCGCGACTTAATACATAATAATTTAATAAAACAATTGGAATCTATGTAGGTATTGCTTACCTGATTAGAAGGTTGATTGTTAGATAACAACTGTGACAATATCTGTCTCACTGTCTTCTTATCACCTTTCTCTTCATCTTCCTCAGTACCTGTAAAAGATATTTTATTTATATTTAAAAAGACAACACCTTCATTACGAAAGCCCTGTATCGCGGTCTCTCAATCATTTTGTCCTTTATGATTCAATGTTTATGTCTGGCTTTAGGCCATGGATGTGAATAGCCGACAAACTTTGTTAGTTAACAATTAAAATAACTTCTACAAATAAATCGGTTATTTCGTTTCATAGTTGCAAATGTATGAAAGTAAAAGTTTTGATACATCATCATATTAGCCCACTGCTGGACATAGCCCACAACAATTTTGTTTTATACAAATTAAAATACAACATTCAACATAATACATAGGTGAGTGTATCATACAAACCTGTATGTTCTTTATCTGTATCTTTGCCGTCTGAAGCGAAAACGTATGTTGTTCCTGAAACAATATACTTATTAAAAACTTAGCTACATTCGCGTACTTCGTGTAATATCACTACATAGTATAAAACAAAGTCGCTGTCGCTGTCTGTCCGTCCGTATGTATGCTTAAATCTTTAAAACTACGCAACGGATTCTGAAGCGGTTTTTAATAGATAGAGTGATTCAAGAGGAAGGTTTATAGGTATAAAATACATACCACGCGGGCGAAGCAGCGGGCGGAAGCTAGTTTAATTAATAAAACTGTTGTGATGATCTCACCAATATCCAATATCTCTATATTGTCCCCTCATATACTCTGTACCACTTTTATCGCAATACAAAAAATTTGATTCTGATTCAAAAAAATTAGACAAATAAGAGTATATTTCTCTGAAACGCTAAAACTGTTCTGTTAACCTGTAATAATAATAATATTCTACTACATTCACACAGCGCCATCTAGTCCCAAAGTAAGCAATTATATTTGCTTGTGTTATGGGTACTAAACAACTGATATACTACTTAAATACATTTTTTTTGTAAATACGTACATATTATAGATAAATTACACCCAGACACAGAACAAACCTTTATGCTCATCACACAAAGATTTGTCCTGGGTGGGGATCGAACCCACGACCTCCGGCTTAGCAGTCAGGGTCGCTAACCACTAGACCAACAAGCCAGTCAAAGTATATGTTTCCGTTACATACATATACATTGATCACGTTTCTTTCCCAACAGAGGGGTATGCAGAGACTATTTCTTTCCATTTGGTACGATTCTGGCATACATATTTGGCATCTTCAACATCCATCAGTTTCCGTTATTTTTGTATTATTACCTGCACTTTCCTTGCTGCCATCGTCACCAGATGAGTCGTCCAAATCCGATTTGTCATCCACTGAAACAAACATCTTCATGTTATTACACGAACCTCGCAAACTTTTTATTAAATAACTAACTTTCAAACAAGGCGTACATCACTACTTGTATCAAAATTAACCTTTAGAACTCCCAAAGTCGTGAATAACCTAGAGTTGAAAATAATAATATACTTTTATTACTTTAAAATTTAAATAAGTCATTTTTTGCCACATTTATGGTCGACAAATAAATTTTGACTTAACTGTTAACCCTTAGACCATATCATTTTAAAAATATTACGGCCAAGGGGTTAACAGCGATGAACCCTTTCTAAAATTTACTTAATCCGTGTAATACAAGCACAATTACATACCAACGTTGTCGGGTTGAGTCTTATTCTTCGCAGGCGGACTGGACCACTTGTCCTGTGCATCTCGCAGCATCTTCTCACCAGATATTATGCGATCTGACACGTTCCACAAGTTACGGATAACAGCTGAAAAGGAAAATATCAGTACTCATCTTACTCCAATAAAAAAATATTAGTTCCAATGGTTAAAAGTACATAGTCACTGACCTATTAAAATCACGGAGTGTAGAACATAATACAATTTACGAATACCAGTTACATTTAGATTCAACGTAATCGTATTTATTAGTAGCCGTGTCTGAATGTAATTTTTATCCGCGAAATCGAATCACATTTCCTTTCTGACAAAACTCGAAAACAGTATCTATACTAATATTACAAACAAACTCTTCAGACTTTGTGTGTTTGGTTGAACGCTAGGATCTCAGGAACTACTGACCCGATTTAAAAAATCATTTTAGTGTTGGATAACCCATATATCGAGGAAGCTTATAGGCTATACGCTACGGCCAATAGGAGCTAAGCAGTGGCTAAATAAAGAACGACAACCATTTTCCCACTGTTTCAAAGCTACACAATCTAATATAAAACCTATTACAGAGACATAAGACAGACTTACCAGCAAGCGTGTTGTTCTCATGTAGACTAGCCGACGTGAGGGCCAAATGTATCTGTTCCATGTGCTGTTTGAACGTTTGGTAGTCTTTTTCCGCGTCTACGTCTGGCAAACCGTTGAATGTCTCGTGACCTGTACAGATGACAAAGTATTACGCCTTATTTTCTCAAAATCCCATTAAGGCGACATCTGCAAGGTGAATACAGCAATGTACCCTTGAAAACGCTGAATAATAACACTCGGGAATGTCAGGTACATCTAACCTACTGTCTTGGATCGAAACGAAATTAATCAAAAATCATACACAATCATCGTTTAAAAAGTCAAGCCTATTGCCATTTACCTAATAAAGAACAGAAAATATATTTAAATAATATATTTTATTGATTGTTAACCTTTTGACTACCTTTATTAACAATATACGACAATTTTAAATGTGATGTTTTATCATGTATTTTTATTTAGGACTATAATGGGTTCAATTGTTTATAGGTTAATCCCAAATCTTATTTTTTCTCATCTCACTTCTGTGAAGTCCGAGCTAAATATGAATAAAAATTAAATTTTAGTTATTATAAAATATTACGGTACCTTTCTGCACAAGTTCGTTGAGTGATGTGATGAGTGCATCCCTCATTTGTTTAGTGTCATAGTTGATAGAGATCATGTCGGGAGGGAGCTGGATCTCGTAAGGTGTTATCTTGCTGTACCTGTGTTTAAAATTATACCTTAGGGCAAATTCCATAAGGATGAGATTTACGCGGATTATTTTTAACCTTATGACCACGGCGTATTTAATAGCTCGCAAATCAGGAGCAGTATCGGACGCTAGTATTAAATAAAGATACAGCAATGTTATATAATATCAGTTCACTGTGCGTTGCATTTTATTATTAAACTATTTTTTATGTCATACATATTATGTACATTAATAAATTAAATATAGAATGTAATTACTTGAAGTTGGCGGTGGTGAGTTGTTTGACGAAGGCGTGCGCATGCGCGTGCAGCGCGTGTGGGCACGAGCGCCGCACGTAGCGCGTCGCGTGCGCGCGCGAACGCACGTACGTGCCGAGCGACACGCCCAGCGACGTCGTCGACACCACGCGCGCGCCACCGCTAGCGCCGCACAACTCACAGCGCGACCAGAACATTACCTACGTATCGCTAACTTTAGTAATCCTAGTACTATTATAATAAACACAATAGTTTAGATAAATGTATGGATTAATATTTGTTACTCAATCACATCAGAATGGCTGAAAGGATTGTATGAAAGGAAGCCGGGCAAAAATGTATGGAGGCTGGTCCAAGAACCAATAACTACATGACATATATCATTAGGAAGGTATTTCAATATACTACAATATTTACCATGGGAGCTCATTTCAAATCACTGTGAGAAAAAAAGTTATGGCGATCTAAAAAAATCGGCATAGCCCCGAGCGGTAACTAATCGTCATTTTAATTATTCTTTTATTTAATGAGTCATTTAACTCTTCCTAAACAGATACAAATTTTGATGATTTTTGGTACGTTATAAAAAGCGATGGTGGCTGAATGGATAAGAACCGGTGTGCTAAACACGCGGTCTGAGTTCGATTCCGACCGGCAGTACCAATGTGGATTTCACTTTGTGAAATTTATATGTACTAGTCATATGACTGACCATCTGCTAACGGTGACGGAAAACATCGTGAGGAAACCCACATACACTAGAAGAAATTCTAAGTGTATGTCTGATCCACCAACCCGCATTAGGCCAGCGTGTGTGGATTACGGCCTAAAAACCCTCTCAGTTCTCAGAATAGAGGAGGGAGACCTGAGCCCAGCAGTGGGACATTAATGGGTTGCTGATGATGATGATTTGGTACGTGTTGAATAGTGTGGCCACTGTGGTCAAAGGGTTAAATATGATATTTGAAAAGGTTATCTTTAAAATAAATACCTGTTTATTCTGCTCTTCTTTGCCTTTATCGGCATTGCTATGTCCAATAGTGTTGCACGTTATAGTTATACATACGTCACCATGCACGAATCTGTCGAGGCAACAATATGTTTTTTATTACTTATGTTGTGCGGGCAAAGTCAGTGACTACTCTATGTCTATAATAATCACCAATATACAATTTAGAACACCACAGACGTCGATAGCCGACAATCCAACAGTAGATAATTCATTCTTATTAATTAAATTATCGGACGCATTTTTACTTGCTAACCTTGGCTTTGGCGGTCATAAGGTTAAATCGCTGTGTTGTTATAAAATTCATAAATTACACCACTAAAACGATATTCGGGCTCATTGGGAAATGAAAGGGTACAACAGAATCAACAAAGCGCATGTCAATGTCATGATAAGATAGATATAAGATTTGTTATAACTACTGTACGCACCTCCTAACATGTTGGTTCATAGGCACGGAGCAGTTCTGCGAGGGGCACTTATAGTCGCTGTTAAAGCAGTACTTCTCGAGGAACGCGCCCAACGATATGTCGTGACGACCGTACATCTCCATCGTCGCTATCCTGAAATACGAGGTATTGGAGATGTCGTTGGTGTTTCATGACGTCATCATCAGGTCAGAGAAAGAAACTCACCATGGGTTGACACAGAAGTCAGGCACATTAGGGGACTTGTGACTGTAGCTATATAACAATAGACTCAGTTGCTGGTGGTTCTCAGGCGCGAAAGGGTCCAAAGGTTCATTTTCGTGCTGTTTTTCACTCTGTTCCTGATGTTCCGGCTCTTTTATCTTCTTTATCACTGATGGCTTGTACATTGGACATTCCGCTATAGAGAAAGAGTGACTTTTAGGTGTTAATTAAATGAGTGTATGAGATGAGCAAAGCCCGTTTTATTTGAATTGAAAACGATCCAATTTAATTTGTCTTTTAAATTCTATAACGAATCAAGAAGATATCTTTAAGAGTCGTATACTTATATAGAGATTGACAAATACCTAGAGAAAGACCTTACTCCTCCTATGTATCCTCTAGTATTTGTCAATCTCTATGTCAAATTACATTAAGATCCTTTCTGTGGATAGCCGTGAAAGCATAACATACAAAATACAGACAAATAGATAAAATGGGTTTCCATTTGTCAGCTATTAAAGCTTGGGAGGTTAAAAGTAGATACATTTATTATAATTCCTGCATCCCTTACGTTTATGTTTGTCGTTAACAAGTCTACAGCCAGTCGCCCTGAAATGTGCCAGCGCGGCTTTCAACGTCGGGTCGTCCGCACTAGACGATATAGGCATCTGAACGAAAGGATGTACCTCCTGCAAACATTGTTAATTTATTGTCATAGAAGTATTATGCCAAATTATATGCTTGAAATAAAACTGGAACTGCGAACCACGTATAAATCGCAGAAATGTTATAATTCCGCGATTTCTATTTGACAGTACATTCAGACTAGCACATTTTTTTTCAAGAGGTTAAAAGGATAACGCTTCTTAGATACCATCGTAGTTCTTTTATAGCTCTACCCTGTCAGTGAACTGGTCCTAGACAAACAAGTTGACACTTATGACTTTCATTAAAGTTACTTTGTAACCTAGATGAATAAATGCTTTATATGTATTTAAATTTTACCTTGAGCATAGTTTGGCTGTTCCTCTGTCGTTCAGGCGGGCGGTGGTGCGCGCGGGGAGTATGCGGGGGCGGTGCGGGGGGACGGCGTGGGAAGTGCGCTCGCAGGTTACAACGACGACCCGCCTCCGTTTCTAAGTACGGTGCCGGGATCGTCATGTTGGGAGACATGGAGAGGACTGCGTCGTCTGTTGACCATCTAGACATCCAAATACAATAAGTAATAAAGATTAATTGATTTCCTTAAAACAAAGCTAGGGTGACTAAGGAACAATACCTGTGTCGCGAGAATCTTGCAAACAAACAATCAACGGTCACAAAATACACCCAGACTCGATGTGGGGGAATTGAACCCACATCACTCAGAACGGCGATGTTAGTGGCGAAGCGACCACCTTAACTGCTATGTCACGGTGACAGTCAAATGAAGATAAATGATACATAATAAGAGTTATTATGAAGTTATTGTTAAATCAACCAAATGTACTTCTTAAATTTGATGACACACAAAGCAGTCTATCATTATCGTGAAGACCATGGACGTCCATTGTAGAACGTATGCATGTCCTAAGGGCAATCAGATACACAGTCTAGCATAAGTTGTAGCAGTGTATAATAATATTAATCCTCAATGAATTATGTAAATATTTGGATTGCAATAGGCTGAAATGATGATGATGATGAATGAATTAAGTGTGAAGCATGAAATCATCTATAAAAACTCATTTACAGAACAAAGATAGCAGGGGCTCAAACCAAAAAATATGGCCTATAGTCTAAAAAAAAGAAAAGTTTGGGACCTTATGGCAAGCAAAAAACAAAAAATCATATCATAATTCAGGTACAAAAGTTAACTACCTGTCGCTATGAGTATCAGCCTTCAACTTAGCTTCTTCCTTAGGTAAAAATACTTCATCATCCACTGACAAGGTAGCTCGTAATGGATCACTAAAGTCTCGTATAGGGACACCACAACTCAAGGTTTTATCACTATCAGCTTTACGAACATACGGCTTTGCTCTTTGCAATGGATCGTCTTCTGTAAATTCACTTTTTTTAGCGGTATCAAGTTTTGCATCATCACAATCATTTGAAGTAGACGTTTTAGTATCTTTCACATTCGAATTTGTAAATATATTATCAGATCTTGATGATTCATTACTGTCAGTTTCATTACTTTTTCTCGATTCTTCTATAGAATCTTTAAGAGCAACGATTCTTGTGTTTTCGCTACTTTCAACTTCATTATGATGATGCTTCGTATCGTCAAGCTTGTTAACGTCATGTTGGGGAATTTCACTCTCATTGACATCATCATCAAACGTCATACCCGGTTCGGGTAGCATAGCTTCAATGTCGCCCAAGAACGCTTTTTCCAGTTTCCAATTGTAGCACGCTAGTAACATAAACTTGACCACTTTCTTTACTCGAATAAGTTCTTGTAGAGGTGCTCCACGGAGTAATATACAACAACCGAGATTTGGTTCCGCACATCCTTCCAATATCATTAGGGTTTTGCTTGCATCTGCACAAAAATAACAAAAATGTCGATTTTATACAATGTTCGTATTTTAATCATAACGACAGGTATTTAGTAATCATTATTGCAGGGAGCATCAAATATGTATCCATAAGAAAATATATCATTTTTAGTGGAATTTAAGAAAAAACAATAATAATATTATATAATCGTACAGTTTGAATGGAAATAATTTAAAAATATATACAAACAATTGTTGACGTAGAAGTTGGCGCACGTGCCGAGGCGCGGCGTACCCACGCGCGCATCGATGGACGTGACGACGTCTGCGCACGCGCACCTCGCCGCCCGCCGCAGCGCGCGCGGCCGCACGTGCGCCGCCAGCGCCACGCCGGCGCGCCGCAGCGCGTCCTGCACGCCGCGCGCCGCGCCGCCGCGCACCAGCACCACGCGCGGCCGCAGCGCACTGATGCGCGCCGCGCACCGCACTAGGTACTCTTGCTCCTGCACCATATATACATACCTTACATGTCACAACTCAATAAAAACATGCGTGTCACTGATTCTTTGAAGAGCTAACATATTGGTATTGGCTAATTGATCAACATTCGTAGTTTGCAACTATCTAGAAGTCTAAGTTTTTGTTAACGAAAACCTTCACATTTCCACAAATTAATTAGACAAACTCTTTAAAAGACACTCACTTGCATCAACACCGGTTCCAATGAAGTAAGTTTACCCTCTACTCTTTGATATGCTATAGAACAATCCAAAAGTAATATTGTAGGATTTGTAATCTGTTGCGGCATGCCTCTACAAAGAAGAAACGTACTATTTAAAAAAAATCTCCAAAATGGTATAGTCCTAAAATTAAACTCTGTGGAATCCCTCTAGTAACCCTTTAAATAGTATAAAATGTATCTAATCAATCATATGTATCTAATATATTATACATCAATGTTTTAATTCAATTTTTACAATTATAACGTTTACTTTAGCTAGCCTAAATAGGCAAAAATTGAAAACTATTTCGGTTAACTCAATCTTAAATTCTTAAGCGTATCCATAATCAATACATTAGGATAATGTAATTACTAATGGTAATAATTTACCTGTGCGCTACGTTCTTCGTCAGCACGACTCCTTGGATAACAGAACTATCCCGCATATTACCCCCTGGTAACTTTTTGACTTGTACATAGTTCCGTACATCAATATCGTTAGTGTTTATATCTGTTACAAAAATATTTTTTTTTATTAATGAAAGAGATTAATTTTTGTACTAAAATGTCAGATGCCAGACACAACGTACCAGACACAAATTTCAATAATTATATTAGGTTTATTATGTTCAATAGCTTCACATTTTTTGTGTTGTAGTAAACTATAACTGGTTTTAAATTATAAAAAGAGTAGCTTCATTTTTTTATAAAGGTTAACCCAGTCATCATTCATCGTTAAATGTTGGTAATCGCACTGACAAAGTAAAACCTGGTATAAGTTGAGATTTGTCAGTGTGGTAATTTTTATCTTCTACTTACACTGTATATATATTATAAGGTGTAAATTAGACAGTGATATGTCTAAAGTTACATAATTTTTACACGGTTAATTTTTTATTATTAAGTCAAAAGTTAATATCTTTAGCTATAGCATATTGAAAACCTAACTAAATGAAGTGAGTGGGAATTTGCCACTTACCTAATACAATAGTATCCGCAGCATGCTGACACAGCGGATACAATACGTCCAACCACGACGCGGGTAGTGCATGCCGTGCCAGACACTGTCTCATTAACAGCCGCAAATGTTCCTCACCAGACACTACTATAGACTTGCATATGTTTCGAGATTCTGTGTATGCTAAAGAAAAAAAGAAATATACCTTTTAACCTATTGAACACACTATAGTGAAATAAAAAATTGATAACACGCTTTTATTATTTTAACAATAGATTGCTTTATTGTTTGCCAGCCATCATGGGTTTGGTGGTCAAAAGGTTAATTATTTTTACATAACTCTCACAAGCCTGTTTCTATAGCTTACCTTCTGTTTGTTCCATAACTGGCGTTTCTTCTTCACTAGATGACGTCTGTTTCTCTAAAACACAATATTAATTGAAAATTATAGATATTTACACTAGAAAAATTAAACGTGACTAATGGTTGGTTTTCGACTTGAATTTGGTTGGAGGAAAAAAACAGACGATATCTTCATTTTTTTAATTGAATGTGAATTGGCTGATCTGATGACCATGATGATGACAATGTTTTAAGTACCTTGTTTAGGTGTTTTGATGAGTCTGGCTGAGCTGTCCCCGAGGTTAAGGTCAAGACAGTACGATGATATGCTCTCTACCAGTCTGGTGCATTCTTCGGCTACAAATAAAAGTTTTGTCAGAGATATAGTAGCTTTTTGAATGCCACGGCTACCTCTGGTTAGTAAAGGCTTTTTAAGACCCTATGTCTTGGTGTTGTAGGCGTCCGTAGACTACGGTTTCCGTTTACGGCTTAAGGTTTTTTGCCAACATGGTAGTATAAAAATGTACAAAAGAAAAAGTGCTATTATTGCTTTAAAAATAGGCCTTATTTTGGTTTGATAGTTAAAAGGTCAAGATTTTATTGCACAGATTTTAGAGAGCAAAAATATTTTACGTAATATTTACTTTATTCGAACAAACATAGAATTGAAATTATATTGGTATTGTGCTTACGTGATTCTTCCTCCTCAGTAGTCCTGGGTGGTATTACAACGGGTTTGTATAACGCATAGTCAGCGAAGTGTAACATTTCACTCATACACTCCATATAGCCTGCACTTACTAAGCTGTGACATAGCAACATAGCTTGAGCTCTGAGGACAAACAAAATGTACTACTACGAGTATCAAGGTCTAATCAAACTGGGATAATTATTAATTGCTTTCTGCTAAAATGAACCTTACGTTATAAGTATCAAAGTCGAAATTATAAAACAACTTACCTAGTTTTATTGTTGGTGTTTTCCATAACCCATTGTATTATATCACATCCTCGCCAAACACCGTTGTATCGCACCAGTCGATATCTGAATACATAAACGTAACAAACAAACAAAATTACTTTTTAAACTGACTGTTGGCGTAGTGATTAATGACCAACCGTGACTGCTAAGCCGGAGGTCGTGGGTTAGATTCCCGTTATGTATTTACAAAAAAAAAAAAATATTTTGTATAACAGTTGTTTAGTACCCATAACACAAGCGAATATAATTGCTTAATTTGAGACTAGATGGCGCTGTGTGAATGTAATATTTTATATTATTAATGTTATATCACGGCGGCACACAGGCGGTCTGCCAGATGGTAAGCAGTTACTGTACCCTATGGATGCCTACAACCCCGGGAGCACCACATCCTCGTTGCCAATTATTTCAAGCCGAGCGAGGTATATATCACCTGTGCTGTTGAGTGGGTAGAGTAAAGCTGAGCTGACGGAACACATCGTGCAAAGCCTCCTTAGGTGTGGCTCTCGGCTCGCAGCGTTCCTCCTGCTCGCGAGCGAACATGAAGTTATCACGTATCTTGTTGGGAGTCAGCGCTGATTTGTTCTCCGGGAATTTTACCTGAGAAATCAATAATGGATTTATTATATTAACCTTTAAGCCACCAATGTCGACTAAGTATTTAAACCGAGTATATAAAAATGGCAACTATATTTTCTGTCACCAAAATTTATATTTGTCACTAATCTGCAAAATCCTATCCAATATATCCTAGGAAATAAAACCGTTTATAGTGACAAAAGACAAGTGTGTTGTCACTATAAACGCTCTCTAAATATCAATCAACAAATTAATGTAAATACATATATCTCAAAAAATTTGTTAGTACCTAAAATAGTAGATCTATCACCAAACAATGTTTTAGGGCTGTTCCGAAATCGATAAGTTAGGTTAGGAGCCTAGGGTAAACAAATTTAACAGTTTGTCAAGTCAACAAGTCAATTAAAATTAAATCAAATCAAAATTTGGTGGTCAGAGGGTTAACAATCGTACATATGACAAAGCAACTTCTAGAAAGGCAGCAGACATTTACATCTTGAATATTTTCTGTGGTAATATTTTCAGTATCGGCCCAGTTTCAAATTGTGCTTGATAAAACGGTAATAGGCTTGTCCCATATTACACAGTAGTTCAGATACTTGGCAATACTTGGCAATAATAACTTGTGTATATGTCTCTTTTGGGAAAAAAAGGTCCATACCTGAAGATTCTCCTGTAGAGTTCTCAAGTCAGGAGTTATCTCACCAGTCATGTCATTCTCCTTCAAATAACTTAGTACAACATTACAACAATAGTTGCACACTCGAAGTCCATCGGCACAACCAAATATGTGCCCTAAAAAACAAAGAAATAGATTTAATTTTCCGTAATGTCTATCAGAGGTAAATTTTTAGTACAACTCACAGAGATTTCTGCCTCAGCTGTTTAGACTGGGGGAACAACCAACTAACCACGAACAAGGATGACTGTGGTTATAATAATAGTTGTATTTTAAGATTACTGATATTGCCTCTCATCTCCTCGGGCATGTTTTCAATGACAAAATGTTGCTTTGCTTTGTGCTAGTAGTACATTTTAAATTGAATAGATAATTGATTGTAAATTTTTAACTTAATTTACTTATTTACATATACTCCATTTATTGAAAAATAATTACCTGGTACTCTTTGACTGCAGCATCTAGAACAAAATATTTGTCCGCAGACCCGGCAATGGTGTCGTCTCCGTAACGTACTAAACCGTGTCGCGCACTCGTAGCATTCGCGCGAGATGTCATCAGGCATCCAGTAGCGAGCGAGCTCTGTGTCCGCATATCTTGTACCACTCTGAAACACAATCTATATATTATTATATAAAAATGAATTGCTGCTCGTTAGTCTTGCTAAAACTCAGAAATTGCAGGACTAAGTTAGTTAAGGGCCAGTGCACACCACATTTTATAACGCGTTGCTAAAACGCGCGTCTTCGGCGCTTTTGTTGTCCTTTGTATCAATACATACGCGTGTAAGCATCACGTCAGGATCGCTAAATTTTATCCAAAGGCCTATAGGCTGCATTTGAATCGTTTGTGTGTCGTAGCAAATGCGCGTCAAAGGCATTTAAAAAACGTGGTGTGCACAGGACCTAATACTTTTTATTGTGTGTATAATTGCCAGGAGAGAAATTTTTGTAAAGTCGAAATTTTGCACCACTGAAACTATTGAAAGTCGCGAGTAGATTCATAGAATCAAGTACTAGTACTTAATACAGGGGCGAAAGGGGGAATAGATTAAAAGGTTTATATATAAAATATAATAAAGAGTGAATCATGTATTTAATTATATATCATTCACAGTAAAGAACAGAATAATTATTAAGTAATTAAATCTTTCTTTGATCAAAATCAAAGAAAGAAGAATATATAATAAAATAGAGGAATATAAATTCAGTAAATTGACTATCCCAATAAATACGATAATATAAAACAGTGAAACGTTGACACGCAAAGCAGTTACTATTATATTAATATAAATAAAATTATACTCACGCCAGAGCCCATAGCAACCAAACTGCTTATTCTTCTCAATACATTAGGCAAACTCCTTCCTTCTAACTCTACAGCATATGATGCTGTTTCTGTCTTCCCATCATCGTAATCTTGCTTTTCAGCGTCACCCTGAGAGGCGTCTTTGCCATTGTTTAATTTGTTTTGCATGTTATCACCCGTTTCATTTGGCGAAAATATCGGAAACTTCCATAACTTATTAAAAAATGTAGACACCCCACTCTGTGTAGATTCTGGTTCGAATCTAGGAAATTCTGTAATCTGAGATGTGTCATATTTATCCATATTCAAATGAATATCGATGGTTTTATTGTATTAATAAACATTGAATTATTTTACGAAACTAGTTAATAACTTCTGTCAAGTGTCAATGTCGAAGAATAATGTCAACTCACAGCTGATGACTTAGAGCATGACAATAATTTTATTACTAAATTCACAAAAATCGATTGTGTTCTATTGAATCGTTTTTAAATCTTCATATTTGTGAAAATGTACCTGAAATATTAGGTAGAAAGTTCCTTCGGCATCTTTAAAACAATATCACTCATTTAAATTTTTTATTATTGAAATAAATTAATAATTTCGTCTCGTCGTCGTCGTGTAAAATGAAGACAGACACTATTATTTCGTACATTCAAAAGTTACTAAACCGAACGAAACAACTGCGAAGAGTCCATTTGACTGTCTGTCTGATATGTCACAGACACTATCAAAGTGTCAAATTACTATCCCAATTGTCATTCTTGGTTGTCATTGACAATTGTCATTCCAATAAATAGTCCCAGGGAAATTGGGAATTTTATTAAACATATCCTTTCACGTTATTATTAATCAAATTAATTAATCATGGGTGAAGTATCACTAGAAACATCAGCATACGCTAAGATAATTCTACATGCAGCAAAATACCCTGATTGTGCTGTGAATGGTGTACTTTTGGCCGATGCCACGAAGATACGGGATGGAGCTAAAAAGCAGGACCTGGACATTGTGGACACAATACCGCTGTTTCACCACAGCCATTACTTATCGCCGATGGCTGAGATAGCACTTACACAGGTTATTCGTCTTATGAAAAAGGATGCTTTTGTTGGTTATGGCGATCAATGAATTTCGTATTAGTACAACAAATTTGGACTACATTTAATTTGTTTAACAGAAAAACATACTGCAACAATAAAATCAACAACAACTGCATACAACCTGTCCTATAGAAAATCTATTGGGAGGCCTCTGTGGACATCTCAAGGACCTACAGTTATGATACATACAATACCTATGAATGACACTGCAAGATTGTTTTTCTAAAGGCTGGTATATATTGTATGCATCCTATATGATAACAATTTATTTTATAGATCGAGACAGTAGCACAAGCGGACAACCGGATCATAGCAGGATACTACGCAGCCTGTGAGAACTTCAGAGACAATACTGTTGAGAAATGTCCCGGACAGAAGATAGCAGAAAAGATTGTAGAATATTTTCCTTCCGCTGTATTTGTTGTGGTAAGACTAACTTATAGTTATTTAATTTTAAAGAATATTAGACTTTCACTTATGAGAAAAATCATTGTTAGACTTCAAAATTAAGGTCATGTTTTGTTACTTGAATACATCTTCCTTTCACCTTTTGAACCCCACATGCCACATGACATTTCTGTGCCCTGCTATGAGTATAGGCAACTTTGATGTTGAAAAGGCTAAAAGTTCAACTCTTGTCATTGGAGGAATCGCAGCACTCCATCGTAGGGATGAAATTGTTACTGATTTCTTTTTGAGCTCTTGACAACTCAAGTCTACTTTTTTGTCTAGTCTTGTTAAATTGCAGAATACAATAAATATTCTTATCTTTTGTTATTTATAGGTGGACAACAAGAGATTTATGAAACATCTAGACAGTCCTGCCATCAAACTTCACAAGTACAGTGAAGGAAAATGGAAACCAAAAGATGCTAACAAAGTTATGTTCCGTAAGTAGTACTCATAGTTATCTATATCATTTTCTCTTAAGTTAAACTCTCATCTCAGTAGATAATATAATAATATACTCATGCAATTACATCAATATTTATTAGGAATTCCTGAATGTTCCTCCAAAACATAGGCCTTTTCCAAGACTCCTGTGCTATATTTTTATACATAATATAACATTATTTTTATTTATATAATTTTCTGTGACACTTTAAAATACTGTTTGTTCTGTAGGATATATGTTTAGACATGAGTGCTAATGTAATATCCGCCTTACATCTGCATATAGATTTGTATAAACTTCAACTTTCTGAAGTTTACAACAATATAAAATACCACCAAACAAAATGTTACAGTAGTCTTTAAAATGTCTGGTGGTACAAATAAATTATTCTCTTTTTAGAAAACCCGTATGTTCTGGAGACGGTATCTCACCTACTCCAACGCGGTGTACAAAAAGACTTGACAGACTTCGACAACTACTTGGATGATGTCACCCAAGATTGGACCAACCTTGGTATTGAGAAACTCATTGCAAGCATCAATGCATCAAACACTATTGACAGTAAAGACGATGATGAAGAAAAACCATTCCTATAATGGTGTAGTTAAGTATATTTTAGCTTAATGTATATAGGAATTATAAGAGTGTTATGGATTGTTTACGGGATTTAGTAATGTAATAGACATTTTAAAGAATGAATTTGGTGTTCAAAATGTCCACTTGTCTGATGAATTGGGCACTCATTTTGCAGTAAAATAGACTGCCAAAATCGCCATATACTGACAAATGAAATGGTGATTTATTGTTAACGTATTAAGAGCTTATTTTCATTTGGTTTATTGGTTATCTGTCTATGGTGTCGAGAAGGGTAGCAATATAATATATATTATACATTTAAGATTTATGCTGTGTTTCAGGTAAAAATGCAGTGTAATTATGTCAATTTGTTTCATTAATCTTTCTCTGATATCGTATTACGCTGAGGTCATCAGTGCATTTACTCTGCATAGAAATTCCAATATGCAATATATTGTTGTCCCTTTCTAACAAGACATCAAGACATTATGTATGCAATAGACAGTACATTGGATTTTCGAATTGTTTTGTGTTACTCATGTAAACACATTTATTTTCAATGTAATGCATATGCAATTATTCTTAATTAACTCCATTCCTTATTGTAAGTGAATTGTTAATATATAAGCATTTAATTTGTTACATGTATTTAAAACAATAATGGAGCTAAACATTTTATTTGTATTATTAAGATATTATGTTACTTATAAAGTAGTCTTCAATTAATTTCTTGCATTTATTTATTCCTCCCATATCACCAGCTTTGCCTTGGAACTTGCCATTCTTGAATGCGCCCTTTGCTTTGAGAATATCTGTTATCCTGAAAAAGAAGGTTGTCTTAAAAAACTTTCATCATTTGTTTAACTATCGGAAGAAATGAGAGTTTCAACATGACACATATTCGTTACATTTATGGGTGTAAATTTAATGAGACATTTCATGGCTAAATCATAATAACAAATACCTAGTCATTGTGTGTACCTAAGATTAGGAAAGAACGTAAAGCAAAAAATATAGTGAGTATTTCTTGTACTGTTTACATGTTTATTTCAATAAACATTATATTAACAAAATATTTACTATATGATTTTAATTTTAAATCAAATATCTTTTAATGCCACTTTTTGTAAAACTTGTGGATTTTTTTTTTAAATGTTTTTATTAAGACGTTATAGCTTAATGCCACTGATATCAGTATAAGAAAATATGTTATAAATTAAATTTAAAACACAATTTGACAATGATTTGTTTACAAACATTCTACACTAATTTCCACATGAATAAAAAGTTAAATATAAATAACTTTTATTCTATAACTTACTGTTGTCCCAATGCATTACAATGTTCTTCTGGTCCTTGTATAATTATCTGCCCTTCCTTAGGCTTGTCAGGTTCTTCAGATGCTAAAAAGATGAATATTCTTTCTCCATCGAGCCCCTTCAATATAGCGCGGTTAAATTCAGGAGTAGACTCCTTTTTAAATAAGAATACGAATTTAGGCTTTGGATCGCTACTCTTTATTTTGTCCACTTCATGTTGGGCTAATTCTAAAAGAACGTTTTGCAGGGATTTGTTGGTAATCTTCAGATTCTTTTGTATTTTTTGGATTAGTTCTTCATGTTTACTGGGGTCGTTTCTAAAATAGGAAATGATGTACGATTATTAGTGTGAGATTTGAACAGAGAGTCAGAAGAGAATTTAGAGAAAGGCCATGTGTAAAGTCTGTCTCCAACATTTACTTACTTCAACAATCCAGTGATAGCTTTTTCTCTGTCCAACATTTTATGCATAGTTTTAACAACTCTGTTGCCCACCAGAAACTTCAAGTTTGTTTTACCTTTTTTGCCTGGCTCAGCTCCTAACAGCTTAATTACTTGCAGCTGGCTGGAAAAAAAATAAAAATTATTCATAAAAGGGCAAAGGATAATGTTCCAGTATAATCCAATTTTAAAGCTGCACAGCAAGATTTCATATTTGATTTAGGTAGAGAAATACCTCACATCTATAGATGACAGTTGGAAGTTCGTTTTTGCTTGAAAATGTAACATATCAGATTGCTAGTGTAGATCATTATAACCTTTTGAAGCTCATGTGGTCTATATGCTTTAATTGTTCTAAAATCAGCCACATTATTAGAAGAATTAGGTACTGCCCGTTTGTCTCACTCTACTGCATGATGACCCACACAATATAATGAACCCATAAAAGCTAAGATATTCGTCACTCAGAGAGCTTAAATAATAAGTATATAATTGCTAAAATTACCATAAGTTGGTCACATGAGTACCACAGCACATATTTTCATCAATATTCCCAATGCGTACGATTCTGATGGTGTCCATACAATCTTTCGGCAAGCCCCTAGTATGAGCTTCATCCAACTCTGGATCATTTGCTTTGCAGAACTTCACTGTTACCGGTAAAGCTGACTGGATGTAATTGTTACATTTATCTTCAACACGCATTATAACCTCATTGGATACTTGTGTAGAATCTAATTCTACATGGCTCTCTTCGGCACCTAGCCACCAGCTTGTAGTGTGAAGTTTTTCTTTATCTAATAATGCTGATAGTAAATGTTGTCCTGTAAAAAACAGGCTATTTTAATAACTTACTAAGGTAAAAGAGGGTCGACAATGCGCTTGTGATACTCCTGGTGTTGTAGGCGTCCATAGGCCGCAGTAACCGCTTACCATCAGGCGGACCATATGTCTGTTTGCCACCGTCATGGTATAGAAAAAAAAAAGTTAAATACATTTCTTTATTAAAGCACTAAACACTAATATCATGGATATTACTGTTGCTTTGTAAAAATAATAAAATTGTATTAAACTAGTCTCAATTCTAATTACCATCAATCATCATCACCATCTCATCCATTAGGCGGCCCGTACAGTCAATCTGATATGTCAAACTGAGATCGTGATCAGTCATCTTGATCTGGATTGACTGTGTAATGTGTTAGATTGATTTAATCAATCCTTATCAATCCTAACAGGTGTCCAATGTTGTTATCAACGAAAAAGGAAGTGTAACTTGCAAAGGCTATATATGTGGGTAGGTAAAGGTATGGTGCTTAACTGCTTACCATCAGGTAAAAAAAGGTTAAAAACAAAGATAAGCTCTTGCTTTGTATATAATAATAATATTCTACCACATTCACACTGCGCCATCTAGTCCCCAAAGTAAGCAATTAATTTGCTTGTGTTATGGGTACTAAACAACTGATATACTAATTAAATTACATTTTTTTTTGTAAATACATACATATAATAGATAAATTACATCTAGACACAGAACAAACCTTCATGCTCATCACACAAAGATTTGTCCTGGGTGGGGATTGAACCCATGACCTCCGGCTTAGCAGTCAGGGTCACTAATCACTAGACCAACAGGCCAGTCGCTGTATATCTGATAAATCAATATTCAATACAAAGAAATATGCTATTATCAGCTTGAAAATAGAGTGCATTTTCAAGATTTGAGTGACACTGTTTCGATAGTTAATGAAATTGTAATTCATACCCGAGTGCTGCTGCATGTGGTCCATTCTCCTTTCCCAGTTGACATTCTGTTCAACAACAGTGCCCACATCTATAGGCTCTTTGGTAAAGTGTAGGGCGTCATCTCCTTTACGGAGTACTTGCAATACTTCTACATTGTTCAGAGATCCAGTGTCGTGAGGCTGAGTAAGCAGTAATATAATAAAATTATCTATGTTAACATTATTGACTGAGTTGAATTCGCCTTTGATTAAAAGTTTAGATAATTTATGAGAAAAACAATTTTTTTAAATGTTTAACCATTCTTACCTGACCACCACCAGCAGGAAACAGTATTGTGTTCTCTAAAGTGATTTGATATCCTTCAAACTTCGATATCTTCCCATATTCTACTATAGGCTCTGTAGTAGGTTCGCATTTCACTACTTTTGAAGAAAACTGCAAATACATTACATTATTTTTAATTTAACATTATAATAGAAATTATTTAGTAATTTGGCGCTTTTTTACATACCTGTTGTAGGAAACTATCCTCTTGGCACTTAAAAACCATTTTTGACTAGTTTTAAATTACTTTTTCACACAAAACATACCACGATAAATTGTAGTTTCATTCGTACTAGCTTTTAAATAAACAATAATGTACTAATATCAGTGATGATAACTGATACTGCATGAACTGATACGGTAAAGACAAAAATAAAAGGCTTAGACTACCCGATTTCTAGGGTCCCTTTAAGGCACCTTCTGAACACCGTGTAGTATATATATACTAATGGATTAATAGTATATTACACTACAAATAAGCCTTAAAGATAATTAATAGCAGGGAATAGAAAAATGGTTATCAAATACCGGGGGATTGCACTGACACCTGACACAGTTTGACCACAGACTAATAACTAATAAGGGATACTACGTATAGTTTGACACACAAGACAGGAAACACTAATGGCAATCAATGTCAACTGTCATTAACGTCATACTTAGATTTCTGCACTCTTTTTAAAAACATGACCTCTATTTTTTATAATAATCGATTTAATTATATTTTAAGAGCGAGTCATTAAAATGCGCAATAATATGAAACACCTGATAATAATTATTATTTCATTTATTTTACAAACTGATGGCATAAAGTTAAACATCACAATAATTACATGGCTAAAGCTTGCCTGAGACATGATAAAAAGAGCGACACATAACCTAGGAAAATTATCATCACTGAACATAAATGCTTATTTGTTATTAATAGTTCTCGTTATTAAATATATAAGATTTAATAAATCTTCTAGGTCTTCAGTTTCTTTTACTTAAATGTTGTGTGATAGCTTTATCTAACACGCCCACAGCGAAATCAACGTCTTGCTTGTTGATGCACATAGGAGGCTTTATCCTGAGTACCTGAAAATAACAATATAATAAAATTAAATAAAACAATAATAGCTGTATTAAATAGTAACCAGCATCGATGGTAATTTCACAAGTCATTCTATTTGCTAACGATATCAATCAAACATCGTGAAAGGCTATGAATATATAAGATCCACATCGCATCAAGCGAGATAGAGTTGATGAAGTTGTGGCTTTAACTATTTAACATTTGATCTGAATAATAATACGTTGCTTAATATACCTATTATAGACAAAATATAACTAGTTCACCACTAAACTAAGCAAATAAGTTCTTACATTGCTCCACCTTCCACCTCTTCCAATGAGAACTCCGAAGTCCTTAATAATTTCAAATATATTAGATACTTCAGCTACACTTAGAGGGTCTTTAGTTCCTGGCACCACAAACTCGACTCCAAGCATCAGTCCTTTGCCTCTGACGTCACCAATGACAGGATGTACTTTTTGCAACTGCATCAATTGTTCTATGAAGTATTTGCCTATTATTTTGCAGTTCTTCTGAAGCTCTTCTTCTTCAATAACCTAGGATAATTACCATAGATAAGTTCCTTAATTTAAGATTAGCTTCTATCCGCGTGGTATGTTGATAAAAAGTAGGCTATTCCTTTCCCAGGTTCTGAAATATTTCCTTTGAAATTTCGACTAAACAACTTTAATATTTCAAAAACAAAATGTTTGAGGCAATGCTAGCTAGATCATTTGTTAGTACAAACTACAAACTATAAACACGATATTTCCAAAACTTAGTTTATCATATCGATGCTTTGTTCAATTGTCTTTGTTATTGTGGATATCTATCCAGCAGCACCAAAAAAGCTATACTATTAGGTAGGTAAGCACTCACTTCCAGAACTGCTTTCCCGACGGCCGACGCCATGGGGTTTCCTCCAAAAGTATTAAAGAAACTGGCTTTCGTATGCGCGTCGGCTATTTCTTTGGTAGTGACCACAGCAGCCAAGGGAAACCCGTTACCGATGCCTTTGGCCATTGTCACTATATCTGGTACTACTTCATGATTTTGGAAGCCCCAAAAAGCGTCGCCAGTTCGCCCGAAACCTGTTTGCACCTGAAATTGACAATTTTTTTGATAATCCAGTTACTTTTTGTATATATGTCTTTATTAGTCACTTTATAACCTTGGATCTTTACTTTCAAACTAATAATAAAGCTTATTGGTAGGTATCTATTCTCTGCTTTACTGCTCCTACAATATGGCTGTCATATGCTATGTCTAGTAAAGGTCGAAAGGACTCACTTCATCAGCAACGTATAGTCCGCCATACTTCTTAATCAGTTTATGGGCTTTCTTCAGATATCCCTTTGGAAACTGTACAGTGCCGTTCACTCCTTGTATGGACTCTGCAAACAATGCTGCTACGCGATTTGCCGGCACGGAGTTTTCTAGCAGCTACATTTAAATGAAAAATTTGTAAGAGTTAGTGCATTGTAACATGTTTTCAGAAAAACTTACACATTGGTGCAATTTTTTAAATAAATCGGTAGCGAACACTCCTACGGCCCTGATAGTAAAAGGTTACCGTAACCTATGTAGGTGGTGTAGGTACCTACGCCTGCAACTGGTTCTGAATCTGTTTTTATATAATTGCCAGTCCTAGTTCAGGTGCGGTACGCATTTATAAGTACTTACTTCTTTCAGCTGATGAATATATTTATCAGATGTGACACAGTCACCAGGGCAGCTGCAACTGTTAGGCACTTGAGATAAAGAATCTCGACATCCACCCCAGATGCCTCTGAACGGGTCTGGTAACATAGTCTGAAAAAAGACATTTTTTATTTGTGCATTTTGGGACTTCAAAAGAGTGTTTCTTTACAAGTTTACTATACCTAGGTACACATAGATGGCTTTAAAAAAAAAAGAGGGATAAGTATCCACACGTATGAAAAGACAGATAGAAGGACAACGGAATGATCCTATATGGATGTCATATTTTTCCTTTTGAGGCACAGAAAAAGGAGTTCTTGAACTTACATGATAAAATCCAGGAGACACAGGCATAGGCATCCTATAACTCTGTGAAGCGGTGAGTCCCATCAACCCTGTGGAGTACCCGTGGTAGCTGCTCTGCAGAGATATGACGTCATTGTGCCCCGTGTACGCCTTAGCGAGCAAAGTTGCCAAGTCGTTCGCTTCTGTACCACTGTTCACTAGATACACCACCTAAACAATGTCAGGAGAATGTTGAATAGGTAGATAAGTACCTAATACACAATTAAGCCTTTCTCTGAACTACAAAATATTTCATTGAAGGTCCGGACCGAAAACCTCGACATCTTCATTCATCTCAATCCATAGCTTCAGTTTATTAATTTTATGAGATAAGTAGGTATTGTGTTAAAATTGTGTCCGATGCTAAAATTTATTGCATTTCCCATCCTGTCGGACTATGAGTGAGTTTAGCGGATAACATACCGCAATAGTTCAAGGCCGGTTTAAATAATATAATTAATCTGTTGTTAAATTAAATTATCTATTAGAGTTTATCATATATACGTATGTTTCGACGTAAGTAAACATAAGTTTAATGTGACCTTAGTATGCAATTATGCAGTAATTACCTACTTAATTATCGTTATAATTAATCGTAATTATCTTGTAAAATATAAGTAATTCGTTGTATATGGACAGAGCCACCAGATAATAATGAAGTAAGGCCTAGTTTATAGAGTCTAATAAGGTTCTTCTATGATTAGGTAATCTAAATAGATATTTTAATTATAACTTGCCTATTAAATTATTTACCTTCAAATCTCCCGGAAACTTGGCCACCAATTTCTCGATATATTCGTATATTCCTGGATGTCTATAAATATTTGTCGTGTGCCATAATGTCTTGATTTGATCTTGTAAAGCACCCACTACTTTTCTAGAAGCAAGATGGATATTATTAAATTAAATTTTAATATTTTGTTTTATTAAATTTTTTATTAGAAAAATCTCATGAATACTAAATTAGGACTGTCACAACATGAAGGAGGTCATCGACCGTAATGGTGCGTTGAACTTCCGAAACAACAGATTTCGTTTAGGAGCGAATTATTGTCATACCTAATTTATTCTTAACTATCTAGGTAAGTAGGTACCTACTTACTACTTACCTAAGTTGTATTAGTTTGACCGCTTTCACTTTCATTACTTGTCATATAACCAGTCTATTTTACTTTTAGATCGTGTGTCGATATTCAAATCACCTCTATTATGTATACCTATACATAATAGAGGTGATATATGAAATACACAAAGTCGCTTACTGCGTATATACCTAGTTTAAACTAAAATGTAGGTAGGTAGGTACAGAGTTCATTAATGCGCGTAGAAAAATATAACATTTTGATAAAACACGCGAATACTCTCTGATTAATTTAACATTAGCTCGGCAGGCCATACAACAACGCATCATCATCATCAGCAACCCATAATGTCCCACTGCTGGGCTCGGGTCTCCTCTATCTAGAGAGCTGAGAGGGTTTAGGCCATACCAAATCCATACACGGTGACATAGTGCGGGTTAGTGGATCAGACATACACTTCAATGAATATTTAAAACTAGCTTTCTCGCGAGGGTACGTTCCCGTGGATCGTTATTTTAGCCACTAGCCTCTTTATAAATGGGCTTACCAACACAAAAATGATTTTTCAAATCGGTCCAGTAGTTCCTGAGATTAGCACGTCAAACCAAACAAACAAGCAAACTCTATAGCTTGATAATGTTAGCATAGATAGATAAACTACAGCTGAATTGGTCCAGCCGTTCTAATTCATTTTTGTAAATAGATGATAAATTGATAACATTTACGTCACTGAAAGACATGTTATTTAGGAAATAAGTTATTGGGTCAATGAGACAAGTTCTGTTATTATTTTGTATTACTTACTTATATATTTCGTGTGTGGCATAACATATTATTTTAAGTAGGTATTACCTACCGCGTTTAATCGTGATTGTCTAACCCTAGAAATGGCCATTAGCGTTTTTGGCCGGGGACAGGCAACCCAATTATGTTAACATAACGCCCAGGATAGGTAGCAAAAAAATATCTTCTTGACTTTTTGTTTTGAGTTCTTTTTTCTTTTTGAAAACAAAATTAAACTATATAATAGGTAGATAACCAGATACAAAACAGGAGCAAGAAGTTGTACCGCTAAAGTTAATAAAATGCAGTTTAACTTACGGATGACAATGCCCAACAGACACAGTGACAATTCCACCAAAGAGGTCGAGGTATCTGTTGTTCTGGTAGTCATACAAGTACTGCATGTGACCTTGATGTAGCAACACTGGACGTTTGTATATGTTGTACACAGCTGGTGGGATGTGGGCCGATTTTAGTTGGTCCGTCTTCTCATAAGATGGACCCTGGAAGATGATGAATTTTGGTTACGAATGATATTAATTTCTTTTGCGAGAACAGACCTTCTTGTATGTACGTAGGTAGGTATATTTACCTACCTAGCTGTAGCTAGTTGAACATATAACTAGCTAAATAATAATTTTCGAATATGTGACCCTTCCTTGATGCTAATTTCCTTCTCATTTGGCGACCGCCGCCCTTCTGAGTTCTATTTTAATCGACAGCGACAGAAAAAGAGTTAGGTACGTCTAAGGTGTGACTATTCTTTTTTGTTGGTCTGAGTGTGACTATGATTCTCGCTATGGCGTAGTGGTTAGATCATCACCATTAACATATATTATTATATCCAAGCTAAATGTCGTGGGTTCGATTCCACACGAGACGTATGATTCATAGATTTTTATTTTTGAGTGTAGGTACTCGATAAATGTATGTTTGTAAACTCCCCAGAGTGTCATAAGGATGGTTTCCTAGGCGCGTAAGAGGTTTAGATTGTAAGGTGGTTACTTATCCATCTAATATAAGATGACTACAACTGTAGTTGGGTCCAATATTAAGCTAAACAAAATAAAAATTTACACACAATGATAATTAAATACTTAAATTATTTCTTATAGTTAAATGTTTAAAAGTCCACTGCGTAATAAATTAATGCTCAAGTCGGACTTTAATGACTTAACGTAGACTAGAATATCAACAACTTACATCATATTTTTTGGGAACAAAAGAAGATGTTGGTTGGATAGCAGGTCTGGTCCCATAGCGCCTGACAAATATTTTACAGCAACGGTTGAGAACTAAAAATAAAATTCTTGATTATGGTACGGTATTTTATACTTCTCACTACAGTGGATAGTATTTAGCGGAGCACTTACCAATTTAACTAATTGTATTACATAAATATTGATTTAAAATTAAAACTAAAACGGAAAAAGTTACGTTAGGTACCTAGGTAAGTACCTATGTTTGGATTGAATGGAAATACAGTTTTATTCTGTACTGGTAATGAAGAAATAAAAAATAGAATTTGGTGCACTTCACACATCAACTAGCTCTATATTTAATTAAGTACGTGAGGAATGTAATTAAGCTTATTTAAAGATCTAGTATCTAACTATACAATTTAATAAACAACTCTTGTCTTCATAAATAGTATTGTCAAGTTTAAATGTAAATATAGCAATGTATTTACTATAAGGAGTAGATACCTTTTTCGGCCATCGTGCGCGACGTTTTGTAGCAGACTGAATTCATTATAATAAGTTAACCATTGCCCCTACTGAATATGCACCAGTAAACACTGTAAAGGTTTGTTCACAACTGAGTATTTAATGATCTTTATCATTACTGTTACGTCACTTTGCAGGCTACCGAAATTTTAACTCACAACAGATTGTATTGTAACTATCTACTCGTATCTGCCCGCTGATTCCGCATCGTAAACTTATTCGAATCATACAACGCAGTTTATTTGTTATAAATTATTTATTGGTAGAAAATAGGTTATCGTATAGGAAATTAAAAACTATTGAATTTTTTTCTACAACTAAATTAACATTTCTGGCCGAAAACTTTCCTACAGCTCAGAATCAGGACTCAGGTCGGGTCTGAACTGGTCGTATTTAATTTAATTTAATTTAAATATTGGGAATACCTAAGGGGGCAGGGAAGGACGTTGCCACTTCCCCTGATTATTTATCGTACGTGTCTCTCCACACAAAAAAAGTGTTTTTATCATTATCATAGGCTGCTAATAAGTATACATAATAACTAAATAATCAGGAAATCTAGAACCAGAAACCGAGGAAGCAACGAACAGAGCGATTTCTTGTGGTGTTCCACAGGGGTCCGTACTTGACCCTCTTCTGTGTTACATACAAATATAACTGTTACACTTGTATTTATATGCAAATAACAGGGTTCCGTAGTCAACTAGGAACCCTTATAGTTTCGCCATGTCTGTCTGTCTGTCTGTCTGTCTGTCCGTCCTCGCTTAATCTCTGTGACCGTTAGCACTAGAAAGCTGAAATTTGGGACCAATATGTGTATCAATCACGCCGACAAAGTGCTAAAATAAAAATTGGAAAAAAATGTTTTATTAGGGTAGCCCCCCTATATGTAAAGTGGGAAGTGTTTTTTTTTTTAATTTTAACCCTAATGTGTGATATATTGTTGGAAAGGTATTTAAAAATGAATAGGGGTTTACTAAAATCATTTTTTGATAATGTCAATAATTTCGGAAATAATCGCTCCAAAAGTAAAAAACAAAGCGTCCCCCCCCTCTAACTTTTGAACCATAAGTTTAGAAAATACGAAAAAAATCTGAAAAGTAGAACTTTATAAGGACTTTCTAGGAAAATTATTTTGAACTTGGATGGAAACAACAGATGGAAACTGCAGTTAACCAATATAATTTGGTCCCTGAATCGTATGAGCGCCTATACAATCCAGAGGTCAAGTTTCATTTGCCCGTATTTTTTTTTTAACTTCGTTTACATAATATTTTATTATCCTGAACGTATCTTTTTTCAAACAAAAAAATTATTATTAAAATAGGTTCTCGCAATTCAAAATTACCATCGAAAACTTCTGGCACGTCTATGTATTAATTAGTAACCCAATTCATGAATTTATGGTTTTCAAGAACTTTATCATTATGATCAAGAATGAGACATGCAACGACATCTATCAAAGGAATATGGTACTTGGTACTTATTAATAAATGCCTTCACAAGATAACTTTTAAAAGTTGTGATAGCAAAAGGTAGAAATGGTTTTAGTAAATCGAAAATATTTAAAAAGAAATTGTAAGGGTGCTACTTAAAGTATAACCAACAGACAATGACCAACAGACGCATTTTCAGCATTCTTGGAATGGCTGTCTGTTGTCTCTTTCGATAGATGGCGTTGTGCATCTGACGTCATTTTCCTGAATCGCGGTGTTAAGATTCTCCGTGACTGAATGACCCTCTCCCATGTTTGAAATCAAAGCGGGTTGGATAGAATGTTGAAATTGAAAGTATTAAAAGTGTCGTTAAAAGTCTTGATCGTTAATTGTTTGGTTGGAAGATTTGGTTTCGAACAATTCGAACTTTGATTGAAAATTTTGAAGTAGAGTTGAAGTACGAGCACGTACGAGGTAGTAAAGGTTCTAAAGGACTTATTTTAGACGCATTTTAGTTTTCGATAACCACGCGAACGAAGTCGCGGGCACAGCTAGTCGTAGTCTTAGGAGTCCTAACTAATATTATAAATTCGAAAGTACAACATTTTCTCGAACTTTCCATGTGTGGTTGGAATCTATAACTCTTTTTTTAGTTATCACCGTCCTTTGTGGGCCCGTTTTTAGTGTTCCGTAATTATTAGAGTTCCGTAACAAATAGCCTTTTTAAGTTGGGTTACCACTATGTTCATGCTCCAGCAGCGCTCCGCGCTCCTGCAACTGATCCAATGGATCTGTCGCGCGCCCTTTACATGCGCTCCCCTTTGACACACTGCGCGCCCCTTTGTGTTCGCGCTAAAAACCGTCACGAGTCGGAACGACTGCCGCGGAGCGTGCAATATTGCACGCTCCGTGTTCGCGCACGTACCCACTACCGGGAGCTGTTGCAGGAGCGCGGAGCGCTGCTGGATCGCGAACATAATGGATAGTATGGATACCCACCTTTAAACTCATAAGTGGGAACACTTATTGTGACGGACGGGAAACTACGGAACCCTACACTGAGCGTGGCCCGACACGCTCTTGGCCGGTTTTTTAATTTCTTCTCACTTTCACGTAATTGGAATACATTTTTAGCGTAGCAACGTAGCTTATCTCTGTTGGAAAGCCAGCTTTAACTAAGTTCATGTAAGGTCGGCTCAGTCTATTCATTTTGTAAAAAATCTTTTTAGTATCTAGAATAAAACACAAAGAGCCTTTGAAAGACGTAAGTATAAAGTTACTAAGTATGTATTTTTTGGACAACATTATAGAGACGGACGGTCGAGCCCGTTAATTTGCATTAAATCATAAAAACATCATGCTTTTTTGCTTTAAATTTGGATATAATTGCAATTGCATGTCCTTCTCACACGTGATTTTATTCACTCTTCTTTTTCTATATAATCCATCCTTCTATGGAACGCCCTTCCTCTTGAAATCAGGATGTCCACTAACCGTTATGCGTTTAAGAAGAGGATTCATTCAGGAACTCCTTCGTTGTGAATAGTCTGGCAGTCATCTCTGTAACTAGTTTATTCACCTCTACCGTATTATAATATAGATATATACATATATATTTTATTATTATTATTGTATTTACACTTAATTATATTATTTACTTATATATATTTATATATTATAAATTTAATTATTTATCAATCTATGATTTTTTGCTTAATTTCCTCGTTACTTTTATTTATGCGCCTACTGTCCGCCTGTACATATTTTGTATGAAGTATTAAATAAATAAATAATTATATACAAAGTGTACATAACTGATTAGTGAGAACCAGTTTGATATATCTACCAAAATTATAGCCAGTACACTTTTTTTATTCCATAACGGTGGCAAACAGACGTACAGACGTACGGCCCGCCTGATGGTAAGCGTTTACCGTAGCCTATGGATACCTGCAACATGACCGCGTTGCCGACCCTTATATGTGACCTATACACTCTTCATTTTGTTACCTTTGTAAACGAAGCAGAGGTCCACAACTGATTTACATATCAGACCAAAAACCATTGGCCAACTGTTAGGTTATGTTGTTCACAATTTCACACTTTATACTGTGTATCCGACCTATGAACCAGCTCTCAATTAGTTTGGAAACACATTTTGACACTAATAAAACAGTTATAAAAATTTAACATTTTTATTAAATAAAATTCTCATTACGCTCACGTTATTATAAAGCTTCCGCACTGTTTGTTCCATAATTTACTCTCACAACACACTTAACTTAGCAACTACAAACCACATAGTCTGTGTATAAAAAATCGACTAAAATAAAAATAGGCACCTCACTAGTGTACTAAATTATCTATGTAACAGTTTATTTTTAAAGGCAAAGGTGTTTATGTATTGTGCCTATTGTGTGTAGGTCCTATTGTTACTTTAGCCGTACGCGAGAGATCGTTCAGCACCCCGCGCTGTGCTCGATGTACTCTGAAGCTTACTACGAAAGTGGAATTAGTCGTCGCCAGCTGATCTCTTTGCTTTCCTCAAACGGGGGGACTGTTTGGGTGTTCTGGGAGATTTTTCTGTAATAGAAACAATTTAATTGTTAAGTTTGTGTGTTGATAATTATATTCAGAGGTCTGTGATTATTTAAACTTTCAGTTAAAATGTTGCCAGTTATAAAAAACCAGTAATAAAATGTTGCCATTAAAATATTTGTGGCTGATATGATGATGATTCAAAGACTATACATACTGAGCTGATTGACGACTTCCTTGGGCAGCCAGTCGTAATCCACATCGTTGGCAGTGCCAGTCTCGATGGGTCTGGGCGCGGACCTAGGCGAGCGGCGGCGGGCGAGTGACGAGAGAGCTTGCTGGCCCAGCACTAGCGCAAGCACGCACGCCGCGCCCAGGAACACGTACAAGAAGAAAGTCTCGCCGTCCAAACCTTCCGATACTTCTACAATGTTGACTGTCTGGTTGTATACAGCTTCCTGGTAATAAAATAAAAATTAAATGTGTTACCAGTTCCAGGCACCTGATTTTGTTATATTTTTACTTGGTGCAACATGTCATTAGCTGTCAAATTGGTTATTGAAAATGAGTTCTTTTTAATTAACACTAGGTACTATTTTAATTTGGCAGTCATCAGGTTATTATTATGTTTCCTATTCACTATATATCAGAATCAATTTAGAAAATAAAATTTTTAAAAGATGTGTTTTTTTACGTACAAAATTTTTGTTTACGTACAAAAATATGAACAAACTTTTTTTTTTTTCGCTTTTCACAGATATTTCAATAATGTATGTCTTTACAATGAGGCCAATCAATTAGCACCTCAGACCACCAGTTGCTCATATACCAACATGTTGATAGTAGTTTAGCATTAAAATATAGATATGTAAGTACCTGTTTCACACCGGCAAATAAATGCAGATAGCCTATATTAAACTTAATTGACTGATTTTTGACGTAATTTTCATATAAAATCTGTCAAAAAAATGGTTCAGGTAGTTTATTAGACATTTATTTGAAGGTGGTGAAACAGGTTGTAAGTCTAGTAATTTTGTCTTGCATTTTACAATAAAATGTTACATTATAATTGTCGCAAGTTGTGCACAGAAACTTGGAATGCTAGAACTAGAGATGGCAACAAATTAACTTTTTCATATTTTTACAATGCAAGTACCAAATTAAATGCAGTTCAACTGCAAATCAACTTGTTAGAGGACCCACCAAAAATAAGGTTGGAAAAAGAGTTGTTTTTCCATACTTACATCATGCAAGGAAGATAATAAATCATCATTTTACCTGATAGGAGTTTCCGCTAGCATCTCTGTAGTTAAGCTGGACATTTAAACCGAAGGGTCTACCCGCGAAAGCCTCATTGGGGATGAAGGAGTAAGCAAAGGTGGCTTCTTGCTTAGGCTTAACTTCTCTGTTAAAAGGCAATGCGGTGAAGTTCTGGATGTAGTATGTGTAGTCCATAGGGTATCTGAATGAGGCCTCCATTGATTCGACCAGGTAGTCTTCAGCACCCTTGTTGACGAAACCGACTAGGAATTCCACTGGGTAGCCTGCTTGTAGATCTGATGAGAAAGATTTATAACATAAGTACATACACCAATTTATCAGGTAATCATTTAAAGTAATTAGTTATTTATGAGGTTTATTTAACACTAGCTTTTGCCCGCGACTTCGCCCGCGTAGATTTCGATATTACATAGGTCTTTGTTTTAAGTGCAATTCATTAATTCCACAACACCCCACTACAGGAGTTGAATTTCATTTTACGTCATTAAAAATAACATTTATATAATCAGCGTCCCTGAAAACCTCGAAAATGACATCCATATCAATTTCTAATAATTTTCACAACTATTTCATCTCCCTACTTCATGGGACCAAACATAGCTGGCGAAATGTGTGTGCGAAACACCTCTACAAAGGGGTAGCCTTCGGTAAAAACGCGTGATGTGATGTATGTATGTATGTATTTCATCCCTTAGGGTATGTTTTTATTATTATATTTCACCCCCTGAACCCATCCCTATCAAAAATATTAAAAACAACATTTTAAGTTCCTATCCCAATACTAATTTGCAAAACGTTAACTTCAAAACAAGGACTTTTCACAAAACGTTTCATCCCCAATTTTACCATTCAAAGCCACCCTTGTCAAAAAAATTGATGAGGGTATTTTTATTTTGATAGTAGTACCCCAAAACAAATTTTCAAATCTATAAGTTAAAATACAAAGAAGTTTCATACAATCGTTTTTATCCCTTTTCACCCCCTTAGGTGTTGAATTTTAAAAAACCCTTTCTTAGTACACCTCTAGACATTAGGACAAAAACACCCTCCAAATTTCAAGTCGCTACGACCAGCGGTTTAGGCTGTGCTTTGTCTGTCAGTAAGTCAGTCTGTCAGCCTTTTATAATATAATATGGATACGGATTTAAGAAAGTACATAATACACTACCATTTTGAATATCATCATTATTCCATTAATGTCCCAGTGCTGGGTTCGGGTCTCCTCTCTTGTATGTAGAGAGCTGAAAGGGTTTTGCCATAATCCACACACATTGGCTAGGGTAGGGTTTTGATTGTGCCCTAAATATGCCAACGTCCATAAGCGGCAGTTACCACTTACTCATCAGTTGAGGCCGCATGCACCTTTGCCACTACAGACAAAAAAATTGAACAAATTCTTACCAAAGGCTACATCTCCATAGTTAGTCACAGGTTTGATAAACAGTATAGTAGTGTCTACATCTTGAGAGGACTTCACGACTGAGTCATCGTCTTCCCCAAGAGCATCTTCACCCACCACTTGGTTGTCCTCCCCCTCAATATCCACTACGTCATCTAGTTCATCCTCCTCGGCTCTCGCGAGGATTGTGTTTGCTGGAAATTTAGAATTCACAATTTTAGTTCTATATTTTGTTGCCTTATAATAAGGCTTGCATTACAATAAGTTTACTTGTATTTATACAAGTAAACTTATTGTAATGCAAGCCTTAGATATTAACTTAGATTATTCTATTAACTTATATTTATATAAACATTTACTGTCCGATAATACAAAATGAGTATTAACTGTTATAACTATTGTGAAATCTTATATTAAATACAATGGTGTTGTCTTATAAAATTCCAATGTGGTCTTATGAATGTGACCAGCCATTATTATCATACAGGTGTTAACAAGGAAAACAGATAGAGACAAATTTGTACTCTATCTCAACAACGGACTAGCACAACAATGCTCCCCACAGATCTTAGAGGATACAACACAGATTGAGGTACAGGTAAATCACCTGACCAAATCCATAATAGACAGCTACCATATATCTTGCCCACTGACGATGCCTCCAAAAGCACCTGGGAAACAACCTTGGTGGGGCCCAGAGTTGGAACGCAAAAGGGGCAAGGTAAGAAAGGCGTTTAACAGAGCTATGAACACATGTATGGAAGAGGACTGGGATGCTTATCGCTCAGCCAAATCCAGCTACAAAAAATGCATCAGATACCGCAGCAAACAGGGCTGGAGGAAATTCTGTGAAAACATTGAATCATGCCAAAAAGCAAACAGGGTCAGAAAGGTCTTAGCACAGCAAACCTTGACCGCACCCACGTCCCTACGCAAGGACGACAATACACTCACAACGTCGCCAGAAGAAGTTAGGCGTGTTCTGATCGGCACACACTTCCCTGGTTGCGCCTTCACGACGCAAATCGACTGGCAAGAGGAAAAAGTTACACCAACTGCCAATGACTGGCAGTTCGCAGACAAAGTGGTCACCCTGGAGAAAGTCCAGTGGGCCCTTAAGAGTTTCCACCCCTTCAAAGCAGCTGGCCCAGACGGGATTATCCCGGGCTTTCTGCAATGGGGAGATCTGCCAATCGCAAGCAGACTCGAGAGTATCTTCAAGGCATGCCTGGCACATAGATACGTACCGAAGGGGTGGAGAGAAGTCAAAGTCATATTCATCCCGAAGCCAGGCAAGGGTGATTACACAAACCCCAAAGCACATCGACCAATCAGTCTGACCTCATTCATGTTGAAGACCATGGAACGCTTATGCGAGAGGGAACTGAGAGATGGTGCATTAAAACTATTACCCTTACATGCTAACCAGCACGCATACAGCTCCGGAAAATCCACGGAATCAGCACTCCATCTGGTAGTTAATCGGATAGAGGAAGCTATCGAACAACAAGGAATCTGCCTAGGCACCTTCATCGACATCGAAGGAGCCTTTGACAAAACAAACTTCACCAGTATCAGGGCCGCCCTGTCCAAACATGGTGTGGAACCGATACTTACCGATTGGATAACAAACATGCTGAGTAATAGAGTGGTTCGCCTTGGTGGAGATGATCAGGCAGCGCTGATAGCCAGAGGCTGCCCACAAGGAGGAGTTATCTCCCCTCTCCTTTGGAATCTAGTAATAGATGACCTAATTACAAAGCTGAATAGAAACCGCGATTACACAATAGGCTACGCAGATGACCTCACTATCCTTGTCTCAGGGAAAGTAGCGGGAACCGTATGTAACCTCACCCAACAAGCTCTTCGCACCGTTGAGAAATGGTGCGTGGACTTCGACCTGTCGGTGAACCCGACGAAAACTGAACTAGTCATGTTCACAAACAAAAGAGTACTAGGACAATACCGACTACCCACACTCTTTGACACTGAGCTGAAACTGTCAAACGAGGTAAAATACCTCGGCGTGATACTTGACAGTAAGTTAACCTGGAACAGCCACCTAGACAATAAATTAGTCAAGGCCGGAATCACCTTCTGGCAATGCAGAAGGATGATTGGGAAAAGGTGGGGGCTGGCACCGAAAATCATCCTATGGCTATACGAAACAGTTATCCGCCCTATGATAGCATACGGTGCTATCGTCTGGTGGACAAAAACAGTGCAGACAACAACATCCGCTAAATTACAACGGACACAAAGACTGGCGTGCATGGCGACCACCGGCTGCATGAAAACCACCCCCACTGCGGCAATGGAAGCCATGCTAGGACTCCTACCACTGGATCTGTTCATCCGCCAGGAAGCAACAGCAGCGGCAATACGCCTAAAATCACTAGACTTATGGCACGATAGAAACACGAAACACACATCCCTACTAAAAGAACTGGTAGAGGAGCTGCCCATAATAGGAGCAGCGTGTGACCGTGTACCCAAACAATACGTTTTCGACAAAAAATACAAAATCCAACTCTTTGAAGACCACCGCTACGAATCCCAAAACCTAGCGGAACTACGGGTTTTCACAGACGGTTCAAAAACAGATATGGGAACTGGAGCTGGCATCTTCTCCGAGGATCTTAATATCAACATTTCAAAACCCTTGGGCATATACAACACGGTCTTCCAAGCCGAGTGTATGGGTATAACTCTGGCCGCCTCAGCGATCATGGCCAGAAGAGTGGAAGGTCACTCGATTCGCATACTCTCGGACAGCAGGGCCGTGCTTCAGGCTCTAAACAGCCACACAGTGAACTCAGGACTAATACTGGAATGCCATCAGAACCTAAATCTGATAAGCCACACCAACAACATAATCATGCAATGGATCAAGGGACACAGCGGATCTAGAGGTAATGATGCAGCGGATGAGCTCGCAAGAAGGGGATCAGAAACGAGTGTGATGGGACCTGAGCCCATTATACCCATCCCTTTCACATACCTTCGTACGATCGTGAACAAACGCACAAGTGATCTACACGGCAGAATCTGGACAAACCTAGTAGAGTGTAGACAGGCCAGGGAGGCCCTTCCTATGCTCGACCACAAACTAACTAGGCGTCTAAGACAGCTGTCCAAACGGCAATTGCGGACAGCCACAGCCGTTATCACAGGACATGGTTCCTTTAATAAACACCTTTTCGTTCTAGGCATCACAGACAGCCCTCTCTGCAGAGCCTGCATGAGTGAGGAGGAAACAGCAGCTCATGTGCTCCTACACTGCCCTGAAACCGTCACATACAGGGCTAAGTACTTCAACAACACAGGTACACTCCGACAGATCGCCAGCAACGTCAATAGACTGCTGGCGTTCTTCGGCGAGCTAGGGTGGATCGAGTGAGCTATCCACCCTCACGCAAAAACCGCGCCTTGACGTGGAGTTGCGGAAAACAGCCCGCCATACCATACCATACCATACCATACAGGTGTTGTAAGTGACTTATGGAATTTAACTATATGAATTGAAAAAAGAATTAGGTCAACTAAGGTGATGAAAAACCAGTAATAACTAAATTTCCAAGATGCCAGTCAAATAATATAGGATAAAGGTAGGAGAAATTAGATTATGACATCATAATGTATTACTTTCAAACCTTAATCAAACTGCATCCACAACATGTTAAAATTTAAGAGTTATATAACTTAAATAGCACTGAAAATGTATTAAACCTTTTTAAATAGCTTAAACATAGATACTAGCATCTACGTTTAAGCTATTTAAAATGGTTTATCTAATAAGAATACAACGAGAGTACTAAAAGATACTGATTTTAATGAAATCTTTCTTTTTTCTTATCTGTATAGTGTTTATTAACATATGGTTTCATTAACATAGAATTAAACTATATTTGACTGATAGTTTTTATCTTAGTCTTTGTATGTTGACACAGGAAAGATATTCTCAACAGATAAGAATAAATCTGTGGGGAGGAATATTTAATAGGAGTGGATAATTATTGCCTAAAATATATTATAAGTGAGGTAGAAAAAATAATTCAAGTTGGAAATCAATTAAAAAGAAACATATGGTAATATAGTATAAACTGCTAATTACCCAAATATCCTAAGTATATGAAAGTTTCACATTCTAAAGAATCTGTCAACCACAGGGAATGATATAATAAAAAAGTTTTACAATTAAATCATTACTTATGCAATAAAGGTTACACTGAAGTGGTATAGTGATAAACTGACTTTGGGTTAACTTAAAAGCATTGTAAAGGATAACTTTCTCTCAAAAAACATTAAATATATAATGCCACGTACAAGAGGACACTTATATCATAAATTTTGTCAATGTTAGCTAAACTTACCGCTTTGAAAGCAAAGCAGGGCAGCAGGCAGGACTAGGAATGCTAAATATATTATCTTCATTTTGATTTGATGTGTAGATTTACTATTTTATTAGTATAAAAATCGGCAGCTACTACACAACAAGATAGTAGGCCATTCACTTTTGTAACAAACAGACCAACACGGTGCAAGAAACTTGAGGCAAAATGCCAATTCTCTTTCCAACTCGATTGACGTGGAATATTATGTCACTAGTGAGGTGGCGTTTTCAAAACCGTTCATAAAAATAATGTTGACACACTTTGTTTGAGTTCAAATATATTTAAATAAACATTTATTTATCATTAATTAATTGAAAACATGGATTTTATTTTCATTTATTTATTTTCTTACGTAATGGTCCCCTTACCGCATGATTTTTTTTTCCTTGGTGAAAAAATATATGTGATAGAAAATATGAAATAAAAATACACCTATTTTAGCATTTTCGTGTTTATTGCAAAAATAATAAAAAGTACAGTTTTCCTTTTTGGTCCATATTTGGCACAATGAGCAAAAAAAAAAAAATAGTACAAATAAGGCACAATAGAAAAAGAATATTTTTGCATGATGTGCCACATTTAGACAAAACAATATAGAGTACGTAAATAGTAATATAATTACGTAAAATGATAAAAACTTACGTTATCAACAATCTTCAATAGTTTTTACTACCTAATATAATTTTTTCGTCACAAACAAACGTATTAAATATATATTTATTTCACAATTTTCAAAACGGAACACTCACAATATACCGGTCGCGACCTGTTTGACAACTTCATGTGATGATTTAGTTACAATATCTGTTCATAGATGGAACAAAAATATTTATTTGTCAATGTAGGAAAATAGATACATGTATAACACAGGAAATATATATTTATATACACTTACAAGAATTTTCTATACGGTAAACTATATTAAACTAAGGATGGAACTATTTTCAAATAGTAAGGTAAGTCAATGGATCGTATTTGTTACGGTATGCACAAAACGACAAGAAAATGTAGTATTAAAAAAACTGTAGAAGATTTTATACTTTGGTTCATATTTGAACCGCGATGCGGTAAAGGGTTAATAAGATTGCCCATAAAATAAATAAAATTATTGCATATTATTTAGTTCAAATGGTTTAATTTTTTATATTTAATTGAAGCCTTATTTGAAAAATATGTTGCTACACTTTTTAGAATTACGTGAAAATGTATTAAATATTATATTTATGTTCTTGTTTGTAATTTTTTCAACATGGGTTTTTTCAAATTTTGTTTTCATTGGAAACATTTTACCTAGTGAGATATTAGTTCCTTGGTAGTGAGTGATGTTGTCATCTAATTCATCTATTTACATAATCAGCCCATGATTCTGAGTCGTCGGATTGCTCCCGGATCGTAAACTTTTTCGAATCTTAGTACGGCGTATTTTTACGGCTTAAGTTATTTAATGTTAGAAAATAGTCTACCATATAGAAAATTAAAAACTGATTAATTTAAGATTTGTTCCTACAACCATTCATTTTTTTAACATTACGTTTTTTAACTTGAATTAAACTGACATTTCCGTCCGGAAATTTTCCGACAGGTTAGAATCAGGGGGCAGCTTGTCGTATTTGAAGCTTAAAGCTTTCAAACGACGACGCGGTCACCTAGCAAAGTTATGTCTCTGAGTGTATATAATAAAATAATTTCAGAAAATTGAACAAAAAGTTAAAATAAAAATAACATTATATTATTATGTCTGTGGCCTTTTGAGAACGGACAGTTGCAGTAAGTTCGTAAAGAGGTTCTTGTTATAAAAATTATTGTTCTAAAAACTGAGATTAAAATTGCTTAGTACGAATAACGAGAATACTTCTCCTATTCAGAATTAAGAACTCACTAATCGACTAATGGAAATACCTCCACACTTACTATTATTTTACGTCACTAGGCCCTGTCAATTTCTTTTCTACACACGCCATTCAAGGTGCACGTGTAATATTCACGAATTGCTCGATATCTAAGCTAAAATGGATAAACCAAACGTACTCGCTCGCGTCGTCAAGGTCCTCGGCCGTACTGGCTCCCAGGGACAGTGTACCCAGGTGAAAGTAGAGTTCATCGGAGAGACTAGCCGTCAAATTATCAGAAACGTAAAGGGGCCCGTGCGTGATGGTGACATCCTGACTCTCCTCGAGTCTGAGCGTGAAGCTAGGAGACTGCGATAAGCGGTAAATACATTCTTACAACATCTAGCAATATAATCTGAACAAATGAACAGTGATGAACTTTCAGAAACATTATTTAGAGGTTATGTGACTTTTGGGTTGCCGCATTCGTTTATGCATACATAATAGTCTCGGAATGTAGACTAACATAACTTAAATTCTACAGATAACCAAGTTGAAGTTTTTTATAAGATTCTATAAAAAAATTCCGTGCCAGTCAAGTTCATAAAAAGTGATTTGTGGTTGACCCTATTCTGTGTGAAATGTGTAAATTTAACCACCAATACATTCTGTGTTCTTCTAAAAACATTACAATAATCATTTATGGCAATAAATATTAAAATTTGACAGTGAAAATATTACAAATTTTCAATGATTATTCTATTTTGTTTTATTTAAGTACAGTAGTGTCTTTCTAGATCATGAACTTTACATGGTGTACAATATTGTAATTATAATGTTACTACTTGACTAAACTTAACTGCCAGAAATTCCATTAGAGTAATATAATTAGGAAGTGTATTAAAGTTGTAAAATGGGTTTGATCTAAATAATTATAACAAACTGCCTCAGTACTAGTGTTTGCCCGCTGAAGTTGAGGTGCAGGGTTAGCTGCGGAGCTAATACTTCCAAATGTATATTATGTTGTAACATTAGGGAATGTTACAGAATAGTAATGACATGTTTCTAGATACAACACTGTTAATCATTGTTAAGTTAATTACACTGTGATCCTTAAACTTAAAAGTGGATAAGCAACAAACACAAATTTTTGAGGTAGAGTCGAAAAATGAGATAATATTTTTAAAAGTCATTCCTTTGCCTCACCTTTACTTGTTTTTCGGCTCTAGTTCAAAACTTATTATTATTATTGAAAGGGAAGAATGTAACATGAAAACATATTTGTTGCCATGTTACATTCTTCCCTGAGAAGGTATTGGTCATCTTTTAAACTAGCTGTTACGCCCGCATGGAATATTGATTCCGATAACCACATCAGCAACCCATTTATGTCCTACTGCCGAGCTCAGGTCTCCTCTATCTAGAGAGCTGAGAGAGTTTAAGTCATGAGTGGATCAAGCTGGCTTAGTACTACATAAACTTATGGAATTGATCCAACCATTCTTGTCTTTAGCATCACGTTAAGTAATTTATATTTATTTATATAGATGTACAATAAACTTGTATTTGTTTTGTTCCAGGTTTGGTTAGCAGTACATTAGGTTAAGGCTCGCAATGTTCCAACTATATAATTTGTGTTAAAGTTAAGAAACCGTCAAAGATGACCATCTCATGTACTCACACATAATAAACAACTTATCTGTGTACTACCTTGTTTTGTTTACTTTGTTTTTAATTTAAGTACCTTTTTATAAAACCAGTATAGTGCAAACAACATGTATTAACTGGAATTATTTTACATTTTTCTAATCTACTTTGGTGACAAAAAAAAATTAAAATTTCGTGCACACATTTACACAAGCTAAGGCTAATTATCTGTATCATTAAATTTATGAAAGGCGGTGAATTTTTGTTGGGCGAACGCACAAGTCTCAAAAACCCTTCGGCAACTTGGTAATTATGTCTCAGACCAACAAAAAAAATGTGTTCTGCAAACTGTGGTTTCATCTATTCATTCCTTTTTCGACAAACCTCCCAGCTCCTTGGGAAAACCACGATATGGAGTTCATACCACATCATGATGGTTCTCGGGATTTTTGAGTTGAGTTTTATCTTGCTAGGATAAAAAGCTTGTTTTTTAAACAATCAATCGGCAACGCACTCGTGACATTGGTGATGCACTGATGCCCCTGGTGATGGATGTATTTAGGCTAGCTAGGGTTAAACGTTTACAATCAGGCGGGCAGTACGCCACCGTTGTGCTATAAAAGGATGTTATCAAGTAAAATCAAATAAAAAGATACTGTATCCAATGTTGCCCAAATAGCAAATAATTGCTATTGAATTTTGTGTAGGAGTTTGAATGTTTGAGTAACCGATAGCCGCCCACCGAATCGCATTTGTAATTGATTTACCTTTAATAAATAGCCATCACCTCTGCGGTCTGTGGTGGATTTATTTGCATCGATGATTAAGACTCAAACTCAATTCACACCGGAGGCTCGCGTCGCCGTGCTAGCCTGCGGTAACTGCCGCAGCCTGGCCTCCCGACGCCATAAGCGGACACACGCGTATTTTAACTCTAGCCTCCTCTTGACCCTGTTTAGTACATTTCTCGCCTGCACTACACCGCAACGGCACAGGACATCGCGACGTACGTTTACCAAAAGGCCAAGTAGGTACAGTATGAGAGTGCAGTTGCTGGAGTCGCGTCGCAACGTCAATTTCAAGGCGTTTGTGGTGCGAGTACCGACGTGCTTCTTGCACCTTATAATGGACGAGACCTTTTGGCCGAAAGGTGTTGTGTTCCGCCGCTTCCGGGGCCAAGTACCACCTGACCGCACAACGAAGTGCATTGTGAAGTAGTTTTATAATTATATGTATGTTAGCTTGTAAGGTATTTACCTATGGGAAATTGTTATCCTGATAATAAAAATTATTATTATTATTAGTTTCTATATTAGGAAACTTCCGTATTTGCACCTGAGAATACTATTCCAATTACAACTTTTGCTTCTCGACGTTTGCAAGTGGTTCAGTAGGGGGTGTGAGGGTAGGACTTTGTGACCTGCCCCCTGATTCTGACTCGTCGGATCGTAAACTTTTACGAATCGTAGTACGAGGTTTTTTTACGGCTTAAGTTATTTAATGTTAGAAAATAGTCTACTCAATAGAAAATTAAAATCTGATTAATTTAAGATTTTTTCCTACAACCATTTATTTCTTTAACATTCTGTTTTTTAACTTTAATTACACTGACATTTCGTGCCGAAAATTTTCCGACAGCTTAGAATCAGGGGGCCGGCGTTTTTCTCTCACCTCAGTCGGTAGGTGAATTCGCCATTGAAGATTAGTCCTAGTAGGTACACTAGGTAGATATTTACCAATTGTTGTTATTTAATGTCTAGCAATTAGAAGGGTACCTACTTAATTGGTTTACCAATTAGACGTAAGTGCCTATAAAATACTTATCCAGGTCGCGTCACTTCAGCTTGCTAGTACTTAGTTATCACGGAAGATTAAACTCCAAGATATCACTAAGTTTTTGTACCTAGGTATATTTTTATTGCTGATTAGAGATATATTCAACAATAAAAATATATATCAATTCCTGTGTAAAAAACTTACTAAATTTATAACATTCCTACATAAATATTAAATAAAACTATAATATTATAAAGCCGAAGAGTTTGTTTGTTTGAATGCCAGGATCTCAGGAACTACTGGTCTGATTTGTAAAATTCTTTTAATGTTGGATAGCCCATTTATCGAGGAAGACTAAAGGCTATATTACATCACGCTACGGCCAATAGGAGCTGAACAATGGCGAAATAAAGAAAGACGGGAGCGATGCCCCGCTCGTAGTTTTAAATATTTCACTTTATACATTTACAGGGTGAGTTGGAGTACCTCAATATCCTCAATTACCTACCACCAATTCTGTGCCAAAGCTGCCTATACCTGAACAATAGCTTTGCTGTACATAAATGAAGTCATTTGGCATTACAGCCCATAAACATCCCACTACTGGGCATGATTCTCCTCCTAATATTTTGGAGGGAATTAGTCTACTATATCACACTGGCCTGACAGGTTGGTATTGGGTTTGTTTAAAATTTTCTTTTTCTCACAGTGCTCTTGTGAGTTTTAGCCTTCAGCTTTAAGATTTCTCCCTTACGACACGTAGATAAAGGGTAGTGACATTATGTATTATTAATCCTGCCTTTCATAAAACTGAATTTAATAATTTTTTTTTTTTATAAACAACACCCGCACTAGGGAACAAGCCCTGTGTCGCGGGGAGCTTTACAAACATGCAAATAACGGACACAAAGTACACCCAGACTCGAAACAAATATCTATGAATCACACAAATATTTGTCGCGTGTGGGAATCGAACCGTAGTCACCCAGCACAGCAATGTAGTGGCGAGGCAACCACCTTAACCACTGCGCCACAGTGACAGTCAATTTTATTATATATATATTTATATTATAATTAATATTAATGAGGCAGTTTACAGTTAAGTTAGCATAGCACTGGTCAGTCATGATAAGTCTAGAACTTTTTGTACAATAGAAAAAAAGGTGATAAAAACTTTCTGTTGTCGGTCTCTATGAATACAATCTATTGAATATGGAATGAATTTTAAATTCAAGGTCTCTCCAACACAGGTTTGATTCGTTGAATAAAAAATATAAAAATATCCCCAAATTGTATTACACATTAATCATAAAATCACTAATAATATCTGTACATTATCATCACATTTTCCATTTAATCAACATAACAATTTTATTGAGACACTAAGTACAGATCAGCACAGACCTTCCATTATGGAAGTCATTTTTAGTTAAAACAGTGTGTAAACAGATTACAGAATACGATTTATAATAATAATAAATAAAACGTTTTATTTACAAAAAATTTACAAAAATCTTCAGTTTAATTCATTGCCATATTATTATATGCAATGGTATTATTAGTGTTCTGCTTTGCATTGTTGTGTTTCCCGCCTTTCGTCGACAGGAATACAGTGTTACACTTTGAGCACTTAGGTATATAGGTAACTCTGGAAGGTTTGCTCGCGCGGCTAGGTATCATATTTCTCACCTTCACACTGACTGGCCCAGAACAAACAGTTTCCAATACCGCTATAACAAATTAATATCACTGCTGCTAGGAAGACGACACTGCATACGGTACACGGCTTCCTCTCCAGAAAAAATCCTATTAGATATAACACCATGAACATAACATGTGTGTTCACTAAAGCCGGGTTCACGGGCTTCGGTATTAGCAGCACGGGGATTAGCCATTGCAAACAATACATGTCGTCGGTAACACGTGCGTAAGTTGAACACTATCGCGTAACACTGGTGCCGATTAGCATTTGTGTCGCAATTGACATGATTCGGATGATAACTTCATTAGTTTTTCCCAACCAGAAGAAAATGTTGATGCAGTTCCGATTTGCGTTTAATTTTGACAGACAAGAACAAGTGGGTTGCCACTATACTAAAATAATATTCTTACTTGTTTTTTATTTTATTTATTTAACGGCCATGGATACATGTCCTTTAAGCTCTTCTTTGTTAATAAGAGTCAGTGCTGCCAACTCTAATTTAAAAAGAGAGCCGGTAGGAACACATTTGGAAAAGAGTTTTTTTTATGAAACTTTTTTTATTAAAATATATATAGGCTTATTTTTTCATAACTAGAAAAATAGCAAATCCTTCAACATCCAGTTTTGTTTATATTTAATACACAGTGAATTTTATTATTCATTGGATTTGTCATTATTAACTTCCTTCATATTCCTAGAGACTCATTATTCTCACAAAGTCACAACTTTTGAATATATATATTATGGCTTACTTGATGACATTGTACATAGAACGTTCCCGAATGTAAGAACTCTAATTCATTTTTTTCTAATTATCAGCTTGATATAGATGACGCGTTCTTGAGAAAAATATTCTTGACAGACGAACAGACAGACAGATGAACAACAGAGTGATCCTATAAAGGTGATTTTCCACCAGAGTGGCTAGGCGAGGCGAGGCGAGGAGAGAATTGAAATTTGTATGGCAAATTTTCAATCCTCTCCCAGCGCATCTTTGGTGGAAACAGTGTGGATTGACGAGAATATGCGAGGCGTGAATTGAAATATTTGTTTGTGTAAAAATGAACCGTATTGCTTCCGATATAGAGTATAAATGAACTTTGCAACAGAAACACGCTTCTCGCGAGAGGCTTATAATATTGTTGTCTTGAGGTCTATTGACATTCTGAAGGTAGTTTCAAAACTTTCGTCGTCTAAAGTCATAAACAAATTGTGAAACTCGCCATGATTAACATGATATTTGATATGATTTCGAACCCAGTAACGGTGCTCCAAGTTCGTTTTCTTAAATGCACTATAAGACTATTTCTTGTTGTAGTATCTTCATCTGATTCCTCTTCCATTAATATATTTAATAATACTAATTTCCGGGACATACCTAATACAGAAATTGCGTGTGTATTGCAAGACGAACTCAAACAGCACTGTACTGTACTTATATCTTTATCTAATGAAGCCTACGGGCGGCGCGGCGGTCACGCGCGAGCTCAATATGGCTATTTTTAGTGGAAAAGGGTCAGTGCGATTTCAATTCTCTTCTCGTCTCGCCACTCTGGTTAAAAATCACCTTAAGGGTTCCGTTTTTTTAATTTTAAAGTATTGAACCCTAAAAAGGAGTGAATAGGTTTCCCTGGTGTTGCAGGCGTCCATAGGCTACAGTAACCGCTTACCATCAGGCCAGTGGCGTAGCTACCGGAGAGCTAGACTAGACGGGGCAGTGCCCCGGGGACCCCAAACTCAGTGGGCCCCTTGGACTCCGACTTAAAAACTATAAAATTGAACTACTGAAAGTTTCTCCCATATTCGGAATATAAATAAACGAGATTCCAGGCGATGAATCTGGAGTACGACGAATTCGGAACTCGGCAAATACGGAACAACCGATTTTAAATAGTTTAGTTGGGGCCCTAGTTTATTTTTTTAACCTTGTTCCTGCCTTCGGTTACCTAACTACGCCAGTGCATCACGCGGGCGTGTTACAGGCGTTCATAGCGCATAGGCTATGGATAGCTTATCCGTGGTAAGTTATCACCAAGCGGTCCGTTTATATATTTGCCACCGTGCGTCGTCGTATAAAAAAATCATAGTTAGTCATCATCATCATATCAGCCCATCGACGTCCACTGCTGAACATAGGCCTTTTTTTTATTTTTTATTTTTACTTGGGGAAATGCCTGACGCATACCCCTCGGTCTTGGGGGAAAGAACCGAGGGGTTATGTGGGGCTCGCACCCACTAAAACCCCAAGGTGTTCCTCTCGTCGCGCTCTGCTGTGGTCACGGGAGCGCAGGAACATTCGTCCGCGACCACAGCGACGATGGCCCGCTACGGGCCCCCTCTCTGCCGGAGCTCAGCTCCGGCGGTGACGTGCGGGAACACGCACACGTCACCAGAAAACGCTCGCGGTCCACCGGTCCTGGCGTGGCGGACGCGCTCAGCCGGGCGCGTCCTCTTCTCGGGCTTTTACGGCGGGAGGTCGCGGGCGTAAGCCCGCCTTCTCCCGCCTACCCTTCGATGGCGGATCGGGTCACTGAGGGCATCGTCTTCCCTCTGCCGTTCCGCCTCCTCCTTCTGCCTCATCACCTCTTCGCAGAAGGAGAGCACTGCTCCCCAGTTCGTCTCGCTCTCCAGCATGGCCTTCACCACTGCTGGGAGCGAGAGATCCTCGCCTATGATCGAGGCCAGTGCAGCGCGCTGACCCGCCCACGCCCCACACACCTCGAGGGTGTGCTGGGCTGTGTCCTCCGGGGAGCCGCAATGATGACAGATACATTGCGGCTCCCTCCTCGCGACCCGGCACAGGTACCTCCCGAAGCAACCATGCCCCGAGAGCACCTGCGCCAGGCGAAAGGTCAGCGCCCCGCGCCTTCTTTCGGCCCATTCTCTGAGAACGGGCCGAATGGCCTCGATCGTGCGGTGACCGGCGCTCGGTTCCGCAAGCCGCTGCTGCCACCCGTGAAACAGGGCCTCTCGAGATCGGCCCCGCAGGTGGCGCAGTTCCTCCGGTGAGGGCTCTTGCCCTCGGCTGCGGAACTCAGCCGTCAGCCTGTACACGTTGGCCAGCACGATGGCTTCCAGCTCCCAAGGTGGGGCCCCCGCCAAGGCGCAGGCCGCACCGTATGAAACGGTGCGGTAGCACCTGGCCGCCCTGCGCGCCATTACCCTCTGCGGTTGTCGCAGAAGGGTAACGTTCTTGGCGCACAGGGCGTCCACCCACACTGGGGCCCCGTAGAGAGCCATCGACCTGATTGCTGAACATAGGCCTCACCCAACTTACGCCACCGCGAACGGTCCTGTGCCGCCCGCAACCAACGGCCGTTTCCCGTGTGGTGACGGGGTTTAAGAATACTTATGTCACCACTCCATTTCGTTCCCGGGATGTCGTAAGAGGCGACAAAGGGAAAATCGCGCCACAACACCTGCGCTAGAGAAGGAAAACTTGGGAAAACGGGTTGGTACAGGGTTTTGTTTCGACAAAACCCTGTACCAACCCGTCTGGCCAGCGTGGTAACAGTAGGCTAAATCACCACCTATGAACATAGTTAGTAAAAGCATGTAAAAGTAAAAATACGGGATTCCATAATAAAGTCAAAATAATTATTTATGTCGACAGACAAAGCTATAGGCAGTTAGATATCCATTGATGTTTTCCAATATGTCGACTGCATGAGAATGCTCAGTGGGTTTAATCCGCGAGTTGGCTCAATGCCAACATGTCCGGACTACTCCCGACAGAGGATGAACTACTTAGTGCTTATTGAAATTTTAGCTGTCTTTCTTTAAACTCTCAAATTTAATTTTTGGGAGCTGTGCTGTGTAGCAATAAATAGCGATGGTGGCTGAATGGAATAGCGATGGATGATTCTAAGGGTATGTCTGATCCACCAACCCGCATTAGGCCAGCGTGTGTGGATTATGAGCCGAGCCCAGCTGTGGGACATTAATGAGTCGCTGATGATATTAAGCAGAAATCTAGGCTCTATCGTTTGATCTAGAGTTAAAAGTGTAATTTAAAAACAGTATAACTAATTATGTATTTTCAAATCTAAGTGACAAGTTAAATAGCCGTTAAGGGGAACTTACAACAAGCGTTAGTTGAACCCTTTTCTAGGTACCTAGAAATTTATTCTATTATAATAATTATTCAAGTAAAAAATATATAATAATTATTCAAGTAAATAAATATGTTCAAACAGTACTTAATCATTATAACTACATAATTACTCGATAAATTGATTTAGAAGTTCTAGAACTTGGTTATCTGAGGATCATCATCATCATCATATCAGCCCAATGACGTCCACTGCTGAACATAGGCCTCACCTAATTTCCGCCACAGCGAGCGATTTTGTGCCGCCCGGATCCAACGGCCACCCGCAATTTTATCTGAGGATAAAATATAAATATTAGTTTTGTGTTTGTAAATTATAGGACCGAACTTAACGTTTTGCTATGATTAACATCTGCCTACGCATTCGGAGAAAAAGGCGTGATGTCTTTATTTAAAGACATCACGCCTTTTTCCCCGAATCCGTATCCGGATAAATCCTATGGTCCACGGACCACTGGTGGTCCCTGACGGTAACAAAAGTGGTCCGCAAAGCGAACGCGTGTATTGGGCCACTTAGATTATATTCGGACTTTTGGAGCCAATCACCCATTGAACTTATTAGTGGTCCGTGACAAGACAGTTTGTTGTTGAGTGTCACCGTGGCGCAGTGGTTAAGGTGGTCGCCTCGCCACTACATCGCCGTGCTGGGTGACGTGGGTTCGATTCCCACACGAGACAAATATTTGTGTGATTCATAGATATTTGTTTCTAGTCTGGGTGTACTTTGTGTCCGTTAGTTCCATGTTTGTAAAGCTCCCCGCGACACAGGGATTGTTCCCTAGAGCGGGCGTTGTCTTTTTAAAAAAACCTAAAACCTTACAGTATAGTAGTCAAATGGAATGAACGCCTTATCTCAGGAACTACTAGTCTGATTTGAAAAATTGTTTTAGTGTTAGATAGCTCAATTATAAAGGAAGTATATAATGTAGGTACATAATTACATAAGCTATATAACATCACGCTACGGCCAATAGGAGCTGATTAGTGGCCAAATAAATAGAGACGGGAGCGAAGCCCCGCGCGAGTTCTAATCCAAAGAAAGCTGAAGAGTTTGTTGGTTTGATTCAGTGGTTCTTAATAATTTAATAGTATCTCTATTACACTCACTAGATAAATATTAATAACACAGGATGTTGTTTGAAGCGAGATCGTAATGAAAATATGTTGGACATTTTACTTTCAGACACAATTTACACTTTTTACTTTCAGAATTTATCAGAATTCAATTGAATGAACATTTCGAAAGGACAATAAAGTGAAGTGAAATAAAATTCTAAGCGCATAGTGTAGCGTGAAGTAGGGTCGGTGTACATTGACGCGTAACATTACGAATTAGGAGAAGCGAGTGTCAGGTTCATAATACAACAAACTTCAGCTTTATAATATTAGTATAGGTAGAAATCTGCCTATACCGCAGTGTAAACATAATGTATTGCATTATCTAATTATTTAGTGCAAATATTGGTAGTTTTTTTCATGGTTTTCCCTAAACATATGGCTTTTCACCATTTTCAGGTGTTGTTATGCTATTGTTATGAAAGAGAAATGGTTAAAAGAGTAAGGAAAAATAATTTTCGCTTAAGAAATACCTAGTTAAAATTAATTTACGAAACATTAATTCTTTCTTACGCAATAGTGTGAAAAGTTTATGGCGAAGCTTTGACAATGATGCCGATTTATGATCGCGATAATTGACAGTTTAGAAATTTGAATTCAAAGAGGGATACTTCAAGAAATATTTTCGTAACTTTTATGTATGTGGTTAAGTAGATGGAGTGATCGTGAAGACTTGGCAATTTTTAATCTAATTGTGTAGATATAACTGTTGTACCACAAGTTTTTTTTTTTGTGAATTTTTTGCTCGACCGGGGATCCATGAGCTCTTCCACAACAGACAATCACACTCTTGTTGCACTATTGAGGCAGAGGTATTAAACAACAATTATTTGTTTTCAAAAACGTATTGAAATCCAATGTTGAAGTATATTGCCCTATATTGTTGTTTCATTTAAATACAGTAAACATGATTTAAGTTATAATTTATATTGCCAATAGCGAGCGCACAGTTCACAAAGACAGCTTTCGATCGTTAGCTTTCATAACTCCTGACCTGTAAAAAGGCATCAGGGACGTAGTTCTACGTTTATATTCAATATAATATATAAGTACAATGTCTGGCATAAAGTCATTTTGATACGAATGAATACGAGAAATTGAATAATAAATGTTATTAATTTTATACATATATATTAAAGAAGGGCTTTATGTAATCTATTGTATCTAGCAACAGTTTAATCCTTAAATGATTTTTTATCCAGATGTAAAAAACCTTTTTGGATGTCATTTGCCCGTTCTGCACAATAAAATAAAATCATTAAGTAAATTAAATCCATATTTGTGCTAGTAACAAGATTGAAACTTAAAAATAAGTAGCAAATAATATTGTTAATTATAATATATGTGTGATCCATCGCTTCAGCAACGGAGAGTCTCATCGGTCAGCCAATACACACAGGATGCTGTTGGTATTGGATCACAGCTTTCCAAGCATGGAGGCGCAACATTTACGCATTATTGCGGCAAAACTGTCAATGCTAGCCTAACCAACTACTAACTAGCACTGCAGAACCGTGCATCAGCATCCTGTACCCATTATTATACTGGACTCACAGGTCGCTGTATACCCGCAGCGTATAGTTGATCCATAGGCTGTACGTTGTACGTGTAAAAAGACTGGCAGTATTCTTTAAAAAGCGTCTTCTTAATGGCCAACATATTACAACGGACAGCCAACGACGGTGTCTTTCAATGTCCAAATTATCCTTCATAACATCAGTGACCCAGTGCAGAGGTCCAAAAACCTCAACTTTTCTACTCTAGTCAATAAAACACCACACATAATAAATGAATGTATGGTATGTGCTCATAATTTTTATTGCCTGCTTTGAACACCATAAATTCATTTTTATTTGGATTGTATTTGAGCACATGGACCATAGCGTATCACTCACAAATCTAAAGCATTCTTCTCAACAATCAGCCTATCTAAACAATAAGACTTATTTGTGTTCGCAGACATTCAGAATCTCAGTAATTTTCATTGAAAATTTCCATTTGAGTGTACGATCTCTGAAAGGCATTAGTCTTGCGCATGCGTGCTCATGGGGTTACTTTCTCTCACCCCACACATCGGGTGAGTTACCCGCCAGAGGCGGGCGTTACGCGACCGCTTTTTTCACAAAGAAATTATGAATAAAACCATCAAATGTTGATCCATCGGGTTCTGTTTTACTTAACATAGGTGTTAAATTCCAGTGAATACAATTCTGTAACTTAAAATTGGTGTTTAATAAAAAATGTACGCTTATAAATCAATAAAGATGCCATTAATCGTAAAAGCGTTCGTAACGTTCACGTGTAATTTATTGGTCCTCATTATGTGCCACGACACAGAAACCGAATAGTTTTTAACTGCTGCAGTGTGATTAAATACATAAAATAACCAAAAATGGCGAACACGGCACACTTGATGAGGCGGCAGAGTTCGCGGGACCTGTACGCTCAGCGCTCCGTAGATCGTATGGAAATGAAGGAACTTCGTGGGAGATTAGTCACCATGGAAAATGGTCATACATCTCATCGAACACACGTCATGTATGGAGCCACAAATGAGGCTTTTGAAGACACCAGCCCTAATAGACGTTCATCAGAAACCCCGACAAGCAAAGCAAGTTCTGTCGAAGATCGCGCTGGTTTGAAGCCTGAAGAAGGTACCGTACAACGAGAATCTTGGGACAGCAAGCTGACTTTCCTCTTAGCAACTGTTGGATACGCTGTTGGTTTGGGTAACGTGTGGAGGTTCCCATATCTAGCACAGAAGAATGGCGGAGGGGCTTTTCTGATTCCTTACTTTGTGATGTTGGCAATTGAGGGCATACCGATATTTTATTTGGAGCTTGCCATTGGGCAGCGATTGAGGAAGGGCGCTATTGGTGTCTGGCATCAAGTGTCACCATATCTTGGTGGGATTGGGATCAGTTCTGCAGTGGTTTCCTTCAATGTGGCGTTGTATTACAACTCGATAATAGCATGGTGTTTGTTCTACTTCGCGCAAAGCTTCCAGGCTGAGCTGCCGTGGTCGGAATGCCCGAAGAAGTACTTCGAGAACGGCTCTTACATAACCGAACCGGAGTGTGCAGTAAGTACTTTTGTCTTTATTTTAACATACAAAAGATTAAATTTAATCAGCTTTCAATTGAGATTGTGAAGGATAAAATTATATAAGTTTGACTAAGGATATAAAAGTTTAGCGAAGGTCTCCTTTGTTGAGCCAAGTTTCGAAATCGTCATAATTATTGTGAAGCCATTCTATGTAACGTGTACAAAAGCCAGGTTTATTAGTTTATTTCCGTACGTATAAAGGCCGGAAAAGCGTCTGTTGCAAGATGTTATCTCCGTAGTTATTTCATAATATATAGGTAGTGTTGGTTTGGGTTCATTCTGTTTAGGCGATCATTCCACTGATTGTTTCGCAAATATTGTCTCTTATTTGGGATCAATACGTATGGGACAGCACTGATTGGACGTAGTTATTGGACAATGGACATAATCTAGTTAACTATACAGAATAACATAGAAAACGTTATTATATAATATTGTAGAAGTAACAATTTATATTTTAAAACCGAGTTATAAAGTAATATAGCAAAGAAAATATATAAAAACTTATATAAGTATGTCAAATTTGTATTATATAATAATCAATATCATTATGATTGTCTCCCTAAGGGCTTACCATACAGTGCAGATTGCCCCGATCCAAACACAACTCTTTTGCTTACAATTTATAGTTTTTTAGAAACAGAGCTCTGATATAATTAAACCAATCGAATGTGGACAAAGGTTGCGTCTTTCCTAAGATAAAAATTAATACCAAACCGGTAAGTGACTAAACCTTAAGGTTAGCTTTCAAATAATCTTAAATCATTTATTTGCTGACTACCACTGCTGTTAGAATATTATTATATTATTATTACTACTGGCCGTTAAAACAAAACCGCAGACATGGTATAATCGGACAGTGACTACCATTATAAGGGTTAAATGGTTTGCCTACCACGCAACATGAAAATTTAATGTTATTGTTACGGCAGGTTACGTAAGTAACTATTTAATTTTATATTCAGTTAGTATCAGACATTTTTATAGCTTTACAGGTACCACCAAATTGTGAGACAGCTTACGTTACGTTGTTGTGTGTTACGTTGGAATCTGTTCTTATATTGCTTAATCTTTATAAACCCTTGGGCACCCAGATGATATATTAATCCTGGCATATGAAACATAGAGTGCGGGTCTTACAAGTATGCCATAATTCTTAATCAAACAAACGTTGAAATAAAGTCTATGAATAGATAAAACTTAGGTATTTAAAGAAGTTTGAATAAGTAGTTATAGAATATGTAGTACCAGCCTCACAGGCAATAAAGGTAAGCAGTGGGTTATAAATAGCGATACTCTCAAATTTTACAAACATAATTCGGCATCCATACTGATATTATCTGCTTTTGGTCTGCCAAACCTTTTAGTTTCGTATCTTATAAGGAAAAAAGATCCCTTTCTTATTCATCTGTCTCTCTGTCAATACCCTTTTTCTGAAGAATATCGGTATAAAGGTATCAAGTTGAAATCAATACTTTGAGCGTACATTTATACAGTATACTATTATGTTCATCTTTTGATTCCTATAGATACAAACTATCTAAGTATAAACTTTGTACGACTTTGAACAAATGATATATCTGATATGAATGATAAATTTGCCTAAACCCTGTCACCTTACTAGATAGACAAGAGGAGATCCGAACCCAGCAGTGGGACATTAATGGGTTGCTGATTGAGTTGGTAAATCTGCAGGCACGAAATGGACACAGCACTAAAATTGCAAAATGAAATTGTGATTGTTCAGATTAAAATTACAAATGATTCGACCAACAAAATAAGTAGTAAATAGTTTTGAATTCGTAGCAAAATATGGGTAAATTTTCATTCTAAACTTCGAAACATGTAGTCGTGTGAGCCTGACGCGTCTATTGTTTGATATTAATTTAAGCATTCCGTATAAAATTAATAACCACAGCATGAGAGATGACAAGCGAGTAAGCCTGTACCATTAATGGAGGCTGCAGCGGTCGACAGCTCAACGTTCTGACAGCTTATTGATTGCACATGCAAACATATGAGTTTAAAGTAACAAAGTTTTATAACTTCACACAGTAAAAGTTAATGAGTATTTTAAAAAAAGTTCAGAAGTAGGCTGCAAGTTTTAGGTCGTAAGTAATTGTACAACGAAATTACACAAAGATTTTTTTTGTGGTGATCATTTTCTTTTTCTATTATCTAGTGCATTGCGCTTCACTGCTGTGCATAGTGTTCTGATCGCCACCAAATGTTTTGGTTTTATTTTGCTTTTTCCCTTTCTTGCTAAAATAAGTAACTTGTTTTCCTAATCCCGCATTGAAATAGATGAAAAACACAAATTTCTATGACGCAGGATACTTCATGTGACGGTGACGTGTTATTTTTTAAGAACAGAAATGCAGCATGTTTTCCCGTACGGAAAAACGGGATGGATAAATGCAACCCCTGGCCTGGAGATAGTAGAAGGCCAGTATCCCCACTAAAACCCTTCTGTGCTAGGCTTTGTGGGATAGGTCACCGAAACCTAATATGACACCAGCGCCAAACAAAAAACCCCTAGGTCTGGCCTATTTAAGGTTTTCGAAGTTACCTAGGCATTTATCTTATTTAGAAATTGACACATCACTCCAGCTCTAACTCACTAGCAGAAACAGAACACTCTTGAGGTATTTATGGCTGCAGTGTTTTATTGTGTAGGAGCTTTACCAGTCGAACTGCTGCTGAATTATGTCCTAATAATAAAAAAAATACAAAGAAAAACCATTCATTTTGTATTTGTCCACATAAAGATGGCAAACAAATTGTTTTCGTGTTCAAATCAAAATGGCTGGTTGGGTAATTATTCCATGACCCCAATTTTTGTCACGTAGACTTGTCTAATTGGAACTATTGATCTTTGGCAGACATTTCACGGACAAAATGTTCGTTTTATGTTAATTTTATATAAGGTTAGCATTTTGAAATTGATTGATGTTCGTAGAGTTTTTCTATGTCAATGAAGCGATCCGTATGAGAACTAAATCAACTGACATAGTCTCTATCAGGTAGTCGTCATCGAGTCATTGGGTATTGACGACAAAGAGCCACTTGCTTTGAAAAAGGTGAGGCCTATGTCCAGCAGTGGGCGGCTACAGGCTGAAATGATAAACTTGAAGATGTGTTCGTAGATATTACTGTTCATCCTAATCGGTCCATAGAAGGCTGACCGTTTGTGTTTGTTTCACTCTTCAGCATCACCGTGCTTTGGAGAACGCGAGTAGTTCGATGTCAGACTATAACGTATTTGTACCAAATTTTATACTGATCCTTTCAGCAGTTTTGGTGTGATTAAATAACAAACATACATCCATACATTCATCCAAACTTTCGCATTTATTATATTAATAAAATTAATGTGGATTTCACTTTGAATAATTTAAATGTACTAGTCATAACACTTCTAACTAGATGCTATTCCAGATGCAATTCTATATATGCAAGTCTGATCCACTAATTAGCATTGTATTTGCGTGTGTAGATTACCTACTGCCTAAAACCTCTCGGCTCTCTAGATAGAGGAGAAGTGACCTGAGAGAAGCAGTGAGACATTATAGAGATATTGCCTATACCTAACGTAACAAACGAAATTTGGCTGTGTTATCTATCTCTGCCTACCTTTTAGACTGAAAAGGAGAGAATATTAAAGACCTATCTTTACAATTAATAGATATCGCAAGCCATTACAAAACCTCAATAAGATACCTATAAAACCTTTTACGTCTAAGTCATAAAGTACTTCAGATATTCGTAAACAAATGTCTTATATCTATTAGAGAGAAGAATAAAAGAAATAAAAAATACCTTTTACGGTTTTGTTGAGTTTTACGGTTGCCCCGCCTGTCTGAACCGTTGTCAACTTTCGAAACAGTGTTTACTAAATAGATGGGAATTTTCCTCGAGACTTATAGGATGAAAGACTTATTTACTTTGAATAGATTTACGCAATTTCAATACGGATTTCAAGATTTAGGAATAGGAGATATTTAAGAATTTAGAGCTTAATATACGGGATTAAGTATACCTACGTCTTTTTATACATAACTGCTTAGTGTCAGCATCATAGTCAATGTTATTGTCATAATTACTATTTATAAACTGAGCGAAGGAAGGATTCAAAGGGGTAAGCTGTGGTACATCTTACCTACATTTCACCAGCTATGTTAGGATTTAGCTGAATGAGACATTACATGTACACTTTAGGAGCAAATTATTTTCGTTTAGGTAATTTGATTCGCCAATTGTCAATGTTCTACACCTGATTCCAACCAAGATCAATCTGCCAATCACGCAGGTAACGCACGTGACGTCATGTTAGATAGTTTGCAAGTATTATTAGAAGTGTACTCTGGTGATCTTGTGTCGAGCCGGGCGAATTTTTGTGCTTTAAAGCGTTTTTGCCATACTTATTACTGGAATCAGACTCAATTTGTAACGTAAATTTTTAAAATTTTTGTCCGCGACGCTTTCTCTCTTATAGGATTAGATCCTATACAGATTACTTTTGTCTCCCGCTTTGCTATGAAGGGAAGTGAATAATTTTTTCCAACTCTTCCATTTACTTCTGATTAATGATGATTTTGAATTATTTTTTTTACCACATTCACACAGCGCCATCTAGTCCCAAAGTAAGCAATTATATTTGCTTGTGTTATGGGTACTAAACAACTGATAAACTACTTAAATACAATTTTTTTTGTAAATACATACATATTATAGATAAATTACACCCAGTACAGACAGTACAGACATAGAACAAACCTTTATGGTCGTCACACAACGATTTGTCCTGGGTGGGGATCGAACCCACGACCTCCATCACGGCTTGTATCACGGCTTAGCAGTCAGGGTCACTAACCACTAGACCAACAGGCCAGTCATATATGATTGTCCCGGTACCCAATGCTTTAAGTAGATATCTAATTCCTTAAGCATACAGCAACAGTTATTCTCATAAGACACACCAAATAGACATTAAATCTTAAAGACAATCGAAACTTAAGCAGTTTTGACCTAGTTTCATTAACTGTGTACTTCTCGAATTAATTAATTGATGTTAGACGGTTGTTAAGCGAATGGTTAGCTAACACGAGGGGAGCACTAAACAATGTTTTATTAAATTATATTTTAAGTATAATTTTAATAAGAAAAGGTTTGGATCTAGTGAATTTACAGCATAAAATGAGAAGCTCGAATACTTACGTGTAAGGATTGGCAAAACCTGAGGGGGTAGGTAGAGGTACAAATAAAAATATAGTTATAGAAACAAGACAATAATAACATAGTGTTACATGATCCTGAAATTATAAATCAAATAAGGTGTAGAATATGTTAATAAAATTAAGTTTTACAAACACATTTTGATAGAAAAGTTATAGAGTACACCTAACCCTGATGAGGAGCATTCAACCAAGCTCTTCAGCTTTATATTAGTATTGGTAGGTAGAGCTGAACAGTTATCATCAGAAAAAATAACCTCACCCTATAGGATGGTTCCTTATATTTCTGTAGTTACGCTAGAAACGAGAATTCTCGGTACGTTCTAACTCTCAGAACTGCAGTAAAACATCTAGGTTAAACTTCTTCAATACTTCTACAAAAGTTAGACGTAGTTTAGTTCGTAATTAATTTTAGATTCTGTTTTATAACTGTCTCTTTGATATAAAACCTCTTTGGTTATTTAAATCGAGGATAATTTAATATATTGGTCGCATGGCCCCCGTTCCAATCCTATCGATCATGTAAAAGATGAAAAAAAAAAATGTTTTTTATATGTCGTTGTCAAACATATAATGAGCATTGTTCTATCAGCCTAATAATAAACCCTCTCGACTTAATACTCTCTTTCCCTTTGTAGGGTTCCGCACCTCAAAACGAAAAAATGGAATCATTATAGGATCACTCTGTTGTCCGTCTGTCTGTCCGTCTGTACAATACTCTACCTAAACTTTTTGCAGTTGCTGGCTACCAATTGACTGTAATAAAATATTATGCAGAATAGCCAAGGGAGATGTATAAACATAGCTATGAATAATCCCATGAATAAAATTCTAACAAATTAGATTCCTTCCTATGCAAATTGTATCCACAAAACGTATATTTTTTCTATAAGATCATAGTTCGTGCGGAAGGGTTAAAAGGTCGTGTGGGTACGATTTATCTCATGGGAACGGGGATGAATTATTGTGGAGTTTACGGACTAATGGAGGGCTTGTTGCAATTTGGAGGGTTACATTTTAGTGAATTAGATCACGTATTTAATAACCCTGAAAGTTAGAAGGTTTTGACGTAGTGATCAATACTCTTTGTGGAGATATCTAGAGATCACGAATTGAACGGCCTATTGAATAGGTTGGGAAGAAAATTTGAGTAAAATTAAATTAGAAACATAGACATTAAGGTTTTTTAGCTGAATACAAAATTAGAGGAAGTTCTGAATTCGGTTTTTTTTGGGTTGTGTAATTGTTCGCGGTCAAAAATTATAAATATAATGAATAATGATTGGCAAATGTGTTAGGTACCCTAGATATTGGTTGGAATTGGTAGTTGAAATTTAAAAACTTATAGAAATTCAAAATATGTTACTCTACCGGTTTCAATATTCAAATATTAAATTGTATCTACGCAAAAATATTCGTGACTTCACTATTGAAACTGGCGACATATCGCACACAGGTACGTTCTAAAAATAGCTAGTTCGTATTACACAATGGTGATATTTCGAGCCCCGTTTTATCTCTGTTGTTATTTTCCCAGCTCTCTGTTTGTACGATAGCAGTTACACAGAGGCCAAAGTAAAGCCAACATTTTAACTGAATAAAAACTTAACTACAATGAATAATTCTTTCCGTAAAATATGTAAGTGCCCGTGTAGTGACGGATTAAGAATACATAATGTCACTACCCCATCTCAACCCGTGGGTGTCGTACAAGGCGACTAAGGGAGTAACTTTATGCAGATAAGAGAACTGCGAGAAAAGGAAAATTCGATACAAAACCCTATACCAACCCGTCCAGCGTGGCATTATCATATCAGCCCAATGACGTCCACTGCTGAACATAGGCCTCACCTAATTTCCACCACAGCGAGCGATTTTGTGCCGCCCGCATCCAACGGCCACTCGCAACCTTTACCAGGTCGTCGGTCCATCTGGCGAGGGGCCGTCCCACGCTACGCTTTCCAATACGTGGCCGCCACTCGAGAACTTTTTTGCCCCATCGGCCGTCAGTTCTGCGAGCTATGTGGCCTGCCCACTGCCACTTCAGCGATGCGATTCGGTGAGCTATGTCGGCAACAACCAGCGTGGCATAGCAAGCTTAATTCCCTCCGAAATGTGTCTAGCAGTGGGATATTTAGGGGTTGTAATGATGAAATATATAAGTAGTTAAGTACAATAGTTTAAAATATACTTTACTGCTGGAAGTAAGAAGGTTTTGTTCTTCTGTCTTCATATTCACGTTAATGACAATAGGCTCGCCCCCTACTACATGGGACCAAACTAACTTAGCTGATGAAAAGTGGGTATGATGCCCTACTTCCTAAACCTTCGGTGTTGAAGATATGACGTAATGTTTGAAATAAACAAAAACCAACTCAAGTGACGAATTTTCACTTTAATGCAGTGTTTGAAATTATGTAATGTAATTCCTTAGCACCTATTAATTCTCTTAATTAGAATCACAAAAGCGTCATATTTTTACTCGACTGAAACGGTGCTCTGAATAGGATTAGGAGTTTTTTTACGATGAAAAGTATTTTTTATGTGTTCAGTTTAAAGATTCTTTGAAAAATGTAACAGCTGTCAGAAAAGCAATACATCCAACTGAAAACCGGTGCCTAAGTCAGAGTGACAGTCTATCATACATACTGCCGCACTCAGAGACGTCAATTTGCAGTAATCTGTCATTAACACAATTTTTTCATTAAATAATCGTCTTTAGGCGTATAGACTTAAGTATTACACGTTTTTACTAAATAAACTTTATAGTTTGATAGATATGTAAATTTATGTAGATTCATAGTCTGAACCAGTATATTAGTGATGTAGAATCTTAGAAATAAATTGTAACAAAATTAAATAACTTTAATAAAAACGTTCTCATTTTCTGCCGTTTTTTGAGGAGGTTAGGTATAAAAGTAAAGAACACACATCTACACAATACCACACTCTCATGAGTCCACTTTTGTTTATAGAAACGCACACAAAATAAAATGATCACACAAATAAACGAACACTGAAAAGATTGCTCATGTACTTTGGCAGAGAGGAAATCGTACGCATGACACTGGGAGAAATAAAAAAATTAATTACAAATAATTACAATTTAATAGATACCTACCTACCTATTTTCATAGCAGAACATAATTAGTATTTCCTCAAGATGAAGGCGGAGATATGACACCTACGTTTTGCCAGCTATTTTAAGCCCCACGTATTATGGGGGGGGTGCACGTTCTATTCATCGGGTACGATAGTTAATTTAATGTGTTTTCTTCTATTATGTATTAATTAAAAATAGGGTACATAATGATGCATAACGCGTCTATAATTTTCAATTAAACATGTAGCCATTGTATGTTTGTAAAATGCCCCGCAACACGAGACTTGTTTCCTAGTCTTATAACAAAACAAATAGAATGTTGTGTAGCATTTTGCAGATGGCTGCATACGTGTTTCCTGTGTGTCACGATAACTTTAGCTGTCAATTTGACGTTGGGCAAGCCGGGCGCCAAAACCACGGGATTTGAACGTCAAAAGTAGGATTTATTCAATGGTTTTATTTGGCTCCAATGTTTTGTTCACGAATTATACAAAGCCCTGGGGCGAGGTTTTTTTTTATAACACGACGGTGGCAAACAGACGTACGGTCCGCCTGATGGTAAGCTTAAGATTGTTTGAACACCCCATGTTGTGAATGAAAGTAGCCATGTGAGAGAGTGAATTTTTTTTAAAATTCATTGATTGAAAATTCCCTTTCATGTATGTATACGATATAACATACATCAATGTTTACCTATTCCTGTTCTTTACGAAAAAATATTGTAAATGAATAATAATAATTGCTAAACGAAAATACTTAGGTAGGTACTTTTTAACATGAAAAAAAATATGTCTGACGCGTAAAATTGCAATAAAAAATTACAAATTGACACAACATTATCAACTGACTTTCTTTTTTTATTTTATTTTGTGCACAACCGAGACAGTCCTTTTTACCTTTCAACACATAGTCCAACGTTATCTAAAAGCTAGCACAGTATCTCAGAAATCTGAGCAGATTAGTCTGAAATCCTCTCCGTGCGAACTAATCTTGACTCGACGCTCGTATGTTAGAGGGTGTCCTCTAGGGATGTATTCTGTTTTACGGTTTATTTGCTGCCTCGTTTAGACCTTTACCGTTATATGAAGGTCGATGCCCAGGGGACTAAATATTTGCGAGATGTTTTATTGCAGCTCTAGCTAAAATAAAAGACGAAAGTGCCTAAATATTAACTCAGTAAGTAAAGTTAAGTTCTCCGTGTAGTGACGGATTAAGAATACATAATATTACAATCCTATTTCAACCCATGGGTGTCGTAAAAGGCGACTTAGGGAAATCTTAGACAGATAAGAGCACTACAAGAAAAGGAAAATTCGAAACAAACACTGTACCAACACTTCTGGCCAGCGTGGTATAGTAGGCTGAATTCCCTCCTCGATGATGATGAATGAATTAATAATAATTCGATACGATACTATACGATTCCGGGTAAAAACAGTATTGGATTTTTCTGCTATACAAATCTGCCTACACTATTGGGGAAAAAGCATGATGCTATGTTGTTAATGTTAAGATTCTGTTAGTTGTTCATACATTTCGTCTTTTCATGACAAACGGATACGTGATCTCCTTTTTGAAGACCAGGCCTCAAATATCAAATTATCGCAATGGTAGCCATTTTGCCAGACATATTACTAAAATGGTAGAACGTACAGCCCGACAGCGCTCGTTGTCATGTGAATTATTATCTGTCCTAAAGTCCTTAGTTCTTAGTTAGTTACGTCTAAAATGGTGGCAAACAAACTCCTAGTTTATATCCGAACTTGTTTGACACAATGTAAAATATTATTGTTTAGGGAGGCTAACATACTTAGCTGGCGAAGTTATGTATTTTTTTTAAACAGGGATAGTTAGCAAGCCGCATCCCACTCCTGGGCAATTCCAGCATTGTCATAGCCTCCCCCAGAATTTGATTCTATAGCCTAATCTTTGGAGCATTTGCATAATTCTTCACACCTTTTTTGCCGCAGTCTACCGCGATACTCATTTCCTATTGGTAAGGCAATTTTGACCAGGTGGTCATTTTGGCTCACAACTGGTCGATAATGGAACATAAACAAGTTTTATGCTGTGACGAACATTTCAAACATTCAAATTGAACCTCAAACTACACAAAGACTCAAAAATCTGTTTGTGGACCGCCTAATAAATATTTGCTTTAAGTGGGATCAACAACTTCGTTGTCACTAGTCGCATATTGAGTCCACTAACCCTACAAGTCTTTAGGAGTGTGTGGGGTGAAGGAAGTATGTTGTTGAATTTATGTTGGTGTGTTACCACATAAATATACCAATATACTAACATAAATAATTATCTCTCTTTGACTTTTATTGTAAAGTCATTAAATTGTCAATTTAATAAAATAAGTTTAGCATCAATTTAAGTTCATATTATGAATTCAATGTTAAACTGTATCTAATCGCAGAATTCGCTATGTACGCAATTAACTCCCTCCTAGAGCGGTTTTACCTCTGAGGGAAAATAAAAAAACCCTACAAGCCTGTTCTGTAAAACATTCTAGCCCTTGAGGAAAACTAAGCTAAAACTAATAACTTATGAACGTAACACAAATACTTACGCACACAGATTAGTGCTTATAATTAAATTTGACTCAGTTTATGTACTCAGACAAAACTGGAAACTAATTTACATATCCAGTGTTCTGAGTTAAATATATTTAGCAAACTTGAGAATACAATTAATGTAAACTTTTGTAAATTACGAGAGTTTTAATCGAACTTTCGTTTAGCCTGTGTTAATCTTTCAAGTTTGCAGACGCAAGAACAATTGTATTTTGGTATATATCTAAATTTATTAATTAATATTTATAATAATAATATGTCTTATAATTATTCTTTTTTTTAATAAATGTATTCTTATGTAATTCAGTAAATTTAACATATGAATGCATGTTTGTACTCTTTGTACACATGTATCTTGAAAACGGCTTCAACAGCTTGTATTAATGTTTAATTTAATGTAGGTACCTACTTATTGTAAGGAGTCTTTCCTGAATAAAAAGGCGAACTTAGACAAAAATCAAAATCTAGAATACTAAGGCAATAGCCGAAGACTATACAATATACATGTCATATGCAGCTAATGTTATCCAAACTCATTTTCATTCCCTAATTACAAAAATGTTTTAGGTAGCCAAGTAATTTTGAACCATATTCTTATTCACGGAAAATACAAAATTATCAAACAACTCTCTCAGCTTTTTTCCATTAGCACTCAGATGTATGTATGGCATGTACATTGATTAATTACATCAATAAGCCCTCACCGTTAACCACGATTCCCTTCTGATAATAAAGCCCTGGGGTTAATCCCTTAATCACCAGGATTTTGTGACCGTATGGACATGTATTTATACACGTATATATAACCTTAACCATCAGTCTCTTTGAATTAAGCGAATGTGGTCGTTTTTTAAATATATATAGAGTTTTAATTACGCTAATTACATTTGTGACCTTAATTATGATCCTGTACCTAAATGTTAATACCATTCCGTTTATCTTTTGTCTCTTTGAATCAAGCGAATGTGGTCCTTATAACGTAAGGCATAACGTTTTTATTAGTCTGATTAAAACTGAACTTGTATTTAGAGGTCTGTATTTAAGTGCGTATTTACAAACAGAGTGGCAAATCGGAGCTATATTTTAAAAATATGTTTGCTATACTTTTTAGAATTCCTCTCATCATTAATTTAATCACCTTTGCCTTCCCCTTTGAGGACAAAGTCTTTATGCTATGTTTAGTACGTTAACTAAAAGATTATGATCTATATTTTTATAGATACAGTTTTTATTTTTACCCGACTCTCAGGACGGGTATTGTTTTTCGCGCGTATCTTGTATGTTTGTAAATTTTTTTATTCCCACGAATCTTCCAAACGGCTGGATGGATTTTGACAATTAGGGTATCGTTAGATTCATCTAGAAAACCCAAGTGTCCTTAGATAGGTTTTAAGAATAAAAAGACTTAAACGGCGGGCTTTTGACGCCAATTGTAAGTAGTTTCATTATTTTTTTTACCAAACCTATCGAGTAGAGTATCAAAATAAAGGAAATCAAATGGAGATTACAAATATATACATATGTTATGTATTTAAATTTAATCAGGTACAATAATATTACAATAATTTTACGGTCTTCTTAGTGCGTTGCTTTCTGTAGATTTTTTGCAGTCGGGTTATTAAATTTTTTAAATTATATTTACTTGTTAACTTTTATACATAATGGCTTTGAAATTGCAATTATTGTATGCGGTGTCTACGGCGTAGGCGGTTACGTAGCGCGTAGGCGTTACGTAGGCGAGAATGAAATGGCGTAGCACAGCCATATTTCAACGATATTGGCATTTATCCAAATGTAAACAGGGTTATATCATTATGACATTGTGAGCTTTAACCTTCTGAACGTTATAGTCCTTGGAAATATAACAATTCTGGATCTGGATTCTGAATGTGGTATAAAAAATATGTTTCCTTTAGAGTTTCTAAACGAATTAGCCTCTTACTATGACGAGGCATAACGAAGGTTTGATAAGCTGTCAGCTACAGCCGCGGACTGTCCAACCTTTATACATAACTAGATCAGAGGATCTGACCCAATATGTCGTTTGTGGTTTTCCATACTTCCAATAAATTTGGGAAGAAACTAAAAATTTTCCGTGTAGTAACTTTCATATTTATCTAGATCTGTTCAGCCGTTCTGGCGCGTTTGATTAATAAACACATACCCAACACCCATAAACAGAGTCCTATATCAATACAATAATATTCAAATTCGCGATCCAAACATTGACATCTTTCATCACTCGCTTATCGAATTTAAAAGCAAACTGATGTTTTGCATCAGTTTAAACCTATTTTTTTTTTTTTTTTTTTTTTAATCAACCTGTGTTGTCCTGTACCTATTTTATTTAAGTAAAATTTGTTAAACTTTAAGTTATAGTTTAGTTACCATAGTATAAACAAATAATGTAATTTGCACTGCTACGTTATAGTAAATGCTATGTACACCAAAATTGTCATACATATCAGATGCAATATTATGTACTTATTATTACATGTAAATGTTATAATATGTATGATGTGGTTGTGCTAATAAATATAAATAAATAAATAAACATTCATTAATACATTCATCTATTCATTCTAATATCGCATTAGTAATATTAGGATCAATCTGAATCTAGTATTAGGTATTAGGTAATAATAATTAGTATGGTATGTACCTATCTGTACCTAATCCATGTAGTGACGGATTAAAAATACATAATGTCACCACCCCATTTCAACCCGCGGGTGTCGTAAAAGACGACTATGGGAGTAACCTTATGCAGACAAGAGCACTGAGAGAAAAGGAAAATTCGAAACAAACACTATAGTCAGCGAGGTATAACAGACTAAATTTCCTCCACAACCTTTGGAGGAGACCCGAACCCAGCAGTGGGACGTTTATGGGTTGAAATGATGAAACTAAAAACGCCATGAAAAATACTATAATTCTATTTATCGTAGTAGTCATCTGTAGAGTCATCTGTAGATAAGATGGAGTTATCACCACAGCTAGCACCAAACAGCACTTTTCTATGCTTCTGTCCTTTTCTGTCAATTGTAACTAACGTTAACTAGAGCGAGATAGGGCCGAGCGAGCGATGCTGCTTCATGCATTCCTACTCTCGCTCTAGTTCTAAAATGAAAAGTGCATTTCCGTGTGGCTAGCTGTAGACCAACCCTTACCCTCGCTTCTAAATTTAAATTTCACTTTTCTTTGTCGTTTTAAAACTGGACCAGTCCTTTCCTTACCATCGCTTCTTAATTTAAATTACACTATTCTATGTTTTTAAAAAAAGAATAAAAGCTCAAGTTGCGATTGTAGCCGAGTGAATAATCTTACAATTTATCTGTATCTGCCAGGACATTAAACGTCTAGAAAATAGATATCATAATTGAATGTCATTCTTGAAAGCACCGAGAATATCTCTGCCCTACTAATGAAGAACAGTTCAACTGCATGTCCAAGTTTAGAGAAAAATGTGTCTAAAATCATCAATCGTAGATACCATTTTTGCAAGGCTTGTGCAATACAATTAAGTTGTTCTTGTATAGCACGGCAGATCTGTCCTTTACATTATTATTTGATGATGAATATATATGCTTTTTACTCGAAATGTATTGGAATTTGCCAGTCTATAGGTTGACCTTTCGTTATGAGTGTGTACTAGGAATCTCGACATTCTCGAATAGGCACTGATTCTGACTCATCTGATTGATCCCGGATCGTAAACTTTTTCGAATTTTAGAAAGACGTATTTTTATAGCTTAAGTTATTATGTGTTAGAAAATAGTTAAAAATAAACATATAGAACATTAAAAACTGATTAATGTAAGATTTTTTCTACATCCATCTATATTTTTAACAATATGTTTTTTAACTTTAAATAAACTGACATTTCTGGCCGAAATTATTCCGACACTTAATGTTAAAAAAAAATTTTAACCGTAGACTCCAATTATTTTTTTATTTCTCCGGCCAATTTCGCCTATATGATGAAACTAGCTATTTATAGATATTGAATGAATGAATGGAACAAATAACCCGTAATAATCTCCAGCGCCATTAATAACAATAAAACTGCTATTAAAACCTTCGTGAAACCTTTTAATGACCTCAATTGTCATTTAAACAAACCTTTATAACAGAATGTGAATGACAGTGATATTATAAATATTAACCGAATGCGTCGTGGATTCGATTCCCAGACTAGTTTTTGATTCTTTAGATAGCTTTTTGCTTATCTATTCTTAGCAAAATTTTGTTTAACCTAACCGAAATATGACTCAATTAATAATAACTCAAAGAACCACAGCTAAATGAGATTCCAAATAAGATTTTAATCCTCTTTTCTGAAAATCTCGTTACTTTAAATTCGATATTCAAATTAATCGTGTTCAAAAGATAAGACAAAACCAAATACTAAAGTAATATGCCTGATTCTAAACCGTATCGTATATTTTTTCGAAGATGTGAACGAGGCATATCGGCTTAAAAAGTTATGAAATATTAGAAAAAAAAAAAAAAAAAAATTAACTTATTAAATTTTTTTTTACAATCATCTATTTTATAAAAATATGTTTATTTACCTGTAAATGAGGCGCTCGTAATATTGTGGTACTACGAGTCATAGTCAGTTAATGGTTGGGTAACCGTTCGGGGCATTTTGCTTCTCGAACGTCTTCGTCTCATGCTTTGGAAGGCACGTAAAACCGTTGGTTTACCACTTAATGTTGTAGTTGTTAAGTCAAATCGGAAGCCTTTTTGGCCAATTAATCAACTGTGGGTCTGCTTCAAGCTTATACTAGTGTAATAATAATTTAATTATAAATACTTAAACCTTATTCTCGATCGGAAACTTCCCGAGAGTTCAGAATCAGAACCTAGTTAGTTTTACATTCCACATTTTGCCTACAAGAATAGTAAGTAACTCAGTGAGGACACCAATGTATTCAATCGACTCTTTTATTCAAATCTGCATTCTACAACAGCGTCTATAAAAGGCAAGCTTGTGTTTTCTGTTAGACAATCGATGACAGAAGCGTCGGTAGCTTAAAAGATGTGGGTAGAAATTACGTGGGGTTCCGTTCAATTTGTTGGTACACGTTTCAAAGCATTGTTTGCCTTAATTGAAGCGTGGGAGGGTTGATGTTCGTTTGTTCAAAGGCTTGTTACGCTCGTTTGTACTGATATAACATGTAAGATAACGGTGCTTCGCTCCCGTGGGTCTTTGTGTGGCCACTACTCAGATCCTATTTGTCGTAGCGTGATATTAAACCAAGAAACCGCGCGCGCTACCGCGTCAACAACAATAATTTAAAAAAACAATACAGAATCAATCTAAAAACTCAATTTCAAATTTCGAACAAGAAAAAAAAAACTTCGGGAGATAAAAACCGTTCGAACCTTTGTGGGGATAAAGTTTGATTTCCGTCAGCATAGTTGGTGCGTCCAATAAATCTTGTTTTATTAACAAAATGGCCTACTCGCTGTCAAAGGCTTTCATGCTTAGGAAGGTTTGTTGGTTGTATTAAGCTGAAGTTAATTTAGTTAACGAAGTGGTTATACAAAAATACACTTATTTAAGGTTACAGAATGTATCTACGCAGTCAGTCATGGATCTACGTCACTTAGGAATCATACATACCTTATTTATTTTCCCGACGTATCGATTGCACTTATTGGAGAGCTATCCAAATAAAACTAAAAATTCTAACCGCCGATTCATCATCTCAACCCATTAACGTCCCACTATTAAGCCAATATTTTAGTGTTGGATAGCCCATTAACATCATCACGCTATGGCCAAAAGGAGCTGAGCAGTGGTCGAACAAAGAACGACGGGAGCGAAGCCCCGCGAAAGTTCTTCTAATACAAACCACGACGACCTAAATGTAAAATTGAAAAAAAAATAAAACATGACGGGGCAGCCATTTTAATAAACGATCTCTATAATTTATTAACAGACTTTTATTTTAATAAAGTACCACAGCTGGCCGCCATTAATCAGAGAAACGTTCCGATTTACCGTCTTTTTTCTCTTTCTATTGTATTTTCTTTTGTAAAGAAACCACTTTGTGGTTCTCAGGTATTTTTATGACGGATAAAACGTAGCAATAGGTTTTTTTTCAGCAAAATTGTAAAGACGTAAATGTGTCTGATAAACTGACAGTTTAATAACAGATTTTGTTTGTAAAATGTCAACTAATTTTCGGATAGGATATTAGACGAAGTAAATATATAAGTCCGTACTTTCTTCTTAAATATAACATTTATCTTTCATTTTATAAAAATAAGGAGAACGGCTGGACAATTCGGTATATTTTAAATATTTGTTTAACATAATAATTCATAATTTTTTCATAGACAATATTTCCATATTGTTTTCATAGTCTAATAAAAACCCGAAATACGTTTAAATATAACAACAATGTTTGCCGCAACGCTAGTGTTCTACTATTAGGTCTGTGTTTGTTGCCCTACGAAACTTAGAGGTAGGTTTTACCAAGTTTCTTTTATTAAGATAAACATAACATAGCATCACGCCTTTTTCCCCGAAGGGGTAGGCAGAGGTGTTTCACACCCACATTTCGCCAGCTATGTTTGGTCCCATGAAATATGGGGCGAGCCTATATTGTCATCAACCAGGAACATTTTGTTTACCAAACTCCGGGAAAATCTTAATACTGGAATTTCTTTCTTTTATTAAGTGTACATAAATAATCATTAATTGATAATGAACAAGAAATTATCAGTAATGAAAGACCTAGTAATAAATACATAAAACAGGTAAGTCTCCTAACAAAGTAAGTCCGCTGTGAAACGAGTTTATGAGATTTGTTATCTAAATGAAATATCTAATCTTGGACTTATGTCTCGGTACCTATGCCTTTATTATCTTAATGAATCCTTGTGTTGTAGGTATTTAATACCGTCAGTGATTATTTTCGGTCTAGTAACTGATAGATTACGACTGATAAACACCCAGTTCTGGTTTGATTCCTGTATCATCAGTAACTCCATGTCCCACCGCTTAGGCCATAATCCACTCACGCTAACCTAATGTTAGTTGGTGGATCAGACATACACTTAGAATTTCTTCTAGCATATGTGGGTATCCTCACTATGTTTTCTTTCACTGTTAGCAGATGGTAAGTCACTTGACTAGTAAAATAAATTAGAGAAATCCACATTGATACTGCCTGTCTGTCGCTTTGAACTTGGACCGCATGTTTTCCGCTCCGTTTTCTCATTTTAATTTTTTAAATTAAACCAATTAATTTTTGGAACGTTTCTTCGCCGTTCCGTGTAATCGCTCTTACGTTTTCTAAGCTTTTTTAGGGTTCCGTAGTCAACTAGGAACCCTTATAGTTTCGCCATGTCTGTCTGTCTGTCTGTCTGTCTGTCTGTCTGTCTGTCCGTCTGTCCGTCCTCGCTTAATCTCTGTGACCGTTAGCACTAGAAAGCTGAAATTTGGGACCAATATGTGTATCAATCACGCCGACAAAGTGCTAAAATAAAAATTGGAAAAAAATGTTTTATTAGGGTAGCCCCCCTATATGTAAAGTGGGAAGTGTTTTTTTTTTTAATTTTAACCCTAATGTGTGATATATTGTTGGAAAGGTATTTAAAAATGAATAGGGGTTTACTAAAATCATTTTTTGATAATGTCAATAATTTCGGAAATAATCGCTCCAAAAGTAAAAAACAAAGCGTCCCCCCCCCTCTAACTTTTGAACCATAAGTTTAGAAAATACGAAAAAAATCTGAAAAGTAGAACTTTATAAGGACTTTCTAGGAAAATTATTTTGAACTTGGATGGAAACAACAGATGGAAACTGCAGTTAACCAATATAATGGTGCTGCTGTGCCCATCAATAAGTGCTCTCGATAAACTTTTGGGCATCTGTGAGCGATACGCTGTGACTCATGGTCTAAGGTATAACACAACTAAAAGTGTACTTCTTGTGTTCAAGGCTGGTAATAAGTCTTACAAAGTACCTCCAGTAAAGCTCAATGGGATCCCGTTGGCACAAGTTACCAGCTTTAAGTACCTGGGGCATTGGGTCACGGAGTCGCTGAAGGATGACATGGACATGGAACGGGAGCGCAGGGCCCTGTGCATTCGAGCTAATATGCTTTCCCGCAGGTTTGCACGCTGTTCTAAACAAGCTAAAATTACGCTTTTCAAAGCGTATTGTCACTCTTTGTACACGTGCGGCCTATGGATGAATTATACTCAAAGAGCATACAGGACCCTGCGTACCCAATATAATAATGCCTTCAGGGCGCTGTTGGGGTTGCGACGACACTGTAGTGCCTCAGGGATGTTGGCCATAGCTGGGGTTGATAGCTTTTCGGCTATCATTAGAACCCGAATCGCGTCCCTGCTACAGCGGGTCCGTGGCAGTTCCAACAGCCTCCTGAAGACTGTGGCCAACAGGCTTGATGTGGACAGTGCCATTATGAAGCACTGGACATGCGTCCATATAACCAAGGATACCACAATTACATACAACCGGTATGTGTAATAGTGGTATCCTTTGTATGTGTCCATGTGTATGTACTTATTTAGAATAATATTTTACTAACATAGTTGTTTAAGGTCATTGTTACTAACACTATGAATTCCGGTTCGAAATAAACGAATTTTATTTTATTTTATTTATTTTATTTATTTATTTATAATTTGGTCCCTGAATCGTATGAGCGCCTATACAATCCAGAGGTCAAGTTTCATTTGCCCGTATTTTTTTTTTAACTTCGTTTACATAATATTTTATTATCCTGAACGTATCTTTTTTCAAACAAAAAAATAATTATTAAAATAGGTTCTCGCAATTCAAAATTACCATCGAAAACTTCTGGCACGTCTAACGGACGGGAAACTACGGAACCCTACACTGAGCGTGGCCCGACACGCTCTTGGCCGGTTTTTTTATTGTATTATATTGTTCTTTCAATATTTAATGTACGCGGAAAAACCTATCTCTGTTTTGTGTACGCGGTCATAGTGTGTACATACAGTCTTTATTACTTTGTTCTACAAAATTGAATTGTTGATCTCAATTTGTTCAACGACTCGGGTTTAAGGAAGCCAAAGTCTATAGCATAATGTTCTAACAATAATTTCTTTTGTTTCAGGTAAGCAGTCCTACTCAATACTTCTGGTACCGCACAACACTACAGATATCAGAAGACATCAACCATCCGGAGTCATTCAACTACAAAATCGCGACAGCTCTCGTCGTAGCCTGGATCCTAGTCTACTTATGTATGATTAAAGGAATCGCGTCATCAGGCAAAGTTGTATACGTCACAGCGACTTTCCCTTACATAGTACTCGTTATTTTCTTCTTTAGAGGCATAACTTTGAAGGGCATGGGCGATGGTCTAATTCACTTATTCACTCCAAAATGGCATAGGATTTTAGACCCTGTTGTCTGGTTAGAAGCAGGCACACAAATATTCTTTTCCCTTGGCCTCGCATTTGGCGGTTTGATTGCCTTTTCTTCCTACAATCCTGTAGATAATAACTGCTATAGAGATGCGATTATGGTCTCTATGACGAATTGTTTAACGTCTATGTTTGCTGGCATCGTGGTGTTCTCAATTATTGGTTTCAAAGCTACAATGGTGTATGAGAACTGTTTGGATGTGAGAAATAAGACGTTGTTGGAAGTGTTTGGGCCAATGTTTGTGCCGTCAATGCTGCCGGAGGCTGGAGAGATGGTGCTTAAAAACCTGGATGGAAATTTAACGAAAATTATTATGCCACATTTACCAGAATGTGACCTACAGAAAGAATTGGATAATGTAAGTTTATATTCTGTAAATTTTAGTACCTATTTATATTATCACAAAATAGTATTCAATTATAATCTTTCCTTTGTGTAATAAAAAGATAAAGTAGCCTCTAAGCGATTATAGTAACTATTGTGGGTAACTTATCTTTTTGAGCCAAAGAACCTATAAACATAAAATGAATTCGTCACAGCCTCCTTGACAAAATCGCTCTTACTTTTTATGATCGATGGAAGTTTATTATTTTTTTTATATTTCTATTAGGAGAATACCGTTATAAGCAGCCTATACACTTTATACAGTCTGATATATTTACTAAAATATAAGTCGTTGCAAAAAATATTAACGCGATATTGAGAAGTTTTATTACTGAAATTTGTAAGAAGGTTTTGACAATGATACTCCGTTCATAATGTTTCATTAACGACCCATTCCAATGATTTGATCTAATTTGGTTAGAAATAAAATTTAATTTGCTTAGATTACAACTGGAATATTGTAAACCGAGCCCTAATTCGGAACTGTTGAAAAGCTTTTTTCCAAGAATAGACAAGGTTTAATTCATAATAATGGTAAAAAATAGAGGTTGTAGAAAAAAAGTTTTATTTATTTCCTATAAACCTATCTCTGTTCTGTGCTATACACCAACTATCCTATTTTCTATCACTATATAACTTTAGCCGTTAATACACCTCTTTCTTAGAAACGAAAAAGCTTACGATACGGGAGCTTTCAAACGGTATACACAGTTGTATAATCGATTTCGTTTGCATTAGAATAGACGCACCAGAATGAAAAGGCGCGCGGATCCTTAGTCTGTGGTCGTAAAAACTGTTAAATACTAAGTTGTGGATGCGATCTTTAAATAGAACAATTAATTGTTTGGCCCATTTAAAATTGTTCTGAGTCCAGTCATAGTCAGTTTCCGTTGATTGCATAATATAATAATGTGTTTGTCAAATCCCCTACAACTCAGGGGTTTTACATTTAAACCCTACTTTGAAGTTTGAATTCCGATATCGGCAGTCGGAGTGAAAATGTCAACGATTATATTTAAATTTTCAAACACCTGACTGCGATATTGACTCTGACAAAAACTATGTTGAAATTTCAATGCAGTCTCTTAACAAAAAAAAGAATAAAACATTCCAAGCAAACATCACGAAAGTTAAAAGCAATAACCAAAACGTTTATTTAAACTTTTATAAAATACCTATAAAGTCAACAGGTGCGGTGAACAATTAACAGATAAATACCGTCCAACATTTCAAGTCCATCTGCAATTCAGATTTTATTTGAGGGTAGATGTAGATCATGAATTACAAACAGACTCTTTGGCTAACAATAGGATTTGCATAAATTGTTGCGAAGTTTACGTGAAAAAATATTCGCACATCAAATTGTCGATTTTTCTTTTTTCTATAGGTGAAAAGGTTCATTTCACAAGTTAAACTTTAACCTTATTGGTGACTCTAAAAGTTTTTATAGTTATAATCGTACAATTTTTAGTTTATCTACTTTTTTGCAGCATACAAGTCATGCATAAACTTTCTCACAAATCACTCAGTTCATTGGTTTTATTTATCCTTATCCGTATGAAAGTTTCAAATTTATCGCGTTCACGCTACAGACAGTGGACAAACTTTCTTTTATAGTAATAATCGTAATGTACCTACTATGGATAATGAAATTTATTAACAGAATTTTTCTTTCCACAGACAGCCTCCGGCACAGGCCTCGCGTTTATCATCTTCACGGAAGCTATCAACCAGTTCCCTGGCGCGCAGTTCTGGTCCGTGCTATTCTTCCTGATGCTCTTCACTCTTGGAATCGACTCTCAATTCGGCACTTTAGAAGGAGTGGTCACTTCTATTGTTGACATGAAGTTGTTCCCGAATCTAAGAAAGGAATATTTAACGGGAGGAATATGCCTGGTCTGCTGTCTACTATCTATGGCTTTCGCGCACGGATCAGGCAGTTATATATTCCTGCTTTTCGACATGTATAGCGGGAATTTTCCGTTGCTGATCATCGCGTTTTTTGAGTGTATTGGGATTGCGTATGTGTATGGAGTCAAGAGGTTAGTAATATGCTTTCATTATAGTATTATTACACACATTCAGTGATGATGTATTATAAAGGTTTCTTAAAATTCTACGACATGGCTTTACTAGCGTGTAAGAAATTTTTCTGTGAACATTCGCTATTATATATCCACGAATTAGGGCGCCGACTAAACAATATATGTGGTGACTCCCGCTCCGGGTCTTTCCTGGTGCAAAGGTTGCGCGGCAAGCGTTGTGGGCACCTTTACGCCGGGAGCAACCAGGAGCGGGTTATTCGACTGACCGTGTTTATTTTAGATTTAAGTTTTGATATAATTTAATTTGATGGTAAAAAAAAATGTGTTTCTCTATTTTAAATTACTGAAAATAACTTTACCAGCATACAAATTTTTAAAATAGATTATCTTAGAACCTTTTTAGAATTAAGTAAGTACATGAATTTGTTTATAAAATATACTTTCTACATTGCACTTATAAATACAAAATGGTAGTTTAAAAATAATGTTAGAAAAGATTTTCTGAAAGTAACAGAGTCACAAAACACACATATGTGACCTAGATTTCACATCCAACGAACACTAGACAAAGAAAATACGTTCAGTCATCCCAAACGGTCTGTGGTCTAACGATAAGTTTAGCTATAATACGACAAAATGAAATACAAACAGACCACTGAGCTTGCTAACCAGTAACGAGATCTTTTCAACTCGGCGAAGATCACTTCGAAATGTTAGTTTAGGATACTTCAGGTGTTATTTGTAACTCAAATACTTCAGAGCTGCGGAAAAATGTAATCTTTTTTAGGGTCCTAAAAGTGCGTTCTGGGGAGTTTAGCTGATAGAATTATTTTAAGTGGAACAAATTATCACGGTTTAAATCTTAGCGGACAAAAAGGACACGCCTTTAAGTCGTAAACTTGTGGAATTCTCTTTTTGTCTCTACATTTAAGAGATTTTTTAATAAAATATTGTACGCACTAAAATTACGGTAAAAGTAGTTAAATATCAACTATCGAATAGAAATTTCTCTAACAAATTATAAAATAAATATAAACTGATACAACGTATTCTTACAAAACAGGAGTTAAATCATGTCAGTGAATAGTCAGTCGATCGTATAAAAGCCCTTGAAAGATTCGGCCGATTCGACGGGGCGGAAAAATTGAGGACCCGTATAAGTCATTGTAGAAAAATTCTTGAAATTCGAGTTTAAAGTAAGATGTATCTGTCCTCATATTAAATATAATAATGTCTTCTTTTATCTGCGCAACATATATAAAGTGTTAAAACACAATAAATTATGTTCCCGCCTATGATAAATGCCCTTTACATAAAATGAGTTTTCCTTATAATAGACTTGAATACGTTACTTTGAGGCAAAGGCGACATTACATAATGCCCACAAATATACGGAGGTTACATGTCTCAACCTTTTTCTTTTTATTTAAGTACGGCCGTACTTACAAATAATTGTTTTTTACCTGCCAGTACCACTCCATGTTTTTAAAAGGAATGCGGGTGCATAAGAATTTTGTAGAGCCCTTTGAGCTTGGTGGATTAAAATTCTGGTTTTGGCATACAAGGACAAATAAAGATGGGGTCCTATATTCTGCCACAAGTAGATTTAGAGTTTGGGTAATAAAATACCTGACATTTGTCTTTCTTTATACCAATGGTGGCAAACAAACCTCATTTCTTCTTCTTTTTTTGATGTTGAAATATAACATCGGAATTATTGTTTATATTTTAGGTTCGTTCCTACTAAGAGAAACATAACACTTGGAAGATTGACATGTTGGTTGTTACAAACAAATACATTACGTTTAAATCGATTTTATTCTAAGAAGTTATTTTTCTTCACAAGCAATATTCGATAAAAGCGAGCTCTTGATGGAATGTAGTAAATATATTCGTAGCCTATTGTGGTGGGATTTATAATAAGGGGAATTTAGAAAGGAATTTGCTATCAAAAGATACTATACAGTGTTTATATAACATGCTTAGATATTGATATCACGCTAAGACTCATAAGAGCGGAATGGTTACAGTTTAATACGGGTAAAACTGCGGGGTATTACGGTAGCTAGTAATAATATGAATATTACAATCGTAAAGGTACAGCCGCGCGGCCCAGGATAACGAGGACAAAGCGCTAATGAACCTTATAACTACGGAGTATAGGGCATATTATGTTATAAATACTGAACAAATCATTATAATGTAAAATTTTCGGTGTCCTACGAAGTTTTATAAGGACATTCCTTTTAGGAAAATAGCACTTAGGCGTATGTTTCTTAAGTGTATTTTTTCGTAGCGTATCAGTTGTAGTTACAACGTTTTTTCTTAGACGGACAGTGCTACGATCTCTTTTCAATTTTCTTCATACAGAAAAAGTATTTTCGCTAAATATTTGATACTGGCCAGATAGATTTTCTTTTATTTACTTTTTTTTGTAGAAATATATTTTGCTAATAATAGCATTTCTTCTCAATAAAGTCTTATTACGGCCTCAGAGCCTTTCATATCGTATTGAACTAAATGAGGACCTTTCGAAGACCGATGTTAGCTCAATCCAAATATCTTTTTTTTTTGTATCCATTAACTAAGTCTGAACTTCTGAAGTAATCACTTGATTCAAGGGTACTTCTACTGAGATTAATTTTGATAACATTTTCGGCACAAGCAAAATTTCACGAACTTTTACGAGATTAAACGAATTTTCCCGAGGTTATCGTCGTAAAATTTTATTCATATCTGCCTTCCTCAACAATCATTTTTCTTGGCTGTTACGTTTTATGATTCTTTCAAACTGATTCTGTTATCTTATTGTTATTCTAATCGTGGTTTTACGATTTCAATGTTATATTATGAATAATGAGGTGTGAAATTGTGATGCTTGTCTGACTGTTGCAAAAGTAATGCATGTCGTTAAAGCTATTTATTGAAGAGATAATATTAAAGCCTCGGTAGCACAGTGGTAATGTATACGACTGCTGTGTAAGATATCCCGGGTTTGATGCCCGGGTCAGCCAAAAACAGTATTGGGTTTTTCGCGTTAGTTACAATCTTTTGTAATTTACAATTTACAAATTGTAAATTGAAAAGCGAAAAAAGTGAAAGTATGAAAGAAATGATTTGAAACTACATGTGCGGCTTCACTCGCGTGGACAAGTTACTCCTTATGACATAAGCTATCCGCCAGTAAAAGTCCCGTCGAAATCGGTTCAGTCGTTTCAGAGTTTACCTCAAACATACAGACAGACAGACAAAAATGTTAAAAAGTTTGTTTTTGTAATAAGTACCGTGCAACTGCATACTTAACTATGCCTACTCCAAAAAGCTGTTTTTTGATATAACAAACAGAAACTTAAATTTTATTTAACTGTAACTATAGATTGGCCCTTTTCATTTTTCAGATTCGCAGATGACATCGAACTAATGACGGGCACACGACCAGGCATATATTGGCTCATATGTTGGAAGTACCTATCTCCATTGGCAATGTTGTCGATCCTCGTGTCTTCCTTCTGGGAGCTGGCCACTGAAGGCTCAAGCTACCAAGCATGGATAAAGTCGATAGGGGACACTGAGAAGAAGCCGTGGCCAATATGGGCCGTCATGTTGGTCTTAGTATTGGTGTTGGCTTCTGTACTTTGGATACCACTGTTGGCTATTTGCAGGTTGGTGCTTGATGGATGAAAGTGTTTGGATAGTTCTTTATTTTTATTAAGATAAAAAAGGATGATATTGTTAATTTTTTTAAGCATTTTTAAATAATTAAAAAAAGTACCTATCTCTGTAGCCCAGAAATAAACACGTTTTCTTTCTATAATATAAAGCTGAAGAGTTTGTTTGGTTAAACGCTAGGATCTCCGGAAATACTGGTTCGATTCGAAAAATTATTTTAGTGAGGAAAGCCCATTTATCGAGGAAGTCAATAAAGGTTACTAAGAGAAAAGAAAAATTCCAAACAAACACTATACCAACCCATTTCCCCAATGTGGCATAGTAGGCTAAATTCTCTCCAAAATCTCAGGAGTGCATGCGACACAGTGGGACGTTTATGGGTTAAAATGATGATTAAAGACATAAATTTCAAATTTCCAGATACTTCGGCATCCCGATCATAGATGACGACGAACGCGCGTGGTTCCCTGCTGAAGATCTTCGAGACTTCCACGGCATAGAACCGAGACCTGTATCGGCAACCGAGACTTTACTGTTCTGCACCAGACCCGACGGGACCGAAGGCTGTTGCTGGCCAGGATGCTGTGAAACCGATGATGAAGAATAGGACCTTGATGTATGACATTTTGACCGCAAATACCGGAAAACAGAATATAAAATATGCTTTTATTATAGGCAATAGGTCCCATTTTCGGTTGCAGTAAATAAAGGACATCCAAGTTTAAGATGTGAGCCTATTTAGGACATTTTAGGATGATTGGAGGTAGAAAAAAAAGCCCTATTTACACAACAGAAAGCGATCAGATATATTTGACAGATTTTTTTGTGAGAATATTTTGACCGCTCAAAAATAAAGATATTTTTACAAAGTTGCCAAAAATACAAAAATGCAACAAAATATATTGCATTGAAACAAAAAACTTTAATGTGAATACCTACGCAAAATGACGAGTTTCATAACTTTCATTAATGCTAATGAGACAATATCACAATACTAAATTATAATCAAGACAATAATTATATTTAAATACATAAATAAAGACAATACGTAGAACTTATCAGACAAATCAGTATCAACATGATTGAACGTAAAATGAATTAAAAGAGAAATCTCAGATTGTATTATAATATGTCAGAGATAGTAGGTAAATATTACATAGTGGATTTTCTGTATTATTATCTGACACATTAGATTCATTTCTTTCGTCAAGAAGAACTAGTAAAAAGGGGTATTAGTAAAAAAAAGCTATTTTTGTCAATGCGTGTATGGGAATAAAATTGTTAGACGAAAAAGTTAAAAAAGTTAGGTACCTACATTCACCGTGGTACAACTATGTACCCACTTGATATCGAACTATTTTAAATATTTTGATATTCTAAAAATATAACTATACCTAAAAATCATCGACAACAACTTTGAGTCTTGCTAGTAAATATTGCGTAATTAGTTCAGGCATAAATACACTTTGATTTAATTTAGATCGCCAAAGTACCTAATTATGACGCCCTATCGGGTTTAGGTACCTATACTAAGTACTACATCATTAAAATCGACAAAATTAAATGTCAATCTTCTTTTTCAGAAAAAGCTTAACTCTTCAGAATATCAAATAAATTATATCTAATATCAACCATAAAAAATGTGACTTTATACATATCTAAGGAATAACGATGTTTAATAAAGCATATCGTGCAGTCGGGGCATATCCAAAACATTTCAAGTAGTCTATTGTAAGTGTATGGAAACATTATCCTGCCGTTTGTATGAATCTACTGTTGACTTTGTATAATAGATAATAATTATATACTTAGATTTTAATGTTATAAACATAGAAAACTCTTGAAATCAGCCCATTATTTTCGGGTGTAAAAATTTTAGGTACATTAATGACAATAATTTATCAAAAAATTTGACAATAAATCTTTTAAATGTTGCAAAGTAAAAGTTATAATATTATTAAAGACTGTATTTTTTAATGATTTACTTTTTATTAAAAAAGCGTACCAAAGACAATATTAAAGTACGGAAATTTTATGATTATATACTTTATGTACGCTTATTAATTTGTTAAATAATATCTAATAAAAAATTAGATTTGTCTGCTGATTTAGAACTCACGACAATAAAAATATTAGTGTAAACAGATTATAATATTTAGTCGCTTGTTATGTCTATGATATGTAACCCTAATGTTTGGATCTTAATATTATTCATAGGTATTATATATACCTATGTAATAAAGTAAACATCATAAATCACTATGTACACTGTTCGGAATTGTGCAGTTAAGACAATGAATATATAAAATTAAAATACCTAGTTATTTTGCAGTCATTTGTGAGGATTAAAACATACTTAGTAAAAGATTTTGTAAGATCATTGCCGAGCTACGAATTAACATGTCATTAATATTAAAATTAAATGTAGTTACGTTTTTAATTCTTCGTATAGTGGGATTGATTATAAAGAGTCTTTATAGTCCGTATAATAATTGATTTGGTAATACACAATTACACAACAGTACCTACAACACCAAATTTACAAAAGCCCGAGTGCAAAAATATAACATGTAACTTGAAATTGTATGCACAACTTCGAGAGCCAGAAGGGAAGAAAGGGATGTGCGAGTTAGCTCCTTAGGCGTGTCGGGAGGCGGTCGGCGCAGGAAACGCTAAAATCACTCTGATTAACTTTTTGGCCGCCGCCACGTCAAATCGGTATCGCTGTGCCTTGTGGCGCACAAGGCACGGCGATACCGATTTAACGAAACTTTTAAAATACAGAACATTTTTGACGTGCCATGCCATCATTGGGGTGGTGAGCACATTTTCATTTTACGTGTATAGACGTCTCTGGCGTTCAAAGGGTTAAGATTTATTTAATTAAAATCGATTTGATTGCAAAATACAATTGATTCTACTATTTATGTGCCCGGTTGATGACAATAAGTTCACCTCCATGGGACCTAACATAGCTGGCGAAATGTGGGTGTAATACACCTCTGCCTACCCCTTCGTGGTACCTATGTAGTAATTTACTGAGACTGCACGACCTGAGTTGATTTAACCAAACTTATAGTTTCAATTGAGGTCATTAGTCTAGTTTTGGCACCATACTTTTCCATACAAATGGCTGCAACGTTCCTATTGACTATAAATATCAATACAATATGATACCTAAATCTAAGATTTGATGTGATATTGAACTATATTGTTGTGTTATGTTATCTTATTACCTAATGCTAGTTTATTTTAAGTTAAAGCCTATGCTATTGTTTCCATACAATAACTTATTATGTATACTATTAGCCGAGCAGAAAGTAATAAGTGTAGAATCGGATTTTGTTAGATGTTTGATGGAGTTGGAAGCCGCTGTGTAATTTTGAGATGGAAAATAAATATCTCGTTGACACATTTCCTGAGAAAACATGTCAAGTTGATCTTTAGAGATATATCATATCTTTACTGCGAATAGCACTCCTGTTCAAAGACTTGCCGGATGACGAATGATAGAATTTAATACATAATTAGTTATTATTGTAACTTGAAACAAACGGACAATAAAAATAAATTAACTGAAGAGAGCCACAATAATTGTCTGCATGTCTTTTCGTATAAATAAAAGTTATTGTTTTAGTGTGTAGGTATTATCCCCTGTTTGTACTTGTGCACTGATTGCATAGATTTATAGATTAGGACCTACGAATATTAACGACATTTTATTGTCTACTCCATAAGCCAATATACCTTACTATACTTCACATGAACTCAAAGATTTTAACTGTAAAAGTGACTTACAAATAATTTTCAAATGAAAAATTGTATTCACAGAAACAATCTACCCGACTTGGGGGGTCAAGCCAATATATTATGGCATCTGTCCGAACTATATTTCATAATTATAAACTCAATTTTCATAGAAACAACTCACCTGACTCGCGGGGTTAATAACATCACGTGACAGCTGCGTAAGTATGCGCACTGCTACATACTTTCAGTCTAAACAGAATACATGTCTTCTTTCAAAAAATCTTCTTCCGTTCTATAAATGTCTAATAAATGAAAATGTAGATAAATATTTATCTGTAGTCGTAATTGTAAATATATATTTATCTACTTGTTAGGACTTCCTCAAACAGTATGCACAAAAAATAACGCCAATTGATGTTGTTACCATTAAAAATAATTATAAGCATAAGTAGTTTTAAAGGATATTGAATTAATTTTAAAAGCTATTTTTTTCGACGCTTCATTTGGCATTTGTCTGAATATTTGTGTTAGTTGCTGTTTTTTATGTATTCTATTGTAGGAAATGAAAGCAATTTACGGCAACCTTTTTGCAAGCACGGCATTAACCTCAAACTTAAGTGAGTGGGGGACTTCTAGTCACGTTCTTTCAGTAGACGACTTACTAGTTCATCCACTACCCATATGCCATACCCATGTACTTATTGACAAAGTGTTTATGTAATGCAAATATTGTGCACAATTGTCATCTGAAGATGTAGTTACTAGTTTATAGTTTATACTACAAAATAACTAAACATAATTATAGCTGTTTATTCTGTAATCAATAAAAAATAGAGCAGAAATTTGATTGAAGTCAATTAATTGCTGTACTGAATGGCTAATGGTAAAAATTGTGTGAAATTTTGCTCTTATTGTTTTAATTTAGGGGTTGCAATCTGAAAGTTTTAAAAATATTTCGTACTCTGTATCTTACTTTGCCTACGATACCATTATTGTAAGGTTTATAAATGTATTATGCTGCAGAGCATTTGTTTGTAGAACGCACAACGATTTGGTAAGGCTAATTTATAATTTTTTATCAAATTGGTATTTAATTTTTTTTTATTATAGTATTATTGATATATTGAGCTATTTTATTATTTTTACTTTTGTATAATAAGTAGGTAATTTAATTTAGTTTAAGAAATGTCTAATACTCACAAGAATCAGTATAATTTGTTTATATATTATCAGATAAAAATCAGAGCAAAATATTCCACATCAGAACAATGTATCTTATGAATAAGTATAAACTTTATTCCTCGTAGATGTTTAGCTTGACAATAATTGCCTATAAAATGTTTAATGTACCGACTAAACATTGTTGTTTAATTAGAGTTATATACAAACGTGGTTAGTATTTATGTTTAGTATTTTTCTTTACGTATGTAGGTAATGCAAGAACATTGGTTAATTTATTTAATTATTTCATAATCCAATAATTGTTGTAAATATTTAATTTGTATTTTGTGAACAATTTAAGTACCTATATGTTTTTAAAACTACCTCAAACATACATAACTAACACCTTACTATCTTAAATTTTAATCAAACAGATTAACTAAAATTGTCAGACACACGAACTAAATTAATGTCTGTTGTTATGAGTGTTAAAGATTTATTTGTTCAATAATTTGGATAAATATAAAAATTAGTACGTTGGATAAAAAAACAGGATTGAGATCTAAATATTATGTGATTTGGTGCGAACCTCTTAGTAAATTCACGATAGGTTAGTAAATAGTTTGCGATACGAATATAAATTCATATCGATAATATTGTTGTTTCTGTGTAAGTATAATATATGCCTAATAACGTGTTGATGGTAAATAAACGTTCTAAAAAATTCATTCGTTTTATTTCACCCCAGGGGCCCGATCCTGCTAAATTACACACATCGATAGCATGCCGTTGGACTAATATCGACAGAGTGGCAATATAGCGCAATTGACTTAGTAAGCCAATCAAATGAAATAATGGGGCCGATCGCGTTTCTTATCCGATCTTAAATAAGTGCAAAAAATGCACTTAAATAAGTGTAAAACTTGATCTAAAATTTTAAGCCCTTATTGGTATTTGCGTTTGTGTTATTTAAGGACGTGACCTTAAATAAGTATGGTTTGACTTAATTAGAGATGGTAGTTTCTTAATTGGTATTGCCTTTCGACTTATTTGACAGTTCTGTGATCTTAGTGCAACCTTAATTTAAGTCGCACCTAATTTGCGTGTACTAAATATTTCACTCATATTTCTTGGCTCAATTAAACACTTATTATTTAAAATATTCCCTTTTCATGCTGTTATTTTACAAAGAAAGTATAATGAAGATCTTCGACGGCAAGTATTACTTTGTTTTAACTTGTTTTATTAATGATCTAACCTCACTTTTGTCGAGTTTTGATTTTGGTCCTTTTTATTTTTTAGATTAAAAAGAAGGCTTATGTATAGCATAGCATAGGCATATTAGATTTATGTAAACTAGGTATATAAATATAACTTGTGAATCTACAAACTGATACTTTGTCTTTAACATCTAAAAGTAAATAAACAACATGACGTTTATGACACTTTTTCCGATTATAATCTATGGTAGTGTCCTTAAATAAGGTTTTTAGCATTTGGTAGTTTTTTAAGAACGTATCCTTAATTTAGTACTAACGCGATCGCATAAATTTAAGAATGTGTCCTTATTTTACAAATTTAAGTTCATCTTTATTTAAGGTTGAAGAGAAACAAAATCGGGCCCAATATGAATTTTCTTTCTACAACTAGGTATATATTTTCTCCTATCATGTACTTTTACCTGAAAATAACCTGACTTTTCTGGACAGAAACCTTTACGACAGCTCAGAATTAGGGCTATGGGACATTAATTTTTTTTTTTTTTTTATACCACGACGGTGGCAAACAGACGTACGGTCCGCCTGATGGTAAGCGGTTACCGTAGCCTATGGGCGCCTGCAACACCAGGGGCATCACGAGCGCGTTGCCGACCCTTAAGAAACCTATTCACTCCTTTTTTGAAGAACCCCATACTGTAGTCCCTTGGGAAAACCTCATTTTTAATATGCTGTAATGTAGTTGAATATTTTAAACTGGGATACAAGAGAAAAGTAAAAATCGAATGAGCAATCAATAAATTTTATTTATACTTTAAAGATACATGTAAATATTTAGTTATACTAGTTATTGCTATCTAAACAAACTCAAACCAGTCTTATTTCAATTCTGTGGGTAGAAAAATATTTCTCATAACTAATTTGGATACTTATTAAGGTACATTTTTAATAATGAGGTATATATTTGGATCAATTCTAGTCAAAAGGCTTGTTTACAAGTTTCATGTTGCCTTTGTATTATGGGCCGTTAAAAATTGCGATAATACACTTGTGCCTATAATGTAAATTGGATTTAATTATAAACAAAATATAATGTTAATTGCTATGGCGCTTTTTCAATAGTATAAAGTAGGTACAAACTGAGTAGTTATTTTTCTATGAGAAGAAGCAAGAAGCCGCTCCTTTTTTTTATAAAACTAATAGCATAATTTTTATAACACTCATTAGTATCAATTACTTTAACATTCTGATAGGCTAAGTGGGCATTAGTGACATTATTTGTCACCATGAATTTTTGTCATTCTAGCCATTACGGGACAATTCCACCCACACTCCTGTAAGCCAGGATTAACAATGATGAACAAACACTGACTTATAACAATCAGGTGTACCAGGGCAAGCCGAACCTACTGTCTTGGAACCCGCAACGAATTTAATTAGGAGTGAGATGGATGAGTTAAATAGAAAGTTGCCACTCCCTCCATAGCAAAGCGGGAGACAAAATTTATCAGTATTGGATTTAGCCTACAAGAAATAAGGTACCACGAACATATTATGACTTATTATTTACCAGGATTTATGCGAACTAAGTGACTCCAGTAAGTAATTTGTAGAAAACCTAAACGCATAAAAGCGCCTCTCTTGCAAATGGAAATGTATCGAAATAATATCACCAAATTGTCACGTCATAACGTGCGCGCATCTCCCTAAATGCCCAATTGCCCATAGACCTGACTAGAGTAACAAAACACTCATAGCGGCAAAAGTCACTAGTGGTTTAGCCTTCTGTGTAATCAGCTGTTCATCTCAGCCACAGTTCAACATTAATAATATATAATTTTATTAACAAACGCATTGCGCCTATAGTGTTAATATTTTCTGCTAGATGGCGCTAAAAGCAAACCCGATATTTTAGTTACAATATTTCTCAATATGTGGCGTTACATGCACGTCACATAATTTAATTTTCATTTATTTTTGGTTGTCTAATAAATTTTATCCAAAATTATAATTAACAAAAGTAATTATTCCCTAAATTCGTACGTTAACCACAAATTAATTAAATACGTTAACATACCTTCAGTGGTTAAAATAGAAAATTTTAAACTTTATTCTAATTAGCACAAGTTAAAAATTGCCGAGTAGGCGTCTCATTATAAGTCTTTTTGCCACTGAGTATGTGAAATACTCTTTAAATGAGTCTTACTAACTAAAACAAAATTTCCTAAAGTCTGAGTATTTAATATTAAGTTAGAACTTATGAATATAATACTTTCTAAATGGTAGACTTTGCATGGAAAGTAACTTATTTTCAAATATGGTTAAGAATATTGTCAATATTAAAATAGTGCAGAAGATATAAATTTAACATTAATTAGGTGATTTCACAGTAAATTTTTTTAATACAGGCTTATATTTATTAATTTGCCTAATAAGACCCTATTTCACAACGAGCAGGTAAGTGTCTGATAAACTATCAGAAACGAATGGTCCACACACACGTTAGATTATGCATGACGGCTTTGCCTGTTATGTTAAAAATGTCATGCATAACCTCACGTGTGTGCGGACCATTAGTTGACATATTTTTCATTAATTTTTTTTATATATACCATGATAGTGACACATATTATATATGAACGCCTGCATCAGCAGGACCATAGCACGCGCATTGTCGACCCTTTAAAACCATATGCCCTACCTCATCATCATCATCAGTAACCCATTAAGTTCCACTGCCGGGCTCGGGTCTCCTCTCCTCTAACTAGAGAGCTGAGAGGGTTTAGGCCATAATTCACTCACGCTGGCCTAATGCAGGTTGGTGGATCAGACGTACCCATAGAATTTCTTTTAGGGTATGTGGGTTTCCTCACGATGTTTTCCTACACTGTTAGCAGATGGTAAGTCAGTTGACTAGTACATAAAAATTCCACAAAGTGAAATCCACATTGGTAGTGCCAGTCGGAATCGAACTCGGACCGCGTGATTTGCACGCCGGTCACTTATCCATTCAGCCACCATCCCTAGTGGGCCCTCCCTAATGGGCTCTAAATACCACTACTTACTAAGCAGAAACACGACACTATTGTATTATGGCTGCGGTTTCTGTGGCGTGACCTTTCATATGTCACTTAAGTCTTAGATAGATTTTTATCAGACAGTGAAATAGGACCTTACAATTTTCATTTTTAGTTGATCACTTATAATTAAATTTCCTTTTATAATAGGAACTGCTAATTTTCAGAAAAAATAATTATCTAAAAAAAATAAGTACATCCATTTGGACGTTAAATAGAGGCACTTGGTGTAGCTACTGCACTAGACATTGTGTTCTTTAGTATTGTGCCAAAGGATAGTCAACTTTGTCTATTTAACGTATAGTTTGTTTTTGCTATTTGGAATATTTAGTTTTGGCAATTACCACTATTAAGGCTGGCATCAAATGAACCTAATTTTGTGAATTGAGCCGTATTTAACGTGGCATAATTTATATCAAATCTTGCAAGTTGAATTTAAAAAGGTTTGCATTCCCTGTGACAAAATAGTTTTAACGCCTAACCGTATTTGAGATATAGTCAAATACGGTTAGGCGTTAAAAATATTTTTTTCAAATAAAACTAGTAGTGAATTTTATGATCCAAACTGAAATACTGAGCTTGACCCTCTTTTTTGTTTAATTTCACTGGGTTATTAGTGAAACAAGGCCTTGATGTTTCATTTTATAATGAAACATGAATGGAACATAAAAAGTGGTTATCTTCATCAATCAGACTAAATACAAACTAGCTACGTATAATAAGTTAAATGAACACTATACTTGATTACTACTGTCTGCATCCACCTTTTCCGTCTCTGCTTTCTTCATTTTCTTAGCCTTTATATCCGCCATCGTCTGTTCAATAGACCTTTGATCCTTCTTGTTTTCACTAGGAACTTCACCGTAGTTCTTATTCATATTGGTTTTCTGAGCCGCATCAATAGCAGCTTCTTCACCAATCAAGTGAGCATACTTTTGTTTGTAGAATGTTCCACTCAGTTCTTCTTTTCCACGCTTCCTCTTTCTATTTCTTTCTTCTTCCAAGTCTAAAGCAGCTTGCCTCCTATTCTCTATATGTTTTAATGCCATTTCAGCTGCTTTTTCTTCGTCCCAAATACCACCACTTCTACGTACCATCAGCTCATCTTCCGATGGTAGGTTGTCTTTAGAATAAACTACGGTATAACGGTCAACACCTTCCTGCCCAAACGAGAATACTTGCAAGCCAGCTGTTTCTGATATTTCTCTTATAATAGACCTGTACATTTGTTCCATTGGTTCAAATTGAATGTGCGGTTTATTGCGGTCTTTCACAAAGTTACTAATTTTCTCTTCAACCCGTTTCCTGAACCTTGTAATCATGTTTCTCTCCTCTTTCTGTCTACGTTCCAGAGCCTCCTTTTGTTTACGCATAGCATTTTTCTGTGCTTCACTCGCTGACGGTGGTTTTTGCATAGAATTTAAGATAGAGTCAAGTAAATCCATTTTTAGGATAGGTTTTCTGATATGAAAGATGTGTATGTAGTAATTTCTGTTATCCGTCTGTTCCAATGGACGGGGTACCAGAAATGTTCACTAAATGAAATGGTATCTAATTTTTTCAGGGATAGTATGCTTAAAGCAGATTCAATTTGTGCACAAGCATGGCTCGCAAATGTTATAGTGTCATCAGCAAACTCTAATAGTTGTTTTAAAGACGGTTGAGTAGGGGAACCTTTCACAAGTGGAGTTTTCTCCTCAAAGTTGATGTCTTTACAACTGTCTCGAAGTGCTTTGTTCTTATTGCATAATTTCTCAAATAAATCTTCTAGTGTAGTTCTGAAAATTTAAATAATGATTTTGTTATAACTTATGTGCAATTTGTTTTATTATATAAATTACAATGTTTTTTGTGACAAAGAGAGAAACACAAAATTTTAGTGCATAGACTGGCCTGTTGGTCTAGTGGTTAGTGACCCTGACTGCTAAACCAGAGGTTGTGGGTTCGATCCCTACCCAGGACAAATCTTTGTGTGATGAGCAAAAAGGTTTGTTCTGTGTCTGGGTGTAATTTATCTAAAATATGTATGTATTTACAAAAAAAAATGTATTTAAGTAGTATATCAGTAGTTTAGTACCCATAACACAAGCAAATATAATTGCTTAATTTGGGACTAGATGGCGCTGTGTAAATGTGGTAGAATATTATTATTATTGAGATAAAATTGCAGCAGATCAAAACATTTGTTGCTATAATGATCTTTTTCAAACGAAATACCCCTGATAAGCATTATTACATAACTTCTTACATGTATATACATACAGCTAATTAAATAATCAAATAGTTTGACATTATAGTTGTCGACTACTCACTGTTTACTTCTTATATCTGCAACCTCACACGAAATAAGGTTATGTTGAAAAGCACACAACTTGTTTTGCAAATCGTCGAAGGTTTCAAGCGGCGTACCAGTCACATCAGCCCTACAACAAATTTTATTGCACAACGTCGTAAAACACAAACAATAAACATTACTGTATGCTTTTACTTACTCTTTTATGTTCTTACAACGCTTTATCAGTTTATTTATAGTCGCTGCGTAGTTTTGGCAATCTCTCAAACTACTTTTTGCTGTAGTGTGGAATTCGTCGAAATACGAAAAGTAATCAACAATTTGTTTCTGAATTTTCGCTTCCATTATATTTCTGAAAATCCATAACTATAATCAGATTTTCTAGAAATTATAAACGGTCACCAGTATTCACAAGACAATCGAAATCGAATTGCATCTACGGGCTTATTTGACAATACCACTTTGATCTACGGCAGAACTGACAAGTGACAACATTAAGGCAGCATTTACAGAGTAAGTTTGTAAGTATTGTGCTTGCTACATAATATGATCGTTGTATTATATTAAATATGGCCATTAAACAAATTTGTTATAAATATTTATAAATTTTAATGTAATGTAATAATAAAATCATAATAGTGTTTCACAATAAAATATATGAACAGTTAAGTAAAATATGACTAACCGCAGCTATCTTTATAAACGTTTGGAGAGTAGTTGGCTCTAGAGCAAACCGTCAATTTCGGAAAACCGGTGCAGAGTCATATTGCGCTTGTTATAATTTAGTTTTTAGTTTTTGGTTTAAGTTCTGTTAACTGACTGCTATCCTAGTTTATATAATCTGTAAGGAAATAAAATAATCAATTTCGTATTTTAAATTATTTTATTTGTATTATTCCGGTAAAGTTCGGTTATAACAACAGTTGGGTGGTCGATTGCACTTGTCAAACCGTCAACCAATAGCAAAGCTTCGTGTGTGACCTCGAAAAACATCAGTCTTGGTTTTGTTACGGTCGAGAACTTATGTTCAAATTCATCGCGTTTTTTTAAATGAAAACACGTCGGAGATCTTTAAAATTATAAAGTGTTTTGTTATTTTTATCACATAACAAGTGACCAAAAATGAGTGCTATTAGTGTCATCTAATCTTAGGCTAGCCTAATAAGAAAGTGTTTTTCTTCTGTAGTGAAAATGAATGGCAAACTGCATAGTGAAACCGGCGCTTTCTCATCTGACGACATGCGCGCCGAAATATTAAACCCTTTCGTTCACAAATTGGAGCTAGATAATACGTATGACAAAATAAAGGTACGGAACGAGTATTACGTTGCATAATAGAATAAAGTGAAAGTGTATTTCGCTATAGCGGTACCTAAATGTTTAAGGATTATAGACACTGATTTTCTGCGCATGTCTCTAGAGCAATATTCTAATGACATCGCATCAGATTAATTAAATATACCGTAGAGCTGAGGCAACAAAAACAAGAAAAACTTTAACTACCGATAGAACCATTTAACTTGAAGAATAGTTTAAAATGTTCCATTACATTGTCACGATGTAATTTATTTAAAATTATTCTACCAATGAATATGGAACAATAAAATGAGATGCGATTGCCAAATATGTACTCTACATTTGTCACTAAAGGGCCTTGCATTGATACCAAACTGAATAACAAATGGGTAGGCCGAGACCTTCTGCGTGGTCACTTTTTACAACCGATTTTTACCAACTAGATAATTGACGAATCACAATATTTTTGGAGGACGATTGCACAAACTAAACCATCATTTCTTGCTAATATTTTCCTGTTTCAATCTCATTCAATGATTATGATGTAATTTAAATTATAATAAATAAAATTTTCTAGTTTAATGACGTTTTCTTAATTTCTAATAATTAAAATTCGGATTGAATTCGTAGCAGCTGCATGTAGAGTTTTATCTTTAAGATGCAAAGGCATTGCAATAGTATTAGCAGCTTTAAAAAAAAAAACTATTATCTAATTTTTCAAGAATTTTAATGACATACAATCAAGTGTTTTGGAAATTTCTAAGCTGTGAATATTTAATAATATATTTAGAATACTATAAGACACTTTTCTATAGTGAGAAAATAAAAAGCTACACGGATTTCAAAAAGAAACTAATATTGTAATGATTGTAAATTAAACAATTCAAAATAGCTACCTACCTAGCTACCCATCACGTACGTAGGTAGGTACCTAATTTGTAATTATTTTTTATAATTATGTATTGTTCTTATACTTCATATTATCATATTAATCACTATTTAATAGTTACCAAATACCAATATGTAAGTAGGTACGTACCAAACGAGGAAACATTAAAACGTTAGTTAGCGTTTAAGCACTAATCTTTTAAATAGTTTTTCCTTGTTCGAACTAGTTTTAGTTTACCATTGAAGGTTTTTAATATTGAGAATCCCAAAAAAAATCGTGTGAAAAAATCAGCTTATCTTCTAGTTCAGTTCTACTCTCTTATGGTGTCATGGTGAAATGAAATGAACATCATAATTTTGAAAATCATAGATACAACAACTCATTAAGTTAAACGGCTAGATAGATAAATATCACCGATTTCAACTTTTTGGAGGTATCAGATTCATATTTCGAATGCGAGAATGGTTGTTATGAAAAAAAAAGAAGCTTAGAGAAAGTAGTTTTATGATATAATAAAATTGTCTTAGTTATATAATAGTGACACTTAGTTATCTTCTTGCTATCTTACGCAGTAAAACAAGAAAATGTTCATTTAAAAGTTATTTTTAGCTCAAGTATAATGGAAATTAATATGTACGTAAGATAACATTTATTCTGAAGTAAAAGTTGATTGTTATTTTTCAAAATAGTTATTTATATTATTCATTCGTCTCAAAAGATACAATGTTCTTATTTTTAACAAGAAAGCGGAAAAATAAGTACTTTAAAAACATTGTAAAGGATGATATATTATAAGAAAATATTGTAAAAGCAAGATAAAATAAAAGCAAAACTAACTGACGTAATATCACGTTCATTGAGAGAAAAATGCATATTCATTGACTCGTGTTTCGCATAAAATTTGGCAAGATTTCGATACACGCCACATTCAACACGTGTATCTTAAAACGTGTTACGTAAAATATTATTAATAACTGAAAAAAGGATTACACAAATTACTTAATCAGTAATTTGCGCAATTCTATGTACCTAGTAAGATTCGAATAAGATAGGCGAATTCAAAAAGTAAAAAAAACCTACATAGTATTTAACCAGGCTAAATGCTGCTACTTCTTCTTCTTATCATGTGGGCTTTTAAGGCAGATCCTAGTATTGGAATTTATCAAGTCGCCCAGAAGGCTTCCAACTTGACTTAACGGCTACCACATTAAGAATCTCGAGAATGAAATTGCCACAAACGGTCACCCATCATGGACTGACCTTGCCGAGCGTTGCTTAACCTCGATGATCGACATCGACATCTCAGTACTACAATGCTACGAGCACCTCACGCTGCTACTGAAAAGTTATTCGCCTGAGTTATTCGTTTGTTGAAATAACAGTTTATTTTCTCACAGTTAACTTTCACATAAAAATGTTAATGGAAATAATAGCGTCGATACTGTTTACGTTTTAGAGTTTTCATTTTTATTGAGATAGTAAAAAATAATTTATTCTAGCTTATAACACCAATAGGAATATAAATATAAACAAAATATGTAAGTAAAATGATGTTCAATGCGATGCAAATGCGGTCTGAGGGCTGTCTGTTGTGTTTTACGAGTATAATGATTTCTACTAAAAAAGAGTATTTTTAACGGTACTGGTGATGAATAGCAATCAGAAATCTATAAGAGGTCATGTATTCTAGAAATAATGCGTCGAATGATAACATTATGTAATACAATTCTCGCAACGAACCTATCATAAACGCTTTAGTTAACGAGGAAGGTAAAAGAGAAAGTTATAATATTATAGTCGTGCGCAACTAGAAATGTTATTCTACGAATAATTTCCTAAAGAGCAGTCATTTTCGTTTGTAGCCTCTTTGAATGAGACTTGTGAAATATATTTGATATATATAATTAAGTTCATTAACCCGAAACCAAATCGCAGAATAACTTCTCTCTATATATTTATGGCAGAGATCATAATACTTGTCTTCTGTTGCATGTCGTAACGCTTTCATCGTATAAAATCTCAACCATAATATTCATCAACAGCTACCCATTGATGTCCCACAGTTGGGCTCGGGTCTCCTCTCCTCTATCTAGAGAGCTGAGACTGTTTAGACCATAATCCACACACGGTGGCCTAGTGCGGTTTGGTGGATCAGACATACACTTAGAATTTCACAATGCAGCAATGTTTTCCTTCAACGTCAACAGATGATAAATTCCACAAAATAAAATCCACATTGGTATTGCAGGTCAGAATCGAACTACGACGTCATGATTTGCATGCCAGTCACTTAACTATTCAGCCATCATCGCTTTTTCAACTACATTACTATTAACTACTAAATAGTGTCAAAAAAATAAAACACCATAAAACTGTTTATGAAATAATTATACTTGATGCTGAAAAAGTACTAAAAGTACTTTTTCAGCATCAAGATAAGATAAATTGATTTATGAATTGTTACAATAAAAAGTACCTAATGGCAAAATATAATTTCACACAATTCTACGTTTATGAAACCTTTCTATTGATAATAAAATAGTTATGTTTTGTAATTAAAACGCATTTATTTTAGCTCAGTGAATTCTATGATTGCAGTTTTTGTCTTTAAACATAATAAAAATAAAGGTGATCCTATATGAAATTTATAATATAGCATAATAATATATGGTTTTGAATAACATTGTGATTGAGACGTCTCAATACTCACTTTTTTGTTGCAGACGGCAGTATTCACAGTAATACTGTTACCGTTCCGAGTCATCGTCATCTGTTACCTAATAGTGACAGCATGGATGCTTGCATGTATAGGCCTTTATGGCCTCAGTGAGGAAGACCTCAGACGGGCGCCTATGACAGGATGGAGAAGGTAATTTATACTTTTGTCATGAGAACCAATTAATTTCATAATAATTAATTTCTTTAATTACGACAACTAGGTCCAAAAATTGTTAGTAAACAGTTTTAACTTAAAAATCTATTAAATCTATATCTAGAAAGAATGCATACAAAAAAATATAATTCAATTTTTCAATTGTTTAGTTTATGAAAGTGAGTATGTAAAGCTTCACTTTACTAAAAAAAATGTGCCTCATTACGGGTGTTTGATACCACTCAGCTGTAGCTCTTAGAATTCATGATTAGATTATTCCAAGTAACAGTTAGGTGTTCCGATTGTACATAATACCTATAATATTGTTTTTTTTTTAAACAAATATTTAAGCATAAGTAAGATATATACAGTGAATTTAACGAACTGTTTACCTAAGTATCAGTCTAGGTCTTTTACCAAGGTTAAACCAGTTATTTTAAAGCGTGTCAAATTATTATCATTCATACTTCCGCTCGTCTTCACATCAATTATAATCATATGATAATGTACCCGAAAATTTAGTTAGGTAAGTACTTAGACGTACTTATTACTCATTTTGTTCACCGTCTGAATAATAGTTACACTATTATTCAGACGGTGATAACACCGTTATCGTGTCTGATAATCATCAGAGCACATTATAAGTAGGTCGCTTTTCAAGTGCTACAAAGTTCTTACAGATTTGCAAATACACCTACCTACCTAAACAAAGTACAAGGTGAATTTATATCGGACTCGAAGGTTATTGTGTGACGAATTAATTTTCCACGTTTTTCATTGGCGATCGTTTTAATCGAAAATATCCGCAGCGTAACTAAATCATTACCTATGTTAATTTTTAACAACAATGCGAACGACACTATAAACACTCACTAAGTAAAAAAAAAATTTGTGCAATTAACTTTTTAAGGAATGTATGTTAAAGATCTCAAATCTCAATGTTTTTGTTGTGTGAATCCTCCAGCGAATTCATACACAGATTTATGATTTCATAGGACTTGTGAAACTTAGTGACCGTGATGACAACTTTTCAAATTAAATTGATTGTGCTGAACAATGCTGAAATGGTCATATTTAGGTATTTCGATATAGTGAAACTACATTGACATTGACACTAAGATTGCGTTTTAAAAATAAACTAACGACATTAAAAATAGTATCGCACGCAGCCTATGCATTTTTACGTCGAACTTCGAACGTCATTGAGTTAAACCGGTAATTACGGTAAAACCGGTTTTATCGCCTTAAGGCCTCTACGCACTATCCAATATCCATCTGCGACGTCCATCCGTGCACGATGCTCGACGCAAAATGATAGTGTGTAGGCTTGTTGGACGCCAATAATTATTATTATTACCTACCGTAATGAACTTCCACGATGGATTTTGCATCCAGCAATCCTATTACTTCACGCACCACGTGCGGCTGAATGGTGCAAAGCCCTGACCTACGTCAATTCCATCGCGCATCGTGCGTGCTTCGTCGTGCGCAAGGAACTTATTACATCTCTTAACTAACGACAGCTAGACAAGACAAATTTTCAATATTTTGTGTTTTATTGTATCATAAATTCATAATATTTTGAGGAATAAAAAAAAGTACGTAAATAAGGGCTTGTAAAATAGACCGTGTTGCAGGCGCCCATAGGCTACAATAACCGCTTACCGTCAGACGGGGCGTATGTACCTCTGTGTGTGTATAAAAAAAAGACCGAGACCCACTTAAGTACTTACTTAATGCCTTTCTAGAGAGTTACATTCATAGCTTTTATAGAGATGATTTGTGGAATGTATCCGATGTCGACTATACCTAATATTTCAGTCACATTGAAATCAGTGCAGAATATTTTATACAAAACATTAAAGAGCGACTATGGATCCATTAGTATATTACACTACACGGTGTTCAGGGAGTGGCTTAAAGGGACCCCTGAATATCGTGTAGTAGGTATATCTAATTAATAACCCCTTTACTCACTGTCACAAGGAAAAGTGCCACTTATTACCTACACATACCTAGTATTCATATAATTTAGGTATGCCATTTTAAAAATTCATTTGAATTCCAATTTAAAAGTTAATAATATTATAATTCTGATAATATCTTCATCCTCTCTCCTACGTTTGCCGTGCCCGACAGGGTCCATATTGAACTGTGCTTATAATAACATCTGTATTACTATATGGTGTGCAATAAACGTATTGAGTATTGAGTACCTACTCGAATTTTCATTAAAAAATAAGATATATTGCATAATAATAAATGGAGCTACCAATAGCTCTTTGTTATGACGATTTAGATAAAACTTTTATAAAGGTACCTGTCTTTTCATCATGTTGGTATACCATCTAGAAAGTGCGGGAAAGTGTACTTACGTATAAAGTGGTTATTGGTCGCACAGGTGACGGCAAAATCGTTTTGACCCACTAAATGTGAAGCAAATGTGTTTTTTATTAGATTGTCTTCTTCAATGTAACTTTTGAATAGTTTTACCTTTGTCCCTAACGGGCTTTTGGACACTAAATAGGTATAATTCTATTCTCCTATGTAGACGTTAGGGAAAGTCACCAGATACAGCTAGGTAGATTTAGGTAACGATAGCGTTTTCGTTACGTTCCTAGCTTGTTACCATTGTACTAGGTCGTAAGCAGATAAGGTGCATTGGGGTAACTACGATAGGAATTTTGATGAGTTGAGTTTATTGCAATGGATTTTAAAGTCAAATATCTCAAAATGAGGTTTGTGTGGATTGGATCATTTTTGCTTAAATCGGTCCAATTATGACTGTATATTGGGTAAAAAAAAACAATATATTTTTATATTTATTGCCTTTATTTTATTCTACCTTCGTAATTTATGAGTAGATTTATGATTAATACATTAGATATACAAATAAGTTGTTAGATTTTTTTAAAGGCATTTTTATTATTCACGATACACTTAGGTATCTCATTTAAGATTAAATTAAGTTATCTCTCATAAACAAGGTATTAATTATGTAACTTCGTGTGGAAAGTGGAGGTGGTAATACCTAAGTTGAGTTAGGTAGGTCCATAAGTACCTATAATCTCATACATAAATAGCAATGTAGAGTCCAGCTTAATCTTGTACGCAAACTATCTCGCTGAATTTGTAAAATAAAGGTAGGTAAATTAAGACATTCTGCATTGTCTGATAAATTCAATTATGACAGCCGCTTACTTTGCAAAAAAAATGCATTAAATCATAAAACATTTTGTTCACATTCATAACTGTACTTAACTTATGACCTTACTAAGTGTTACATTTTTTGTAGCCTAAATATAAAATTGTAAGCAATTTTAAAACAATCTTTGAAAATTCTGAAACATTTAAATCGACTCATTCTAAGAATCATTCTCTTTTTACTATCAATCCTTCTCAAATTGTAATTATTATAGCTATTAGTTTAAAAAACAGGTATAATTTTTCAGAGAGTCTTTGCCTCATGCCTTCAAATAACATATTTAAATATCTATATATCTGGGTACTTACCGTAGAGATAAAAACTCGAGGAGAAAAACTATGAGGCTTGTACCGGTTGCGCTGGCACGCGCTGCAAAAAGATAAAGTTAAAAAGTTCATTTGTTTGAAACGCTTTAATTGCATTAACTACAGACTACTAGTTAGATCTAAAGACATATTTATAAATGTACTAGATAACATGTTTATTGAGGAAAGCTTTAGGCTATAAAACAATATATTGAGACATATATAGGAGTGGTAACGGTTAACGCGAATTACTGTTAGCCTTTAGTCGCGTTCCAAATCTCCAAATTCGCGGTTGGTCCAATTCGCAGTTGGTCCAATATAGTTTACATACAAGTTCCAATTGTTGTTCTATTTATTCCCCTTCAGCCATATTCGTAACTGAAATCTCGTAACCAGTTACAAGAAAAGAATTATTTTTCGCGTTTTGGTAACTATTTGTGAGAGAAGAATTTTATTATTATTCTACTTTGGTAACTAAACTTACTTAAGCAGTTACAAGAGAAGACTTTTCTATCGCTGTTTAGTAACTAGTTGTGAGAAAAGAATTATTATTCCACTAAAATATTGGACTAACAGTGAATTGGATTGATACATAGCTAAGGCCAGATGGTCGTATGTAGAAGGCAAGTCTGTTGTCATACCAGGCTCAGGATTGATACTGAAAACTTTCAAGATAGGACCCAATAGATACCGTGAATATGTGAATCGGGGAACGTACCCGGATCTTTTTGCGCAACTTACGTACACACTCCCGTTGCGCATGTTTGGCATATCAAATTCAAATTTCTTTTATTTGCCAGAATGTAGTACATAGAACAGATATTAACAATTATAATTACAGAATCAGTACACCATTGTTATGGTAGGACCTCTAAAAAACCTATCTCTGTTCTGTGGGTAGGACCATAACAATGGTGTGCAAATTTGTCTTTATAACTAATTTAACAATTTACAACCTTCTTAAGATTAAAGATTAAATTACCAAATAAAAAAAATCTAATAGCTATATGTAAAAAGTTCTCGTAATTACTGTTGTTAATTGTTTGTGTTCAAGGGCAAGAGTTCTTTGTCGTTTAATTAATATTGTAATCGCATCAACTTGATTAACACATCGTGGGCACAAGCCAGGGGAGCGAATAAGCAACACCCCTACTGTTTGATAACTGGTTAAGAAGAAGCATAATTTTTTCTCTTTTGGCAACTGGTTTTGAATCTCAGTTGCCAATGTGGCCGGAGGCCCAGAAGAAGATTAATCTTTAAAATTAATTTACCTATCATCAAAAAAAAATTAGGTTGGTTTTCTATTTGTATTATTTGTAGTCTGAAATTATTTATCAAAATATTCGAAAGTAAGTACTTACCTATATTCCCTCTCGGTACCAAAAATTGACAAAAAAAAAACTGAAAATTGCATTGAAAATATGAAGCAGATCAACTGATTCGCGAGTTGGAAGATTACCCAAACTTTCCGCGCTTATAGCTCTGTAGATTTGCAGATCTGCGTTCTTCTCTTTGGAGGAGACCCGTGCCAAGCAGTAGGAGCGTTTCTGGGTTGTAGTGTGTGTGTGTGTTTTCTTATCATGCTAATACTTTCCCGCACAGAACACATGAACCTCTTTCTCTTTTCAAAGGAGCTCCCGACGACCCCACCCATTTATAAAATTCCTAAATAATTTCGGCTCACAAAAATATCGTTTACTTATTCTTGAAATAGACTTGTATGAGTGGGTTGTCGATTTGCCAATATTTATGACACTCGCTGAAATAATTATGGCATCGAGCTAAAACAAAAATAAATTATGAATTGGTTATGACGTCAGAGGCTGTAATTTGAAAGAAGATGATTTATTTTTAATATAACAACATTCCACTACGCCTCATTTCTTCAAAGAAGAAAACAAGGGTGTATATCAAACACAGTTTGCCGCTAAGTTAGGTCCCATATAAAAGGACACAAGGCTTTTGAGATTCACGGAGCACAATAATAATAATAATAATAAGCCAACAGGTTCGCCGTAGCCGAAAGGATTTGGCGACATGCTGGATAGATTATAAGAAAGCGTTTGATTCCGTGCCGCATTCATGGCTCCTTAGGGTGCTGGAGTTATATAAAGTAGATATAACTTTGCGCACCTTTCTGGAGTCGTGTATGCGGCAATGGAGAACGGTTCTTACCTATCCAGGGTGTCGACTCATCCGTGGCAACGGGGAACCGGTAAGGATTAAGCGGGGCATTTTCCAGGGTGACAGTTTGAGTCCTTTATGGTTCTGCCTAGCCCTGAATCCTCTCAGCACTTTGTTGGAGAGTTCAGGGTTAGGTTATCGGTTACGCAGAGGTGGTCACGTGATATCCCACCTGCTTTACATGGATGACTTGAAACTAATTGCGCCTACTGATCTTCAATTGAAATATTTACTAAAGGTTACTGAAGACTTCAGTAAATCTATCAAAATGGACTTCGGTGTAGACAAGTGTGCGATCATGCATGTAAAACGTGGTGAGATAGTGGAATCAGAAGGGATTCAACTTTCTGATTCCATTAACTTTAGGTCACTTCTTGTAACCGACACCTACAAATACTTGGGTATGTCGCAAGCCTTGGGCATTAAGGAGATGGATATGAAACAATCATTACAGGAACGTTTCTTTGGCCGCCTGAAAAAAGTATTAAATAGTCTTTTGTCGGGCGGTAACAAGGTGCGAGCCTGTAATGGTTGGGTCATGCCACTTCTGATGTACTCTTTCGGCATACTCAAATGGACTCAAACCGAATTGGACGCCCTTGACAGAAGAGTCCGCACCATGCTTACCGCATACCGAATGCATCACCCTCGTTCATCCGTTATGAGGTTGTATATCCCGCGAAAATGTGGGGGTCGAGGGTTTTTTAAATACCAAGACCCTCCATAATCGTGAGGTGTACAACCTTAGAGAATATTTTATGGGAAAGGTCGAGGGTATGCATCGTGATATGGTGGCTGTGGACTCGGGACTCACCCCGCTCTCCTTGGCGAAAGACAACTGGCGCAGACCTATTGTACTCAGTACAGATGATCGCAGGCAGGTATGGCAGAGCAAAGAACTCCACGGAAGGTTCTACAAAGCTCTACATGGTCCTGATGTGGACCGTGTCGCTTCCGTGGCCTGGCTACGCTTCGGTGACCTCTTTGGGGAAACCGAAGGGTTTGTATGTGCAATTGCTGACGAAGTTATCAAGACGAACAACTACCGGAAATATATCTTGAGGGACGGCACGGTCGATATCTGTCGAGCATGCCATCGGCCGGGTGAGTCTCTCAGGCATATTGTTTCTGGCTGTTCGCGTCTTGCTAACGGCGAGTACTTGCACAGACATAACCAAGTGGCCAGGATTATACACCAACAACTTGCTCTGCGATACAAACTTGTTGACGTCGAAGTGCCGTACTATAGGTATGCTCCTGAGCCAGTTCTCGAAAATAGTCATGCGACGTTGTACTGGGATCGGTCCATTATCACAGACAGGACTGTTATAGCTAACAAGCCCGATATTGTGATATTGGACCGATCAAAGCGTCTTGCAGTGATTGTTGATATCACGGTCCCTCATGATGAGAATCTCGTGAAGGCTGAAAAAGATAAACAAACTAAATATCTTGATTTAGCTCACGAGATTGTCGACATGTGGGATGTGAACTCAGCAATCATTGTACCGATAGTTGTGACAGTCAATGGCCTAGTAGCAAAGAGCCTCGACCAACATCTGAAGAGGCTCGAGCTAGGTAGCTGGATAAAAGGCCTGATGCAGAAGGCAGTACTCCTCGACACGGCACGTATTGTGAGGAGGTTCCTTTCTCTGGAGCCCTAACCGTCGGCACCTTGGACTCTGTTCCCGATGTCGGCGGGCCACCACATTTTTATATTTTTAAATGTATATTTTTTTTTTATATATATTTATATTTAAAAATGTAATAATGTGAGAAAGTCATTTAAATAAAGGGAATAATAATAATATTCTACCACATTTACAATGCAGACTTAGGGTTGATACTATGTCTATCATTGTTTCGTAGTAGTTAAGTTAGTCGCCTCGCCACTAATATCATCGATGCAGGTGTCGTGGGTTTGATTGCCACTTGACAAATATTTCCATTATTTATAGTTTTTTTTTTGAGGTTAGGCTAGATCCCATGTACAGGAGATGTCTTTAAAAATCCAAAAGTTCTCGGAGAACCTTTGCAAAGCTTTTGATTACTAAATGACATTATAATTATGTACCTAAAGGTAATTTTATATTGAAATTATGTATATTTTCTCGAATGCAATAATGTTGTGACATCGCTGTTGATGAGTTTGGGAACACCCGTGTACAACACAATGGTTTCTAACTTCAAAATGACCTATCATCATGATTCTATTCGTTTTGTAATAAACGTGATTATTGTAAGGTCTTTGCAGTGAGATCAAATTGCCAGGCGTGTGGCAAGGTGACAAGCAAGGATACACATTTATCGAAATTATGTTGTAACCTAAACATACAATGCTTTTTTGAAGAAATCCTCTAGTTAATGCTAAATTCTTCAAATCAAAATATTCTATAAATAATATGATGATAATTCTCATGATTAGAGCGTTTAAAGCTATAAGTTATCGGTAAAGCCTACAAGGTATACAAAACTCTATTCATACGATTTGTACTATTATATATAAACCTCTTTCGTACCGAAATAACTCGAGTTTATATGCGAAAATTCTAGAATTATGGTCATGGTAACACCTGTTTGAGGAAATGTAGGTACCTACATAATAGTTATCTGTTTCACCTTAGAAAAAAAAAGGTTTTACATGAAAGTGGTGTGTGAAATGAATGAGTCACTCAAACTGATAATATTTATATGATTGAAGTTGATGTTCCGAGTACCGTTATAATGATTGTTTTTGGAAATGTAATACATAATTCACAAAAGTAATTATGTACCTACTGATGCTTCAGAATACCGTTATATATATGAGTTTGTTTCTTATTTAAGTTTATTTCAATCGTCGCTTCTTGTAAAATATAAGATGGATTTAACTCACAAAGTTAAAATCACGACAATTCGTTGCGAGATCCATTGAATTTGCGTTACATTCACACTATAACGATTTCCCTCATTAGCTATTAAAAAAAAAACCGTTCTGTTTTTGCCATTCTGGCTACGGAACCCTAATTAGACATCATTGCATCGGCCACTTAACTAGATAGCCTGACTTTTGGGAACTTACAGTTTGTTTATCATACCTGTAGGAGGGAGATGCCCAACTTTTCTATATTAATATTTCTGTACCTATCATTTATTTGTATTACATCGTAGACTGTATTAGAGAAGTTAATTTTCTGATATGAGTTAACTTTATGCGACCTATGGCCGCTTGGACGATTGCCAATTGTATAGTACTATATATATATATACCCACCTGTAACTGCCTTCCGACTGAGGCTCCGGCCTCACCACCTATGGAAACTCTTATTTGAAATAAAGTAAAGCCTCTGTTTGAGTTGTTTTTTTGGACCTGGACATCCCGTGGATCTTTGTTTAGCCACTAATCAGCTCCTATCTGTCGTTTAATGGATAGCCCATTTCTCGAAGAAGTCTGTAGGCTAACATGAAAATAAATATAATATCACATCATCAGGCTATATGCTACGATAGATAGGAGCTGAGTATTGCCTATAGATATATTTATCCAAAATCTTATATAAAATCTTATATCAAAAAGCTTATGTGTTACTTCATTGCATTGTAAAAGAAAGACAAACAAATTTACTTTGGCATTTATGAATAAAAAATGTGTATGAAAAAAAAATCGATAAAAATCACCTTCCGTGATATAACCTTCGGAAGTCGGAAACACTTTTTTATTTAACATCCAGTGTACATATCTATTGACCGTGAATACAAGTCGTTTAGAATGTACTCCTTGTCATGGAAGCTTTTTGCTCAGTGACCTCTATTCTATGAATTTTATTTTCCCTATGTGAAAAAGATTCAACTAGTTTGGAATTAGTTTGAATAATGATTATGCAACAATATAATAAAGTTATCTATTCATAAAAATCCTACGTAATAAATCCTTACCTATAATATAAAATGAAGTCGCTTCCCTCTGATATATAATAATATGTATATGTATGTACGCTTAGATCGCTACGCTATGCACCTACGCAACGGATTCTGATGCGGTTTTTACCAATAGATAGAATGCTTCATAAGGAAGGTTTATAGGTATATAATTTTATTACCTCTACACCACGCAGGCGGAGCGAAGCTAGTTAAAAATATTTTCACACAGTAAAATACATTAAATAAAGCATTATGTGCGCTAAAAAGTAATTAGCCGTCTTCTTCTAAAATTGATTGGTATTGGCGTACCAAATAGATTGCATTAAAACTGCGCTCAGTAGGTTCACGCAGTGATTAATATTGAGACTTTTACTATTCAAGTTATTATCAACACAAAACCGCGCCTACTGTTATTTCAATTGAGTGAAAGTTATCTCTTAAGACGTTCTACTATGTTAAGGGTTTTTTTAATAGTATTGAGACTTGAGAGACTTATGTATGTACTGCTATATTCGTCGTAATCATCGAGGCTAAGAAACTTTCTGTCACACGGGTGATCGTTTGCGGCATTTTAAATTTTAGAGCCTCTATGCTTCTTAAGGCAGGCATTTGGTCCGGTTACTTATAACGCAATTGCTTGCCAAGTACAATAAGTAAGAAGAATTGAATGTTTTAGAAAATATAAATATGTTTTGTTGTTTATATCTGTCAGAGAATTGTGCAGTTGTTGGTAACAGATCGCTAACTATGCTAACACAATTAACATCTAATAAATAATATGAATTCTGATTTTATCACCACAAGGCTGTTCTCGCGCTGTCACTGTCTCTAATTAGAAGTTATTTGAACAAAGAATGACAAATGTCAAGAGAAATGTTTTCACGTTCGAGACTAAAATGTTGAGATATTTTCTATTATCTCTATTGTACGAAAATAGTTCTCCAGGTCAAAGACAATGAATCATATTATAAAATGTAAGGATAGATATCTTAGTAGCAAAAATTGGGGATTGTTAATGATTTTCAACACAATTGAAATCATTCGCTCATCCAATCATTCGACTCGTGTTGGACACGGGTCTGTTCCAAAGAATGTGGGGGGTTATGTTAATAGGGTTTGTTTCGAATTTTTCTTTCATCGAAGTGCTCTTGTCTGCATAAGGTTACTCTCTTACGGGTTGTTTTTTATTTTAATTTGAAATTAACCCCCCAAAAGTGGCCCCCATCTTTAGGTCACTGACATAAATATGTTTATCAAATTTCAACTATCTACGTACAGTTACATCACTGATTATATTTCTAAATTATGTACAGTTAAGCCATTCTTAGGCTATAAAACGCGTTAATAATGTGTGGGCTTTGCTTATACAATTTAGATCCATAATATCAAACACGCCTACTTTCCATAAAGTAATGTGTTTGAATATCACAATACTAGCTGACCAAGTAGTTATAGTCAATACTTTTATTTCATTAAGATCACATACATGATACAAATTCATAATAGTTATATGAACTTTATACAAAATAAGTGTCTGCAAATTTTCCTATAGTCAGTCAAGTAAGTTTGCTGACAAGGTTGAGCCTTGTGAAGAAACTCATTTATATCGCCTTTGAGACTCTTAGGGTAGGCTTGCCACTTTAGCACTCTTAACCTGTCCAAGAAATAACGTTGACAGTTGATCCGCCGTTAGCTATGGAATGACAGGTCGTGTCATGGACTTGCAAAGGGTTATTATCATAGATTATACACTATACGGAGGTTATTATTCCAGTACTCCAGTGCGCCAACTGTGTAGTTATATTTATCCAGTTTCTGTAATGGATTATTTTTCATTCCAACGATGGATTGGTCCACCGAAATGAAGGAACGCGGTATAAAATTTACTTTTTCTTTATGTAATTATGTACAGATTACAATAAAAACCTTGTAAATTTCAAAATTTTAGCAATTACTATTATACTGAACTGAAATGTATATTTAACAAGATTTTGTGTCGAAATGTGAGGAAATGAAAGGTGCTTTTACCTTGGCTCTGTTACGGACTACGGTACCCACCCGTTGTGTAATCGATATGTATTTTGGGAGTCATTCACTACGCAAACAAAGACATTTTCCTTGTTTTGCTAGCTAAGATACTTATAATTGGGTAGAATTGATTTTACCGGGCATTACTTACTTTCTTACTAAATTATTTAAAAGTAAATCTGTTAGTTTGTTTTGCACCCCATAAACATTAACAACAACAACAACACACACAAACTTCATAAATTTTCATATATTTATAGTCTAGGATCTGGAGAAGGAAATAGGTTACTTTTTACAGACGTACCACTAGAACGAAGCCACTGGCTGAAGCTAGGGTATATGCAGAGATGGTAGGATTAGTAGGTATACACTTAGTTAATTGACTTGCCTATTATGCCAATGCTATGATTCTATGTGTAATTTCTGTCCGTGAATGCATGTATGTAATGCTGTCCTAAAGTGGTTGAATAATGCAGTATTGTCTTCTTTTATACAAAAATATTGGGCAAACGATAGATCACTATAATTTTTTTTCTGTTATTAAAATCAAGACCACCGCGCCACAGCGAATGAGATTTTTTAATCACATTTATAAAACTATTTGAAGATATTCAAGTTCAATTCAGCTGGTTTAAGTTTTAACTATGTCTGAGACTATTATAGACATGATGATAATAATAATGAAGTCTGAGATAATTTATTACTATTTCGAAAACAACCTAACACAAAGATGTGTTTTACAGCAAGCTGCGGTTCTCAATCTTGTCGCTTATGCGGTTGGTGGTGGTAGCAGCGGGGTTTCACCGGGTGAAGGTGTTGGGTCGGCATCACATGCCTTCGAAGTCACGGGACGCGCCTGTGGTGGTCATGGCTCCTCACTCAAGCTTCTTCGACGCGATAGCCATCGTCTGCCTCGGCGCTCCTAGTGTGGTCGCCAAAGCGGACACGGCGAGACTACCGTTTATTGGACGTAGGTCTCGTTGCATGGTCGTCAAAGTTTGAGAGCCATTGGTTTTGCTTGTCTTAGTTGCTATTGAAGTATTATGCACTAGAATAGACTTTGCATGTGGGATGTTAGACTGCGTTTCGACCAATGATGTGAGGATGCATAGCGAGGGATGTGTTTGTTAAGAACCAATAGAATCGCTTCATTTGAGTGATATTTATGATAAGATTTTAAAAGGTACTTGCATGTGTTTACTTCTCACCGCTGTCTCACCCTTTACTTTAAGTCCTAAAAAGAAGAGAGAGATGAAGGTGAAAAGAGTTGTAACGAGATATGCTGTAACGCTTCAATTTGATTTTAATATATTCGCAATTAAATTCGATGCACATGCCACATGTGTACGTCTATTGATTGAATATTTCATGAGGCATCTACATCTTTGGACTATTCCTATCTATCCCCAAGCGTGTGTCCCCAATTGGGGACAGTTGGGTGGGCAGATGGGAATAGAAGACATCTTCATTCTTGCGTGTGCTGAATGTATATGGCTCTTTTGGTGCTCCCATATCAGTCATATCCTATCCTTGTAATGGGATGTAATGAGTTATTATTGCCTGTTTTTATAACAAAAATTTAAAAAGAAATTGTATAGGGTTGTCACTGCCGCTTACGCTTGTGCGCGCCACACACCTTCAAGTATACTTGCACAAACACAGACTTGTGTAAGTCTACAGTAACGTGTGTCAAAATCGGTAAGTACCTTATAGAGTGAAAGATTGCGTAATTTTGTGTTGTTGTAGAGTTGCATTAGAAATCTCTTGGAGGCCGATGTCTAGTAGTGGACATCCTACGGCTGATATGATGAGAATTGCATATGTGTCTAAGTTTGTGCAAGTATACTTGAAGGTGTGTGGCGGGCCTAACACAGACGGACAAGGTCTATTCTAGCGCTATATTACTTCAATGGTAGTAATGCTTGTTCGGCTTTTGTTTTCATTTGCTCGTGTCTTGCAGTAACAGCCGCCATTTTGTGTAATGTTTGCTGAAACATTTTGACATTAAGTTTTTGGCGCGAATTGCGACAATTTTAGTGTGGCCTGACTTTTGTTTTTAGAGCATGAATCATTATAGATGCATCCCAATTTTGAAATATTTCACCTTTTCTACGTTTGTAATCATTCCTGAGTGTGTTATATGTGTGTAAACTGTGCATGTTGATTTATGTGATCATTTGATAGCTATATCTATGGCTGCTATAAGGGAATATCTCGCATCTACTTTCCAGGTATGTTATGTGAAATATCCAATAAACTTTACTATAAAATTGAGTTATTACAGTCATACCATCTCCAAATGGTAAAAAGGGTATCGGAAATACATTCATAACATCATGCCTGTCTCCCATTTTGGTAAGGTAGTACAGAGCATAGAGCGCTAATTGTTCCGATCCCAACACACGTCTTCAGCTTGCTCTATATATTTTTGTATCATATTTATAGTTATTATGGATTTATTACGTTAAAACAGTCGGGTAATAAATAATACATATACCAAATGCCAACTACATTACCCATCAAATAATAATAAACATTTGAAACGCTACGACAGAAGTCTTAATAGAGAACCACTGATTTGATCATATAGTTGAAACACTTCATAAACAACATGAATAATTCATAAATTAAACGTCAATATGCCGCTCTCTTGTTCACAAGTTAAAACAACACTGCATGAGTAGTCTTAATTTTATGTTACTAGGTACTAACTGACACGACAGAAGTCGATTTGTCAAAAGGTTTTGTTGAAATCGAATAATGTGATTTGCCGGTATTTTGCGCAATCTTCCTTTTTCTCCTCATTAAAACCTCCATTGGATTACAATAAATTTATAAAAAAAATATTATATTGCTGAATCGGTCCACCTGTTCTTTAGTTACGCGGGTAATCATTATTTTATACAACGTTTTTTTTTTTTTTTTATGCTTATTGCTGCCGTGCACCGGGCGAATTTCGACTATCATTAGTTTATGTACCTATTTAGTAGGTGCTTATTTATTTATTACTGCGAGTAGACAGTGCGACACAATGCGTTTAGGCGGCCAACATCAAAGAGTGTCCAGCTTTAAAAAATTTAATACATTTTTGACAAAATAAATGACATGGTATAGAAACTATTGGAATCGATTCTGCCACTGATTTAAGTAGGAATAAGGCTATATACATATATAGGTAGCAACCCTAATAGATATACGGCTGGAAAACATCGATCGTAGTTAATAATGTCTTGTACAACAAAATTGCGACATCCCACGAAGCCGTAGTAAGGTGCCGTGCGACATACAAATGAAATTGTGCTTACTAACCTTGTGCTAGTATTATCTAAGCGTCACGCTCGTGCCACATAGGGTTAGGTAGAATATAGTAAGACAATAACTCTATAAGAAATAACTACTTAGAAGTATTTTATATACTAGCTGACCCGGTGAATTTCGTACCGCCATATTTTATTATTCGTGAGAATGTTCCATTTTCAAATGTTTATGGAGATTTTAAAACCCAAAATTTTCAATTTTACACTACATTTTTTGTATAATTTCTTATACGTGCCTTACCTCGACAATAGCAAATACAACAAAATAGAATTAGCCAAATCGGTCGGGCCGTTCTCACATGAATCCATCACATACTTTTCGGTGATCCATTTTTATTTATTATTAATAGATTCATGTACAGTTGAGCCAAACTATATTATAATTAGGCAGACTGTACGTACTCAGATTCAGCCTAAATGTATGAAGTTGTATGGACAGTACCAAACAATTTAAAAAATGGGACGAGTTGATCAATTATCCCTGACTAAAGATGACAGGTACCTCCCCTCTACACCATACAGTTTGGTGTGCTGCCAGAACCTGATAGTCGTATCAGCGAAATAAAAAATATATACCTACGTATCAAAAGTGTGTGTTTCGCATTTAGTATTCAATTTTGCTAAAACTAGTTTAGAAGAAAGTAGACAGGTTTAGACAACTTTCGGTATCATTGCTCTTTTGTACATGACGTGTAAAGTCAATGTCCTGATGCAGCTGATATCAGTCGAGGATTTGGTCCATATGTGTACAATGTAGGTACATCGTTATCATTCATGACATGGATTAAATTTGTTAATAGATGGGCAAATGTTTGTAGTCCTCGTCTTATGTATTTCGTCTATTTGTTTAGTAAATAATGTTTAAAAATATATGCGCAATAGCTTTTATTTATTAGGTGATTGTGTATTCCAGTAGACGTATACAGTCAGAGGAGACTTTTCTAGAAAAAAAAACAGCCCTTCCATAAGAGAAAAGCTGATAAAATGGGAAAGAATCGTGCTTTTTTCCGGAATAAAAAGTAGCCTGACTATGTTATTCTCTAACCCCTACCACTAATCAGTATGTAATAAAACATTTCGGTCCGTTGCTCTGTGAACAAACAAATCTATCCCCCGGGAATCGTACATTACCGAGACAAAAAGTAGCTTAAGTGCTATTCCAGTCTATAATAATATTATGAAGGTTTGTTCTGTGTCTGGGTGTAATTTATCTATAATATGTATGTATTTACAAAAAAACCGGTCAAGTGCGAGTCGGACTCGCGCAGGGTTCCGGACGGATATTTTTTGGTGATTAAAATGCAAGAAATTTGTAGATAATGGGATAGGTCAAGGTGTACCAAAGGGGGTGCAATAAAAATTATACTAGCTGGGGCTCCAACTTCTGGGTGGTTGGAAAAAAAAGTACCAATCTGTATCTTTCATAATTTCAACTAATAAAAACGTCCCATTCCTGGGCACGGGTCTCCTCAGGAGAATATGGAAGGAGTTTAGCTTACCACGCTGGCCAGACGGGTTGGTATAGGGTTTGTTTCGAATTTTCCTTTTCTCGCAGTGCTTTGGTCTGCATAAGGTAACTCCCTTAGGTTGAGATGGGGTAATGACATTATGTATTCTTAATCCGTCACTATACGGATATATCTGTATCTTTGTACCTTATAAAACATCCCACGGCGCTTGACTAGTGCCCATATCTATAAGAAGTCACGCAAGGCTTTGTTCTCGATGTTCTTATTTTGGCCACTGCTCAGCTCCTATTAGCTGTAGCGTGATGTTATATCACTACTTAGTATAAAACAAAGTTGCTTTCTCTGTCCCTATATCCCTATGTATGATTTTGATGCGGTTTTCTTTAATAGATAGACTGATTCAAGAGGAAGGTTTATAGGTATAAAATACATACCACGCGGGTGAAGCAGCGGGCGGAAGCTAGTAGCCTATAATCTTCCTCGATAATTGAACTACACTAAAATAAATTTACAAATCGGACAAATAGTTTCTGAGATTAGCGGATACAACCAAACAAACTCTTCAGTTTTTTAATATTAGTATAGATTTTTATAACTACAGGTGTCGTCCGCCGCTCCTGTCTGAATGAAAGTTAATTGTATGTTATGTGTACGGATGTTATTATTCTTCAAGAGCAATGGCATGAATAGATGTAGACAATGGTCTACATCCATTCCTTTCGCTGATACGAGTTCATTAATCTAGACAAGTCTTTAACTCACTTGTGTAGGTCAAGAATGATTGACGAAATGCATATTTGCAATTCATTCATTTAATTTTTTAAATGAGTAGGTACCAATCCACTAGTGAGTCATCATATTAAATATTATTTGAGAAAAAAAGCAATCATAATAAAAAATTCAAGTGTTTAAATAGGTAATTAGAAAGCTATCAGGACTTCATTAAAGTTGAAAAGAAAGGAGAAGTGTTTAATTTCAATATTTTTATGGATTTATATAAAAGAAAGACTGATTGACTGTTACTAAAGTATGTTTTTATCAGTCGCACTCTATTTTCGTTGACCTATCTAATAAAATTTATCTAGTGATGGAAAACGCATGCCCCCCGCTGAATCTAGGAAATTTAATTTTCGTACACAGCGCGCATTAAAGGAGCTTTCGAAATTCCCACGGGATAGGGAAAAAAGTTCTATGCTATATGTCAACGATATGTCAACTTTTTACCTACAAGTACCTATGAAGGTAAAAAGTTAAAGCCAAAGGCATTATAGAAATATATTTTTTTAATTGAGTTATCAATCTAAGTGGCCTGAAATTGATAATTATGAAATACCTAGGTCGACCTTTTTTCCGTCTTTAATTTTGTTTTGTGTTTATTAGTGAAGTGAATTCTTTTACTTTTACTGCCTATTGTAAACAGTGAAAAGTGATGAATGGACTGCTATTAGCAACAAAGTAACATCAAACGATGTGTAACAGTTAGTTACAAACAAATTAAAATTGTCTACTATACTGGGAGGAAGCAGAATGTTACACAAAAAGCTCATGATAGAACGCTGTTGAAAAATAAAATACATAAGTGTTTAAAACTATCTAGCGGCCTATATTATCGAAATTCGTATAATTCTTAACATAAATACTTTTCAGCTTTTCATTAATAAAAAATATTTAGGGACTTATGTAAATTTTTACTGTCCTTCGTGTAATTTTGGAAAGGTATCGAAATTATCGTTTCAGGTACATACCTGAAATGAACATGATGGAGATATCAATGGCTACATACCCATTGATATGCCCAGATTATTAAATTAAATTAACATAAAATGATAGTCGCAAAATAAATAAGTCTATATATTATTATATTTTCTAATTATCATTGAGGCGGACGAATCAAATCAGCTGCTCAGCATTTGTGAAGGGTCAATAACCCGATGCGCATACGCACTACTAAGTTCAACGATACTATCCCTACTACTAACAACACTGCAAGTTTTCGCAACTAAACACATAATAATCCCTCTATATTTTGTAGATATTATCATTTGATAATGGTCGACTATACCTACGTAGTGGATCACCACTACGTAGGTATAGTACATATATACACATATTTGCTTTACCACTTTAAACAAAAAATTCCATCAAAATTATAATTCAATAAGACTCATTGACGTCGCGGCATTGATGATAACTGTCACTGTACTGATGTCACTTGCAAGCAAAAATAGACATTATTGTTTTGTGAAATACAAACGACTTTTACTCTAGCAATTTTATTGTCGACTATACTTCAAGTTGCTTTACATATCAAGAAGATAACAATTCTACCTAGTACAAGATATAAGTGAATACAAGTGAATGTTTTCATTTTGTTTTGATCTGTGTAATTCATCTCGCTGTTTGTCTGTAGTTACCGTTATACTCTCAATATGTGTACGTTTGTTTGGACAGCTATAGAGACCGCGATAACTACGTGTAGAAGAGATTTTATTATGTTACCATGCTGTCATCTTTGTTACGGGCTAGTGCAGTACAGTAATAGAATGACTCAAATCTATTTGTTTGTATAAACGGTAGGATCTACTGGTTCGATTTGAAAAATTATTTTATTGTAGGATAGCTCATTGATCAAGGAAGGTTATCGGCTATATAACATCACGCTACGGCTAAGAGGAGCTGAGCAGTGGACCGAAAGATCTCAATGTTATTTTGTTGGACTTCTAGTGTCGCGGGGCTTCGCTCCCATCGTTCTTTATTAGGTCACTGCTCAGCTCCTATTGACTGTAGCGTTATGTTAAATATATATAATCTTCTATCGGCTATCCAACACTGAAAGAATTTTTCAAATTGGACCAGTAGTTCCTGAGATCCTAGCGTTCAACCAAACAAACAAAATCTTCAGCTTTATAATACATATTAGTATAAATACGGAATGGAGGATTTGATTTGAATTGAACGGATGAGTGGTAAATTATTTCTACAACATACATATTGCGATACCTACAATACGTTCTCGTTTTTCAGACCCTTTACTATGTTAGTGAAACATTTTTTACACGTCTTTTTTGTGTCAAGTTCATCTTTTCAAATTGACAGTTATTTTAGTTTAAGATTCGTATTGTGAATTGGCTTGCCATTGATGTGGCGTGCCATGAATATGCCAGACATTGATGATAATAATGATTAGTGGCACATATTGACTATACAATATTAAAATCTGGACTCAATTGTGAATAGGTACAAAAAAGATGGTCGAATGAAATGTATGCTCGCCATGGGTATGCTAGTTTCTCATTTAGGAATGTAGGTAACATCGATTAAGTCTATTGATTCAAATACCATTTGAAATGTTACTTTTTATATTCATATTTGATCGAATAGCTTTTTACCCGACTGTCAGGACGGCAGTGTTGGGCATTTTGTAATCTAACTACTGATTACTAACTGCAACTACATTTTGTAGTTAGTAATCAAAATTTTTATTTTGATTACTACATTTTCCAACATTTTGACTTCAGTACTATGTTAACAGTCAAAGGGATCGTCAGATATCGATTGTGGAGTCAATCAGCCCAAAAACAGCAAAGTTCAAGATGGCGGCCATTTTTCGAACTTTTGACTTCAGTACTATGTTAGACAGTCAAAGGGATCGTCAGATATCGATTTTGGAGTCAATCAGCCCAAAAACAACAAAGTTCAAAATAGCGGCCACTTTTGCCAATTTTGACATCAGCACTATGTTAGACAGTCACCGGGATCGTCAGATATCGATTTTGGAGTCAAACATCCCAAAAACAGCAAAGTTCAAGATGGTGGCCATTTTTCAACATTTTGACTTCAGTACTTTGTTAAACAGTCAAAGAGATCGTCAGATATCGATTTTGGAGTCAATCAGGCCAAAAACAGCAAAGTTCAAGATGGCGGCTACTTTTCTTAATTCTGACTACAGTACTATGTCAAACAGTCAAAGGGATCGTCAGATATCGATTTTGGAGTCCTTGAGCCCAAAAACGGCAAAGTTCAAAATGGCAGCCATTTTTCCAAATTCTGATCACAGCACTATGTAAAACAGACAAAGGGATCGCCATATATCGATTTTGGAGTCAATCAGCCCAAAAACAACAAAGTTCAAAATGGCGGCCACTTTTGACAATTTTGACATCAGCACTATGTCAAACAGTCAAAGCGATCGTCAGATATCGATTTTGGAGTCAATCAGCCCAAAAACAACAAAGTTCAAAATGGCGGCCACTTTTGCCAATTTTGACATCAGCACTATGTTAGACAGTCAACGGGATCGTCAGATATCGATTTTGGAGTCAATCAGCCCAAAAACAGCAAAGTTCAAGATGGCGGCCACTTTTGCCAATTTTGACATCAGCACTATGTTAGACAGTCAACGGGATCGTCATATATCGATTTTGGAGTCAATCAGGCCAAAAACAGCAAAGTTCAAGATGGTGGCTACTTTTCTTAATTCTGACTACAGTACTATGTCAAACAGTCAAAGGGATCGTCAGATATCGATTTTGAAGTGAATCAGCCCAAAAACAACAAAGTTCAAGATGGCGGCCGCTTTTGCCAATTTTGACATCAGCACTATGTCAAACAGTCAAAGCGATCGTCAGATATCGATTTTGGAGCCAATCAGCCCAAAAACAACAAAGTTCAAAATGGCGGCCACTTTTGCCAATTTTGACATCAGCACTATGTTAGACAGTCAACAGGATCGTCAGATATCGATTTTGGAGTCAATCAGTCCAAAAACAACAAAGTTCAAGATGGCGGCCACTTTTGCCAATTTTGACATCAGCACTATGTTAGACAGTCAACGGGAACGTCAGATATCGATTTTGGAGTCAATCAGCCCAAAAACAGCAAAGTTCAAGATGGCGGCCATTTTTCCAAATTTTGACTTCAGTACTATGTTAAACAGTCAAAGGGATCGTCAGGTATCGATTTTGGAGTCAATCAGCCCAAAAACAACAAAGTTCAAAATGGCGGCCACTTTTGCCAATTTTGACATCAGCACTATGTTAGACAGTCAACGGGATCGTCAGATATCGATTTTGGAGTCAATCAGCCCAAAAACAACAAAGTTCAAAATGGCGGCTATTTTTGCAAATTTTGACATCAGCACTATGTCAAACAGTCAAAGGGATTGTCAGATATCGATTTTGGAGTCAATCAGCCCAAAAACAACAAACTTCAAACTGGCGGCTACTTTTGCCAATTTTGACATCAGCAGTATGTCAACCAGTCAAAAGGATCGTCAGATATCGATTTTGGAGTCAAACATCCCAAAAACAGCAAAGTTCAAGATGGCGGCCATTTTTCCAAATTCTGACCACAGCACTATGCCAAACAGTCAAAGGGATCGCTAGATATCGATTTTGGAGTCCTTGAGCCCAAAAACGGCAAAGTTCAAAATGGCGGCCATTTATCCAAATTCTGATCACAGCACTATGTAAAACAGACAAAGGGATCGCCATATATCGATTTTGGAGTCAATAAGCCTAAAAACAGAAAAGTTCAAGATGGCGGCCATTTTTGCAAGTACCAATACCTACACAATACATAATTTATTTTATTGCAAAATATAAGTTCTTAGAAATCAAAGTAATCAGCAATTATAACTACTTGATTGCAGTAATCATATTAACAAATGTAGTTAAACTACAAGTAATCATAACTACATGTAGTTAAACTACAAGTAATCATAACTACATGTAGTTGTAGTTAGTAATCTGATTACACAAAAGTAGTTAACTGCGCCCAACTCTGCAGGACGGGTATTGTTTTTCGCGCGTATCTTGTATGTTTGTAAATTTCTTTATTCCCACGAATCTTCCAAACAGCTGGATGGATTTTGACAATTAGGGTATCCTTAGATTCGTCTAGAAAACCCAAGTGTCCTTAGATAGGTTTTAAGAATAAAAAGACTTAAACGGCGGGCTTTTGACGCCAAATTGTAAGAAGTTCAATTTTTTTTAACCAAACCTATCAAGTTAGATATCAAAATAAAGAGAATCAAAAGGAGATTACATATATTCAAAAAGAGATTATATATAATTGAATGGTTCCAAATTGTAAGTAATTCTATTATTTTTTTTAACCAAACCTATCGAGTAGAGTATCAAAATAAAAGGAATCAAATGGAGATTACAAATATATACATATGTTATGTATTGAAATTTAATCAGGTATAAAAATATTACAATAATTTTACGGTCTTTTTAGTGCGTTATTCTCTGTTGATTTTTGGCAGTCGGGTTATTAAATTTTTTAAATTATATTTACTTGTTTAAATGCCATAGTGTAATTTTTTAAAATATTTTTTATATAGCTACCAATTTTGTAAAGAAACTTCAATAAATAGAGATAGCAAGTAAGTGTAAGCTAAACCTTTATTACGCTGGTGATATCAGCCAAACAGATTCAAAGGTTTTCATTAATATCGGTTAGGTTGTTTCAGAGATTAGCGTGTACATACTGCGTGACAGGGATTTTTTTAAATTGTAATATAATTGTGTTAAATTACACACACGTACAGACCTGAATAGAAACAGATATCATGTTTGACTATAAAAAGTATGATTTGAATAAATAAGTACTGTAAAAAACGTTTCTATAAGTGTATTGTTTCATACTAATAGATTATTCGTATAGTTTTTTCTTGAGCAATTTTATTATATAAAACTAGAAGTCACGCTGGGCTTTGCCTCCGTCGCTTTTATTTGGCCACTGCTCAGCTGCTATTTTCTGTAGCGTGATATTATAGCCCTTGATAAATGGGCTATCCAACACTAAAAGAATTTTTCAAATCGTACCAGTAGTTCCTGAGATTAGCGCCTTCAAACAAACAAACTCTTCTGAAATGAAATGAAATCTCATTTATTGATCTAGGTTACAAGGTAACACTTATGAAAGTCACAAGAATGTAACAGGTTATTCGAAAAGTAGTGTCAGCAAATTTGTCTACGACCTTCAGCTTTATAATATTAGTATAGAAGATACACGATTTCACACGATTAGTCTTAATCCTAATTTACCGCGACTTAAGTCACTCATATATTTATAAAAGATGTCTGAACCAGATATAGATATTTTTAATTAGAAATTAGTATTTAAATTCTGAATTTTATGATGATAATTTAACTTAATTTAATCTAATGGCTGGTACAATGCTGCATGAAAATATTTCTACTTAGTTAATAATTTAATAGACCACAAATTATGAGAGATGATTTTTTTTTTGCAGACTTGCTCTGATAATATGGTGGATTTAACAAAAGCAACATAAGTTTTTTTTAATAAATTTAGATTTTTTCTAAAATAGCCTAAGTCCTTATTACAAAAGCTATCTGCCAGTGAAAATTGATCTTTGTTTGACCACTACTCAGCTCCTGTTGGTCGTAGCTTGATTTTATATAGCCTTCCTCGATAAATGAGCTATCCAAAACAAAAATATTTTTTCAATTCTGTTCAGTAGTTCCTGAGAATAGCACGTTCAACCAAACTAATGAAATTTCAGCTTTATTATATTAGTATAGATGGTTTAGGCGCATTAGGGCTAATTCTGATTATGGTAACCGACTCGCTAATGGACTTAAATACAAGTAGTAATGCTATAGAAATTTGATTATTTATTTCATGAATAATTCAGTCACTAAAAATCTTCGAATATAAACCTCTTTGCAAATCTGTGACTCTTTAATAATAATACTCTGTGATGGTTTGAACACGTGCAGTAAAGGCGGGAAAATTTGACATATAACCATCTAATGACCACAGATTACGTATAATAGAACGACAAACCTTTTTGGTACATGCACAAAAAAAATTGAGCATACCGTTATTGATGAGAGTCGGGCAACGCCTTTAAGTATGCAAACATGATATTATTTATAGCTTTAGTGTCAATAAGACGAATGTATGAGGTATTTTAGACTTCACCTACGATAAAAGCTTGTAAACTTTCTCAACTAGTACACGCAATAAATTATTATAAAATGGGTATACGTCACGAATTTTAAGGATATACGTTATTTATTTACCTGACGTTTCGATCGCCAAAAAAGTCGCCGATTTGTCTACGTCATTAGTGTTCTGTGTCGAAGTAGATACCGACAGTTCTAGCATCTTTTTTTTTCTGATTGAGTGGACTTGAAGCAGACCCTGGTGTTGGAATTTATCAAGTCACTTAGAAGTGGACATGTATTTCTTCAAACGAAGTTGGTTTAAAGAGCTATCCTCTCAAGGTAGGCAGTGGTTTGGCTGTGCCCCTAACATTTTCAACGTCCATGATCGGCGGTAACCACTTACAATCAGGTGATCTGTCACTTCAGACAAAGAAAAAAAGGATAGTGAGACGAACTTACAGAGCGAGACCAAAAGGTTTCCATTTTTTTCACTTTGGCTAAGGAACCCTACATCTAAATAAAGATGAAACAGACAAAATATATTATTAACAGGTAGTAATGAATTTTTGATTTTCGTGACATGATAAGATGGAGTGTAATTATTATACTCGTCGTTACAGACAAAAAATATTCTAAGTATTTACAGCTATAAATCTTGAACTAAATGGATCAAAGTTTTTTGCTAACAAAAAATACGGTCGCTCTATAGTACACTAGTCATACATAGCCTATACACAAAAATATGGGACAATTTATCTAACTGTACTCATATGACATGGGATTTAGGTCGGCCTTGAAGTTAAAAACAGTCAAGTACTATAACATTAACCTATCATATCCTTGTTTGCATACCTATAGCGTGGCCTGGTCTTAGGTCCTATTGCGGTTAACAGGGCACATTTTTAGACCAAAGGCAGATGAGAATGAATTTCATGACTAAAAATACTGACCCGCGAATCTAATCCAGGACTTGTTGCTCAGCGCTCGATCACTTTTAAGTACCTACCCAGTTTAATCTTGTCTGTACAAAAATTACATCCCTAAACATAAGCGTAGCCAGGAAAAGGAGGTTTTGGTGGGTTAGAACCGGAGGGTTCTAACCCATAAAAACCTCCTCGGGGGAGCCCAAGGATGCAGGCAGCATACAACTGGTCCTATTGAAAATTTTTAGGAGGCCTATGTCCAGCAGTGGACGTCCTACGGCTGATATGATGATGATGAATACAAGATCAATAATTTTGTAGTTTTATTTTCTTAACCCCCCCCCCCCCTCGCCCCCGATACTAAAACCTGGCTAAAGCCTCTCCCCACTCTGAAACTAAAACCTGGGACTTAATGCTAACATGACACAGTTTTGGCGAGTATCTAACGTAACAACAGTCTAAACATATAATTAGCAAACACAAACAAGTTTTAAGAGGGTTCATACAGAAATCCATGAAATCACGAGATTTCCACGTTCGCTACAGAATATGTCTTTATATGTAGCGAAGTAATTTTTGGCATACATAGACAACAGTTTTCTTGTCTAAAAAGTGTATTAAGAAAAACAGACTATTTATTATTAGTATTTTAGTTAGAACAGTTCTTTCGCACAGCGTTTTAAGAAATTCTACGAAACAAGCCTACTTTCAGATTCGCTAGGGACTAAAGTAATTGAAATGCATAGAAAAAAAAGCTTGTTTTAAGGTCTACATATAGTCCTTTAGTTAGTGTATTGAAAAAATATTAGAAATATTCATTTTTTTATAACTAAAACTTAAGAACTAAAATTTTTAAAAACGTTGAACTTTGATCAAGTTTGATTATAATTTTGGTACACTATATGTGTTTAAAAAGTCGATTTTTTTACATTTAATTATTAAACAAGATGTTGTCATTCATAAACGTCCATAATATTTTCGAAATCCCTTTAGAAATATTTTAAAATGATTTTTGAAAAGAGCCTAAAAACGCCTTATATTTCGGCGCACAGGCCGTGAGAAATCAGTACCGGCTGAGGCCTTCTAGAGAGAGGACGTAACGCTTTGCTTCCCGCGCTCCCGGTCCGATGTTTACGTAATATTTGTATATTTCAAGAGAGTTCAATACCAGTTGATACTTTGTTATGGAATTTTTTTTTTATTAAAGATCAAATTATTAACTTTGCTGTTTTTGGGCTGATGAACTCTAAAATCGATATCTGACGATCCCATTGGTCACTTGGCATAGTTCTGAAGTCAAAATTTTAAAAATGACCGCCATCTTGAACTTTGTTGTTTTTGGGCTGAGTGATACCAAAATCGATATTTGACGATCCCATTGGTCACTGGGCATAGTTCTAATATCAGAATTGTAAAAATGCCCGCCATCTTGAACTTTGTTGTTTTTGGGCTGAGTGATACCAAAATCGATATTTGACGATCCCATTGGTCACTGGGCATAGTTCTGAAGTCAAAATAGTAAAAACGCCCACCATCTTGAACTTTGTTGTTTTTGGGCTCAGTGATACCGAAATCGATATCTGACTATCCCATTACTCATTGGGCATAGTTCTGAAGTCAAAAATGTAAAAATGCTCGCCATCTTGAACTTTGTTGTTTTTGGGCTGAGTGATACCATAATCGATATTTGACGATCCCATTGGTCACTGGGCATAGTTCTGAAGTCAAAATTGTAAAAATGCCCGCCATCTTGAACTTTGTTGTTTTTGGGCTGAGTGATACCAAAATCGATATTTGACGATCCCATTGGTCACCGGGCATAGTTCTGAAGTCAAAATTGTAAAAATGCCCGCCATCTTGAACTTTGTGGTTTTTGGGCTGAGTGATACCAAAATCGATATCTGACGATCCCATTGGTCACTGGGCATAATTCTGAAGCCAAAATTGTAAAAATGCCCGCCATCTTGAACTTTGTTGTTTTTGGGCTGAGTGATACCATAATCGATATTTGACGATCCCATTGGTCACTTGGCATAGTTCTGAAGTCAAAATTGTAAAAATGCCCGCCATCTTGAACTTTGTTGTTTTCGGGCTGAGTGATACCAAAATCGATATTTGACGATCCCATTGGTCACCGGGCATAGTTCTGAAGTCAAAATTGTAAAAATGCCCGCCATCTTGAACTTTGTTGTTTTTGGGCTGAGTGATACCATAATCGATATTTGACGATCCCATTGGTCACTGGGCATAGTTATGAAGTCAAAATTGTAAAAATGCCCGCCATCTTGAACTTTGTGGTTTTTCGGCTGAGTGATACCAAAATCGATATCTGACGATCCCATTGGTCACTGGGCATAATTCTGAAGCCAAAATTGTAAAAATGCCCGCCATCTTTAACTTTGTTGTTTTTGGGCTGAGTGATACCATAATCGATATTTGACGATCCCATTGGTCACTGGGCATAGTTCTGAAGTCAAAATTGTAAAAATGCCCGCCATCTTGAACTTTGTTGTTTTTGGGCTGAGTGATACCAAAATCGATATTTGACGATCCCATTGGTCACCGGGCATAGTTCTGAAGTCAAAATTGTAAAAATGCCCGCCATCTTGAACTTTGTTGTTTTTGGGCTGAGTGATACCAAAATCGATATTTGACGATCCCATTGGTCACCGGGCATAGTTCTGAAGTCAAAATTGTAAAAATGCCCGCCATCTTGAACTTTGTTGTTTTTGGGCTGAGTGATACCATAATCGATATTTGACGATCCCATTGGTCACTGGGCATAGTTATGAAGTCAAAATTGTAAAAATGCCCGCCATCTTGAACTTTGTTGTTTTTGGGCTGAGTGATACCAAAATCGATATCTGACGATCCCATTGGTCACTGGGCATAATTCTGAAGTCAAAATTGTAAAAATGCCCGCCATCTTGAACTTTGTTGTTTTTGGGCTGGGTGATACCATAATCGATATTTGACGATCCCATTGGTCACTGGGCATAGTTCTGAAGTCAAAATTGTAAAAATGCCCGCCATCTTGAACTTTGTTGTTTTTGGGCTGAGTGATACCAAAATCGATATTTGACGATCCCATTGGTCACCGGGCATAGTTCTGAAGTCAAAATTGTAAAAATGCCCGCCATCTTGAACTTTGTTGTTTTTGGGCTGAGTGATACCAAAATCGATATTTGACGATCCCATTGGTCACCGGGCATAGTTCTGAAGTCAAAATTGTAAAAATGCCCGCCATCTTGAACTTTGTTGTTTTTGGGCTGAGTGATACCATAATCGATATTTGACGATCCCATTGGTCACTGGGCATAGTTATGAAGTCAAAATTGTAAAAATGCCCGCCATCTTGAACTTTGTTGTTTTTGGGCTGAGTGATACCAAAATCGATATCTGACGATCCCATTGGTCACTGGGCATAATTCTGAAGTCAAAATTGTAAAAATGCCCGCCATCTTGAACTTTGTTGTTTTTGGGCTGAGTGATACCATAATCGATATTTGACGATCCCATTGGTCACTGGGCATAGTTATGAAGTCAAAATTGTAAAAATGCCCGCCATCTTGAACTTTGTTGTTTTTGGGCTGAGTGATACCATAATCGATATTTGACGATCCCATTGGTCACTGGGCATAGTTATGAAGTCAAAATTGTAAAAATGCCCGCCATCTTGAACTTTGTGGTTTTTCGGCTGAGTGATACCAAAATCGATATCTGACGATCCCATTGGTCACTGGGCATAATTCTGAAGCCAAAATTGTAAAAATGCCCGCCATCTTTAACTTTGTTGTTTTTGGGCTGAGTGATACCATAATCGATATTTGACGATCCCATTGGTCACTGGGCATAGTTATGAAGTCAAAATTGTAAAAATGCCCGCCATCTTGAACTTTGTTGTTTTTGGGCTGAGTGATACCAAAATCGATATCTGACGATCCCATTAGTCACATATCCTAAGCAACTTTATAAGCCAAGCTAAGGGCTCAGCAACACCATGTCGTCTGCATAACTAAGATTATTTACACACACATCATCCACAAAACAGCTGACATGTGTGCTGCTAAGCTCCTCAACTAGGTCATTGACATAAATGTTAAAGAGACGAGGGGATGTCAATCCTCCCTGTCTCACTCCACATAGTTCTGTAGTCAAAATTTGTAAAAATGCCCGTCATCTTGAACTTGAATTTTGACTTCAGAACTATGCTCGGTGACCAATGGGATCGTCAAATATCGATTTTGGTATTACTCAGCCCGAAAACAACAAAGTTCAAGATGGCGGGCATTTTTACAATTTTGACTTCAGAACTATGCCCAGTGACCAATGGGATCGGGCAAACAAATAAGGTATTTTCATATTCCTTAAATATAATACGTGACGTAGACCCGTTATATAATAATTTAATATGGGATCGTCAAATATCGATTTTGGTATTACTCAGCCCGAAAACAACAAAGTTCAAGATGGCGGGCATTTTTACAATGTTGACTTCAGAACTATGCCCAGTGACCAATGGGATAGTCAGATATCGATTTCGGTATCACTCAGCCCAAAAACAACAAAGTTCAAGATGGTGGGCGTTTTTACAATTTTGACTTCAGAACTATGCCCAGTGACCAATGGGATCGTCAAATATCGATTTTGGTATTACTCAGCCCGAAAACAACAAAGTTCAAGATGGCGGGCATTTTTACAATGTTGACTTCAGAACTATGCCCAGTGACCAATGGGATAGTCAGATATCGATTTTGGTATCAATCAGGCCAAAAACAACAAAGTTCAAGATGGCGAGCATTTTTACAATTTTGACTTCATAACTATGCCCAGTGACCAATGGGATTGTCAGATATCCATTTTGGAGTCAATCAGCCCAAAAACTGCAAAGTTCAAGATGGCGGACATTTTTACAATTTTGACTTCAGAACTATGCCCAATGACCAATGGGATTATCAGATATCCATTTTGGAGTCAATCAGCCCAAAAACAGCAAAGTTCAAGATGGTGGATATTTTTACAATTTTGACTTCAGAACTAGGCCCAGTGACCAATGGGATAGTCAGATATCGATTTTGGTATCAATCAGCCCAAAAACAACAAAGTTCAAGATAGTGGGCATTTTCACAATTTTGACTTCAGAACTATGCCCAGTGACGAATGGGATCGTCAGATATCAATTTTGGTATCACTCAGCCCAAAAACAACAAAGTTCAAGATGGCGGGCATTTTTATAATTTTGATTTCAGAACTATGCCCAGTGACCAATGGGATCGTCAGATATCGATTTTGGTATCACTCAGCCCAAAAAAAAACAAAGTTCAAGATGGCGGGCATTTTTATAATTTTGATTTCAGAATTATGCCCAGTGACCAATGGGATCGTCAGATATCGATTTTGGTATCAATCAGCCCAAAAACAACAAAGTTCAAGATAGTGGGCATTTTCACAATTTTGACTTCAGAACTATGCCCAGTGACCAATGGGATCGTCAGATATCGATTTTGGTATCAATCAGCCCAAAAACAACAAAGTTCAAGATGGAGGGCATTTTTACAATTTTGACTTCAGAACTATGCCCAGTGATCAGTGGGATTGTCAGATATCGATTTTGGAGGCGATCAGCCCAAAAACAACTAAGTTCAAGATGGCGGACATTTTCACCACTTTGACCTCAAATAGTCACATTCATCATCATATCAGCCGCAATTGAGAAATTAATTGTTAGTCTTATATAAAATTAATTGTATTTTTCTTTCTTTCTAATAAAATTGTATTTTAATTGTTTATAGAATACTATACGATTAATAACAATTAATTATTGATTAATTTAATTTGAAATTTTGTCCTATCCAACTTTAACAAAATACGAGGTTAGAAAATACCAAACTCATTAGTACGCGCTATATTGTTGTACCACACAGCATTAGAGAAGTGTGCATGTTTCGGCTCTGTGTGCGTAATTTAAAAACCTATTTGCGAGCAACTTGAAAATGTATGAACCCTCTTAATGTCGACAACTTTTATTACCTCACTATAAAGCAATCAATCTCTGTTTCTTTACTTTCATTTTTGTCATAACATAATAAGAAAATTCCCTGTCACAGTGTTTGTACACGCTAATCTCCGAAGCTAAACAACCGATATAAATGAAATATTATGAATCAGTTTAGTAGTTTTGAAACTGAAAGATAGGATAGTTTTGGATTCTAGTCTCAAACTACTTTCACGGAGTCACTAGTAAATTTATTAAATATTAGCTTTCACTCGCCGGGTATATCGATAAAAACTATATTATAACCTATTCCAGACTATCATCTATCTATATGCCAAATTTCATACAGATCCTTTCAGCCGTTTTTACGTAATTGTAACAAACATCCATCGATCAAAACTTTCCCATTTTAATTTTAATATTAGTATTTATTTGTTTATCATTCATGCATGTAGGCTACAGAGAAACTTATCTAAGTGCTTTATCTTAACGGGCTAGCGATATAGGCTATTTTTACATAAATACATGTATTAAGGGGTAAAACCCTTGCCCTTGACCAGGCACTTTTCCAAAACCCGGGTTATTACTAAAGAATTTCTGTTTTTGCCATATTTGGGAGTCGAACCTAGGAGCTTTTGCGCATAAAGATACTTTGTATCGACCGACGTAAAAAACGAGAGTGTCCGCGCGCTAAATTAGGTTGTTCATAAATATACTGTCCACAGATCGATGTTTCAGAAATTATCACAAATACCGCTACAAACATTATTTATTAAGTAAAGTACCGTATGATACATTCTATGAATATTTAATCAAACAGTTGTTCGACCAAGCCTGTGGTTGTTCGAGTTGGAGCTTTATACAAAAAAAACTAGCTATTTACTTACTGTGACCTCAATTATACCCTCTATGGTCTCTTAACATCATAAAGAAAACGCGTGAAAAGCCGTCGAATTTTCCAGGTATTTTCTTTTTAGGGTATACCGTCGGAAAAACGAAGGTTTCGACATTATAAAGAAAATTATACTTATGTCATACATTATACCTTCCTGGCTTCGTTATGAGTTTACATGTTTATTTGTATAAATATAAAATCGGACCTGACCTCGCATTTGTGCAATAAGTTTTTATTTTGATAATTTTCCTTCAGATAACCTAAACACTTTATCACAATACACCAAATTTACACATCGTTTCAACAAAACGACACTTTATTACGTTAACACACACATGCTTAGGCATTCTTATTATAACACATTTCACTTCCAAAGACACAATTAGCACAATAACAAGTATTATTTACGCGAAGCCAAAATTCCCGCGTAATGGCCGCCGTCCGACGCGCAGACACTGACCTAAGTAGGTACCTAACTGTCGCTCTCGCTCGCTGTGAGATGCAAGATGGCGGGAATAATAATATCGGTGAATTAAAAATTTTACCGTTTGAATACAATGTCTATACGTAATAATATTATTATTTAGTAGCCAAATTAGGGTTATGGATAAATAAGCTAGCTACTTATGTGTATTCCAAATTATAAACAAGAACATTTACCATAAAAACAATACGAATGACTGCGGCCATTGCGGTAAAATTAGTAACTATAAAACTTGGTAACTATAAAAGTTTCGCCACTTTTTCACGGATGTATTTATTACTTTTTGAAAAACAATTACTCAATGCGTAATCTACACTTATTTTTTAGTAATTCTATATAAATTTATTTTAAGATTAGTCAGCGTTTTCTTTTAGAAAGTTTTAAATTCACACCGACGCCGACGTAATACAAAATTCGCGCCGTGTCATCAAACGACAGATGACTTTTATTGTTCATATTTTTTTCGTTATGTATACTTAGAAGTTGAAATATTACTAAAATCGTTACTATATTAATCGATTAGTCTAATTATTATGGCCTTATTGTGTTGCTACATGCAAATAAACTTCAAAAAAATGGCAATCAAATAATTATGTGCATACGGGCGCACATCGACAGTAACAGCGTTTATTCTTATGTGCACCCGTATGTACATAATGACTTTGAAGGGGACCTATTTCTTGAAGATTTTAATACAAATTGTGCTCCTCGGTGTTAGGCACGATTTATTTATTTATAAAAAGGAAATATCCGTGTAGTGACGGATTAAGAATACATAATGTCACCACCCCATCTCAACCCGTGGGTGTCGTAAAAGGCGACTAAGAGAGTAATCTTATGTATTAGACACAATTTGTGTTGCAGGCGTTCCTTGGCTACAGTAACCTCTTACCATCAGGATGGCCGTAATTTGTCCATTATCATGGATTTAAAAGAAAAAAAATCTGGTTTAAAATTGCTAATGTCACAAGAAGTGACTTTGATTTTGGAATAAATATCAAAGTTCCGTGAAAAAAATAAATAAAATTATGAAATTGCACAAGAACGAAGCCGTGGGCACTACTAGTTCATAAGTATATAAATTCTCTATAGCTTAACTGAAAGCCTTATTATTCATGACTTTATTAACTTGAAGACTCCACTTAATGACTCGACCTTGTCATAAAATGTCTTTCAAGATGTTTATTGAGATTCTTGTTGACCTAAATGAAGCTCTTTTTCCGGACAATCAAGAAATAAGGCTGCATCAACAACTTTTGTATAAGACAATATCTACCTATAAGTTCTTTGGAAATATTCGGTTTTTTAGTCTTCTACTAAAAAACCCATGTGGTAGTTCATGGTTACGGCAAAAAGATTTTTTTTTAAATATTGCCTTACTTGTAGTGATGGATTAAGAATACATTACTACACACACATCACTACTCCATCTCAACCCGTGGGTGTCGCAAAGGCGACTAAGGGCAGACAAGAGCACTGCGAGAAAAGGAAAATTCGAAACTAACCCTATATCGACCCGTCTAGCCAGCGTGGTATAGTAGATTAAACTCCCTGCACATTCGTTGCACGCAGTGGGACGTTTATAGATTGAAATGAGGAAGCAGGTCCTATGCTTTAAGCGCTTTTTAATGCCTCAGCCTCACACTCATCACTAGGAATAACTAAGCGTAGGCTGATGATGCTGTGAAATTAGATATTAGGCAGTTGAAACTGTTTATTAACCTTTCGGGTACGGACTATTATTTTTATTGTAGTAATCTGTTCATTCATAATAGTAGGGTTGCCTATACAAAAGATAATGGTAGTACTGTATTTCGGTAACTAGAATGGCAGGCAAGTTTTAACGGTCTATAACCCTGAGTGCACCCAGGGTTATAGACCGTTAAAACTTATTTTTGGACAAACAAACACTGGAAATATTATATTGACCACCGATTGGAACCTCCATGAGAACATAGTAATGATCTTGATCTTGAGACTTTGAATGATCTTCATCATAATATATGATTAAAATAAACAGATAATCAATTTTATTACTTTACGAAGTGCTTGCAAACAGAAGTCTTAAAATCATTCTAATTTAAGACTTTTTTAAATTCAAATTCTTGTAACAATGTGTACTCGTATTGCCTCTAGGTAACTTTATATGTTTTTGTTTTGTTAGGTTATAAGGTATTTTATTTAGTATTAAATATAAACGCATCGATGTCATATAAAGAGATACTTCTCTATTTATTTTCTAGGGCCCTCAAGCCGTTAATATGTACGATCGGCAAACTGTCGTATTTGGCTGGCGGGATGGCGATCACGGTACGAGGGAAACAGGCCAGTCGGAAGGAGGCTCCAATACTGGTCGTAGCCCCCCACTCCTCATTCTTAGACAGTTGCATAGTATATGCAACCAAGATGTCGTCAGTCATCGTCCGGAAGGAAAGCATGGACAACTATGTTGGAAGTATGTTGTGGGCTTTTGGTGGTGGTGTTTTAGGTGACAGGTTTAAGTTTGGTGGTGGTTATAATTTCTGTCTTCTTTCGTGTTTCTTTTTCAGGGTGTAAGTTTCTGTGTTAACTAACCTTTCTTATAGTTAAGTTGATTTGTTTCTTTCGTTGTTGGGAGGCTTTTCTTTTGGAATTGTGGCTTTATTTCTACTGCTACAAGTATGATTGTTGAAATTTTCAAATCTATTTTGTAGGTACCAAGGTAAGTTTAAAGGAGTAATTTAAAAAACATTTCTAGTTTCTTCCTTAACATGGATAATATGTGTCAATAGGTGGCTTATTTACCTCGTTTAAGAAAAAATAAGTAAGTAATTGCTTTTGGGTAATTATATTAAAGAAGTTTTATAACTATTAAGTTTGTTAGATTTTAATCACGTTAAGTTGTTGTTTTGGTGCTCCATTCTCTTGTTTATATCTAACATAATCTTTTAATTTCTTCTATAATAATTTAAATGTTTATTATTCAATCTAGTTTATTAAAATAATTAAGGTTGCTAGTTTTTCGACTAATTTATTTTGTGTTTTCTTTATCTTTATATCTCACACGTATGAAGCTTTTCTAAGAGCTGTAAAAAGTTTGTACTCACAGCAATGTTAACTTTATCAAAGCAACATCTCAGGTTATTTGTGGGTCATGCTGACAACGACTGCAGATCGGGTCTAGGAATTTATTACGACACACCCAACTGTGGTCAGTCTGCCTAAAGCCTGCTAAAAGAACTCTAAAATAAAGTATACAAAGACGCCTAAATAAATACTTATAAATGGAAATAATTACGGTAATTTACCCTCTCATATGCGACTCGAGGTAACAAACCAACACATAACATAGCCATACAATTATCATATGAGTGTTAAACAAATGTTTATATGCCTTTGACATAACAAACTTTTAATCGCTTCCACGTTGTCCCGGCCATGTCTAATCCGTGACTAAAGTGTTTTGTAAGTTCGTCTTTGTAATGCATTAATGTTTTCACTTCGTGCTTTGTGCGTGTTCACGCAAAAAGAATTATCGCCTCCATTCTTTGGAAGCTTTTGTGTGTGACCTCTTGACATGGTAATGAGCTGTACAAACAAAGTGAAATGTCTGTCAATGTAATGTTTGGTTAGGAAGTTATTTTTCACCTTCACTGAAAAGAAGAGGCATTTAGCGCTGCCTATATGCGGCTGCTATGCCAGAAGTATGTTGCGAAGCTACCTATTATTTTGCCTTTCTCCACAATAGGTCAGTTACAGGTCATACATGTGAAAAAGGCTGTGATTGTAATTTTCTTCTTATCAAATAGGCTTTAGGCACATGGCACACCCTAGTGTTGGAATTTATCAAGGCTCCCAGAAGGCTTTAGAATAGAATAGAATAGAATTTCTTTATTTGTATAAAATGTAGGTATAATACAGATGGATTAAAAATTATAAAAAGAGCCAATACATTTTGTCGCTAGTCGCTTCCAACTTGACTTAACCAGTACCACCTTAAGTGATAAAACTTAAAGCCGATGGTCCCGCCAATGGCTTTAAGTTCTTTCGATGAACGGATTTTCAATAATCAGTGATATTTGAGTGTGACACCACACAGCAGTCTTTGCCTTATCATCATCATTAATAATAATTGAGTAGGATTTAGGCCAAGGACTGCAATAGGCTGACTATTGCAGTCCTTTGCCTAAATCCTACTCAAGTATTATTGTGAATCTCGGGTTTATATCTATCTGCTGCGCATTTAAAACGCCATATTTGACCTGAAATTTATACCTAGTTAGGCAGCATTCTAACTAGCTTTTGGATCCAGTGGAGGTAAAAACAACAAAATTCAAATAACTCTAACGTAACTTTTACTTACAGTCGTAAGGAAATACAAAATCCTAGATACGCCAAGGCTGCTTCTATTGCTACATTGAAACTCAATAGATTACATAATATGGTTCCGATTCCAAGGCATATTATCTTCTTGTTAGAAACTACGTTTCTGTGCAATATTAGCAGCGGCACGTGCGTCGTCACGACCCTTATAAAGTGCCGCCCCTCGGCAACATAATCTTTAAGGAAATTTCAATTATCGCCTTACTAAGTTTTCCTTCAACTTTCCACGTGAATTTTATATTCCCACGTGTATTTTATAGCGGGCTTCTTGATATAACAGCATCTTGGTATTTTCGTATCTATATGCTTGAATTAGTCGTGTTTGACCAGTGTTACCTTTCAACGGTCCAACCTAACGTAGGTACATTGCAAAAATCATCATCATCAGCAACCCATTAAGGCCCACTGCTGGGCTCGGGTCTCCTCTCCTCTAACTAGAGAGCTGAGAGGGTTCAGGCATAATCTACGCTGGCCTAGTGCGGGTTGGTGGATCAGACATACTCTTAGGATTTATTCTAGAGTTTCCTCACGATGTTTTCCTTCACCGTTAGTTAGTTCCACGAAGTGGAATTCACATTGGTACTGCCGGTCGGGATCGAACTCGGACCGCGTGATTTGAACGCCCGTTCCTTATCCATTCAGCCACCATTGTAAAAATACAAGTGCAGAACAGAAACTTGAGTTTGATAGTGAAGTTGCGGTACTTTAGCTTATTCTATCTAGCAAAGATTTATGTAATGATCCTTACAATGTTATTTTATTTCTGTCCGTTGCTATGTAGGTTTAATTATATTCTTTGTTTTTTATTACCTAATAGGTGTTCTACACGGTTATAAACTTGCGTTCCAACAGAGTGACCTTGGTGGGAGCTTGGTTGCCATTCGCGTAGTTTGTATGAAATATGGTTTATAACAGCCGGCTACAAGGGAATTGGAATCCACCAAGGGCGCCTCTGTGGGAGGCAAGCTTATAACCATGTGGCACGGCTTTAATAGGGCTTCTATTATATTACACAAGGCATTAAAGATAGATTTACTACCAATGTACTGACACTATTTTTCGGATAAACTGTTACATTGTGATTTCATAAGAGTTACTTTGTAACCTAGATGAACTGCCCCAAAGGTCCCGGGTTCGATTCCCGGCTGGAGCAAAATTGGTATGAAGTGTTTTGTCACAAAGTTATAATCAGTGTCCACCCGGTGTTTTAAATGTGCCCGTTTAATGACAATAGGCTCGCCTTAAGCTAGCATTGATGGCAAATTGCAGGGGTGCTACACGTCTGCCTACCACTGTGTAAACAACAAATATCAATAGAATTTCTTTCTGTATTATTATTAGAACTTTTGAATTTACATCTTATTACCACTACGTAAGTGCGAATTTACAGTTCTAACTTGAAATGCCGTACCTTGCGGCCCTCCGGTGTGTAAGCCCCTTAAGTAAGCAATGTTCTAGAACCGTCTGTTGCACTGGGAGCGTTGGACGATGTGCACTTTCACTCGGATGTAGCCGTATATCTACTAATTATTGTGTTCAACTTCTGCGTTTGTGTAATATATTTATATTTACGTAATAACACGGCTGTGACAGCTCATGGAACATGGACCTTAGAGGCGAAGTTATGAGTAGTAGAATTTAAGTTTTGTGTTCTATTATATAAAGCTTAAATTTGATGATTTATTTTTTTGTTATAGCAGGAGTTTGTTTCAATTTTGTAATGCGTTGTTTTGTGTTGGGATAAGATAACTGGTTATAGGTTGATGGTATGCTTTTTCCATCTTATAGTTTGATCTATTTTGTCATAACACAATACCTGGCATACATCTTGACAATGTGTTGAACGCGATATTTAGACCTTTTTGGTGCGGGGTGTGAATAATCAAATCTTTTATTTCATATAGATCGCATACATGATATTATGAACGTCATACAAAACGAAAAAAGGTTTCAGCAAATTTGCCTACGGCCAGTTCACTGACAAGGTTGAGCTCTGAGAAGAACTTGGCAAAAAACTCAGGTCACTCTTTTTAATCGCCAAAGTAGTTACAAATAGGTTAAACTTTAAAAAAAAATTGGATACTTACAATAATTATAACTAAAAAAAATAAAAATAAATGTTTTTTCAAACAGTATGGTATGTGGTGATATGTATGTGTGTACATACACACTACATACATATGACATAATATATATTACATACATAATATATGTGTATGTGGTAAAATGATGGTTTTCCATTAACTAACCATAACTTACTCGTTTCATTTCACTTATCAATTATAACAAACTGTTTGCAAGCTAGTTTATTGAGGAAACCTATTGATTACAGCCTACATAACAGTGAACTGGGACAAGATAATAAAATATACAAATGGCGAAGCACTAAACTTAACTAAGATAAAGTATTAAGTTGCAATAAGACACGCTCGCAAGCTGTGTAACAGTAACTGCTCATTGGTCATTTAATTGTTAATGAGACAAATCATGGATTTAATTTATTGGTGTTGGGAAATATATTAAGAAATGCTGTAGGTGGTAAAACATAGGTTATAGGGCTATGAATTAGCTTGAAGGTGTTGTGGCCTCTCTCCATAATAAGACATGATGGGCTATAGGTAATCCTTGAATCTGTTGGACTACATTATTACATTAATGCGGAATGACAAAAAGACAGGAAATATTTTTACAACTAATACAACTGCGGGTCGTGTACACATAGTACTTACTTATATTTCATATAAACCAGATGTCTTGCGGGGCTTCGTTCCCGTCGTTCTTTATGAGAGCACTACTCAGCTCCTATTGGCCGTAGCGTGATGTTACATAGCTTATAACCTTCCTCGATAAATGGGCTAATCAACATTAAAAGATTTTTTCAAATCGGACCAGTAGTTCCTGGATTTATTCCACATTTGCTTGTTCGCCCTACATTCGACAAAAATCCGCATTTGCCCCATGTTTAATTTAAGATCCTAGCGTTTAACCAAAAAAACAAACTCTTCAGCCATATAAAAAACACGTGGACATCTTCTGTCTTTTCGTTTCGATTTAATTTAATCCGGTCTTTGCCGCTGGGGTTTAATTGTCACCTTATTATCATAAAACATAATGCCGTTTCCAGAACGATAATGTCTTTCTGCTCTTTTTGTATTGAGTTACATCACAATCACATTAAATGTTCCATATCAATATATCAGCAATATTGTAGGAAAGATTACAATAGAAAGAATCAACTTTTGCAGGAACACACGTTCACTTCGTTCAGTAGTAGAAAACGCTTACATATAGGTCGTGTTTAATGAAAAGCGTTAAACTTTCTACTACAGTGACACTATAAGGCTCGTTTAATCAATGGACCATGATGGATTAATACCGGCTAATACGAATATATAATGAATATTAAATTTTTATTATATGAATAAATATATGAATAAATAATGAATATTAAATTTTTATTAAGTAATTTATAATACAATTCATTTTGTAATACCTATGCAATAAAGTACACATATTTTATCCTACACCACACCCATCATCGGCACACTTTACTACCACACTACACATACATTTTGCACACACACATTTTTAGATGTGCTTGCTTGACATCCCTATGTCTGGGATCCAGCTGAAAACCAGCGCTAGGTTTCATTAACCTAGCACATGCTGAGCTGGACACCCTTTTGGTGCGATAGGACACACGGGGGGGTATAAATTTAGCGTATAAATTTAGCGTAGTTAATAATCTTCACCTTGTTCACCTTTTGTTATACGTTATATGTTTTCCTCTTGTTGTGTGTGTCTGTACCAAATAAATGTTTTTTCTTTCTTTCTTTCAGAATAGATTAGCGATAATAGCGATGGTGGCTGAATGGATATAGCGATGGTGGCTGAATGGATAATAGCGATGGTGGCTGAATGGATAAGAGACTGGCGTGCAAATCACGCGGTCCGAGTTCGATCCTGACCGGCAGTACCAATGTGGATTCCACTTTGTGGAATTTATATGTACTAGTCAAGTGACTTACTATCTGCTAACGGTGAAGGAAAACATCGTGAGGAAACCCACATACCCTAGAAGAAATTCTATCAGTATGTCTGATCCACCAACCCGCACTAGGCCAGCGTGAGTGGATTATGGCCTAAACCCTCTCAGCTCTCTAGTTAGAGGAGAGGAGACCCGAGCCCAGCAGTGGGACTTAATGGGTTGCTGATGATGAATACGAATATGTGTACGAGAGCTATAATAAGTCATGATCGGATAATTATTAGTCACTTTTTAATCACTGAAGCTTCATGGTGGGTTTGAAATAATCACCAACGCCGTTAAATAAAAATTACGCCTATTATTTAAGTAATAAGAGACAATTTTCAACTGTTGATGCCTCGGCTATTGACATAAATATGTAGCATACGAGAGGTTATTAATGCCATCATAAAATTTAGTCACCACTTTCAGTCATATATATGATTTTATATGAATATCATTACTGGTCATGAAATTATAATTTATCACGTTTAATTAAAGTGAATCTGCAACACATAAAGTTAATGTCAATAACAAACAAGTGGCCATTTATAACTGAACATGACATTTTTAATTAAAAGTCATAATTACGCCTTGCCTTACAAATGTCTCTTGACAATGATGGTTAATAAACCAGGATTCCACAAACAACCTGTGCTTGCTAATAAAGAACGCCATATTTGCATTATACTAGCCAGGGAAAAGACGCTTGCAAGTCGTATAACTTAAGTCACATTTTCTCATGAACTTGAAATGCAGATGCGTTGTTATTAATTCCATTCCATTTTGTTAGGGTTGATTGTTAGTGCTGGGGAAATTATGCTAATGTTAAATATTTGACTTATAAAGCCTTATTCGAGTGTTATTTTGTGGAAATTCAGACAGATGGAAAGTTGTAATGTTAATTTTGCTAATGACTTGGTTTTTTTTTTTTTTTTAATAGACAACGCCCGCTCTATCGAACAAGCCCTGTGTCGCGGGGAGCTTTACAAACATGAAACTAACGGACATAAAGTACACCCAGACTAGAAACAAATATCTATGAATCACACAAATATTTGTCTCGTGTGGGAATTGAACCCACGTCACCCAGCACGGCGATGTAGTGGCGAGGCGACCACCTTAACCACTGCGCCACGGTTTGTGCAACATTTGGGCAAAAATGTGAAAATATGGGGGTTACCCTGCCCTATCCCTGATTCTGTTTCTCCGTTTTCTTACCAACCAGCGACTTATACTCTCTTATTATAAAATACGGACTAAGCATTAAACCAGGTTTAAATTGACAACTTTGACACTAAAACAATGGCTTATATCAATTTAAACCAATTTAATACTTAGTCCATACTTTGTAATAAGGGGGTTCGAGTCCAAAACTATGCTATTGTTCATGCTAAAACCAGACAAATCTTACTAATTATATAAATGCGAAAGTTAAGACGTATGGATGGATATCACGACAGAACGGCTGAAAGTATCTGTATGAAATTTGGTATACAGATAGATTATAGTCTGGAATAGCAAAGGCTAATATGAAAGGCTAATATTTACCGACATACCACGCGGGAGGAGCCGCGGGCGGGAGCTGGTAGATTCATAAAACTTTATTGACATCGATTGAGTAGTTTCATAGATTGTCGTAAACAAACATCGTAACAAAAAACCTATCTCTGTTCTGTGATCGTAACGGACTATTTTGATACAACAATGGAAATCAAACAAAGTTGCGGAGACACGCTAGTCTTACATAACGTACCTATCGTGTGGCATGCCATTTGAAGGCTTCAGGGGTAAATCTAGATATTTTTATATACCTAGTGCTTAGGCCGAAGGTCGGTCTTTTCACCTTGTGACCTTTGGAAAGGTTTACATTGACGTGTGGTAACTGATTAATTAAATATGTAGTTCCTAATTTTGTATATACATATACATACCTATAAGTATAGAACATTAGTCTTAACATTAATTGATCATCATTAATTAATTTATATTCATCATCATCATCATCATCATCATATCAGCCCAACGACGTCCACTGCTGAACAAAGGTTTGCCCAATTTACGCCACTGCGAATGGTCCCGGCCTGTGTAATAATTTAGATTATAATAATAAATATAATAATCCTTCCAAAAGGCCGTGTATACTTCTCACCATAGAGAAAAGTATAGCCATATATTATAATAATAACTTAATTAATTTAGACATCCTTAGATTACAGAAAACATCTTAGCTGATTTTATAAATGCCATTGAGAATGCTAAGGTTTCTTCTGATATTTCTCATCTTGATATTTTTCTGACAGGCTAATGAAAAAATAAAAAATGTGAACGGCTATGAATGCGGTTAGTATTAAAAATTATTTTTTCTCAGTGGAACGGCCGTGTGTCGCAGTGCGGGCACTTAGCTCGGCAGTTTCTTTTCTAGAACCTTCTCGAAAGTCATAAATGTGTCTGTGATAGCTGAAAAATCTATTTCTGAATAAATGCGAAACGTGTTAAGAATAATCTTAACACGTTTCGCTGTAATGTATATTTCTGTTGCAATCTTCTTTGATTTGGTTGTCGCTAGTCCTTTTTGTTTTCATTTAAATAAATTTTTTATTTAATAATATACATACAATTCAAAAATACAAAATTGACCCTTTCTTAGTTTGAGTATTCCCTTCCCCATCACTGTGACGTGATTCCTATCCACTCGGGAGTCCCAGGAAACGCCTAACCTACTGTCTTGGAAAGTTGGAATCCGCAACGAATATTCTTAGAAGTTAAAAGGAGGAATTAAAAATTATTTATTGTTCTTCTAACATAAAGTTTAAGATTTTATATAAATGCTAAACAAGTAGTGGAAAAATTCAAGCCCACGACGGGACTTGAACCCGCGACCCTGCCATTCCGTATGCAGTGCTCTTCCATCTCAGCTACGCGAGTGGACGTCCCTGGATATAAAATGTTAAACCAAAGCGATGGAAATTGCTTAATATTTAATGTAAATAAAGTTTAAGGTTAAATGGCAAAGTGTCTATTCAGTGAAATCTGGAGCTCTTGGCCAATTAAAACTTGATAAGTTTTCCCCATCTTTGACGACCACTTGCAGTGAAATAACTACTAGATAGGTAATGTATTAATAAGATTGTTTCTATTTCCAGAGTTGATAAACTACACACAACCAGTTTACGTGTGGCGTGACGACCCTAACTCGAGACAGAACACCATCAAAGAGATCATTGAGCGGGCTACTTCCAAGGAGGATTGGCCTCAGGTGAGTTCTCATATCCACTTGTTATAAATTTAACTACCACCCACCATGATAGCCACAAACAAAACCTTTTTCGACAAGTATGTTATAGATAAATAAAACTAACATACTCGCTTGGACTTACTCTTTATTCTTTGACTTAAAACAAACTGTTGTCACTACCCCATTTCAACCCGTGGGTATCGTACTAGGCGACTAAGGGACTAGCCTTAAGCTGACAAGATCACTGCGAGAAAAGAAAAATTTGTTACAAAACTCTATACCCTCGGCCGGCGTGTTATAGTAGGAAGACCCTCCAAAATGCTTGGAGGAGACCCGTGCCCAGCAGTGGGACGTTTATGGGTTGTTGATGATGATATCACATGACCGGGTCCGAAAGGTCTAAGCTCGGAATTACCAAATTGTATTATAAAGTCATTTCAACTACATTGGCATACCAAGTATAAATTCGATACGACTATATAAGTTAGTAAAAATTGACTACCTAGACTCAATTACATTATTTGTCACAAGTGAATCTGAGAAAAGCGAGTTATAAATATAGAATTTCTTCTCATTACAAATAGATTTCTAAACAAAGAAACTGATTGTTAAAGTAAAAGTAAAGAAAAAAATTGAATTAGTTACGTAACGTAATTGTAGTAAAAGCTGAACTTCAGTACCGCTCAGTGCCAGTACGAGTACCTACTAGTTATTGATCTCGACACTGTACAGTCAGACAAGAAAATGGTCTACCAGTTTTGACAAAAGTTTCAAGTTATTTTTTTTATTTTTTTTATTGGGTAAACAAACAATAACACATAATGTACTTATACATAATGATACTTAGTATGGGTAATTGTGATATCCACACCGTTTACCACAGATAGGTATATGATTTAGAAATATAGTCCAGGAAACATAATCTGGCCATTCGTCGTCTTCACCAAGATTGCTTTGGCAATACTTGTTGTATTAAGATGATATGTATTAAGATAATAGAGATAATAGAACTGTCGTCGATCTCCAAACGGAGAGGGTAAAGGTTAGTGTTGTTAATTATATTATATTTTTTATTATTATATTATATTATTATTATTATATATTATAACTAAGGGAGTAACCTTATGCAGACACGAGCATTGCGAGAAAAGAAAAATTGTATACAAACCCTATACCAACCCGTCTGGCCAGCGTGGTATAGTAGGCTAAATTCGCTAGTTTTGGGTTATAATGATGACTTTAAGGTTGACTATGTTAAACGGAGTGTAGATGCACAATTATGACGTATTGTCCGATATGAAAAATTTACACATGGTATGACGTCAATTTATAATCTGACACGGCTTTCTGTGCAGTAATGACGTCACAAGGAGGACGTTACTAAGCTTCATATATAACATTACGACAGCATTTGGTTCCAGTTTACAGCTATACGTGTCAGACTATAGTATGATAGAGAGAGCAATGGTCACCTTCATAATATTGTTGCAAGGGGAAATCGACCTTGTTGTTTCATGACGTTCAAATGAATCAACCTTAAGGACCACAGTTTTGATCGACTGTAACTATAGCTAGAAAGTATCATTATACTTACTTTATGAGTTGTTATGATATGTTTAAGAAATGAAAAGTCACGTAAGTACTCGAAAATCATGTCGAGCGGATCATGAAAGCCAAACTCTTCAATTTAACTAGGCTAAAAAGAATTATTAAGATCATAATAGAACCTTTTACCTCTGTTTATAGAGGAGATAAGACCTTTGCCCAGCACTGGGACATTAGGAACTAGACTCCACAAACGACCAAAGCGACAAAGAGACCTCCATCAAAGAAACAAATTTCTATTGGTATATTTTTTTTTCTTGATATTCCCAAAACATTGCACAAAATATAGTTATTTTTTGCAATGTTTTGTAAAAAAATACTATTTTACCTTTAAAAAAAGGTGACAACCCTAGATATGGTTGCCAAGTGGTTTTCAGGGTTTGACTTAGAAATAACATCTTCAGAAATAATAAATAGTTGCACATTTTCTAAACTTTATGTTGATGACTTTTCACTTTATCTTTCAATATTTGAATTCATACACGCTGCTTTTGAATTGCATTTCCTACCGTTTATATACGGTCACTACACTGATCAATATTTTTAATAACACGTGACACTGAGTTGATAACCGTTTCTTTTATCACTCTTCGTTCGTTCAATAAGCTATTAGTATCGAATTTATAACAATTAATATTTCCAAAATAATTCTTTCGTTCTAATTAAGTACGTAATTATATTGAGCTTCATTCTGTATTTTTGATTCACAAGTACTAATAATGCAATTCCGCGTTCATTTGTTAATTGCATGACTCACATACAGGCTTCAAACTTGATCCAATTATTTGTAACGTGAAATTTAAAGTAAACGAAATGAAAATAAAACCGGTTAAGTTAAGTAGGTCAGTCGTCGAGATCAAACTCGCACTTAGCGTACCTATACATATTATACAGTTATATTATGTAGGTACCACTTGGTAGATGCATTTTATTCGTTAGGCTCGGGCCACTGACCACAATCACCGGTGGCCAGCGACAGCTACTTCACTGGTATTTTCATAAGTACACTTTGCATGGATTCGCAGACGTGTGGCTAGTTGCCGCCACGCACTCACAATCTGTCGAGTTGATATCCTTCTGCAATAAAACGTAACTTTGTGAAGATGTCTGGTTGATTGCAACTCTTTCACGCCAAAACCACAGAATGGATTTTTACAAATTACGGCACACTCATATGGAACTAGAAGTCGCGCGGGGCTTCGTTCCCATTGTTCTTTATTTGGCCACTGCTCAGCTTCTATTGGCCGTAGCGTGGTGTAATATAGCCTATGTTACTCAGTGATTATGTAGCTATCTAAAGGCAAAATAATTTGTGAAATCGATCCAGTAGTTTTTAAGTTTATTAGTATATATATATAGATATGCACTCTTGATCCCTGGTAATTATGGTCAGTAGATAGCTAGTAGTAATTTCCTTTCTTTGATGGGAATAAATGCTTTCTTACTAATATTACTATAAAAGCGAAAGTGTGTCTGTTTGTCCTTCTTTCACGTTGTAATAGAGCAACATTGAACATACTTACATGTTTTTTTCATAGGAGTACTTAGTTTGGTTACTAGAGAGTGACGTAGGTTACTTTTTTTTGAAATACTGTACGAGTGAAGTCTCGGGCATAAACTAGGTTATACAAGCAGGTCCGTTACTTTTCCAAAAATATTACGGTTAACTTTGTAATAGGTATGAGCATAATGCAGACAGAACTGGTTGATACCATACGATTTTGTCTGCTTTTTTGTTACGGTATGCGATTTTTTTTTTGTACTGTCTGACTGTAGAATTACTTACACTATTGCGTCTCCAGAAAATAATAACACTTACTATAAAACACTTATTAAGTTTTAAAACTATTTAATAGAATGACCTAGAAACGATGATACCATGATCCCGCGCAAAAGTGAAAAGTCAGAGACAATCTAGAATTAAAATAGTGGTGTGCTACAGATACTGCAGTGATTTAGTGTTTCCATCAAATAATCGGTTTTCTTTCGCCTAACACTACTTACCCATGTAGTTGCTACTTTCAAGATATTTTGTGAAGGAGGATAGATATTTTTGGTCTTTCTTTTCTTGGTTGTTTTCGGTGTTTCCTGATTACTTTTCCCGCCTGCGACTGCGAAAGAGACACGCGCGGGTAAAGTGAGACAGATATAAAGTGAACAGATCTATATGTAGGTACATATGTTGAAGAGAGAAATAAATATCTGATAATTATTATTATTTAATTTGACGTTAATGTTTCCAGGTGCTGATATTTCCAGAAGGCACTTGCACGAATCGCTCGTGCTTGATCACGTTCAAGCCTGGCGCGTTCTACCCCGGGGTGCCGGTACAGCCCGTCACCATAAGGTATCCTAATGCGAGGGACACCGTCACATGGACTTGGGAAGGGCCTAGCGCGTAAGTGCTTATATACTATATATAGAAAATAAATTTATAAAGCCGTAGAGTTTGTTTGTTTGGTTAAACGCTATGATCTCAGGAACTAATGGTCTGATTTCAAAAAATATTTTAATGTTGGATAACCCATATATCGATGAAGTTTAGAGGCTATATAAGATCACCTGACGGCTAATAGGAGCTGAGCAGTGGCAAAATATGTTTATTAATACAAAAATTTCTCCATTTATATGAAATTTAGACATATCTGACATAAGTCCCTTTACTTTCATCATAACCCATTCCCTATCAATGAGCTCTGTAGGCTACAAAATCTAATTAAAATTAAATATTTTCCAGTTTGAAGTTGCTATGGCTGACACTGACTCAAGTGCACAGTTCGTGTGAGATAGAGTTCTTCCCTGTCTACTACCCGAGCGAGGAAGAGAAGAGAGATCCTAAGTTATACGCCAGAAACGTACGGGATGTTATGGCCAAGTGAGTATCTATATCTGATACCATTCGAAAAATCTCGTATCACGTTTGTGGTCCCTTTTCTCCGAAATGGCTCGGCCGATTTGTTTATAATGTTTTAAGGTATGAGAATAGGTTTTAAAGTAAATTTAGTCTGGTCAGCTAGTATATTTATATGATTACCTTATTTTATATCTTAAAAAATAATTGAGTACTCACATTTTTGGGGACAAAGTACTTAAAGTTTCGACTGTGGTTAGGTTTTTCCTCGCTATTAACATCGCTATGCTGTGGGGTGTAGGTTTGAATTCTACATGTATGTAAATAAAACCTCAAATGACACAGGCGTGGTTGTCTAGTGCGAAAAGGAATACACTTTTTGCAAGTAAAAAAAACCTTAGAAAAGTGTTTATTTACCTCGTTATACTAATAATTTTAGTCGCTGCCATCGCGGAAGCCATCTTCGAGGAATAATTAATTAAATTTGTAATCCTAAAGCATTGTTTCCTTACATTTCAGAGCTCTAGGTGTTCCAGTCCTAGACTACACATACGACGATTGTCGGCTGATCGCTCGAGCTAAACAGTTGGGTATACCTGGCGCCACTCTGACCAGGGAGATCAATGATATTAGGTCACAACTCGGGTTAGTTTACCATCTTAATTGATTAAAGTAAGTAACCTTATCTGATCGTGGACGTCAACAACGCCAAAGATACAGTCTAACCTCAGCTTATATAGAAATCGCTGCAAATTCATCTGTGACTTGGCTACGTAATCGAAGAACCTATTGCGTTGCTTTTTAATTAGCTTGCTATAGAATTTATCCACCGTTGCAGGTTTAAAGAAGTCTGATTGACCCCCAATTAGACCAGCATGACTAACACTAGCTTCCCTTGGGGCGCTTGACCCTTTGAGCATTGATACAAAGATTTTTGTTTGAATAGTTATGTTATTGTTTAAATCGTGTTCCTCACGATTGTAATCTTGCGTTCCAACAGAGGTGACCTTGGATAGCTTGGATGCCATCCGAGTATTTTGTATTAAATTTGGATTACATCTGCTGTCTAGATAAATAGCATATCATGATTATATCTTAAGGTTACACCCGTAAAACTAATTTGTGAGTTTTAAACCTATCGCGCATTAGCAACAGCATTGTCAATTTAAACTATCTAATCACGTAAAAAAATATTGATGATGGCTCCTTTCGTTTTTTGGTAAGTCAGCAAAAGTAGTTGGGCAAGTTCTGGCTCATTTATACCGTAATTAAATATGATTATATATATTTTTTCGGCACATCTACAGACTCGTTTTGACCTTGCTCAATAAGTTGTTTGGTTGTAGACTTATGTATATTATTCTAACATACTGTTTGACTACGGCAGCCTGGAGCGGTCGCAACTGGAGCTGCACCTGGCGGCGGGGTCACTGTGCGGCGGCGCGGGGGGTGGCGCGGGGGGCGGGGGCCGCGCGCGGTGGGTGAGCGCCGACGAGTTCGCGCAGCGCCTCGGCGTGCCGCGGGGGGCGCTCACTCAGAGACTCTTCGATATATTCGTGCAGGTGAGTTTTGTTCTACCTAAGTATTAACTAATAGTATCTACAAACGGTATAATTATGGCTCATTTATCATAATTTTCTAAATTCTTTGAGTTAAATCAATGATGACTACAGCCAGCTTTTGTTTTCTCATACCTAATTGAATCACAAAACAATATATCATAAAGACTGGACCAAAAGTTGTAAAAATCATGATGGGAGCCTTTGTCCAGAAATGGGACTGATCGCTCAACCACTATTTTAGCCAAATATTGAATTTAAATTTAATGATCGATTAGTAGCTAGAAAGGTGAATATGATAGAAAGAAAATACATTTGTGTGACACAAGTAGGGATAAGAATAAAAAAGAAAAATTAAATAATACAAAGAAATAATAATAATACGACGCTAAAATGAAAAAAAAAAAGAAAAAAAAAATAACCAATTGCACCTACTGCATGTCACACCTGCGGGAATCTGGACTCTGCTCAGCATAATGCTGTGGCGCCAGCAACTAACAGCTGCTGGACACTCAACAGCGCTGATTTTCAGCAGAGCCCCAGAAACAGGATGACGAGTCAACGACCCGTGTAGATATTCTTATTTATTATTTATTTATGTACATAGTCGAGTTTTTCATCTTATAGTTTTACCACTAACAGGAATAAAGTATCGTTATAAGTTCTTGATAAACTTTTGTTTGATATAATGTGCAGAGGTCGAGCGGCCTGGTGTACTTCCCGGACTATCTGCTGTGCGCCGCCTTCCTCTCGCTGCAGCACCTGCCACTCACACAACTGCTCTCGTACGCCTTCAAAGTAAGTGTAAAATGCGGCGACTTAGTTTTTATGAACTGTGGATCTTAGGTCCGAATACCAAAAACATGGAGACGTAACGGTAAAATATGTGGACGTATTGTTAACAAACAATATGAGGTATTACTAAAATTAAATCTGTAACTCAGAATTGCATGACAGAAAAACTCAATAATTTTTTCCCGAATTATGAATCAACCTTAGGAACTCATGTGCAGTAAATGTACACTCCCACTGCGCGTACGAAACAGTTATACTGATGTCCAGAAAAATTATACATAATATATATAATAAAAAGAAAAAATAGTTTCAACTAATAGTCGCTTGTTATATTGTCAGCTGTATAGCGCTGCAGGTCGGGCGGGGCGGCTGGGCGCGGCGCAGTTTGAGGAGCTCGCCACGCGCTGTCTGGGACTGTGCCAGGAGGACGCACACAACACATTCCGACAAGCAGACCTCGATGAGAAGGGATATATCACTTATGGTGAGTATGGAAATAATGTCATTTTATATTCACACTCATTATATCGTTTTGTATTCACCCTCATTATGGTGAGTACGGAAATTCTGCTTTTTTGGAATCACCGTCCAAATACACACATAAATGGACCTTGCAGTAAAAAAAAATGTTTAGTTTAGCAACCCATTAAAGTCCCACTGCTGGGCTCGGTCGGGTGTCCTCTCCTCTATCTAGAGGGTTGAAAGGGTTTAGGCCATAATCCAAACACGCTGGCCTAGTGCTATTTTGGTTATAAAATTTTAAATTTATCCCTTTTCATTTCAGATGAATTTATATCATACGCACAGAAGAAGCCAGAGTTCTCGTTCGTATTCGTGTGTGACCCGACAGCACCGAAGCCGAAGACACAGTGAGGGTCGCCTGTTCACATCCCGACAGTCTGCAGTCAAGTGCCCTGAGACACACATGGTGAATAGAGAGATGGTCAAAGTCCAGTATTCGATGGAATCGCTGTATTCTCGACTTGATTTTATATCATGACAGTCGATGATCGATTGTAATTCGAAATAATTAAGGACTTCCAGTAAGCCTACAAAACACAATTTCGATGTTGTACCTTCCGAAATGTAACCCGAAGATAGACACCTAACGTTTGTATTTAAAACGATCCGTTATTTTGAGGTTTCATCTGTTGAAATGTAACTCAAAGATATCTAATGTATGTAAAACGATCCGTAATTACATACGAAATTTTGATGTGTTTTAGCAACGCATCTGAATATTAGTTTAGAAGTATTTTGTCCTGAAATTGACGTGCACTTATGTCGTTTCTTTTTTGATATTATATACTGGCATTTGTTAGTCAATTTGTTTTCACATAAAAAATATGACGTCATTAGTTACAGCTTTAAAAAGTCCAGCTGAATATTAATTTATTTATGAACTATTTATTGCAATGATATTCTTTTAGTACTAAAACGAAACTAACTTTATAAAATCAATTAGTTGGTATAGTTACTTTAAAATACTGTGACTTAGTTGCTCAGAATTATTTATACAAATGCTCATTATAGGGATAAAATGTCTTTGTGGTAAACTTTTATTTATAAAAATAGTTGCATCAATTTTGTTAGTACCTGAAAACATATTGCTAGAAACGTATTGTGGAGGTTAAGTTTAAAATTGCTAGCAACTAACAAAAAAACAAATATTTATCAATTTGCAACCTTCGTTAACAAAAAGAAACCTTGTGTTTATTAGCTTAAGGTCAATTACAAAATAGAGTAAGTATCTTAATTTGAGCTTTTTTCTTTACTCCTAACTGTTGCCTAAATAAAATATTGACTTTGAAAAGTTTACTACGAATACATGGCTTTGCACTCTCACGTTTTAGATAAAACTTTTAGAGTGGCTACAAAAAGTAGACACAAACAATAAGGACTGCAGATATCGGCATGTGAATTTTGTATTTAGATTTAACGGGTGATTAGCAGCTGGAAAGGTGAATAGGTGAATACGTATAGACGATAGTTATTGCATTTTTAATATTATTCCAAATTAAATTATTTTTTTTGCTTGACAATTTTATTTGCATACGCTTTCTTTCTACATTCACCTTTGTATAAAGTCACTTTCTGAATTCACCTTACGGTTCTTATTCACCCTCTCTAGTATAAAATATTTATTTGTGAATAGTAATAGTATTATGCCTTATTCCACTGATTAGGGAGAGTGAATGTGTCAATTATTGGCAATGATTACGATAATTGTTTCGACAAATGTTAGCTTAAGTGTATAATTTGATCTTATGTATAGTGTATATGTATGTTTGTATGTATAAATGTAAGTAGGTATTAAAGCCTTTCATACTACAACCTTGCTGAGATTTAAAGGGCGTCTAAATTATGTGTGCATACTTTTCGCGTATTTATCCTTTTTACAGACATTTGGAGGAATTAGAAATAATGTCACTATGTGTGGGTATTCCAGTTTTTGTCTTCCATTGCGAAGTATTTATTGTTAGTAGTATCTAAGCTCTACTACTACTCTCTAAATAGATGTAATTTTAGGTGAAGATATTTCCCAGTCGCGGTATTCCATTACGCTTAAGTAACAGAACGAACGTAAAAGGATGTTCATATAAACTGCCTCGATGGTGTTTGGGAAGTGTATATTATTATAATTGCTGTGCAAGGGGTCTCGGGTTCGATTCCAGGGATGGGCAAAAATGGTATTAGATTTTAATCACTGCATCATCATCATTCTCATTAGTAGCGTGATGTTATATTCCTCGATAAATGGGCCATCCAACTCTAAAATAATTTTGAAATTCGGTTCATTAGATCTCGAGATTAACCCTTATAAACTAACAAATCTTAACCTTTTTATAATTATATAAATTAGTATAGATATATAATTATGAGGTTGAAACCCTTGAGCTACATTCTAAACACGCTGGTCCAATGCAATTAATAGAAATATTTGATACTAAACAGAGAGTATTCGCACATAATTTAGACAACCTAATGGTAAATATAAGCCAATGCTTGGCTTTATCAGCGCATTGTATTAATATAGGCCATGGTTATATGTGATAACTTTTTAATGTAAAGATGGAGTTCTGTGCGTCGCAGCCGATGCGTCCGACTCTCACGACAGACTTGGGGACATGGTACCACTGATGTTAGAAGCAACCTAATAGTTTTAAAAAATTTCATTGAAATTGGTTGAGTTGTTTTGGAGGTCAGTAAGTATGATCAGTGTGACATGGATTTAAAAATCTTATAATATCATTTTAGGAGCCTTTATTTAGCTTTACCCCTGTGTCTGTAGTAGCATTGCAAGTTAAATTTGACATACTTCTTGGATGATTGGAGTCGATATTTAGGAGATATATATTTATATTGGATGAAAATGCAATCTTGGTATGTAATGGACCTTTTCTGATGATGGAGTGTGACCATGAGAACTCTGTAAAAAACTATAATTATATCGCTGATCCCTGTCAATTGGACGTTCATTACTCACGTGATGTTTTTACAACTTTTTAACTTACATCGTCTTCCTCAAGGGGGGGCTTCCTTGAGTTTTTTAAGACTAACCCCTCACTCTACCGAAAATCACGTGTATCTTTTGGTAGAAAATAGTTTCAGAATCAAGCCTTAAATTCAACCTTTCAAATACAGGTGCAATTTAAATGCTAGAACTAAATAAATAAATTTTATCTAAGCCCGTCCCCCCCTTTCGAACCTCACGGCTAAGACTGGCCTGTGGATACAATAAGCAAACATAAATCTTATTACTTTAAGATTAAGGTTGTTGTTTGCTCCAGCGTCTGTCATGAAGATGTTAGCCGCATCGACCGCGACTCAAACTCTACTTTAAAGGTAGTAGTAATAAAGGTGTCAAGCTAAAATGAAGCTAATTTGTAAAACAATTGAGATTATTTTCCATTATCCTATGTGCAATTCAGTATATTTCTGGCCTCGATGTTCTTCCTTTAGACTAGATTACATTATTCCTTAGTATTAGAATTGATGTTAATGAATCATTGTTTTACTTATAAAGTCAAGGACTTTTGTCCTAGTTTTTTTTTAATTCTGTTAATAAAACAATTTTAAGTACGTGTGTTTGTTTGTTCTGGCTGTGTACCCCAAAACTGCCTTGTCATCGGCGTGTATATTTAAGCCGGGACGCAAAAAGAGGGGTAATATAACTTTAACGTGTCTGTCTGTATGTCTGGGACACCATAGCTCTTAAACAAATAGGTCGAGTTTGATGCGTTTTTTTGTTTGAAAAGGAAATTGGTCGTGATGGATCTTACACATGTTTTATCAAAATCGGTGCAGCCGATTTAAGATCACCAGCTCTCGTCAGGATTTCCTTAAATTTTTCAATTTTGTTTTTTATTTACTTAAACTTAACTGTAAAATAAACATGCATTGCTGCATTAGTGAAAGATAGTACAGAGAGAATAGCTGGACCGAAGGCTGATTTAAAAAATACAACATTGTTAGGAGAGGATTTCACTGCCAAACAAAAGGCATTGGGTTCGACTCCCTGCTCGTGCATAAACGTTATTGGGTTTTCTATATTTAACAAATTAATGTACGTTTGTATATTTAATACATGTATTTAATACACTGACAGTAATTTAATTCATCTGTAAACAAGTTCGTTAAGCCCTTAAGAGGGGACGCGGTCTGCGAGAAATTTGAAAAGTAGGTATTTGAAGTAGCTATTGCTGTCGCGTTGAGCCTGAGATTTAAATGTGTGAGTGGATGGTCCACATGCGTAGTAGCCCCCCCCCTCCTCCCCACTAGCATCTTCCCCGCGCCCGTGTACCGGCGAGTCGGCGATACTACATTTTGCATTTATTGGGTTTTTGAAATTTGGACCGATTTAAGCAAAAATGATCCAATCAACACAAACCTCATTTTGAGATATTTGACTTTAAAATTCAGTGCAGTATTTCTCTGGCTGTCAAAATGAGGTTTGTGTTGATTGGATCATTTTTGCTTGAATCTGTCCATTTGATGTCATCGTGTTACTTAGTTACCTACACGTTGTTATTATTGTTTTTACGTGTATATAAATAATGGAAAAAATCGTAGTACTTACCTTACCTCTATTTAAGATTTATAAAATATTTTATCGCTAACCTACATATGAATAAAATGTCCTGAGGGTTCTGTTCGAATTATAATATATTTTTAGTTTTTATTAATCTCATTGTAATGGTAATTAAGATCATTGTTGTACTCGTAAATTATAGGCAGTCCTAATACAGCAAGAGAATAATTATGGTAAAAAGAAAGAAGAGGTAGCATGAAAACAATTTTCAGAAGAAACTAGATTGTCCGTCAACTTGGTTATTTGTCAACAACAATAAAAGTTTATAAGCTGCAAGTCTTGATGAACTTGTAAAATATTATGGCTCAATAAATATACAAATAAAATATCGGTATAAAATTTCTGAAAAACTCCAGAACATGGAATAGAAACTAAAAAAATATGACTTATTTTGGCAAAATATCGAACCGAGCCCAGCAGTGGGACTTAATGGGTTGCTGATGATCAAATCAAATCAAATCAAATCAAATAATTTATTTACTAGAATATGGTACAATAGGTTTTACAAAAATTTATGTTTTCGCATATTCTGCCACATACGGCGTGCAAATGTTTAAGGTAAGTACTTAATTATAAAATTTAATTATATTATTTATTACATATTCGAAATATATTATATCATGATAATTATTATTCACTTACATGTCAACAGTATTTTTTATATTATTCAGTTATTGTATATTTTATCTTCTAAGTATTCTTTAATGCTATAATATCCCTTGTTTAATAGAAGTTTAAATAAGTCCTTTTTAAATATTGTGATCGGCAATTCGCTTAAATTCTGAGGTAGATGATTATATATTATGATACACATACAATATACATTTCGTTTATATATGTCTAATTTTATATTTGGTAAACGTAGTCTATTTTTATGTCTGGAGCGGCTATTTACATTATCACATAATCTTTCAAAGAGACAGGGATATTTTCTAACAAACAAACAAATTTCGTATATATATAAACACGGTAACGTTAGTATTCTTAGTTTTTTAAATAGAGGCTTACAGCTATCCAAGAAGGAGGCACCACATAACGCTCGCACACATCTTTTTTGGCTTTTAAAGACTCTCTCTATGTCTACAGAATTGCCCCAAATTACAATGCCATATCTGAGTATTGAGGATACATATGCATGATAGGCTACCATTGCTGTATTCTGGTTAATAGTTAGTCTTATACGTTTTAGAGCAAAAATAAAGCGGTCCAGTTTGTTGACAATTTTATCGACGTGCGATTTCCAGTTACAATGTTTGTCTACGGTTATACCCAAGAATACACATTCATTTACTGTACTGAGTTGAGAGTCTTTGTAGTGGATGTCTAGATTTGACGTGTGTGAATTATATGTCTGAAATTGTATAATATTTGTTTTAGTCATATTGAGATTTAAATTATTTTGTTTTAACCAGTTGATGGCACTGTCCAGAGCATTGCTAATTTCAAATTCTAAATTAATCTTATTGTTACTTTTAATAATTAATGTCGTATCGTCAGCGAATAAAATACAATCTTGTTTTAATGAGTCAGGAAGATCATTGATATAAATAAGGAAAAGTAAAGGTGCTAATATACTTCCTTGTGGAGTGCCAGTATTATTTTGTCTAAAGTTAGATCTAAATATTTTTAGTTCATGTTTTATGGTTCTGGTAATTTCCACACATTGTTCTCTCTCTTCTAGATAACTCTTGATCCAATCATTAGCGTTACCGCGTATTCCGTACGAGGAAAGCTTTGATAAAAGTGTTTTATGACAGACAAAATCGAAAGCTTTTGTCATATCTAAAAATACACAACCAATGTGACGTTTACAGTTTAAGCTTTCAGTAATTTGTTTAATTAGTGAAAAACAAGCTAATGTGGTAGAGCTATTTTTCCTAAAGCCAAATTGTTCCTTCTTAAGAATATCACAAGATGTTAAAAAGCTTTCTATTTTAGAATACATGACCTTCTCAAAAATCTTGGATAGTATTGGGATAAGGGTAATTGGACGATAATTACTCATATCGGTTTTAACTCCTTTTTTGTACAGGGGTTTTACAATTGATTTTTTTAGACGTTTTGGAAAGTAACCTTCTACTAGTGATAGATTTATTATATGTGTTAGGGGTGGTGTTAGGCTAATCGCGCATTTTTTTATTATTTTAGTATTTAGGTCATCATAACCTGTAGAGTTTGTATTTTTTAAAGTGTTAATTATTTTGTAAATGTCAATATTGTCAACCGGAGTAAGAAATATGCTTTTTGAATTTTGTGGAATATTAGTAGTATGTTTATTATTGTTATGAGTGTTATTATTAGTAAGGGATATATAGTAGTCATTGAACAGCTCACATATTTTAGAAGGATTAACATATGTTTTACTTTCAATTTGTACAGAGTCTATTTCCGAGTTAGATGTTGGATTTGTATTATTTTTAATTAGTTGCCATGCAGCTTTACATGTATTTTTAGAGTTACTTATGTATTTAAGACTATTTATTTGATGCGCTTTGTATATACAATTATTCAAAACTCTAGAGTAGTTGCTATATATTTTTTTATTATACTTTTTATTGTCTTTAGATAAATGATATTTTAAATATAATAGCCTTTTCTTGACGCAACAACGCTTTATGCTTTTTGTGAGATATCTATTTTTTACATGTTTGGAAGTGTATTTTACCTTTATAATTGGGAAACAGAGATTATAGAAAAGTGTGAGAGTGTCGTGGAAAGAATTGAATGCTTTGTCTGTCGTTTGGCAGCTATGTACCTCTGAAAATGTTAAATTTGATATATAGTATTTAAATTTAGCAATATTCTCATCACTAAGGTCTCTAATACTTTTAAACCAAAAATTTTTTTGTTCTTTGACCTTGCGCATAACTTCTAATTTAACCGTTAAGGACTGTGCCGTCTCATGGTCTGATAAAGCTAGGTAGTGGAGTGCAGTTTTAGTTTTGTCTATGTTAGATACTATTAGGTCCAGGCAAGAGTTTTTTCGAGTTGGTAGGACTATGTGGTTTTCAAAATTGTTATTAGTTAGTATGGATTTTAAATCACGGGTTATATTGGTTGTTTTTAACATATCTATATTCCAGTCGCCACACATAATTATTTTTTTGCTTCTTTTTTTACAGAGTGCATTAGATAGGAGCTCTAAGTTATACAGGAAAGTTCTTGCGTTTGTTGTTGGTATTCTATATATACAGACTATTATTAGATCGAATTTAGTTATTTCAATTGCACAGTATTCGAATTGGAGCGGGATTGGGGAGATTAGACCTCCGACTTCACTATATTGCAAGTTATTTCTAATTAAAATACAGGAGCCTCCACGGCGTTGATTATTTCGACAGAAAGATGATACTAACTTATAATTGCTGATTCTTAGGTTTGGTTCATTGCCACGTTTGAGAAATGTTTCTGTAAGACAGATAATATCAATCACACCCAATTGTTTTTGTAGTTCTGTTAGAGCTATTTCAATATTTTCTAATTTATTCAATACTCCTGCAATATTCTGGTGAATTAACGTAACGTGTTCTTGTTTAGGCAAATTAGCGAAATAAATGAGAGGTATTGACAATTTCGGATTTGTCAATAGTCTTAAAATAGTTTGTAATTTTTGTTTGAGTGTGTGTAGCTAGCGTTAAACTATATGTTTTTGGTTGACTTATAAGGTGTTTAGAATTTGTACTTTTTAGTTGATTAAGGAATTGGCTGCGATAGGACAAATAATCAATCTCTATGTTGATCTTTTGACATAGATACAAGAGGTATTTCTCTCGATAGCTCAATATAGGCATGGGATCATTACAATAATATTTATATGAACTGTGTATTTTTAGATATTTACAATTAGTATAATTCTGAGCAATCAATTCCAAATTATTATTAATCATATTCTTATTTATATATGGATTGTATTGAACATTTGTTAGGATTACAGTATGGGAGCGTAGTTTATATAACACATTACATATTTCAGAAATAAGTGTATAGGGTCGTTTATCGTTTGAGCCTATTACCAATACTATGATGTCTTTAGGAGTTAGATTTTGTATGAAATTATCATTGCAGCTGTTTAGGATTTGTGTACTTGTAGCGTTTGATTTCACAATTGATGTAATGTTGTAATTATCATTCCATTTATTCTCTCTGGACGTTATCATAACTTCCGATAGGCCACGGGCTCGTTGATCTCCCAGTATGACTATATTAGGTTTTTCTATTGGGGCTGGTGCGCGTATATTTTCATTAGATAATTGTTGATGTTCATCCTTATTTTCAAATATCTTTGGCTCTGTAGTACAGGTGGCGACATCTATTGGTTGTAGGGTGAGATTACTTCCTAAACTGTCATCGCTTTCATTGTCGGGTAAAATTTGTGTTAAATTTTTCTTCATGCGAGGTGATAAGTTCGTTTTTGATGGTTGACTATTAGATATTGAAGATTTTGGAGTCTGAAAGTCAGAGTTTAAGTCTAAGACTAAATTTCTGAAATTTGGTTTACTTGTAGTAAAGGTGACAGGTTCTATTCTTTTTGTATTTGTATTCATGTTCTTATTGTCTTGTCTCAATGGTGTTGAAGTCAGGCTTTTGGGTTTATATTTCCTTTTACTCTTCCATCCTGGTGTAGAACTTTTAGCATCACCCGTTTCAATTTTCTTGTATAATTCAATGACATCATTCGATTTAACTAATTTAGTTTTTAATTCTATATTTTCGCTGATTAAATTTTCAACCTCTTGATGAGCACTTTGTAGTTCTGAAGTCAGTTTAGCAATTTGCTCGATTAACAGAGATACTCGTTCGTCATCAATTATTGACTCGTTTGGCAAACTTCGTGTTGAAGAATCAAGTAATGTCGTATCTGAGAGATTTGCTGATCTTAGTTGTTTTCTAAATGTTATGTTTTCATTATCCATATTATTCTCCATCATAATATTTTTATCTACCATTTAGAATTATATTTATTGCAATGGTATCATCAAGTTTAATTAATGAATTTTTTTGAGTATAGCAACACTGTATTTTGTGTCAGTAAACGTCAGTTTTGATTCTTCTACTCGTCACTAGATGACGTTGATCACGGCAATTATATTTATTTATTAATTTTTAATGTAGTAACCCCAGTGAAAATGTCAATTTGTTTACTTTTAATTATGGTCATATCTCAGCTACTCACCACTGGAGGCGCTAGTTGTAGTCCAAAGTTCATTTTCAAAACAAAACAATGATTCAACGGTTTTTAGAAAGAGTTTTTTGGTATAATTCACTATATATTTTGTTCCAACTACAGTCTTACATTGGTTAAAGTATCTTAGGTTTACACCTGATATTGTTATTGTCCAATTATGCACTTTAGTTGTTTTTAACTATAGTTGTAGTATTTTGTAACACTGTTTTGAGATTGTTTATAAAACACAGGTAATAACTGTTTGTTTCAGTCACTAACAATATCACTTAAGTAGGCTGATATTTACACTATGTTTCACTGCAATTTACACTATTTATACTACGAAAAATATTTATTTTCTAAATTTAAATACGCGGGCTATGTTTATTGTTTGGGTGTTGCCACTCTCCTCCATGATGATGATGATGGATCGAACTTATCTTAACTAGATATTTCTTTTTACGAATGGCCTTTGCTTGAAATAATTGACGGGTCACAATTTATCCGTAAGCGAAAAGACGGAAATGACGATAGAATAAATGGCCTATTTATTGTTTTAAAATTTTTAAGGGTTCCATAATCCATACTTCAAAAGGAAAAAAAACGAATCATTATAGGATCGCTCCGTTGTCCGTCTGTCTGTCAAGAATATTTTTCTCAAGAATGTGTAGGGGTATCAATCAATTTTGGGACGAAACATTTTAATCACAAATAATAAAAAAATGTATAATTGTACGGAACCCTCGGTGCGCGAATCCAACTCGCATTTTGCCAGCTATTTTAAATAAAATACCCACAACCTGCACCACTCTGGCATCCAATATAATGCGTGTATATAAATATACTTGATAAGACTAGTCTTACTTTTAGAGCAGCCAAATCAAACCGTTGCTACCTGATCTGATAATCTTATTAACTTAATAAAAAAGTCGGAAATTAACCTTACAGTTTCACAATTTAATAAATAGAAACAGTAAATCATCAACATCGACATTGATGGACATCACTACAGTATCGATAAAAAAAATATCGACAGATACCACTTCCCTAGTCATATACATGTAAGTGACCCCCCTTACCTCAAGGCACCCCCGAAGAGTGCGATAAAGACAGCTACAGCTCTGACAGATTTTAAGACAAAATTTTTGACGAAATGGACGTTTCGTATTCCCCTGTTTTCTCCTCGAAAACTGAGCCGATTCAATTCTTTTTTACATGAAAAATTCCAGAAAGAGTATGACTAGGTTCCTATCATTTTTTTTTATGTAAATAACTAATAGAATTCCTCTGGTAGTCCTCTAATTACGACAGTAAAAATACGGCAATTTTAGCAATATTTGGAGGCTCATATTTTTTTTATTAATAAGTTTTTGAAAAAAAGGAAATGATAGGGATATGCTTATAGCTGAACTTGAATTTTTGAGCTAAAAAAAATTGCCTTTTAGACATTATTCAGGGAGAAAACAGGGGAATACGTTTGTATGAAGAATCGTGTGCCGCGTTCCCACTTAACTCGGTACTTACCTAACTATATTTTTTTAAATAAAAAAATTTAATTATTAATTTGTATGTTGGTCATTGACACTGGCGGTTGTACCATTTTGCTTTTTTCTAGCACTTGACTTAAAATGTATAATGGTGTTGTCATTATACATTTTAAGTCAAACGACATTTATAAGCAGTATTCATTTTATTTCAACTATTTGGGAAGGTGGAATGTGTATTTACGGAAATACTGTATTAATTTTATTATAAAAATTTACGGAGTAAAAAATGTGTGTAGATTATGAAGAGATGACTCTTATTATGCAGGAAATAAAAATCTTAAATTGGAGCAGTAAAAGTACGAGCGCCTGATACACTATAATAGCAATTTGTATTAAATATAATTAGTGCTAATCTTACTATAATTGTAGGCGTTATGGTTGGTTTATAAACAAAATTGATCTTTAAATCGTTATCCAGTAACTTTAAAAAAATGTCGCTTAGACCAGCCTTGGAATCGTCGATATAATTATAACTTGGCAAACACAAGCGATGGTGGCTGAATGGATAAGTGACCGGCGTGCAAATCACGCGGTTTGAGTTCGATCCCAACCGGCAGTACCAATGTGGATTCCACTTTGTGGAATTTATATGTACTAGTCAAGTGACTTACCATCTGCTAACGGTGAAAGAAAACATCGTAAGGAAACCCACATACCCTAGAAGAAATTCTATGAGTATGTATGTATAACCAACCCGCACTAGGTGTGAGGCGTGGCCTAAACCCTCTTAGCTTTCTAGTTAGAGGAGAGGAAATCCGAGCCCAGCAGTGGGACTTAATGTTGCTGATAATGATTATACCTTGAGAGAGTTTCTTGACTTACTTGAGTTTCTTGAGAGAGACTTATTTGTAGTGGCCCTCGCTGGCGGACGCACTTTGCTCAACCAATGTCCACAACACATCTGCATAAATTAGAGTTACTGATTGCAGATGACTACAGAAGAAATAAAACAACATTCCTATACAAGATGAATATTTATGAGATGAATATCTAATGGTTTTTCAAACAATTTCTTATACGGAATGGCAAACTTTTAATAAATAAAAACTAAACTGTTTCTACGTATACTTAAATAAAATAATGTTAAAATAAATTATGCATATATCACGTCATGTTGCAATATATTATAAGTTTTCCTAACTGCCTTCATGGTTGGTTTTGTTGTTGTTGTTGTTGTTAGTATAAATTGATAAACACCGTGGTTATTATCCATATGCTGCATGTAACTTATAATATTCTTAATATCTTCGTACAAACCAACTAACCTATCATACATATTTAAGCTGTACAATGTCGCATTTTCAAAGTTATCGCGCGTCCCATATTGAGTACGATTTCTTTCATATACTGTAAATAAAATGTCCTGTTGTTCTGTTTTCTTTTTTCTTAACATATTGAACAGGTAGCCATACTTGAATCTATTGTCTCGTTTATACATATTTTTCTGATCAATGGCTTTCCTCACTTCATTTTTTACTCGTCTAATGTACAGTTCTATATCTTCTCGTAATCTATGGTCTACTCCTGTTTTATCCCTTACAGCCTCTGGTGGCGGCAATAGTGGTAAAGAACTAATCATCTTTGAAATTTTATCATAGTCTTGATCAGCAGGATAATTGATATCTAGGTTTGCCTGTCTAAGAACGGGTATTTTAATATTATTTGAATCATGATTAAAGCGAGCAAAGTCATCTTCTAGAGATTTATCGTCCCAAATGTTATGTTTTCGACTTTGTATATTTGGTTTGGAGTTTACAGCTTCATGTACTTCTGATATTAGGTCTTTCATTGATACTATATCACCGAATATCAGTTCATAAGCAGCGTCTGATAAGTCATCATAGTGACCATGATTTGATGGTAAATCTGCAATCATGATTTTTTTATAATTTTATAATATATTTAAGTAATTCTTTATTTATAATTTAGAATAATGTTATTATGTATTTAAAACTAAATAATAATCTACAAGTAGTATTTACAAGGCTATAAAAAAATAAAATATAAATGGTAATGTGGGCTAGGCGTCATAGTATTCGTCGGCATAACTGTCACAAGGGAATGTGTCCAGAAGGCTAGCAGCATTGCCACGCTGGATAGCAATGCTGATTCTCTGTGCGAGATAAAAAACCAGCCCTCTGGTCACGTGAAGTGTCTATTAACTGCGTGAAATGGTGATGATATTATCTGAAATAAACGCTTTGCTTTAGGATAAGTTTATTTCAAATAATACACCTTAGATGTAATGGCACATTTTTGTTATTCCATTATTCTATCATAGCAAGATAAAATTGTAATAATGAGGTATTAAAAGCAATAGAGTAGAGTTTTTATGCTGATGAAGATTAAAAACGTCTGGAGACTGGAAGCATTAAATAAAGCCTATATAGGTTTTGTTTAGACTTGTAACTAGATGTCGGACAAAATATTTAGGCGTAGTCTGTCACAACATATCAGCCGTTGGACATCCAAAGTCCACTTTTGGGCTTAAGTTTCCGCAAGAGTTTTCAGTAAAACTGGTTGTATTTGGTTTAGTATTAATTGTAATAATTATAGCAACTCATTCAGGTCATATTGCTAGCCCAGCATCTTCTCTCTATCGAAAGCCGTTCTCAGGTTTAGGCTAATTAACGCACGCTGGCCTAACGCCGGTTGATGGATCGGATATATCTATCCATCTGATCTAGAATTTCTTCTACAGTGTAAGTCACCTTACCAATGTACCGTAGTAATAAATGTATCTTTCTTTCTTTCGATGTTTTTCGTCTTCGACTTCACAGTAGCAGATTGTAACCTATTACTCGACTAGTACATATTACACCACAACGTTATATCCACATTGGTACTACAAAATGTTAGTGGGTTAGGCAAAATATTTTTTTGGTTTGCCATCTTAATAACCTCAACTACAGCTCAGCCTTGAATTCTGTTATTATGTGGATATACTCTTTTCGCATTGCTTAGGCCAATCAGCATAGCTGGCTATATACCTATGCATCTCCACCTGAAGTCTATGTCCAGCAGTGGACGTCATTGGGCTGATATAATGATTATCTCTGACTACCTTGCGGGAAAACAGTGATGTTACGTAATAGAAGACAGCGGTTATCTATATCATAAGCGACCCATTAATGTCTCATTGCTGGGCTCTGGTCTCCTCTACTCTATCTAGAGAGCTGAGAGGGTTTTTATCTAGGTATGTATATATATTATTATCTACTAGGTGACCCGGCGAATTTCGTGCCGCCATATTTTATTATTCGTGATAATGTTCCATTTTCAAATGTTTATATGGATATTTTAAAACCGAAAATTTTAAATTTTACACTCAATTTTTTGTAATCGGTCGAGCCGTTCTCACGTGAATCCATCACATAGGTACTTACTTTTCGGCGAACTATTTTTATTTATCGTAGTCGTGAAAACTGCCTAAGTGAATATTGCTATACATTTCGACATAAAAATATTAATTATATAATGGTATACTCACAAAACATGAACAGAAGTGCGAACTGCCACATTTTATTGTTGTACATAAAACACTTGGTAATTTGTGAACGTAAACTCAAATTGTATGAACGGGCCATTAAAATAAAATGAAATGTTTTATGAACCGTGAATATATGCGACAATTAGAAATATGATAACAATTGTAAGAAACAACAAAGGAATTGTTACGGTATAATAAATTATTCGATGATAATATCTATATGTCGCAGGATGATTGGATAATTCAAATTTCGAAAAACGGATACTTAATTTTATTTATAATGTTGCAGTATAATTATTACATCTATTAATTTTTAAACTAGTCATCATTTCAACCCATAAACGTCACACAGCTAGACACGGATCTCCTCCAAAGAATGTGGAGATAAATTAGCCTACTATACCACGTTGGCCAGATGGATTGGTACCTATAGTGTTTGTTTCGAATTTTCCTTTTCTTGCAGTGCTCTTGTCTGCATAAGGTTACTCCCTTAATCGCCTTTTACGACACCCTCGAGTTAACAGGGATACCTACACGGATAACACATAGTTAAAACTAATATTTAAAACTTCATCAGCAACCCATTAAGTCCCACTGCTGGGCTCGGGTCTCCTCTCCTCTAACTAGAGAGCTGAGAGGGTTTAGGCCATAATCCAATCACGCTGGCCTAGTGCGGGTTGGTGGATCAGACATACTCATAGAATTTCTTCTACGGTATGTGGGTTTCTTCACGATGTTTTCCTTCACCGTCAGCAGATGGTAAAGTCACTTGACTAGTACATATAAATTCCACAAAGAAGAATTCACATTGGTACTGCCGGTCGGGATCTACTAATTTTAAAACTTACAATATAATGAATAACATTTTTATAATTTAAAAAAAACAAAAGAATATTGAAACAGAAAAATATATATTCAATTCCTTAATCCTGAAATATAATAAACTCCAATCTGATCATTCTAATAAAACAATATTATATACACACTAAGTGGACAAGTTGCTGCGGTCACACGGTCTTTACCGCAGTAATAGCTAGTTATTTAATAATTTCCCAATTCGATCACAATGCCATATAACAATGTTCATAATAAATAAGTCATTGATCAATAGGTTACGCTTTATAATGTCACAGGTTCGTATTCAACCGGGACCTCATGTATTATTTGAATAGAAAGAAAACTTGGTCAAACATGGTCTAAGCCCGTCGATATGTGCCGTCTCTTTCTCTCTGGTAGGAATGGACGCATTGTATCTCGCTCTAACGCGCCCCAGAAAGGTCAAAGATTATTCAGGGTGGTTTCGTTTTATACCTACGTGAAGTGGAGCTTTTGATTTGTTTACTACTCACAGATCTTGCAAGTTTAGTCATGAGAATTGTAATATGAACCAGTCTACCTAAAAATGGGCGGTAACGCCCTCTTTTAGGCAGACTGGTTGCTCTGTTTCTAAGTGGCATATGGCAGTGTGAATTGTACAGCCCAGGCTTTTTAAAGTAAACAGGGTAAATAAGGCAAAAAGAATATTCAAAATCCACATCAAATTTCGCCAGCTATTCTGATGTCTATAATGACATTATATGCTGCAAAGCGCTTTTCAAGCGTAGTAACTTCTTACAAAAATTACATGGCTATTTACTGCTTTAAAAAAGTTGTCATTTTTAAGTTGTCAGAAGGGTTTCAGTTACAGTAAAATAAGTTCAAAAAATATGTAAGTACACAATTAGTTTTTAATTTTTAACCGACTTATTTCTTTATCATCCATAATATTGAAAGATCAAAGAATAATAATGTTAAAATTTAAAAAAATAAAAACAATCTTGAGTCGGAAAATGTCGTGTCTTTTACAACGATGTATAATCTGTGGCCCGTAGTATCGGAGTGTAGGGGTTTCCTACCCCTCTAGCCAGTGTACCGTGGTGCGATCCTATGACGCATCGTGTCGTGCCGCCGCTTAAAAAAATAAACACGAAAAAAAAATGTAGACGAAATAATATACAATATTAAAATCACGCGAAGCGGGTTCACGCACGCGACTATCAAATACGTCAAATATCCAGTGTTTTTCCATTGACAATATTACAAAAAAGTTTTTAGTTCAGTTTAGTGCTGTGGCCTGTGTAAATATAGTTGGGAGAATTTTATTCCACTGTGTTTTACGTAAGGCAGCTGTAATTACAGGTGAGTTTGTAACGTACGTATAATGTAGAGGTCTTTTCATAACATTTTGTGGTGTAATATTTTGTTTTAATTTCAGTTAGCAACAAAATATACTTCGATCGGACTTTTGAATTACGTTCGAATATGGAATGTTTTTTTTTTGTTTATTTGGTAGGCAAATTCTGAAATGAAAAATTATATCTATAAAAAAAAATGTTCTAATTTTAAAATGTTGGGCATGCAGATATAAAATATTTTAATATTTTAAATTTATAAACCTGTTTGGACGCGATATATAAAATAGTAAGTACTAATTACGTTCATCGCTACATAATGCTTTTAAATCGTCTAAAATCCTTACTATTGTTAAAAAAAGGTTTTTGATTTTATTGAGATTTTATGTGATTCCGGTTTATTGAAGGTACACATTATTTCTGTTTATTAAAAGTGTGAAATATGATAATTAATAATATATTGTCGTTATTATACTAGTGGTATTTTTAAAGTTAATCAAGTTCAAGCTTCCATGTTATGAACTGCGGTCTATATTATTTATAAATAATTATAATAAAAATATATTTTCATTCATTCATTAATTTCAACCCATAAGCGCACCTACTGCAGCGCACGGGTCTCCTCCAAAGAATGTGGAGGGAATTTAGTCTACTACCTTACCTTATGAAGACAAGAGCACTGCAAGAAAAGGAAAATTCGAAACAAACCCTATACCGACCCGTCTGGCCAACGTGGTATGGTAGGCTAAAATTATATTTATTCAATAAAAAAAATTTGTTTAACTTAAAGTGTTATGATAAGTAGGTACATAAAATTCTAATCTATTAAAATTCTAATTCTAAAAAGGATTATGACGCTTCAGTTTATTTTTAATATTTATTTAGCGTGCTGCACTTCTTATTCTTAAATAGAAACATTTGACTAAGTTTCACATCTTGAAGTATTTAGTATATATACTTAACTTCAAACTTGAGTCAATGGCCATAAATTATTATTCGGCTCTAGTAACGTCCGTAATAAGATGACTTGTCATCTCTGCAATAAAATTGAAATGTATATTCACTCTGATATTCTAAAAAGGTCTAGAACATTTGGGCAAAAACATTTGAGAAACTCGATAGAATATTGAAGGGTTTGCCAATGTTTTACATTTAAGAAAGTGGTGTAGGGTTATAACAGGTTTCATATTCATGTTCTTAATCAATAACATGTTCAAATTAATACTCGGAAGACGTACATAATATTCTATCCATCCCCTTTCGTGTGGCTACCCATGCTTAGGAGAAGGAAGTTATGAGTTTATAATTTGACAAAAATATTAGTAGAATCTTGTAGTAGTATCCAAGCATCTTATTGACGTATGTTACAAATTAAAAGTACCTACGCAATGTAACGTTAGTCTACAGAACAGAGATAGTTGTTAAAAGATTTTCGATGCGTATCATTGTCATTTCAATAATTTTGTGCGACTGGCAATAAGGGTTGAGACATATAATACATAATTCATACAAAAATTTCGTAGATTAAATAAAGAAGTTTACTAGATACGTATAAACTTGTCAGAAATTCATCTCTAGACGTTTTAAAATAACAAAAGCAATATCCATATAAGAGAGTTCAGAACGTGAGCGGTGTTTGGTAACTTGTCAAAGTGTTGAATTTGTACAAGTTTCACCTATATCGTAGCGTCCTTGAAAGTGCGTGCCTCGATAAATAAACAAATAGGAGTTAATCTCAAGAGCTTTCACGGCAAACTACGTTGGATACGAATCCCTCTTGTCTGTGTTTTGAAGAAGATTGAACTGCATATTTGAAGGCATGAATCTTATTATGTTAAACACGCTTTGTTTGTAATACGGGTGATGATAAACTTGATATTCAGTATTGTTACAAGCATGCACATATATTTCAATATACAATCACAAATTTTCATATCTACGAGTGTATAGGTGTAGTTATATTTTGTCATGATGTTTTATAAAAAAATCATACGTGAAAATTTACATGTTAAAAACTGGCATTTGGCTTACGTCGTAAATCATTATATTTGCTAGATATATTTATTAATCCTTACATAATTATGTAGTTTATAATAAAGTCGCTTCCCTCTGTATGTCGGTTATATTCGGATCGGTCGGATTTATGAGGAATAAACACATAAAACATACATGGCATCACCTTTTTCCCCGAAGGGGTAGGCAGAGGTGTTTCACACCCACATTTCGCCAGCTATGTTTGGTCCCATGAAATAGGGGGCGAGCCTATTGTCATCAACCGGGAACATTTGTTTACCAAACTCCGGGAAAATCTCAGTACTTACTGGAATTTCATATTAGAAAAGCCCAATACCATTTTCACCCGACCCGGGAATCGAACCTGGGACTTCTTGCACAGCAGTCGTATACACTTCCCGCTGCGCCATCGAGGTAGTTATGTTATGTGGAATCTTTATATTATTTAACTACTAGAAGTCGCGCGAGGCTTCGATCCCGTCGTACTTTATTTAGCCACTACTCAGCTCCTATTAATTATAGCGTAATGATATATAGCCTATTACCTTCGTCAATAAAAGGGCTAAAAAACACTAAAAATCCTTTTCAAATCGGATCACTAGTTCCTGAGAGCCTAGCGTTAAACCAAACAACAAATTCTACACCTTTATAATATTAGTATGGATTATATTAAATTTTAATAATCAAAATATTATCGTTGCTAGTATATTGATGAGACGAAAGACTTTACATGAGAATAACGATAACTACATTTCTCCTACGGCAAAACTGTACAAAACTAGTATTACTATTATTTGACTGCGGTTTTCTGTAAGGCGCAGAATAGATAGTGAAGAAGTGAATATAAAATATCATATTATTATTTTATTCGCAGCAATTAACTCAAAATTTTCGCTAATGTATTTATTAAATAATATAAGGGAGCTTCTGTAAAACAATACTAACTTTGTAAACGCATTAGTAGATAGTTTAAATGTGTTTTACTAGCAAGGTGTACCTTCTAATTGTTAAAACGTGTATTGCCGGTGGCGTCTATGTAAGAAAATAATTTAAAATTTATTTTTCTAAAACTGGCCGAATCGTTCAAGTTCGATTGATCGCTCGAGTTGAATCATCAGCAACCCATTAATGTCCCACTGCTGGGCTCGAGTCTCCTCTCCTCTATCTAGAGAGCTGAGAGGGTTTAGGCCATAATCCACACACGCTGACCTAGTACGGGTTGGTGGATCAGACGTACCCATAGAATTTCTTCTAGAGTATGTGGGTTTCCTCACGATGTTTTCCTTCACCGTTAGCAGATGGTAAGTCACATGACTAGTACATATAAATTCCACAAAGTGAAATCCACATTGGTACTGCTGGTCGGAATCGAACTCGGACCGCGTGTTTAACACGCCGCGCCGGTCTCTTATCCATTCAGCCACCATCGCTTGAAGTCGATTGATCGAGTTGAATCCATGGTGGCCAAATTGATAAGTGACCGGGCGGCGGCGTGCTAAACCCGGTGGCAGTACCAATGTGGATTTCACTTTGTGGAATTTATATGTACTAGTCATGTGACTTACCATCTGCTAACGGTGATGGAAAACATCGTGAGGAAACCCACATCATCATCAGCAACCTATTCATGTTCCACTGTTGGGCTCAGGGCTCCTCTCCTATATCTAGAGAGCTGAGAGAAACCTACATACCATTAAATACATTCTAAGGGTAAGTCTGAGGGTCTCCTCCAAACAATGTGGAGGGAATTTAGCATACTAAACCACGTTGGCCAGTCGGGTAGGTATAGTGTTTGTTTCAAATTTTCCTTTTCTTGTAGTGCTCTTGTCTGCATAAGGTTACTAGTCGCCTTGTACGACACCCACGGGTTGAGATGGGGTGGTGACATTATGTATTCTTAATCCGTCATTACACGGATTATAGATAATATTATATACTATACCTATTATACAGTATTATATCTTACAATATATATTTGACTAGCCTGTTGGTCTAGTGGTTAGTGACCCTGACTGCTAAGCCGGAGGTCGTGGGTTTGATCCCCACCCAGGACAAATATTTGTGTGATGAGCATAAACAGTTTGTTCTGTGTCTGGGTGTAATTTATTTAATATGTAATGTACTTACAAAAAAAAAATGTATTTAAATAGTATATCAGTTGTTTAGTACACCATAACACAAGCAAATATAATTGCTTACTTTGGGACTAAATGGCGCTGTGTGAATGTGGTAGAATATTATTATTATTATATATATTATTATTATTATTATATCCATAGTTTGACTTATAAAATATTTAAATTATTGATAATCACTTCTCGCTATGTAGGTGAAATATAGAACTGCTATAATTGTCTAGTATTATCTGATATAATTTATTATTGTATTATTGTCTGATATGATGTTAATGAATGTATTATAATTGTATTATAGTATAATACTGTATTATTATAGATATCTTAATACAAAAATTGCTAGCCATGATTAAATTACTATACAATAAAGACATATTACTAATTGCAAGTATGTCAAAGATATTCGGAAAAATAAGAAAAAAAATTGCCCAAAAAATGGATCATAAATTATGTATTTATCGACTATTTTGCTAAATGTGTTATTATTCGTTACTTGTAACTGTGTATCTTATACATACGCATATATGTATGTATATGTACATGCTTAGTCCTGGCATGCAGCCAACCAGAAACAGATACATAAAACTCTTATTATATGGAATACTTTGAGACAGCAGTTCTCAAAATTTATAACAGCGCGACCCCTCTGGTTTTTATCCTTCATAACTAAAGACTACCACTTTCAGTGATAACTAGGATCAACGGCTTTACGTGCCTTCCGAAGTATCAAGACGCTTCAGAATTGAAAATGTTACATACATAATGATTGTCACAGTGGCGCAGTGGTTAAGGTGGTCGCCTCGCCACTACATCACCGTGCTGGGTGACGTGGGTTCGATTCCCACACGAGACAAATATTTGTGTGATTCATAGATATTTGTTTCTAGTCTGGGTGTACTTTGTGTCCGTTAGTTTCATGTTTGTAAAGCTCCCCGCGACACAGGCTTGTTCCCTAGTGCGGGCGTTGTCTTTATAAATGATAATAATGATAATGATAATACAGTCACCCATCTATGGATTGACCATGCCAAATGCTGCTTAACCTCGATCATCGTAACAAACATCCTCCTTATCACAATGCTACGAGCATCTCTGGTCTTATTTTTTTGTTTATTAATGAATGGTCTTCATTAATAAAACGCTTATCTATATTTTACGAATTACACAGTTACACACTGACGCAGTGAGAATGCCCAACTGCCTCGGTGGCGCAGCGGGAAGTGTATACGGCTGTGCAAGAGGTCCCGGGTTCGATTCCTGGGTCATTGCTGTGCAAGAGGTTCGTTCCCCTAGTCGGTTATAACATGTAAGTATTAGGTTTATCTATCTTGAAATTATTTTGAGTAGTAACCTGTAGGTAAACTGATTTCTTTATTTTTTCTGGATTCCCGATCTCGTTCATATTACAATATCAAAATAAAGAAATCAATTTGTGAAAGAAAAAAAATTTTTTCAAAAATTTTTTTAGGCCCCACAAAGTATTTGCTCACGACGCACACTTTGAGAAACGCTGTGTTCAGGGATATTGTATTATGTTAGTGAAGACTTATGGTTTCTATGTGTTTGTTTTGTTAAGTGCAATTGTCTGTCCTTGATGTCCTTATGTAGGCTGTTTTTGGATAGCCTTTGTGAGGTTAAGGGTAATTAGGTCATTGCGAAGTCTGGGGCAGTATGTCCCCAAATGGTTTCAGTGCCTTTTGTTTAAAAAAAATGTGCTTTTAAAATAAATCAAAACAGGTATCATAGTACCTCAACCTTATAGCCGTTTAGGCTATACAGCAGCTTATAGAAATAGACATACATAAATTAGCATAATTGTATTCGGAATTATTATCCTCCTTTCTTCTAGCCGTCGGGTAAACTAGCCAGCTGCGGCCAGCCAGTGTTTTAAGCTCTGTAACCTTATTGTGTATATCGTTGATCCCTTTATTGTCAATTTTTCCTCAGAGTAAAGAGGGCAATGTTACATAAACACTCTTGATATTATTATTACACATACCCCATCTGACTCACTTCACAGCTTTCTACAGCTTCGAGAGAAAACCCAAAGAAATGTATTACTGTCGTTTCACTAACAATATAGAAAACAGTACAAACGTAGTTGAATAATATACAGCTAGGTCACCCATTTTGACAAGAGTGCATTTTCTGTTCATAAATCGAATAAGTTTATACGTTTACAGTGACAGCATCTGACATAATTAAGTTCAACGGAAAATATTTAAAAATTTGTTTGTCGTTATTTAATTGCTTATGAAATGCCAGTCACACTATATTTATTATTTGTTCGCCTTTTAGTAAGTAGGTGCATATTATATCTATTCAGGTACATACTATTATTACGTATTACTCTAGGAACATATTACTTCTATCAAATTAAAGTAGCTTGTTTACTGTAATTCAATATCTATCCATTGCAGTTGATCAATGTAGTGCTAGAATGCAAGTTAAATATCTAAACAAGCACTGGGTGGAACAATTATATTCATTCCACTAATTTCATTATTTGTTTGAAAGTGAACAAGCCGTTTTATTTCAAACTGTGTGCTATTAAAAGAATGTTCCATTGGCAGTATTAAATAGTCAGCGATCTCTTAAAGCCCGAGCACTCAAGTTTCGCCTTTCAATGTTTGAACGAAGTGAACAAGCCGTATTAACTTAAACTGTGTTCTAACCGAGGCGTTTAGTGGAATGTTCTATTGGTAGTATTGAGTCGTCAGCGATCTCCTCCGACCCGAGCACGGAGCACTCACGCCTCGCATTTCAACGTCTCGCCTATCCATTTGTACTTATATCTTTTTATCCTCAAGATTGATTTATCTTTGTGCTTTAGTGCTATCGTTTATTTATACCGCTTAAGTGACAGATAAAGTATAGAAGTACGGCATTATTTATTTGGATTATTTTAAGTAATCCGGATTAGTGTCTGCGCTCCAGAAGCTTTAGGGTTGGACCACATCTGACCGCAAGGAATCGCATTTTCCTCCTTTCTGTCACTTAGAACCGTCATTTAATAGAGCGAAAACGAGAGCAGACATGGGATCGCACGTGGCAGAATCGACGTTTCTAATGGACTGAAAAGGTCTATCCTTTTCTGTCATTTCTGTCATAGCATAGGAAAGTGTGGTTCGGTGCGTCTATATATGTTGCAACCTTTAAAAACATAACATAGCGTCACCAATCTAACACGATCGAACACATTTGGCTACTTGCAAAAACATAAGGCCCTCAGTCCGTCACGTCCTCCATTAAAAGTTACACTTTGAAACTGCATTAAAAATAATCTCATAAACAATGAAATTCCGAAACCCTTTTCAATATTTATAAACCGTACCATAAAAGGGTACAACGGATATACATGTCGCAAGTGTCAAAACACCACCCTGTACGTAAAATATTGTGCGGTTGGTAGTTTATTCAGAATACAACATAATGTGGGAAATGCGCAGGCGTCCGAATCTTGCCGAATCATGTCGAATTACTCTGTATTTGGATTGCCAGGGTTAGAATATATTTCGGGATGGAATTTAAAAATATTTATGCTGTTACTTAGCTAAGGTTTATTCAAAATCACGTGACTAATATTTTCAAAATTAAATTCAAGAAAGGAAAAATGTGTGTAAACCTTGCATGAATCAGTTAACTTGTAATTTTTAACTTGATTCTGTAACATGAATTGTATTTTAAATATAATCTTAATTAAGTTATTACGTAATTTAACGCACATAAATAACTGAAACTGTTTTATTTTTATAAGACTCGTAAGTCTTTTTACGGTGAACAGGGGTGACTTTGATCCGCTGGGGTGACTTTAGTCATGCAGTTTTTCCTCTAGATAACCGTTACTTTTGCAGTACTTTTAGTAGTAGTTCACATACAGTCTTGTCCTTTTCTAACTGATTATGTAAATAAAATTAATATAGTAAGCACATCGCTCCTTTTATAACAGATATTGTATTATCAAAGTAGCCCCATTTTTTTCCTAAAGTCACCCCAGTCTACGGCAGTTTGGTTTGGTTATTTTTGATTTTTATCTTTAATCAACTTACTGCTTCCTCTCTAACACTTACCGCTGGCTATGGCCACTCTTCTCTTTCCTTTATCAATCTTTACTTTTTTATCCAACTGGACGCCAAGTTCTTTGACTTTTATGGAACCTCAGTCGCTTCTCTCTTTCTTGTATTGTGTCTCCCTCATCACCTAAAATCGGGACGAGTACAGTCCAGTCGAAATCGTGACATATCTAATCAGGATCTTGTGGCAACTCCGAACTCAAATACAGGCCGTTGGTGAATGCGACCATTAACTTTTTGCGGGCACCATTATACAGCGAATGTTTTCCGGCCCGTGTACAAGTATTAATATTAACACTCCCTTTTGAAACGGTTAATCTCTTCTGTATACTTATTTTTAAGTGCGCAAACACCATGGCTTTGTGCCTTTTTTGTTTAAATATTGTTTATTTTAGATATCTTGAGGAAATTCAACAAAAGGATTCTCCTTTTGTTATATTCTGAAACAAAATTGTGATGTCATAGTTACGTAAAACTCAGCGTATAATGAAATTTACAGTATCAGCCCCGAATTTAGGAATCTAATGGCAATGGACTCCGCTCTGAATAGTTGGGACGAAACATGGTTTCAAATGTGATGTGTTACAGCTTACATCAGTGAGAAATGTTGTCGAACAAAAATAGTTTTTTGCGAATTTTGTTTATTCGGATAAATTTTATTTGTAAAATAATTCCACAAAGATAAGATAAGATATATTTAATGCTCAAAACACGTGTAATTTACAGGAGATAGATCGAGTAAATAGTTATTTAACATTAAATATTTATTTAATTTGATAGCATAATAAATTAAGCAAATATAAATATATATTATTTAATTTAATAGTTATTTTATATATCAACATGTTTTGCCATACTTGGCGTACATATATAATTAAAGAGAAGCCTTCGCGGCTTAGGTTAGGTTAGTGACCCTGACTGCTGAGTCGTGGGTTCGGTTTCCACCCAGAACAAATCTTTGTGTGATGAGCCCAATTATTTGTTCTGTTTCTGGGTGTAATGTATATATATGTATAATATGTATGTATTTACGAACAAACAAAATGTTATTTAAGTATTATATCAGTTGTCTAGTATCCATATTACAAGAATTAACTTAGTTTGGGACTAGATGGCGCTGTGTTTGAAGGTCCAAACATTGTCCAAACATTATTATTTAAAGTAGGGTTTATCATGCAAAACCGTATTTTATTAAGGATATTTTTTTTTGGATTCGATGCCATAAACGCATATACGGCTTCTTGACCGCGTCGATCTGTTACTGACGCTCACACATACATTTGGAATTTCTTCAAAGGGGGTTTCCATAAGATTTTTTTCTTCACCGTTAGCAGATGGAAAGACACTAATTGACATATAAATTCCACAAAGTGAAATTCTCATTGGTACTGCCAGTGGTAATCGAACTTGGACCGCATGATTTGCATGACGGTAACTTAACCATTCGGCCATCATCGCTTCACTGAAATCGGTCGTATTGAAAACACCACAGATTAAATTAATTTAATTTTCAATTTTAAATATTATTAAAACTAAAATCCTGAAAATTCAATTTCGTCTTGAAATGTATTTTAATAAATTGATCGTTTCTATTCTGTATTTGTAAGATTATCTTTATACACGTTATTTGTTAAGATTTATTAGAAGATTTGAAATTATAAATGTCTAGTCATTTGTTTAATGAAAACATTCATTTCACTACAAGTACCTAAGTAAAATGGCATCCATTAATTTCACTTACGTTTCTGATATTGTATAAGCAATAAGTTTTATTACAATACTATAAACGAAGAAATAACATGTAAAGTTTTTTTATTGCCTGACGAGCAGACGAGCAATGCAAGCAGCAAGCTCATGGACATTGGCGATGTTATGGACACAGCCAAAACATTGCCTGTCTTCAGAGGATAGTCCTCTTTAAACCTCGTTTGAAGGACATAATATCATAGTGTTTCCGACGAAAGTTTTGAAAGCTGGTAAGCCTTATCAGAAGAAATCCTATGTTCGGATGGATTTAACATTTAAAATACATTCGTTTTAAAATCAATCCCGAAAACGGACTCCGTTTTAAAATTGAAAACCATGAAATATGACACTAAATTGCGAAGTTAGCCACTGTTTGTAAATAGGCTCTTAAAAAGAAACATAGTGCCTATCACGCCTTTTACTCGAAGGAGTAGGTAGGCAGGTGGTACATCACAGCTACATTTCGCCAACTAAGTGTGGACCCATATAATAAGGGGTGAGCCCTATTACTATCTCAGGAGCTGATTCTGAGAATTTTATGCAGAAAAATACAATACCGTTTTTGTTGGGATCGAACCCAAAAGCTCATGGTTACAGTTGTGAAAACTCATAATAGAGCACCGAGGTACATTTAATTAAAATCGACCCATTATGTCTAACAAACATTAAACCCTTTCAATGTTTGCAAGACCTAGAAAAACGTCAAATGACCAAATCGGGGACGTTCTAAGAAAAAGACAGTTCAGAAGTACCCGAACCGGCTATAATTTATTAAAATATTAGTAAATGTTGAGAAAGCGAAAGATGTATGTCAGAATTGTAGCAGGTGAAAAGAAATAGTCTTAGTAGTCTCTGCCTACCCCTCTATTCCTAATCTCGTATATGTTCGAATTTCGTTTCATGGTAGTTATACTAGTCCGGTACCAAGTGGCTGTTATACTCTTAAATGACGTTAAAAATATCGCCTTTAGAAGTAAATAGCTTTGGTCACAGTCTAGTCACGTCCGCGTCTGTTGTATAGGTGTAAACCTTTACGAGTTCTCGACTGTTTACCACATAATGTTAGAACTTGAAGTACGTGAGTCTTTGTTAGAGCTAACTAGAGTAAATTGACCTGTTTATATGCTGTACAATAAATGGGTCATATTATATCTACTCATAATCATTTCAATCCATAAACGTCACACTGCTGGGCACATGTCTACTCCAAAGAATGTTGAGGGAATTTAGCCTACTATACCACGCTGGCCGATGGCACAATAATATATAATTTTTACTAGGAAAATTATAAAATAATCATATTATTAAATGCGATCAGTGGGCGTAAACAAATTGGTATATTTTTTACAGCGCCGGTATCTGAATTATTCATTTATTGATTTAATTTAAGTTTCACTATGTGTCCACATAGTACGTAAAAATCTCGGCGTGTCCAAATGACGACATAATAAGTCATACTAATTTCGAGTTTCACCAACTGGACACACTTGTGTCGAGTCGGTGAATTAAACAAAGGTTTTAAATATTTAATTTTTATATTTTAAATCTTACATACTAAATAACATTGCTCTGTGCTGTGCTGTGTGCATACTTATTGGAAAATTATCTTCATAAATAAAATAATTATAACCAGGATATTTTCACAAGCTTACAATAAACTTAAAGTTACGAGTACTAGTACTATCTTGACAAAACTGCTAACATCACTACAAGTAGTAATTGTTCTAAACAAATACCTAAACACATATATTTAGGAGAGATATTTACAAAGTACCCTTTAACATTTTAACAAGGGATGGGTGGGAAGAGTAGCAGGTCAATTACCCTTACGTGAGAAAAATGTCCCACGAGTTCAGAGCACAGCTAGAGTTATTGTACTGGAAGAGACAAACTTAATTTATGATAATATTTTCGACCAGGTTACACCGGCCGTGGTCATAAGCTGACTTCAGACAAAGTCATCACAGGCTGACAGTCAGCTTGTGACCACGGCCGGTGTAACCTGATCGAAACGTCAAGCATCATAAGGTATGTAAATACCTAAAGCATAATCGCGTGAATTCCCGTTTAAAATAAAAAATATATATTATACAGACAAACTAATATTATTTTTAAGAGTATTAGAGCACAACAGGTTATTCCCGCTCAAACTAAGCCGCTCACTTGTGGAAGTATCTCCGACATACAGAAGTCTGCAGTGTGTATATGTTCTTGCTGATAAGTGCTAACCAGAGTTAGAAATAAGTTGAGATTTGTGTGTCAAGTAACTCCAACTTCTACGTTTAAAAATTAAGTTCATAATTGCTTAGTGGCCTTTCTAATCATAATACGCTTTTCAACAGTGAGTACGATGTGATGCTGCATGAGTTTGTGTTATGAGTCAATCAGTGCTCCTCGATCTGATTACATCATTATTATTCACATTATTGAATAAAGTAATTAAATTAAAATCAAATGTTTCTAAAATTTAATTAACTAGAAGTAGCGCGGGGCTTCGCTCCCGTCGTTCTTTATTAGGCCACTGCTTAGCTCATATTGGCTGTACGTTATCTTATAACCTATAACCTTCCCCGATAAATGGGCTATCCAAAACTTAAATAATTTTTCAAATAGGTCCAGTAGTTCCCGAGATCCTAGCGTTCACCAAAAAGCTGTGTTTGGTTGAACTCTATTAGTATAAAAGAAAATATAGTCAACATTATAACCCATAAACGTCCCACTGCTGGGTACAGCCCCCTGCTTCTAAGCTAGCGGAAAATTTTCGGCACAAAATGTCAGTGTAATTAAAGTTAAAAAACAGAATGTTAAAGAAATAAATGGTTGTAGGAAAAAACCTTAAATTAATCAGATTTTAATTTTCTATTGAGTAGACTATTTTCTAACATTAAATAACTTAAGCCGTAAAAATACGTCGTACTAAGATTCGTAAAAGTTTACGATCCGGGAGCAATCCGACGAGTCAGAATCAGGGGGCTGGTCTCCTCCAAAGAATGTGGAGGGAATTTAGCCTACTATACCACGTTGGCTAGACATGTTGGTATAGTGTTTGTTTAGAATTTTCCTTTTCTCGCAGTGCTCTTGTCTGCATAAGGTTACTCCCTTAGTCGCCTTTTACGACAACCACGGGTTGAGATGGGGTAGTGACATTATGTATTCTTAATCCGTCACTACACGGAAAAGTAAAGATAGTAATACCGTATAATATTATTTTTTTTTAATTTTTTTTTTATTGCCTAAAGTGGCAGACGAGCAGACGGCCCACCGGATGGTAAGTGGTTACCGCCGCTCATGGACGTTAGCAATGCTAGGGCCACAGCCAGGCCGCTGCCTACCTTGGTAAATTTCTCTTTCTTTGGTTTTGCTTTGATAAACTGATTCCGTTAAAGAGGCTGTTTATTTAGGTAGTGTATCACTCTAAATAAATAAATAACCATTTCCAGTTACTATGTATCCATTAGACAAGCTTGAACGGGAGACAGTAACGGAAATCCATTAGTGGTAACTGCGGAGTGTGCCGTTCCGTTATCGTCACGTTATCGTGCCGGATACATGTCGTGACGGGTCCGGAGCGTGACTTTCTTTCTTCATTATGGCAACCATTCGATCGAACAATGATAAGTGTTTCTAGAAAGTGTTGAGTGTACAGTCTGACGTCATTAAAGGTAGGGTGTGTTACGTCATAGATATTAGTTCATGTCTCCACAAGTTAACAGTTCGCTGGTCGATGTCGGGCGCTGGGGGTCGCCTATTAGCTATAGCGAATCGCATTATCCATGCATTATATTAAACTAGAAGACACGCGGGGCTTCACTCTCGTCACTTTTGTTTGGTCACTGCTCAGCTCCTATTAGCCGTAGCGTGATGTTATATAGCCTAAAACCTTCCTCGATAAATGGGCTATCTGATACTAAAAGAATTTTTCAAATCGGATCAGTCGTTCCTGAGATCCTAGCGTTCAAACAAACAAACTTTTTAGCTTTATAATATTAGTATAGATTTATATTTGACTGGTCTGTTGGTCTAGTGGTTAGTGACCCTGACTGCTAAGCCGGAGGTCGTGGGTTCGATCCCCACCCAGGACAAATCTTTGTGTGATGAGCATAAAGGTTTGTTCTGTGTCTGGGTGTAATTTATCTATAAATGTATGTATTTACAAAAAAAAATGTATTTAAGTAGTATATCAGTTGTTTAGTACCCATAACACAAACAAATATAATTGCTTACTTTGGGACTAGATGGCGCTGTGTGAATGTGGTAGAATATTATTATTATTAATATTATATTTCACTAAAACATCATAAAACAGCTCTAGATTGCTTATATCCTAATTAAATACTTTATTGGTACTAATTAGGCAATTAAGTGTTTCGAGAAAGCCGAGGGAATATGCTTATAAATTGTGGTCTTTATTAGCTCACATTAGAATGCCTCACATGTGCAGTAGTGAGCACTTACTGGATTGTTAATATGGTCCAAGTGTTGAGTTGAGATGTTGTGTTAAAATATAGGTATATTGGTAATTTATATGAATTACTTGACTGGCCCGTTGGTCTAGTGGTTAGTGACCCTGACTGCTGAGCCGGAGGTCGTGGGTTCGATCCCCACCCAGGACAAATCTTTGTGTGGTGAGCATTAAGGTTTGTTCTGTGTCTGGGTGTAATTTATCTATAATGTGTATGTATTTACAAAATAAAAAACTGTATTTAAGTAGTATATCAGTTGTTTAGTACCCATAACACAAGCAAATATAATTGCTTACTTTGGGACTAGATGGCGCTGTGTGAATGTGGTAGAATATTATTATTATTATTATTCTTTATTAAAATAGATTCACAAAAAATTACATTTTTAAATATATATATAAAAAATACATTTAAAAATATAAAAATTTGGAGACCCACCGGTATCGGGTACAGGGACCAAGCTACCGGTGGTTAGGGCTCCAGAGAGAGGAACCTCCTCACAATGCGTGCCGTGTCCAGAAGTACTGCCTTCTGCATCTGGCCCACGACCCATCCACCTAACGCGAACCTCTTCAGGTGTCGATGGAGGCTCTTGGCAATCAGTCCATTGACTGAGACGACTATCGGAACAATGATCGCCGAATATACATCCCACATGTCGACAATCTCGTGAGCAAGGTCCAAATATTTTACTTGTTTATCTTTTTCTGCTTTCACGAGATTCTCGTCATGAGGAACGGTGACATCGATGATCACTGCAAGGCGCTCTAATCGATCTATCACCACTATATCAGGTTTATTGGCAACAATAGTCCGATCAGTGATGATAGATCGATCCCAGTACATTGTGGCATGGCCATTTTCGAGAACTGGGTCGGGCACATACATGTAATACGGCACCTCTGAGTCCACAAGGCCGTACTTCAGGGCAAGTTGCTGATGGACAATCCTGGCTACTTGGTTGTGCCTATGCAAATACTCGCCGTTTGCAAGACGAGAACAGCCAGAGACAATAATATTTATATATATATATATATATTATTATTATTATTACTTAAACTCACCAGTTCTGCGAGCTATGTGGCCTGCTCACTACTACACACACACAAAAAAAGTTCTCGAGTGGCGGCCACGTATTGGAAACCGCAGCGTGGGACGGCCCCCCGCCAGATGGACCGACGATCTGGTAAAGATTGCGGGTGGCCGTTGGATGCGAGCGGCAAAAAATCGTTCGCTGTGGCGGAAATTAGGTGAGGCCTAATGTTCAACAGTGGATGTCATTGGGCTGATATGATGATGATGATAACTTAAACTCAAAGTTACCAAGTATCTTTTAGTATAAATAAATATCGTTTATATGAATTAATTATGACGTAGTTAAGGTTACGGGTGGTCCTCTGGTCGTATGATGCCAGCGGCATAAAACCGCTCGCTGTGGCGGAAATTAAGTGAATTCTATGTCCAGCAGTGGACGTCATTGGACTGATATGATGATATAATAATAATAATATTCTACCACATTTATATATACTATACACATCACACAGCGCCATCTAGTCCCAAAGTAAGCAATTATATTTGCTTGTGTTATGGATACTAAACAACTGTTAAACTACTTAAATACATTTTTTTTTGTAAATACATACATATTATAGATAAATTACACCCAGACACAGAACAAACCTTTATGCTTATCACACAAAGATTTATCCTGGGTGGGAATCGAACCCACGACCTCCGGTTTAGCAGTCAAGGTCACCACTAGACCAACAGGTCAGTCATGATGAAATATATGTTATGAATACATTACATATAACAAGAGTCACAAAGTAACTGTTATGAAAGTCTTAAGTTTATCCAAAAATAAAGTTTTAGTCAATTGACTACGACATGTTGGCTGACAGGGTAAAGTGACTTTTGGGAGAGTTTTAATCACAGACATACAAGTTGGGCAACTAAATTATAAATGTAAGCAATGTAGCTGTTAGATTGTTTATCAACTTACAATAGGGCCTTGTCAGTGGGCGCCTTAATAATGCGTGACATACCCTCGTGCCCGCTAAAAGCTTATAACTTTAACAGTCCTAAAGCCCAGTCTATCCACAGTCCTAATGAGCCCAATTAAGCCCGCATGTTCGATGGAATTGTGTTTTTTGTTTTATTATTCGATCGACGTATATTCATGAGCGAACGAGTGAATACGGTTTCTAATCATCTATACATATAATAAAACTGTAACGGGTTGATGTCTGTACATTAAAGATATTCAAGAAAAAAAAGTCTTTTTTAGAGCCACAGATGCCAAATCAACAACTTAGAATTTTTGTCTGTTTGTCTGTATGTTTGTACGCGCATCACGCAAAAATTAAACCAAGGAATTGAATGCGGTTTCTACCAATATAATACTAGAGGTCTAACTTAAAATATAGACTACGTATATCATTGCTATACGCAATCAAAGCCTGCGTTGTCCAAACAATATCATTACAATATTAATGATATACTTTTCATTACTAATCTTTATACCAGTTCTGACATTAACTATTATTGACATTGTAAAAAATTCTGACATTTATTATTTTAACATTTTTAAAATTCTGACATTTATTATTTTGACATTTTACAATTGCTATAAATTCTTGACATTATTTAATTATCATCATTTCAGTATATTTCATTCATAATTTATTAATTACAACATTTTATTATTTTTTTGTACTATACTAACAATATTCACGCACCATTGTTATGGTAGAATGTGCTGGACTGTCTACTACAATTAAACCATCTCTATGTACCATAATTCTTGTGAATAAATGAATTTGTATTTGTATTTGTATTTGTATTAATTACATTGTTAATTAACAGAGCAAATGTGGTAATATTCAGTTCACTATGAGATGGCTTGTTATTGTATAGTATTATAGTAATATGAGTATCAAATTAACTAAATTTGTTCTATTCGCTTCGTTGGATTTATTTTCGTGCTTCAAGTTATGTAAACTTGAAGCACGCACACACACAAAAGTTGGTCTATATTTATTTTTTAATTATTTATTTTTTTATTAATATTTTCACACATTCACACAGCGCCATCTAGTCCCAAATTAACCAATTATATTTGCTTGTGTTATGGGTACTAGACAACTGATACACTACTGAATTTTTTTTTTCTAAATATATACATATTATAGATAAATTACACTCAGACACAGAACAAACAATTATGCTCATCACACAAAGATTTGTCCTGGGTGAAAATAGAATCCACGACCTCCGGCTTAGCAGTCAGGGTCACTAATCACTAGACCAACAGGCCAGTCGTTATTACTTTTTTCTTTCATTTATCAATATCATATGATCATGGTACTCGCAAATTAATAACCTATATTCGATGTAACGGTCGCAAAACAAAAAATAAATGGAAGACAAACATCAATATTTACAGGCTGACATTGATCCCAGATTGTTGAAGAGATTGAACCGCGATTATTGTGAGCGCCCCCTGGGAGCCGCGTCAGGAACTCACTGCTGAGTGTTTTACAATAGGAAGGGTTCTGATTGTCAGATTATACAGATGATAGCTTTGAATCGGTAAATCGTCTATAGAGATATCATATTGATGTCGGTTTGACTGATCAAGGCTACAAAACCATTGATTTTTCAGCATGACATTGGAGACTTACTCTGAATTTCGACATTCGATTAGTCGGTTTTGATGTCGCTGTCAAATATAAGGAAGATTTGAAATAATCGCTGTCACTTTCTAATATCGAATGTCGAAATTCAGAGTAAGCCGCCTGTGTCGCGGGGAACTGTACAAACATACAATTAACGAACAAAAACATTCTCAACACAAATATTTAATTTATGAAAAAAATTGGTCTTGAATAGGAATTGAACGTACTTCATTCGGCACGGCGGTCGTCATATTTTTTGGAAATTAATCTGTTAATGAATGGGAATCGACCCTGAGAACTCTTTCTTGCAGATTATCATTATCATTATTGTGTATTAATTCTCTATCGGTACGTGGACTACGTACTTAGATACGCTTTAGATTTTAAAACCATACAACTGATGAGCCCCAAAACAGTTTTATTAGGAAGAAAATAATGGGATACTGGTTTTAGACCACTAAAACAAAAAAAGGCACATTCAGGGAATATATAACAATTTTATATAATATATTGTATATCTGATTACTATGACCATGAAGAAGTTTGTAAGGTAACTAAAAATCCATAGTGTATATTGTATCTGCGGCTTAAATACCTTCTTTATTAAAGTAGTAAAATTTTATCGATATCGATAGTATTAAGGTTCGTAACAGCCCTAAACTCAATTAAATAGATTAGGTTTAAAGTTCCAATCTAGGTAAAGCCTGTATCTATTAAATGTCCGGCTACGCTTCGTAGCTCGTAGCGGCTCGTAGACGCTCTACGAGTCTACGGGAATTACATTGAATTGAGTAAATGAGTAGTGCCCGGTTTCAAAACCATCAAATAAAAGTTATTCATCGGTTAAAGTATAACCTGACTGAATATAAAAGTAAAACAATAGTACTAATTTACTCATACAACTGTCATTTTTAATTTGTTTATGTTATATACCCCATCTGTGTAGTGATGAATTTAGAATACATAATGTCACTACCCCAATTCAACCCATGTGTACGGGCACTAGTCTGCTCATACACTTTTTTTTTATTTTTTTAAAGACAACTCCCGCACTAGGTAACAAGCCCTGTGTCGCGGGGAGCTTTACAAACATGAAACTAACGGACACAAAGTACACCCAGACTAGAAACAAATATCTATGAATCACACAAATATTTGTCTCGTGTGGGAATCGAACCCACGTCACCCAGCACGGCGATGTAGTGGCGAGGCGACCACCTTAACCACTGCGCCACGGTGACAGTCAATTTCTTCTTGCTGAGGTGAAATGATATGCTCGGTTGCGTGATAATGTTGCTTTATTGATATTGTTGAATCGATTAAAATAATACATTGAAATTAAATCAATTTATAGCTGTTAATTAATCGTATAAAAATGCTGATACAAAGTTTGTTATTATTGTACGAAATGCTTACTCGTACATATTCCGGGCGAGATGAATTACACAAAATTAAAATTAAAGTTAAATAGGAGAAGTGCTTCGGTCCACACGGATGCTGCCAAATCCTTGCACATTAGTGGCCTCTATTTGCAGCTCTGCTGTTGCTATACGTGTATAAAAGGCGACCAAGGGACCTACCTTTTTCGAAACAAAACCCTAAACAAATCCGTCTGGCCAGCGTGGTACAGATGACCAAATTCCCTCCAATATCTTTGGAGGAGACCCGTGCCCAACAGTAGGATGTTTATGGGTTAAAATGATGATGATTTACCCCCTCCCCGGGTATAAAAGAAGTGACGCTAAATTGATGAAACATTTTAGGTTTAGAGGGCAAGCCTGGGGTCTCTGCAGAGACTTTACAATCATACAATCGAAGCGATCTCTTTAGCCATATAATGTGGATATGATATACATTATTATTTCAAAGAAAAGTAACATATTAAACAATTTTGTCGTGATTTACGACTTTCATTATTTTTGATTTTTAAATTTAAAAAAATATCGTGTACAGAAAACTACACTTTTCTATTCTTTTTAATATAATATTTTTTTATTTCAATATGGCGGGGCCACTTGAATGAAATTACAATATTTTTATGACTTAATAAAACGTTGGCGTCTCCAAATCGTTAGTTCGCATGTGAACCCGCTGTCATGCAATATGCTCATGAAACTGCAATCTTACAGCTGAATTTCTTTAAAGAAATATATTAATTTGAGGGCACCGCTTAAATTACTAAAATACTAAATTACAAATGAATTGCAGTACGATTAATTAATACTAATATTATAAAACTGAAGCGTTTGTTTGTTTGGTTGAACCCGCTAATCTCAGAAACTCGGGTCCGATTTCAAAGTTTTTTTTTTACATTTGCAACATTTTATTACATTTAAAATAATTTTTGTTATCAATGCTTGCAGATACTCATTTACTTTACATTAATTCAGTGTCACAATAATATATTTTTAAATAGAGTCTATTTTTTTTAATAATATTTACAATAGCGCTACAAAAAAAAAAATAACCTGCGGAATCATAGTACAAAAAGTTCATAAAAGTTTGTATTCGTTCATAGACGAGTACTGGCCGGTGCGCCGTTCTTCGTTCGAATAAAAAAATAAACCACAGTTTGTTATCAAAGAAATCCTTTGTTCGCGTAATTTTTTTAAACTTTCTACAAAATAATATTTAAAAAAAGAATTTTGGTAAGTTTTTAAGGGCCAACATACTTTGTTTTTGATGTGGAATGTCTAGCTTCGTAGTTGAAAAACCTTTCAAACGACTCTTAAGTTAATGAGAGTACAATCTACCTCGATAAATTGTAAAATCAATCTATTATTTTCTACATGTCAGTGAGCATATTTTTTTATTATGACATAAGTTGTCAATATGACATGTGATTAATGTATTGATGTACCACATAGACAACAGAAGAGACGCGAAACACTTTGATGATAAAGATTATAGCGGAACTTATACAGGGTGTATACGACGATACGACATTAAATGACAAGGCAGCCAGTGTTAACCCTTATAAACATATTCTAATATAAATTATTAAAAAAAAAAAGAAAAAAAAAAAAAAAAAAAAAAAAAGCTACTTACACATTATTTAAAGTCGAAAAATTTAAGAATATACAACCACACATTATTTTTCTATCATGACGTTTTCGACATGACGATGACAACAGTGCGGAACAGAGTAAGAGATAAGATAATATGAAAGAGTCAGAGATATTTAAATGAATTGAATGACGTAATGACAACATACGATCAACGTAAATACCTACAGGTTGTTTAAAACTGTGAACAACTGTGACATAAAGAAAGTACATTTGCGTCTAAACTATTGCAAATTTCTGTTAAATTTTTTTGGTATAGTCTTCTAACATCACATGCTACACGTGGTTTCATTTAATGTCGTATCGTCGTATACACCCTGTATAGTACCTACCCATAGATTTTAGCGCGCGGATCCTAGGTCTATGACATAATAAGTAACAAATATTTATTCAGTGTATGTGATTTTTTTAAAGATATATTTTATTTTTACTTTTTTAATATTGTATGCAAGTGTTGTGTATTATTTAGAGTTTCAAAGAACTTTTCTTGTTGCAGTTAGTTCCTGAAAAAAAGGAATGAAGAAACTGAAATCCAGATATAATGTAAGTACATACTTATATTTAAAGTATTTTTAACTTGTGATTGATGCTTTGAACAGCTATACTAATAGAAAATATAGTTAACATCTGCCAAATATTTTACATTCAACCGATATTAGGTAAAATGTTATCTTGTTTACTTAAATTACGTCTATCATTAATATGAATGTAATTTAGAAAATTGAAATTGCTTTATATGTATATCATTCTTCTTAATACCTTATTTAATAAGTGTAAAATAATTTCCGTACAAAATCAAATAATTTTATACTGACAGTTTCTGATATAGGTACGGCTCCAGAGGGTCTACTTTTCTTAAGAGAAAATTATCATTATCTCACACAATTCTCTATACATATAAACTTGAGGGGCAGTTCTATATCTAAATATAAACAACTTTAAATTTACCTATCGGGCTAGTTCAATAATTTATAATGTGTAGCACTTTGGCAGAATTAATGTATTAATGTATTTTTTTGTATTATGTTTATGAGTATTAGAAAGGAAATTCTACTTAAAGTCTAGTTAAGGAAGGACGTTTCTAATTTGTGACATCAATGAAGTTTGAAGGTCTAGGTACGCGGTACCAGCCCCGGTCACAAGCTGACACGAATTGTCACCGATATCGTACTTTCGCTATTATTATAACTAACTTCGCTCTAGCGGTCGATATTATGAAAACTTACGCCATAAAATATTTATTTATGTCTATACTTAATTGTATAGTGTAAAAGTTGATTCGAGGAAACATCGGGTGGTGTAGGAGCACTATAAGAGCAGTTTTTGGCACGCTTTATTTTTTTAAACAAGTAGTAGAATTAACTAAGGTCTTTTCAAACAGTATTCTTTCACAATCCCATTGCAACGCTGAGTTTTGTCCAACTCGTGTGATCGTCATTTTTTTTTATTTTTAAAAGAAAACGCCCCCTGTGCAAGCCTTCCGTTACGGGGGATTTTAAGAACATACAATTAAAAAAATATATCTAGTTGAATCACACAAATATTTATCTCGTGTGGGAATCGAACCCACGTGACTGCGTCACTTGGCACAGTGATATTAGTGGTGAGACGACCACCTCCACGGTGACAGTCAATAAATTCAACAGTATCTAATATTTTCGAAACATATGTACATAACACAGCTGTACTGCTTCTCTTTGCATTGTTGTGCTTCGTGCCAAATTGTGTTTGTGCCCTTAACTATACAACTGATAAGCGCACATTTGCCCTTGAACTAAAGTGAAGGAATGTCTATATTGTTTGTGAAGAAATATTTTTTGCTAAGCTTAACAATACAGTTTTGGGGGCAAAACTGTATTGTTAAGCTTTCAAAAGCAAAAAATATTTCTTCACAAACAATATAGACAGACACTATAGTCCATTCGCCTCAAGAAAATAGTAACTCACCAGTGCGACAGCAAAGTAAAGGCGTATTATTTGCTTAAGATTATATTTGAAGGGCTTAGTTCAAATGGTCAATGTGAACACGGCTTTCTAATTTACTAAGATGTAATTGGTCAAGGGGTATGGCTAAGCTGAATGACAACGAGGAGTTTCTAGTGAGTTACTAATTTCATGGACTACAGTATAATGTATACTGTGTTGACGTCAGAAAGAATATATTAAAAGATGTTTTTTGAAAAGATACAAAGTGCGAGACTGTGTGACGCTAGGCCCTAAAGTTGATGCGCACAGCACGTTTCAATTACTCATATCCCGCTGCCGTCCAGGTATTATTAACTTATGTTCATAATAAGAGCAAGATTCGAGGACCCTAGTCTTTTGGTGATCTAAATTAACAAACGAGTTTGACTTTATTTGCGCTTGTATAAACAATTTAAACAACTGTTTTCTTATATGACGTATTGTATGTCAGTAATATTCACATTACACCAATTTATTGCTCAGAGGTCCGTATAACACAGGGAAGGATACACGTAGGATGTAGTCCCCCCGGGAGCTAAATTTACGCGAATATATCTCTCCCATGTGCATACAGCCTTCCAAATTTTACTGGAAACTTTTGTTTACGTAGTTATGTGAAATTTATTATGGTAAAGGACTGTGTTGAATTTGAATTCTCTTTTTTTGTTTTTGTTCACAATGTGAATTGATTCTTCAATAAACGATATTTCATTTCATTTTATACGACTGCTGTGCAAGAGGTCCTGGGTTCGATTCCCGGGTCGGGTGAAAATGGTAAAAACGGAACCCTTATAGGATCACTCGGTTGTCCGTCTGTCTGTCAACAACTGAAACCGTACTTCGTAACCACAGATATATATGGAATTCGTAACCATGTAATTATATCACTGAATATTAGTACTATATTGGAAGGGATATACAATGATAAGCCTAAAAATTTTGAGTAAGAGTTTAACCCGCCTTCATGTAAATATTTATTCTAACTCATAGTTATCCCGTTACCTACTAATTTCTTACATTTCAATTACAAAAAAATAATAATTGCATAATTGCAGGGATCTCTCGGTGCACGAGTCCGACTCGACTCACTTTTTTAATTCTACAATGCCTCTACTGTGTCGGTAGCGGTCTGATTTGCAGATGAAAGTACCAACAATCGGGATTGTCTTGCCCCTCGGAGCATCGAGCACGATTAGATTTGTGCGATTTGTACGATGTGGATTAGAGGACGCCCACTTTTATGAGTTCCTATACAAAGAATACTACGATGCGTTTGATATATATTTTACGTATGATGCGGATGTGGATGCGTACCTTTCGAGGGTAAAATTGGCAACTGTTAGATTATAAGTAACTTAGTAATATTCTACGTGGTTTACAAGTTGATTACGTAAAACTGATTTCGATACTTTAATAAATGCGGAATCTAAATCACAATAACACTGTCAAACTTACCAATTTGATTTGAATGGAAAATTCATTTACAAACATGACTCTACGTTGTGTTGCCGGGTACAGTGAGTTTGTAGGTGCGTCTTGTGATCGACCGCTTTGCCAAGGTCACAGCACACACCTAAATTATGTCACGATAGGTAGATGCTTGTTGAAAATAAAGGATTGTGTTGTAGCTTGTTTACTTATGATTCAAATATTTAATTAATTGTACAGGGGGCTGTGATGTGACCCTTGCAAAAGCAGAAACCCTAAATCTGGGAATCGAGCAAACTAATTTGACTTTTAATGCTAAGTAATAGAGTTCATATTATCGGTATATTATCAGCATGTTTAACGCCGTATTGTTGTTACAACTGTGTCTAATTAGTTCGCCTGGTAGTATAGTGTAAAGTTTTTACATTGTTTAATAGCACATAAAGGTTAACTAAAATTAAGGCATAAGTAATGTGCGATTGCTTGTAAATAAATATAGATTATTTCATAACTACAAGCTTCAGCCCGTGTTTTCGCGCGCAATGTATATCGGTAGAAAGTGTCTATGTGCTATTCCACACTCTAAATCTATGTACATATTTAACAAAACCACTACTAATACGCCGATCGTAGTGGAAACAAATTCTACATTACTCAAAAACGACCTGATGCGATCTTGCAAGGCATTCAATATAAAACAAAAGGCAAAATTATGTGCAAACCACCTTGGAATACGAATAAATGAGGATACCCCTATTTTTGTTACCGAGCAACTTACTGCAAAAGCTGCTCGCCTGCACTTCCTGGCACGGGATCTCGTAAAAGCCAAAACATATAAATATTGCTGGACCGCTTACGGGAGGGTATATCTCAGAAGAGAAGATAACTCACCGACCATCTTAGTAAACAGTGAAGCACAAATTCAACAATTAATAATTAACCAATGACTATCTACCGAACCTCAATGTGATTTATACTATAACGCATGTTCTTTACGTTTATTATACTGGGTGTGTAAATACTTTCACACAGTCAAACATATTCACACAAATATACCTACAATTTCACAAAACAAATACATATTTACCAGTCTGTTCCTAAACTACACATACACACACACTCCACACATACTTAATTACTACATTTACAAGAATTATATTTCGAACGAAAACACAATAACATTCACTAATACTATTCTTTGGTATTTAAAAACAACCTGTTATTCTTTTAAAACACTGTCCGTAAAATCTAACGTGTATCTTCTAAAATACCGCAATGGGTGAGTTTATACAAAGATTAAACGACATAGACCAATTAACTATTGCTAATTCGATAGAATGCGATATTGGTGATCTCCCACAATATTATAAGATAAATAAAAGTGACCTAACTATAATCTCTCAAAACATTAGGAGTATATACCGTAATTTCGATGATTTAGTAGTAAACTTATCCAATCTTTCTTTTGATACTGACGTCATAATCTTGACAGAATGCCGACTTGATCCGAAAAAACCTTTACCTACATTGACAAACTATCGCTCCTATGCTACATCTCGACAATACAACCAAAACGATGGTGTGGTCATATACATAAAAGACAAACTAAGGGCCAACGTCACTGAAATAAATTTACATCAGGCGTCTTGTCTACAGTTAAATATTCTAAATAATATAATTCTAGGCATATATCGTTCACCGTCAAACACTAATGCGGAAAACTTTACAAACTCCCTGTCTGACCATTTAGGTAACTTGGACTCCTCAAACAGAACAATTATTATTGCTGGAGATATTAATATCAATATTAAACCTCATCATAAGGAACAGTCATATGAACGCACAAATAGAATTACTTACCTCGATATGTTATCTAGTCATGGTATACTCGCTGGACACACCTTCTGTACTAGAGAACATAATTGTCTGGACCACTATATGCTAAAGTTAATCAACAAAAAGCAATCTGCCTTTATTGCTATATTGCAGACTACGATAACTGATCACTTTACTACCTTCCTATCAATATCTAAAACCAAAATCAAACAAACAGCACCCAAAACAACCACCATGATTAATTTTGAAAGCGCTCTACATTATTTACAAGAAAAAAACATGTCGACACTACTTTTTAGTGACGACCCTAATTATATAACCAATTACCTTATTCAAGGACTCATTGCGTCACTAGAAACAAGTGCATCTACTATAAAAATACCAAAAAGCAAACGCGTAATCAAACCATGGATCACGGAAGGCATCCTTAGGTGCATAAAAAATCGTAATAAACTTCAAAAGCAATCTCGAGGTGATCCCAACAACAATATAATAAAAATTACTTACACCCGATACAGAAACCACTGCAACAATCTAATAAAAAAACTCAAAAGAAAATATGAAAGAAATCTTATTAAAAATTCCTTAAATAATAATAAAATACTTTGGAAAAATTTAAAAACTATAACATACACCAATAAATCTACTAAGTCTAACACTGAATTGATCAACCTGAAAAATTCGCCCAACGAATCTGTAAATTTTGTTAATAATTACTTTGGAAATATTGGTAGCCAACTTGCAATTGATATCCAATCTACCGTATCCCAAAATGACTTAAATGAATATCTTAATTCGCTACCTAGCCAACCTTGTTCTTTCGTCTTACTGGATACAGACGCTGATGAAGTTAATTCTGTGATAAACTCACTTAAATCTAATAGTGCCCCAGGTTGGGATAATATTACAACAAGGTTTATCAAATATGTAAAACAAGAAATTGTTCTAATTATAACACATTTAACCAATCTCTGTTTTAAGAAGGGCATCTTTCCTGACTCATTAAAGAAGTCCATAATTACCCCCATTTACAAGGGCGGGCAAGAGACGGATATAGGAAACTATAGACCTATCTCCGTCCTTCCTATACTAGCAAAAATATTAGAAAAATTATTAAATAAAAGATTATTGAACTACCTTGATAACTACAACATCTTATCGCCGTCGCAATATGGTTTCAGACGTGGTATATCAACAGAGGATGCTGTCACATCCCTAACTTCGCTAATAACGAGAGAACTAGACAAAGGTACAAAGTGCTTATCGGTATTCATCGATCTAAAAAAAGCATTTGATACGGTTTCTGTCCCTATCCTGGTAAAAAAATTGGAACGTATTGGTCTTAGAGATTCCCAACTAAATATTTTTAAGGATTACCTAACAAACAGGAAACAGAAAGTGAAGTTAGATAATGTTATTAGTGATGATATCAATGTCACTTACGGCGTCCCCCAGGGCAGCGTTTTGGGACCAACGCTATTCCTAATTTACATAAACGACTTGTGTAACATGAAACTCAATAATGCAAAAATATTTTCTTACGCTGACGACACAGCAATTGTGTTCACCGGCACAACTTGGGTTGGAACAAAAACTAACGCAGAACAAGGACTGGGTCAAGTAGCGTCATGGTTAAATAATAATTTATTAACATTAAACACGAAGAAAACAAATTATATCTGCTTTAGTTTAAACAAAGTGACCCAACCTAATTTCAACATAAAAATACACAAATGTGGGAGCACAGTTGATAACGATTGCAACTGTCCTCGAATTGAGAAAGTGAAACACATAAGGTATTTGGGAGTAGTCGTTGACCAGAACCTGTCCTGGTATCCTCAGATAGAACAAATAACGGCGAGAATTCGAAAGTTTATTTGGGTCTTCAAATCGTTAAGGTATATTGTCCCAAAGCCTAACGATACAAGAAACCTTTTAAATGAAATCTATATCGCTCTGGTTCAGTCGATTATAAGTTACTGTATTCCTGTTTGGGGCGGCGCCCGTAAAACTCGCTTTCTTGAAGTTGAGAGATCTCAAAGGACATTGTTAAAAGTAATGTATTTTAAAAAAAGGACCTTCCCGACATCTGAACTCTATCGAACTACTAACTTACTGTCCATACGTAAACTATACATTTTGCACATAACCCTAAAAACACATAAAACTATTCCCCTAGATACCACCGTAGAACTTAGAAGAAGAAAATATAAAGTTGCCTCTATCCCTATTATGAAGACAGTATCTGCTAGTATTCAATTTGAAAAAAGATCATCACACATATATAATAAAATAAATAAATTGATTGACATACACACTAAACCCTACCACGAATGTAAATCAATGCTGATTGAGTGGATGAACAGACTATGTTATGACGAAGTTGAAGTTTTTTTATGTGGTTTTTAGAGCTACCAAAGAACACACACATACACGCACACACTCAAACATACACAAACACACGCATACACATTCACACACACATTTATCTATCTTTCTTTTATTATGTATAAGATACCTACGTTTATATTAATCACTAAGCATTGTTCCAATTCGTTATACACATTGTTTCCAAATTGTTACACATCCGAAATTTGAAAGAGCGGTGTCTTCTGGCACAGGCATTTATATGCTTAAAAGAAGACACCACCCACTAACATTTAAAATGTAACTGTGTAATGACGAAATAAAATATTTTTGATTTGATTTTTGATTTGACATATTTTTAAGCAGTTCATCCATCCATTCATGCAACTTTCGCATTTATAATATTAGTAAGATAGACTGTATGTCTAGGGAGAGTTTTGTTCAACAGAGGACGTTACATGTCGTATAAAATTACTTCAAAATTCTAAAAGATGGCGTAGACCGAATTTAATTTTTTTTCTAAAAGAGCGGCTTGTTTGATGTAATTTTGAGAACAGAATAGCGGATTTAAATAATTTATTTCGTTTGTTTTGGCTTCTAGAACTTTCCTTGTGCATTTGAAAAATAAGAACATTTAAAAAATCCGATAACAAGGCCATACATGACAGAAACAAAAATGCTACTCGAATCATTTCGATTCGCTTCAACAAAACAAATGCTTTGCCGCCATGTTAATTACATCCATCCCAATGTTTTTAAAATACAAGTTATTAAGATTTTAAGTAGTATATCAGTTGTTTAGTACCCATAACACAAGCAAATATAATTGCTTACTTTGGGACTAGATGGCGCTGTGTGAATGTGGTAGAATATTATTATTATTATATTATTATTATTTTTGTACTTAATCTGTTTCACTGCTGGCATTTAAGTGTCAAATAGTTAATCTGAAACTAAGTTGACAACAGAAAAAAATATTTTTTTGGCTAGGCTTACTGTATATTTTCCCGAAACATCAACTATTTTCTTAAAACCCTGTGTCACGGGGGACTTTACTCACAAACAATTAATGGAAACAAAGTACACCCAGACTCGAAACAAATATCTATGAATCACACAAATATTTGCCTCGTGAGGGAATGAAACCCACAACACTCGGTATGACGATGTTAGTGCTAAGCACCACTTTAACTGCTACACCACAGCGACAGTCACTGATTGTTTATGTTTTGAGCAGTAGTCCCATCCCATGTCAAAATAAAAACATGAAATACACAAAACACAGTTACATATATACGTGTTTATACAATATATAATACAGAAACATTGTTAGCTAAATTTCAAACAGGTGTGTCCCTCGTAAAACAAAATTGTTTAATTATCTGCACACGTTTCGCTTGGTAGTTTCGAAGAGACGGTCCCCTGGGCCCCCTCACGCGATATAAGGGACTCCGGTCCTAACTAGTTGTCTAACAAGAGAACTCTTCGACTTGTATGCAAATAAGAAGTTACGGAGTTATAACAATTTGTATAACAATGGTTTGGTGTGTATGAGTTGTTAACGTTATAAACTGCAGCGAAATACCGGAGCTAAGACGCAAAAGTCACAAGCATCACGTCTTTTCCCCGAAGGGGTAGGCAGAGGTGTATTAAACCCAAATTTCGCCAGCTATGTTTGGTCCCATGAAATAGGTGGTAGGCTTATTGCCTTCAGTCAAAAATATTTGTTTCCAAACTTCGGCCTGATACTAAGAATTTCTTATTAGAAAAACCCAATACCATTATTACTCGACCCGGGAATCGAACTCGGAACTTCTTGCGTAGCATATACGACTGCTGCGCCGTAAAACACTACAAATCCACCATTATAAATAAACTGTTTTGTTAAGACAACCACGAATATAATATCATTATCATAACAGTGGTATGACGTCAGACACGGTTTTGAATTTTTTTTATAGAAATGAAAAATAACAAAAGAATGTTCGGACGCATTTCGAGTTTGTCATTGCTAAATTTAGTGATGCGTGTTCACACAATAATTACTTATTTTAACATACACCCAGTTTATTTTCCAGATGAATTCGAAATCACAAGGTTTTTTAATATAGTATTATAATATAATATTCTACCACATTCACACAGCGCCATCTATTCCCAAAGTAAGCAAATATAAGTTTGTAGTAGTTTCCCTTTCCAGGTATAAAACCATAAAAACATGAAATAACGTAGGTAATAACAAAATTCAGATTATTCCATGTAACAAGGAGCCCGTTCTGCTAAATTGCACACTTCGATAGCAGACCAATGGACTAAGAACGACCAATCACAGGCCGGCAATATGGCGTGATTAACTAAGTAGCCAATCACAGCTGTTGAATGAGACCATCGGTTTACCATTGTGTTAGCAGATTCGGGCCCCAGGTGGCTAGCTTATGGCTGATAATGAAAATTTTTTTACACAAAATCCGAATACCATTTTGGTCCGACCTGGGAATCAAACCTGGGACCTCATAAGCAAGTAGTACTTATAAAATTATGTAATAAACATGGTATACGATAAACAAAACAGCCTAAGGTGATAAATGATGATACAAGTACTAAACTTTTTTCAATATAAGTTAAAAAAATATTGTTCTCTGAACTTTTAAGTTTTTTTCGTACAACTTGTCCGGGGTAACTTTTCAAATTTGCACGTCTAAGTTTTTAAAAGTTTCGTAAGCAGATAATTTACAAGGTACATGATTGGTGTTAATACTTTGCTCACGAGAAATTAAAAGGCTTCATTGTAAAAATGTTTTAACAATTTCGTTTTAAAATAGGGCTATTTTTAGAAGTGCAGCTTTACGGGAGAGCTTGATTTTGATGGCTTTTACATACATACATTTAATTAACACAAAGTACATTACGAACTAGAAGTCGCGCGGGGCTTTTGTCCCGTCGTTCTTTATTTGGCCATTGCTCAGCTCCTATTGGCCATAGCGTGATGAATGAGAAGAAATTTTTGAAATAGGTCTAGTAGTTTTAAGTTTTTTTTTTTTTTTTTTTTTTTTTTCTTAAAAGACAACGCCCGCACTAGGGAACAAGCCCTGTATCGCGGGGAGCTTTACAAACATGAAACTAACAGACACAAAGTACACCCAGACTAGAAACAAATATCTATGAATCACACAAATATTTGTCTCGTGTGGGAATCGAACCCACGTCACCCAGCACGGTGATGTAGTGGGAAGGCGACCACCTTAACCACTGCGCCACGGTGACAGTCAGAATCAGTTAATTCGTGACATATAAAAATACAAATCTTTTCTCTTTATAATAATAGATGTAGGATAAAGCAACAAGATAGTGTTAAAAAACATCTAAAATTCACTTTTACATTTATAATTTTCGTGTTTAAAACGCTCACATTTTGCATATAAATTGGCGTTTCATTTTCGCAATACGAAAACCATAAAACGTAAGCTTCATAGTGTATTGTATCGAGCCGTGTTGGTTAAACAGGTCGATAGTACCAAGGACACTTCGACAACCGTCGAGGGATTGCCAACGGTTGTTCAACCTACATTATTATTATAACGGCTGTTAAGAGCGCCACACACTATCCGGACGCGCTACGCCGATACGCCGATATACGATACGCCGGATGATGACGGCCTGTCGGTAGCGTGGAAGGCCGCCTATTGACTTCTGCAACACGGAATAGCCAATAGAATAGAAGAATACATATACATATAGATCACGCCTCTTTCCCAATTCCCAACAGAGGGGTAGGCAGAGACCATTTCCTTCCACTTGCTACGATTTTGTCATACATCTTTGGCTTCTTCAACATTCATCAGTCTTTTCATGCATTCTCGAATAGAAGAATATTTATTTATTCAAGTGACCGAGACTAATTTTATTTATATATTAGGTGACCGTCCCCGTTTTATCGACAGACCGTCATCGTCCGGCAAACTGATAGTGTGTGGGGCCCTTAAAATTGACAAATAACTGAGTAAATATAATACTACCATCCGCTCGCAGCTCTGCCTGTGTGGTGTGTCGGTAAAAAATAACGTATGTGCTATTCCAGATTATTATTTATCGGTGTACTAAATTTCGTACAGAATATTAATTGATCTAGCGTGATTGAGTAAACATCCATCCATACAACCATTTAACCTCATTGTCGCATTTATAATATTAGGTAGTATGATTTTAAAGTATCATCTGCCCGCGTCTATGTCTTTGGTAACATAAGATACCATTTTTTTTTTAAAGAGGGGAATGCGTTTACGCATACCACCCAGTGCGGGGACACGGGACGGTTATGTGGGACTCGCCGGCGAGGCCGGAATACCCACTAAACCCCTCTGTGCACCAACTCTTTGCTGTAGCGGGTGGGCCGCCGGAACTTGATATGACATCATCGGCCAACATAACATACCATGCCGTAACCATCACAAAAAATTAATTATTAAAGTTAATTATCATCATCATCATAATAATTTTCGCCTCAATTTATTTTTACCACAGCGAGCAATTTTGCGAGTAAATACCTGCCTAGTAACACTTAACACAGACGAGAAAATTCACTCGAAAATAGCAGTAGGTACACATCGGCAGACACATCAGCAAATGGCATCTGAATACATAATTGTCAAAATGTTTCTTTGTCTTAATACAACTTAATCAGTGTGTCGAATTTTGGTAATCCATAGCTAACAATATTTTTAAATTAGTAAAGTATTAAGGCCTTTTCATATTGTAACTTATTTTAATATGTAAGTATTTATAGCTTAAGACTTATTAGGGTATTAAGCTTTTTAAAAACTGGACCTTTAAAATTTATAAGATTACTCCTGTTTTACAGCCGTTTTCTCTGAATTTGTCGGGCTAGTTAAGTTAAAACCAGAAATTGTTAATGTCATTAGCATAAACGTTTCATTTTTAATTTAAATATTCTTGTCATAAATAACATTGTTAGATGAAAAGTCCAAAAATGCTGTTGTCAAAGCATATAAAAAATTGGAGATCAATTTTAATCATTATTTTGATGACAAAAATATCAATATATGATCGTGTCAAGGTGATTCAAGGGCATTCAATTTGAGAGACAAAACGTCAACGCCCAATGCTACTTTGATTCAATACGCTAACCTAGAGAAGTTCTCCTGAATGCCTTTTTAACATACTGTATATATAGTTCTTTTTGCTCAGCTGTGTTGTTTTTAACATACCATATATATAGTTCTTTTTGCTCAGCTGTGTTGTGTCGAATCGTATTTACGTATGTATATTGTGTATATGTAAAAGTAACAATAGTAACTAGTTAAGTACTGTTCACATAGAGGATTCTTTCGATAGTAAACTGTTACCATTGGTAGCATTGTTTTCACTACTATAGATGTCAATTTAGCGACGTCGACTGTTGAAACTATTTACTTTTTATAAAATCATTTATTTTTATCTATAAGTCTAAAATAAAACAGTTTAGCGTCTTGGCTACGTTTAGCCAAGACGCTAAACTGTTTAACCGTGTGTAACCGACTTAATAACGTTTTATTAAGTCGGTTTTAATAAATTAACATGTTCTGTGTGAAGAAATCTTTATCCTTCGCAAACTAATACATTCCAATAACAATGTTCTGTTACATTCAGTACCAATTTGCCACTTGTGTCAAGTATACTTGTTTGAAATGGAAGTGTCACCTTCAGAAAATAATAGTCATGAAGAAATATCAGCGTCTAATAAAGATGACCAACTTAAATTAGATCAATGCATAAAGGAAATAATTGAAAAAGAAGGATTTATTCGTTACAAAGTTAACAAGCAACGTATTTTGACTAAAGGTAGTAATTATTGTGGTTTTTTATATGAAATAGGCGTGAATGGTGAATCTAAAGATGGAGACAAGGAACTGAACATATTTGTCAAATTAATGAATGAAAAGAATTACACTGTAACATCGATATCTGATTTCTATAAAAAGGAGTTATTTGCTTATCAAGATCTATTGAAGATATTCGCGGTATTCCAAGAAAAAGCAAATATACCAGAAGAAGAAAGATATAAAGCTGTGAAATTTTATGAAGAAAGTTATTCAGAAGCAATATTATTGGAAAATATGACTAAAAAAGGATTTGAGACGAGTAGCAGATATGACGCAACATCCTTAATATTGGCAGAAGCATCTATTAAACAATTGGCTAAATTTCACGCTCTTTCATTTGTCTTGAAAGAAAAAAATCCGAAATATTTTAACGAAAAAATAAAACCTTTGAAGTATTGTGCTGAATTTAATGAAACTTGGCCTCCTTTGATTGAAGCTTTGAGGGATAGTGTAGTTAAGCATGTAGATGAGACATATAAAGAGAAAGTGATTAAGGAATACAATGATATTATATTCAAATATGTCGATTATCATAATGACGAAACAATCAAAGTATGCTTGTGTCATGGTGATTTTAAATCCAATAATATTTTGACGAAAATCAAGGTAAGAACTTATATTAAAGATTTTATTTTATTACCTAAGTTTTAAGTCTTGCAACCAGTGAGATATAATATTATTTTTCTGACAGAATTTAGAGCATGCATTAAAATAATTTATTTTTACAGCACGGGGAAATACAAGAAATGATACCGATTGATTATCAACTATTATTCTACGGATCTCCAATTTTCGACTTTTTCTATTTTCTCTATTGTTGTACCGATAAAAAATTTCGGCAGGATCACACATCGTATCTAAAGGACTTGTACTATGAAACGTTGAGAAAATTTTTGGGATACTTCGAGCTTGATGCAGATGTGATATACTCTAGAGATGAGTTTGAGAAGGTCTACAAGGAAAAGCTAGACCTAGGTCTGATGTTAGCACTGCTAATTTTGCCTTTTTACCTTTCGACAGAGGAAGAACACGCAGATGATTCCGGACTATCATATAAGATTGATCGTAGATTTAAGGAGAGAATACAAGGTGTACTGGACGATTATATTGAATGGGGCTATTTATAAATTATAGGATAGTGCATAATGTGAATTCACAAGACTATTATAATTTGTGCTGCTGTTAAAAAAAAAATACATTACATATTTTTCCCCATAGGATTAGGTGTGGGTGCGAGTAATTCATTAACTCGTCTTACGAAATATAATAATATGAATACACGCTAGGGTTTGCCTGTCAGGCACAACCTTCATACATAACTGGCCTGTGGATCTAGTGGTTAGTGACCCTGACTGCTAAGCCGGAGGACGTAGGTTCGATTCCCACCCAGGAAAAATCTTTGTGTGATAAGCATGATTGTTTGTTCTGTGTCTCGATGTAATTTATCTTTAATATGTGTACGTATTTACAAAAAAAAAGTATATCAGTTGTCTAATACCCATAACATAAGCAAATATAATTTCTTAATTTAGGACTAGAGTGCGCTGTGTGAATGTGGTAAAATATTAATATTCTTATTACAACAGTATGTGTATGCACACCATTATAATATTCTTGTGTTGAAACATAACGTTATCTAAATCTAAACTAAACATAGTACGTTTGTCTATAAAACGCAGTTACGTAAGCATGATTAGATATTTATATTACGTGTAAATATGTACACAAAAGTAAGTATTTATATATGTAATTAAACATACTTAGTGACATCCTCACTGTTTTACTTATAATTATAATTTTCGTTAATATTTGTTTTTGATTTTTTTCGGTATTAAAACTGCCGTATATCACTAGCACATTCAACTCGCATATTTTTAGTTAGCTAGGTAGAACTCAATAGAATCTATTACTTAATAAAAGAAGCGATGGTGGCCCAATTGATAAGTGACAGGCATGTAAATAATGCGGAGAGAGTTCGATTCCGACCGGCGGCTGCGGTGGCACTACCAATGTGGAATTCACGTTGTGGAATTTATATGTACTAGTCAATTGACTTATCATCTGCTAACGGTGAAGGAAAACATCGTGAAGAAACCCACATAACCTAGAAGAAATTCTAAGTGTAGGTATGGGCGCTACAATAGATCAGTAACTGGTCTACACGGCAAAGAAGCCGCTCATGGCATTTCACCCACAAAATAACCCATAAACGTCCCACTGGGCACGGACCTCTAAATAATGTGGAGGGAATTTAGCCTACTATACCACGCTGGCTAGACGGGTTGGTATAGCGTTTGTTTAGAATATTCCTTTATGGATAGACTATTATATAAATAATTAATAGATATAATCATAGACTCTGGGAAGAGTCATTTTTTCTACTCTTTCCAGCCAGGTGGATAGTAGAAAGTAAAGGAGTGAATAGGTTTCTTAAGTGTTGGCAACACATTCGTAATGCCTCTGATATTGCAGGCGCCCATAGGCTACGGTAACGGCTTACCATCAGGCGAGCCGTACGTCTGTTTGCCACCGTCGTGGTATAAAAAAAAAGTAGCATATTTATATCGAGGCCTCTTAGAACTGCTACTTATTATCCCCACATTTTCATCGTCATAATGGCGGTCTTAAGACATACAAGATTTATACGATAGACAAATTCATATAAAAATATGAGTATTATATTAATAGGTAAATTCTATAAATTTATCCCATAAAATATTTACACATAACTTAAAAACTATACACAACTAATCTATTAAAAAAAACAGAACCAGATACTCTATTTACAGGAAATTCCTATAAATAGAATATCTGATTGAGATCAGATTCCTGAGGAAACGTACCCAAAAGGCTAGCCACATTACCGCGAAAATAGTTAAAATAGTTAATAGGTAAAGAAATGATTAAAATAAAATATAATTATAAAGCGCTACTTATTTATTTAGCATAGTGTTTCAATTCAGACCTTGCAACGATGACGCTTGTTATAAATATATGTTTGTTCAGTTATCCATTGTATTGGTATTTGCAACTGATCCGAATTAAATATAAAAGTCATAGAGACAGTAGCTCTTTTGTGGAAATTTTCGATGTCGTCTGCACAATATTTATTCAATGTTATCTATGTAGTTAAGATAACATTGAATACATCTTGTTGAAAATGTGACCATTCATCTAATTATCTACAACCGTTTAATTTAATGTGGAATTACAGTTCAGTAGGAAATTATATATAATCTATAGTCTACAAACAATTCACTTGTTCAAGTCACTGTAAGGGTCCATGTAAACTGGCTTGTGAATTTTGAATATTGAGTTTTATTTTGTATAACTTTCGTGACATAAAAATAGTAAGTTCTGGGGACTTACTCTGAATTTTCGACATTTGATTAGTTTGATGTAGCTGTCAAATATAAGGAAATTTAGATTTGGTCGCTCTCATTTTCAAGCATTTAACAGCGACATCAAAACCGACTAATCAAATATCGAAATTCAGAGTAAGGCCCATGTCCAAGAGCCTACTAATATTATCGTGAAATTTTTTTGGCTTTGTACCTTTTTGTGATATTTCAAACTGTAACCAATTGAAATTGTAACTATTATAGCGATTAAAAAGAGTGGCCTTGCCTTGCCAAGTTCTTCTCAGAGCTCAACCTTGTCAGTGAACTGGTCGTAGGCAAATTTGCTGACACCTTTCTTTTTGGCTTTGTACGACGTTCATAAGTATCATGTATGTGATCAAAATAAAATAAAAAGATTTGACTTTCACTTATAATCATCATCATTATTTTAACAGCCCAACGACGTCCACTACTGAACATAGACCTCATCTCTTTTCCGCCACAGCGAGCGATTTTGTTTCGCCTTGGCCAGGTCATTGGTCCCTCTGGTATACAATATAATTATGTAAATGTATTATTATTGAGGCATTGCACAATATACAGCCTGACCTTTTACTAGAGTACCATATCCTAACCATCCAGAGTGGAAATAAAGTCAGTATCTCTACTCAGAAGCTTGATCACAATCAGTTTTTACCCGACTGACAGGACGGGTATTGTTTTTCGCGCGTATCTTGTATGTTTGTAAATTTCTTTATTCCCACGTTTCCTCCAAACGGCTGGATGGATTTCGACATCGTTAGATTCGTCTCAAAACCCCAAGTGTCCTTAGATAGGTACTAAAAAATAAAAAACAAAACAGCGAACTTTTGGCGCCTAATTGTAAGTAGTTCAATTTTTTTTTATCCAAACGTATCGTGTAGGATGTCAAAATAAAGAAAATCAAATGGAGATTACACATATATACATATGTTATATATTTAAATTTCATCAGGAATAATAATTACAACAATTTTTCGGTCTTTTTGGTGCGTTGCTTATCTGTTGATTTTTTGCAGTCGGGTTATTATAATTTTTTAATTATTTTCTTCTTTTGGGGTCCTATTTACTTAAACACAGACAGCGCCGCATAGCCCAAAGCAACCTAATTTAACTTGTGTTATGGGATCTAGACAACTGAGGCATAGACATATTATTATATGTAATACATAAATGCATATAAATAGAAAAACACACAAACTTCGAAACAAAATTTTCATATCATCCAAATATTTTTTCCAACCTGGGGATAGAACTTTCCACCTCAGAAACAGCAATAGCAACACTACGAACAGAATTGTTGGACGCACCACTATAGTATGTCTTGGCAGTGCAGTAAGTTCTAAGTAGGCGTCCTTCGTTGGTCCTCAACTTTAACGAAGTCATTAATCTGATGATCAGAGCTATTAGATTCTCGCTGTTTTGTTTCTATCACTTTTCTAAGCATGGGGGCTTTCTAACAGCAGCTGCGCGTACACGACGTTTGTTGTACTTACCGCTGATAGGGCCTCTCTCTCTCTCCAACTTATCCGAATATGTTCACTTATGATGAAATCGAAATTCGGCCGCCTAAACATACTTAGACTGGAATGAAATTTCTATCTGAATTGTCCTGTGGCTATGGAATACTCATCATGTTCATTCCCAGGATGTATTATATATCCCATAAATTAAATATATATTTATATACCAAACCATGTCTGTATTTTTGTGATCGTATTTGTGCATATAAACATATTAGCTAAATAGGTAGAATAGGCTAACAGAAAGTAAATACTTGGTAGTAGACGTCGCTTTAGTATTATCTGGTAGTTAAAATAGATATATAAAGACATCTCTGCATTTGTATTCAATTTAAGTGTGTCACATAAATTGCATACTGTGAGTTGTTTCAAAATGGAAGTACAATTGCTGCCCGAGAATTATCAACATGGAGATAAAATTTCGTCAAATTTAAACTCTGAAACCAAATTGGATCAATCTATTAAACAAATAATTAAAAGTAAAGGGTTTAAGGACTACAAAATAAACAAAAAATGTGTATCTACAAATGGTGGTAACTACCTCGGTGAGTTGTATGAAATTGATGTGGCAGGAACTACTGATGAAGGAGATAAAGAACTAAATATATTCGTCAAAAATGTAATAAAATCTGAATCGCTTAAAATACTTTCTATTGATGAAGTTTATAATACAGAAATCTTTGCTTACAAAGAACTATCAAAGATATTCAATGATCTGCAAGAAAAAGCAGCTGTACCTGCAGAAGAACGATATAAAATGGTTAAAGTTTTCGAAGAAACTAACCCAGAAGCAATAATATTACAAAATGTTACCAAGAAAGGATACACAACATATCACAGAATGGACATAATGTCCTTGAATTTCATGGAATTATGTGTGAAACAACTTGCCAGATTTCATGCACTCTCATTTATAATAAAAGACAAAATGCCAGAATTTTTCTCAAAAAAAATTATACCTTTGAAACAAGCTTTCATTTTTGGAGAAGAATGGGAAAATTTGTGCTCGAGTATGAAAAAGATAAGCTTAGACAACACAGACAAGGCTATTAAAGAGAAACTTGAAAAAGCATTTGATAATGTAGCGGTTAAATATATTGAATATGCTAATGACGAAACTATAAAAACCTGCTTGTGTCACGGTGATTACAGACCCAACAATATAATGACCAAAATAAATGACGTAAGTAATTTCAAATACATTAATATCTAACTGAAGTAAATAAAAAGACATAGATTAGAAAGTGGTACTACAGGAAAATCGGCAGCAAATGTTTTAATACCCCACTACTACCATAGCTAGTTTTCGATCACAGTGTTTGTTGTTGTTTTCACCTCTATCTATAATATTCTTGGTATATTCGCAATAATAAGAAATAACAAGTGCGCATGAAATAGGAATAGCAATAGCATGTTAATAGGATGTGTTCTCAAGAAGTTTTGAGAGATTCAGCTGAACAAAGTCATTCCTAATAAATTGCCTTAATATTTGCCCATTTTTAACATCAGTATAAAAGTTTATCTAATATAAAATTATTTCCTCAGGATGGTGAAGCAATAGACGTTATTCCTGTTGACTATCAACTAATGCACTACGGCTGTCCAGTATTTGACTTCTTGTATTTGATCTATTGTTGTACAGATAGAAAATTCCGGAAAGCTCACTTGACTTATTTAAAGAACTTGTACTATAAAACGTTCAGAAAGTTTTTGGGATACTTCGAACTTGATGCAGATGTGATATACTCTAGAGATGAGTTTGAGAAGGTCTACAAGGAAAAGCTAGACCAGGGACTGATGATTGCTTTGCTATTTTTGCCATTCATGCTAGCATCTGAAACTGATGTTCCTGAGGTAAATCAAGATATGGCAAAAATATCTTTTAAAGTTAATGCTATTTACAAAGACAGAGTTAACGATGTAATTGAAGATTATGTAGAATGGGGCTGGCTATGATGTATCATTGTAAACAATTTATAGCATGGTAATGTATTTTTGGTAGTCGGGGAAAGTAATTTTGGATGACACTAAAATTTAAATATTGTAGTATTATAGTTAAGTTTCATACAGGTATTTAATTAGAATAACTGTTAATGAAATTCTTAGGTATAGACGCTCTAAAAAGGCTCCATGTAAACGTGTTTTTTGGTCTCAAACTTTTTTATCTAATTTCTTACATATTTAATTGTATTCAAACGCACTATTGGTTGTAGGCACTATTGAGTGTAGACCTCGCGGTACCGAAAATAAGTAAACATTGGTTGATTTTTACCTCGAAGAGCTACAGGTGTGAAAAGTTCGGATTCTTGATCTTCCAACTGACAAACCAGCTTAGAAACTTCAAATTTCTCAATGCAAATCCAAAGAAGAAATTGAATCATAGATATTTCTGCCATAGTTTTAATTTAATTATATAAGTATATGGTGCAACAGCACTTTTTTCTCAATATCTACATTATATTTCTAGTGGTGTTGACTTATATCAGATATTGGCATCGCTGCCACTTGTTTTCGGTACTGTGAGGGTTCTTCCCTCGAGTATGTTGTTATAATATATTATGTAACCACTAATTAGTAATATGTAATTTTAATAAATTTTGAATGTTTTCTTTTCTACAAATGTTTTATTTCATAATAATATTTAAATAGTTCTCTATATAGTCGTGTTTGTTATCTCGAAGAAAATAAAATAAAATATAGTAAAATGACTTTCAAATTTTTTTATGACTTAAGGATCACTTATCTTACGTGTTGGAATTGATCAAATCACCTAAAAGTCTTCCAACTCGATGTAACGACTACCACATTAAGTGGTATTCGGGACCAACAGCTCCAGGTCGACACTGGCAAATAAAAATGCCATGAATGACCATGCCAGAGATTGTTTGATCTTGAAAAGCGTAACGAACATTGAACATACCACAATGTCACGAGCGCCTCTTAATTATAATATACATAATCACAAGCTCATTGTACAAGCAATGAAATGCTTAATAATTTGAGTGTAACACTAACACTGGTTTCACAATTAATAATTATAATTTTATAATATTTTCTATGAAGACTAAAAATACTTCTATTATTGAATATTGAAAAAATACAAACCCAGACATTAATAAATTGTATGAAAAAAAATTCTAGTAACTTAATAATAGTAGACGTCGCTTTACTTATTACATTAATTGAGTATATATTATTATTTATTATCAGGTAGGCTTAACTAGTCGTATAAAGGCTTTATCTTTTCAATTTTATTTTATTTGAGTTTGACGCATACATGTGTGCACTGGTTAAAAATGGAAGTACAATTGCTGCCAGAAAATTATCAACATGTAGATAAAATAACACCAAAATTCGACTTAGAAACCAAATTGGATCAGTACATTAAGCAAATAATTAAAAGAGAAGGTTTCAAGGACTATAAAATAGACAAAAAATGTGTATCTACAAATGGTGGCAACTACCTCGGTGATTTGTATGAAATTGGTGTGAAAGGAACGACTAATGAAGGAGATAAAGAAGTAAATATATTCATCAAAAATATAATTAAATCAGACTCTCTTACAATACTTTCCATTGACAAAGCATATAATACAGAAATCTTTGCTTACAAAGAACTATCGAAACTATTCAATGATTTGCAGGAAAACGCAAGTGTACCTGCAGAAGAGAGATATAAAATGGTAAAAGTTTTCGAAGAAACTAACAAGGAAGCAATAATATTAGAAAATGTTGCCAAGAAAGGATACACAACATATCACAGAATGGAAATATTGCCCTTGACTTTCATGGAGTTATGTGTGAAGCAACTCGCACGATTTCATGCACTCTCGTTTATTATTAAACATAAAATACCAGATTTTTTTTCTAATAAAGTCAAAGTTTTACAACTTCCTTTCAATTTTGGAGAAGAATGGATTACCATGTGCTCGAGCTTAAAAAAAATTGGTTTAGACAATTCAGATGAAGCTATTAGAGGCAAACTTGAGAAAGTATATGATAATTTGGCAGTTAAATATATTGAATATGCTAATGACGAAACTATAAAAGTCTGCTTGTGTCACGGTGATTATAGGGCCAACAATATAATGACCAAGATAAATGAAGTAAGTAATTTCAAAAACATAAATACCTAATTGTATTAAATGCGTACCATAAATCAAAGAATGTTACTACATATATTATGAACATTTGTCGATTTTTTTTAATATCCTCTATAACTTTTTATGACAGAGCAAAATTAAATAAAAACTATCTGGAAGCAATCAATGTAGATTACTATCGATTGCTGCCAGATATTCATGCTAATAAGTAGTTATCTTCTGAGAAGATTTATTTTATTAGTTAGTAATGTTTTCCAATTAATCCATTCTTGTTATTTTGCACTGCCTATATATTTTATTATTTTCATACTTAGGTAAGAGGAAAATTAATCTAATTTGAAATTATTTTTGCAGGATGGTGAAGCAATAGACATAATTCCGGTAGACTACCAACTAATGCACTACGGCTGTCCAGTATACGACTTCTTGTATTTGATCTATTGTTCTACAGATAGGAAATTCCGAAAAACTCACTTGACGTATTTAAAGGACTTATATTATGAAACTTTTAAAAAGTTTTTGGGATACTTCGAACTTGATGCAGATGTGATATACTCTAGAGATGAGTTTGAGAAAGTCTACAAGGAAAAGCTAGACCAGGGACTGATGATTGCTTTGATATTTTATCCGTTTATGCTAGCATCTGAAACTGATGTTCCTGAGCTAAATCAAGATATGGCAAAGTTATCATTTCAGGTTGATGATGTTTTTAAAGACAGAGTTAACGATGTTATTAAAGATTATGTAGAATGGGGCTGGCTTTAAGTACATGTTATATCTATGTAAGATTTAAAATGTATTATTGTAATTTATTTTTGGTGGTTGGTGTAATCATTAATTAATGTTAATTATATGGATGTGAAAATTGAAGAAGTTACCAGTGTTAAATTTCTAGGCCTACATGTAGATCAACAAATGAACTGGAGAATTCACATTGAGAATGTCTGTAAGAGATTGAGTCAGTTTGCATATGGGCTCTTCAAGCTAAAAAATATAACTAGTAAGGAAGCACTTATAACAGCTTATAATATCATAGTCTAAGATCCCATTAAGGAATATTAAGGAATATATACCCTCATCTGTTATTTATTAGTGATATGAAATAAATGATAGATAATATTCACATTGTCTTATTGCAAATAGGTTGCCTAGTTAAATCGCGCCCGGATAATATTAATCTTGTACATAGATGCTACTACTCAATTCAGGAATATTTTGATGACAAAACATACACATAATACATCTTTTTTTGCTGACATTTTATAATATGATTTTAAGTGACGTTGTTTAATTTTGAATTCCAATTTAATTGTTATATTTTGACATATATTGTTAAATTAAAGTTTTTTAAATTTTTAATTGTTTAAACTTTTTGCATGCCGTAAGGCTGATTATGGTGATACTTATTTGTAAAATTAACATAATTCTTTACCCATATATCGCAAATAAAGACTTTGACTTTGAATTAATTTTGTATGACTCTGAATTTAAAAAATATTGTATTAACTAGGCACTAGGCCAGCATGAGTGGATTATGGCCCAAACCCTCACAGCTCTTTAGTTAGAGGAGAGGAGACCCGAGCCCAGCAGTGGGACTTAATGGGTTGCTGATGATGATGATGTATTAACTAAAACAGTTTTGAGTAATTTATTATTTTATAATTATACTAGGTGTAGCTCGGAGTTTCATTCCCGTGGATCTTTCTTTGGCTATAACTCAGCTCCTTTTGATCGTAGTGTGATAATATAGCCTATAGCCTTCCTCGATAATTTAATAATTATTCAATTCAGTTCAGTGCTTCCTGACATCGTAAGTGTTTAAGACGGGTCCATATTGGCTCACCTAAAGTTCTTTACCCGAAATTGTTCTTCCTAATGATTGTTAATCCGAATGACCACTCTTCCAAAAATTTTTCATCCTAAAGTTTCATTCATACTATTTGTAGTGCTACCGGCGATGTTCTTAACACTCATGTTTCCGAAAACTGTAATGAATAATATCATTAATGTAAATATATTTTTTATATTACTGTTTTTTATCATAACGCTTTTATCCCTAAACATAATTACCATAATATTTTCACTCATACTCATGTAATTAAAGGTCGTTTCACTGATTTTTGTCTTAAATGAATTAAATTCATAAAACACGACTCATTCACGGTTATGTTTATGGCCTGGGAGTTTATACCGCAGTTTTAACCGTACCTAAAACAATAACTATAGGACCAATTCGGTTCTGGCACTTCGCCGGTCGCTGCCGCGGCACGCTCGCTTCGCTCGTTCAGCTCGTGCGTTGTGGTCACAGTTCTGACCTAACCTAAACCAATGACTATAAATAGTACCGTGGTATAAGGGTAAAGTGTTATTGTTTAAAAATACACCTATTCCTGAAGATTTACTATTATCTTTGCAGGTACACACCGCTTTAAATAAATAATTAAAACTGTAAAAGTTACGCAAAATTAATGTATATAATACTGATTATTATGAATAAAAAGAAATCTGAACAAAAAAGATATGACTTTGAATAATAGTGTAAAATATGGTTATGTTGAAAAAATATAGGAAAACAAAAAAAAGTATAATAGATGTTTATTGCTACTGACATTATGAAGTTGAATGCTTCGAAATTATGAATATTAGAGACAGAGTAGTTAGGAATTGTGATTGTTAGGAATGTTAGGCAGAACGCGGACTTCCGATTTATCGGAGTTGAAAATTAAGGTGAACTTTGGCGCACCCGTTTAAGATACACCGAAGTCACTGCCGCCCTGATAATGGGAAAACACTAAGGTTCGTTTACTTTTGCGAAAACTCAGTCATTATGGCATTTAGGAACACTGCACTTGATTTTGTTGATTCTTTCTTAAGATAGCGTACAACGCGTTTATATAAAAGGAATACCTGTAGAAATCGGCATCCCTTAGGGCTCAATTCATGGCCCTTTCCCATTTTTTATTTATATTAATGACTTGCTATTCTACGTACAGAATTTCTGCGATATAATGCTATTTGGAAATACGTCGTTATTTTCAAAGTTGATCATAAAGTAACTAATTACGGCAAACAATCTATAGCTAAAAAAAGTCTCTAGAACTAAGCTGCGACAAACAGACGGACTGACGATATAACTACGAAACCCTAAAAATACAATGCATATATTTACACAGCACGACCAAATAAAACAGAAAATAAATACTTAATAAACTTAGCTTTGCTATTATCAGATAGATTTAAATAGGTATATAAAGACATTATCTCCGCAATTGTATGTTATTTGAGTTTGTTGCGTAAATTGTATTGTGTGAGCTGGTTCATAATGGAAGTACAATTGCTGCCAGAGAATTACCATAAAATATCTCCAAATTTCAGCTCCAAAACTAAATTGGATCAATGTATTATGCAGATAATTAAAAGAGAAGGTTTTAAAGATTATAAAATATTCAAAAAATGTTTATCAACAAATGGTGGTAACTTCCTCGGAGAGTTGTATGAAATTGGTGTGAAAGGCACTACTGATGAAGGAGATAAAGAACTAAACATATTCGCCAAAAATGCAATTAAATCTGAGTCTATGAAAGTTATGTCAGTTGATAAAATTTATGATACAGAAATCTTTGCTTACAAGGAACTATCAAAGATATTTAATAATCTGCAAGAAAATGCAAATGTACCAGTAGATGTAAGATATAAAATGGTTAAAGTTTTTGAAGAGAGTAACGTAGCAGCAATAATATTAGAAAATATTAACAAGAAAGGATATACAACATACCACAGAATGGATACAATGTCGTTGAGTTTTGTGGAATTATGTGTGAAACAACTAGCCAGATTTCATGCGCTTTCATTTATAATAAAAGAAAAATTACCAGATTTTTTTAATGAAAAAATTAAACCTTTAAAGCAGGCTTTCATTTTTGGTGAAGAATGGGAAGATCTGTGCTCAAGTATGAAAAAAGTATGCTTAGACAACACCGATGAAGCTATTAGAGAGAAACTTGAAAAAGCATTTGAAAAAGTGGCAGTTAAATATGTTGAATATGCTAATGATGACACTATAAAAGCCTGTTTGTGCCACGGCGATTACAGACCCAACAATATCATGACTAAAATAAATGATGTAAGTAATTTTAAGTTCGTAAATACGAAGCGATGGTGGCCGAATGGATAAGTGACCGGCATGCGAATAATGCGGTCCAAGTTCATTTCCAACCGACACTTTGTGGTATTTATATGTACTAGTCATGTAACTTACCATCTGCTGACGGTAAAGGAAAACATTTTGAGGAAACCCACATACCCTAGAAGATATTCTAAATGTATGTCTGATCCACCAACCCGCAAAAAGCTAGCGTGTGTAGATTATGGCCTAGATCCTCTCAGCTCTCTATATAGAGGAGATCCGAGTCTAGCGTAGTGGCAAATTAATGGGTTACTGAAGATGATGAAATACTTAGTTTAGATACAGATAAGAAAATGTTAGTACTAGCAATAAATTGTGTTTGTTATTTTTTTTTCTATTTTGAACTCCTAGCATCAATTATTGCTAGGTTGGTTCCCTTTACCGTTGCAATATTATTTCGTCTTCTCAAAAATCTTAATCTATATTCGTAGTGGTCTCCAACAATCTTGATAAGCTTAAGTATTTTAATGTTTTCAATCAGCAGAACAACATCCTCTTAATAATATTGCATTATTAATATTTTTGTGTGTCTATAAAACAAAATAATATCTAGCATTTAAAATTATTTCCTCAGGATGGTGAACCAATAGACATAATTCCGGTAGACTATCAACTAATGCACTACGGCTGTCCAGTATTCGACTTTTTGTTTTATATTAATTCATGTACAGATAGAAAATTTCGGAAAGCTCACTTGACGTACCTAAAAGACTTGTACTATGAAACGTTGAAAAAGTTTTTGGGATACTTCGAACTTGATGCAGATGTGATATACCCTAGAGATGAGTTTGAGAAGGTCTACAAGGAAAAACTAGACCAGGGCCTGATGATTGCTTTGCTATTTTTGCCATTAATGCTGGCGTCAGAAACTGATATTCCTGAGGTAAATAAAGAAATGGCAAAATTATCATTTAAAGTTGATGAAGTTTACAAAGATAGAGCTAACGATGTAATTGAAGAATATGTAGAATGGGGCTGGCTATAAATAGTAATCAAGTTACGTGTTAATAAGGTATTTGGTGTATTAATGTAGTGTATTTTATTTTTGGTGGTTGGAACTGAAACATTTAATGACACGAATTTATTCAAAAGTATATTCAAATCATTGATATGCCAAAAGTTTAGTTAGTGTCATTAAATGTGTCAATTATCAGTATTAATTAATAGCTTGTAAATGGATAATTTGGTCTAAAACCTATGTTTAATGTAGCCTCACATTTAATCGTATTATAACAATTTTTTTGTGATGTATAATTTTAATGTATTTTAAAAATTTATATTTTTATTGTTTAAGTAATATAATTAATTCAATCCACACTTTTTCTTTTATTTCTGCACCTATCATGTTCTTCTCTGCATCACCCTAAGATTGGCTGATAGACAATGCCTTTGGCAACACCACCTTTGTACCATTGTATATAAAGTTTTATATTTAAAAAAAAGTTAAATGTTGCTTAAAATAGGTACCTATTTCAAAACAAATTTATGTTTTATCTCTGAAAAATGTCTGTCATGCACAATGACTTCATAAATTATGATGCAAATTACTAACATTACGCTTGTATTCTTTAGGCAATGACATTTTATTGCTTATTGCAATATGTTTTACTAGTTTTTTTTTATAATGATATTGTTACTAGCAAATCTGTAGGTCTACTATGAAATGTAATTAAATAATGTCACTAACTAAAAATTGGAAACAATCTTGTTTTGTTTCTAATCAAGTGATCAATTTAGTTATTGAAGATATCGAAACATTTCATCATCATCTCAGCCTTCTGTAGTCTATTGCTGGATATAGGCATGTTGGGACCTCGATTGCTCGTTGGTATTAATTAAACTTCAATGGACTGTATTATAAAGTATATTACAACGATATATCAACTGTACAAATTAATATGGTAAACTAAAATGACGTGTGCGCGCAAATGAAGTGAATATTGGAGTGGATTGTCGCGGCGTGACGGCGGCGCGGCGGCGGGGCGTGCGCTCACACCGCACCCCGCGCGTCTCCCCTTCCGTCGTCATAATATGTCCATGCGTGGACAGCATTTCCTCGAAACATATTTGGTGAAAAAGTCCTTAAATATGAACTTTAACACATGAATTGCTTAATAATACTCGTGTTTAATGCTTTAGGTTTGTAAAATTGTTAATTCTGTTTAAAATTTAGTTAAACAAAATATATTATTTGTGAGGAATGCTTAAAAACTAAGCCTACATATTTATAGCCATAAACATGACAGTAAATAAATACGTAGTAGACGACGCTTTGCTATTATCAGGTAGGCTCAAATAGGTATATAAAGGCTTTATCTCTGCAATTGTATTTTATTTGAGTTTATAGCATACATTATATAGTGCGAACTGGTTCAAAATGGAAGTACAGTTGCTGCCAGAGAATTATCAACATGGAGATAAAGTATCACCAAATTTCAACTTAGAAACAAAACTGGATCAGTACATTAAGCAAATAATTAAAAGAGAAGGTTTTAAAGATTATAAGATAGACAAAAAATGTGTATCTACAAATGGTGGCAACTACCTCGGAGAGTTGTATGAAATCGATGTAAAGGGAACTACCAATGAAGGAGATAAAGAACTAAACATATTCATTAAAAATGTAATTAAATCCGATTCCATTAAACTACTCTCCATCGACAATGTTTATAACACAGAAGTCTTTGCTTACAAAGAGTTGTCCAATATATTTAATGATCTGCAAGAAAATGCAAATGTACCAGAAGATGAAAGGTATAAAATGGCCAGGATTTTCGAAGAAACTAACGCAGAAGCAATAATATTAGATAATATTAACAAGAAAGGATATACAACATACTACAGAATGGATACAATGTCCTTGAATTTTCTGAAATTATGTGTGAAACAACTCGCCCGATTTCATGCACTATCGTTCATTATAAAAGACAAAATGGCCGATTTTTTCTCAAAAAAAATTAAACCTTTAAAACATGCTTTCGTTTTTGGAGAAGATTGGGAAAATATGTGCTCAAGTTTGAAAAAAATAAGCTTAGACAACACAGATGAAGCTATTAGTGATAAACTTGAGAAAGCCTTTGACAATATGGTAGTTAAATATGTAGAATATGCTAATGACGAAACTATAAAAGCCTGCTTGTGTCACGGTGATTACAGACCCAACAATATAATGACCAAAATAAATGACGTAAGTAATTACAATACAGATTATAAAACAATTTGTGTTTGTGATTTATCTATTTGTTTCAAAAACTGGAGAAACTTTTTAATCCTCTCCTCCTTACATCTACGAGTTTTGCAGTAATGACATTCACCACTGCAATATTATGATTATTAGTATCAGTATCTCGTTTCTATAGTAACAGTTTTGTATTCGCCCTAATATGAAGTGATTTTTAGGGCGTTCTGATCTGCAAAACATAATATTTCTCATAACATAACATTACAGTGCTAAAATATTTAACTATTTTTATGCGTCTAGAGAAGAAAATTATTTCTAATTATAATTTGTTCCTCAGGTTGGTGAAGCAACAGACGTAATTCCTGTAGACTATCAACTAATGCACTACGGCTGTCCAGTATTTGACTTCTTGTATTTGATCTATTGTTCTACAGATAGAAAATTCCGGAAAACTCACTTGACGTATTTAAAGGACTTGTACTATGAAAGCTTCAGAAAGTTTTTGGGATACTTCCAACTTGATGCAGATGTGATATACTCTAGAGATGAGTTTGAGAAGGTCTACAAGGAAAAACTAGACCAGGGACTGATGATTGCTTTGCTATTTTTGCCATTTATCCTCGCATCTGAAACTGATGTTCCTGACGCAAATCAAGAAACAGCAAAGTTATCATTTCAAGTTAATGATGCATTCAAACTTAGAGTCAGCGAAGTTATTGAAGACTATGTAGAATGGGGCTGGCTATAAGTACAGACACATGTCATAATTATGTTGGTAATATTAGTTTTCATGTAACTTATGTAGTAAATTATTGTTGGTGGTTGGTGTAAGTAATTCTATATGACTTTGATGAATTTTAATATTGTAATATTAAGATTTATCTATTAAAGGTAATTTTTCAGAAGAGGATACTGCCAGCTCTGTGTACACGGATTTATTGTGTACAAATTCACTATTAGCAATTAAATAATGTTAATGTTCTTTAACTTGTTGTGATATGTTACCACTGTGTTTTATGAATAATAATATATTTCAATCGTTATGACTGATGTTTTTCTATTATGACATTCCAATAAGGAGATTTTCTCGAAGTTTGGAAAACAAATGTTCCCAGTTGATGACAATATGCTCGCCGCTATTTTTTTAATACCACGACGACGGTGGCAAACATACATACGGTCCGCCTGATGGTAAGCGGTCCAAACATTATATCTAACGAAATGTAGGTGAGATTTACCTTTGCCTGCCCCTTCGGGGAAAAAAGCTTAATGCTACGTTGTGTACGCTATCGACATCATGTTATAGTAAAACATTACCACTAATAACTGTCTTATTTATCTCATGAATTTGTCAAGTGATGACGTGTCACATGTCATTATGACACCCTTTTGTTTATTTAATCCGTGTAAGCTAGTCTACACAGTCAGTATTGTGTATTTATCAGTCAGGGGTATTTACACAAGAATTACAAATAACCGCCCAGGGCTGGCAATTTTTAATATCATGTAGAATATTGTGAACGCTTTTGAACACTGAAACACTTTATATTATGATGTATTTCTTCTTTTTTCTTAATTAAAAATGTAAGAGTTTTTTTGACAACAGCAGTCAAACGATGACCGGGGTAGTCATCTCTTTATCACACAAAGTAAGATGTTTGCGCTTGAATTCGTTATATCAACGGCAGATGGTTGCTTTAGAAGATTCTGGATCTATGAATGCTTTTTACTACTATTTTTACTCTGAGTTTTGTTTGTTTTGGTAATACTGTTTGTTATATGATTTATTTCCAGTAAACGTTGTATCTTATCAGTTAATTACCTACATAACTGTTATAAAACATTGTAATAATAAGCGGTTGATAAGGGTTGAAACTCATCTACAGCAAAATTAAAATTAGGTAATTTTAATTTTGTGCTGTCTTTAACAAACAAAGTTTATAATAATAAAGATTGTAAAAAAACGCTCAAATGCGAGTTGGACTTGCGCGACCTACGTACATAATAAAAAGTTTGTTTGAAAATGCTCTTGAAATAAAACACTACCATTAATAGTCTATTATTTATCTCAGCTTCAAAATATAGAAAGAAAGAAAGAATAAATGTTTATTTGAACACAAAAGACAACAATATGGTATACTAGCTCTCGCCTGCGGCTCTGCTCGTGTGTTATTTAACTAAAATGTAGCTGTTGTAGTAGTATGTTTGTATGTGCTATTCCAAAGTATAATCTATCTGCTTGCCAAATGTCATACAGATCTTTCCAGTCGTTCTAACGTGATTGAGTTATAATAATAATTTAGTAAGATAATGTCCAGTTTTCTTGGACACTCATTATATTGTAGTCTGGTTCCTTGATAAATAGGCTATTCAACACTAAAAGATTTTTCAAATCGGACTAATATTTCCTGAGATGAGGCCGTTCAAATATTAGTATAGATTTCAATTACCTACGTCAGTAGGGGCACGTCACTCGTCATTTATCGAAAATTTTCGGCTTGGGAGCATAGCTCTAGCGGTAGGGACATTTTTAAATTTAGAATAACATAAAGCTTAATTCAAAATTTTCTATGAGAAGGCTCCGGCGCTTTGTGGAGAAAAAGGGGGACCTAAAACCCCCATCAGATCCACTAGGTACACTTACATACTGTTATGTTTATTGACGTAGTAAAAGAACGCTCTTCAAATTGTAAATAGGTAGGTATTATTTAAAAAAAAAATAGTAAAATAGTGAGAAAGGATTTTTTATTCTTAATAACCATTGTCCTTCAAGATTTTATCTGTTGAAGTCTTTAAAAATAATTAAGTAAAATTTAATTACGAATAATAATAACAATAGACTAAGTTGAATTAGTTAGTGACCCTGACTGTTGCCTTAATGAAAGGTATGGTAAAAAATTAATTAAATTTAATTAAATTTAAATTAAATGGTAGATAATTATTATTATTTATTTTTAAAGATCTACATTTTTTTATACCATGACAGTGGCAAACAGACGTACAGTTGGCCAGATGGCAAGCGTTGGCATTGTTGTTCTGTGTGTAGTAGTAGGAAAGTGAGTAGTGAGATTAATAATATCTTCACACATTCACACAGCGCCATCTAGTCCCAAATTAACCAATTGAAATTGTAACTACTATGGCGATTAAAAAGAGTGGTCTGAGTTTCTTGCCAATTTCTCTTCAGAATTCAACCTTGTCTGTGAACTGGCCGAAGGCAAATTTGCTGACACCTTTTTTTTTGGCTTTGTATGACGTTCATCATACACACACACACACCACAAAAACACAGACTCACTCACTACTCACATGAAACACAATAAAATGTATCCTCTTACCTTTTTCAATTTTTATTTTTTATTTTTTTTTTCTCTAACGGTCCTCATATTAATAGGCTTGCCTAATTTGAGGACCTAGTAAATCATGTACCCACCTCCAATTTTCAAATCGAACTAGCATGGGAGTGGGGGGGGGTACCTGTGCTGATCGCTGCAGCTAGAATAATGTTTATTATCTCGTGGCTCTGTTTTAATATTGTTTAAGTCAATAAACTATCTATCTATCACTATCATGACAATGTCATCAGCAACCCATTAAATCACACTGCTGGGCTCGGATCTCCTCGCCTCTAACTAGAAAGCTGAGGGGGTTTAGTTCATAATCCACTCACGCTGGTCGAGTGCGGGTTGGTAGATCAAGTATCATGTATGTGATCTAAATGAAATAAAAGATTTGACAATTGACTATAAACAATCATATTTGCTTGTGTTATAGGTAGTAACCAACTGATATAAGTACTACTTAAATACATTTTTTTTAATACATACAAATTGTTAATAAGACTTTATTAATATTATATTATATTTGTCCCTCCGTTGTTCTATTCTAAAGAAATATTGTTGTATAATAAAATTAGTGCAGATGTTGCCTAATCATTATCAGTTAATTTGTGTATGTGTAATACACAGATATGTTCAGTACTGCATAAAAATTAATTGTGTCTTATAGTTTGTACGCACTGTACAAACTATAAGACACAATTAATTTTACGTACGGGTTTAAAACAGGAGATCAATAATACCAGAGAATTACTAACATGGAGGTTAAATAGCTCCAGTCATGTCAAATCTCAAAATAAAACAGTCTCACTGTTCTAAAACCATTATCATAAACAAAGAAAAATATATAATTAATAATTTTAGATGCTAATTAGTTCTTTTTTATTAAGGCGACGTTGTAAGTGTGTAGGTTTAAAGAAGTTATCTCATCCACCGTTATAATTGTCCACGTGCAATCGCGTACATGTAGCGAAGCCCCCTAGACCAGTGGCAAATCGCTGATTCTAATCGAAATATTTAAATGTCACTTTAGTACATTAGAACACAATACTGACAAAAGCTATTGAAATATCACGTGATCAATGTACTTATTGGACATGTCGTTCGAATGGAATAGAATCATCGATTTGAAACTTGTTTATGGGGCTAGACTCTACCATGAATTTCGACATCGACTTAGTCGGACTTATATAACGCTGTCAAATCTATTAAAATAACAGCGACCGTATTATTTTTTTTAATATAATAGGTTATGCTTTCCTACTGTTTTATAAATAATGTTTTTTTTTAAAGCCATGGTAATGTGAAGAATTAGAACTGTTTTCTAAAAATGTAATTGAAATAATTAGACATATCGGCAATAGTTCTGAGCATGATTGTGCATTTAAGGGTGAGACGCCGTATTTTTGTATATTTTTATAATCTTTAATAAGCTTTTAATAATATTTAATTTAGAAACTTAAACAAAAACCTCGCCTTAAATAACATACGTCATTCGATTTTTTCATTAAATATTAATTACATTATTATAACAATTAAAAAAAGTGACTAGTACAAAAGAAGGATTATTATTGATGTCACTGTTCTATGATTGGTTTTAAAACAGCTATATAAGCATCTTTGCTTATATACTATATAGCTGTTTTAAAATCTTCATCTTTGAAGCGTTGCTGCCTGTTATTTAACTGTGTAGCAAAAGCTGTATAGTGAGCGATAATTTAAAATGGAAGTTCAAATTCCATCACAGAATTATCAATATGGAGATAAAATTACTTCCAATTTCAACCCTGAAAATAAATTGGATCAGTCTATTAAGGAAATTATTAAAAATGAAGGTTTTACGAATTATAAAATAGACAAAAAATGTGTATCTACAAATGGCGGTAACTTCCTTGCAGTGTTGTATGAAATTGATGTGAAAGGAACTACTAATGAAGGAGACAAAGAAGTAAACATGTTTGTTAAAAGTAAAGATAAATCGCCACCTCTTCAAATTCTTCCTATAGATGAAGTTTATAAAACTGAAAACTTCGCTTACAAAGAATTATCAGAGATATTCGCTGATCTTCAAGAAAAAGCAGATGTACCTGCTGAGGAAAGATATAAAATGGTAAAAGTTTTCGCAGAAACTAATACAGAAGCAATAATATTAGAAAACGTTGCCAAAACAGGATATACGACATATCACAGAACGGACACAATGTCCATAACTTTCATGGAGTTATGTGTAAAACAGCTCGCCAGATTTCATGCACTTTCATTCATTATAAAAGAGAAAAATCCAGAATATTTCTCAAAAAAAATTAAACCATTAAAATATCCTTTCATTTTTGAAAAAGGATGGGCAAATAAATGATTGCTCTATTTTGAAAGAAATCAGCTTAAATAATACATATGAAGCTATTAAAGATAAACTCGAAAAAGCGTATAATAACATGGTACTTAAATATGTTGAATATGCTAATGATGAAACTATAAAAGCCTGCTTGTGTCACGGTGATTATAGACACAACAATATTATGGCCAAACTAAATAACGTAAGTAATTTTACTTAGAACTAATTGACATAGAATTTTAAAAATTGATTAGAAGACGGTAGTGCAAATTACTTAGCTATGTTACTCGTGTTTTGGTGATTTATTCAAAAAATAAAAGAAAACTTCATGCCTGAATTTCTAGACAGCCAAGGCGAAGACAAAACGATAATACATAACCAATAGAATTTTTAATTTTTGCAAAATATTATAATGCACACGGCAAGTCTATGTGTGCCTCTGTTTTTTAACACATCTCTTTTCTTTTTGTATTGTCAAAATCTACTGTTTTAAACCAGGTTGCAGCAACGTTGATTCCATTCCTCTCCACAATTTTTGTTTTAATTTTATTTTCTTATTTCCTCAGGATGGTGAACCAATAGACATAATTCCGGTAGACTATCAAATAATGCATTACGGCTGTCCAGTATTCGACTTTTTGTATTTGATGAATTCTTGTACAGATAGAAAATTTCGAAAAGCTCACACATCCTATCTAAAGGACTTGTACTATGAAACATTTAGAAAGTTTTTAGGATATTTCGAGCTTGATGCTGATGTGATATATTCTAGAGACGAGTTTGAGAAGGTCTACAAGGAAAAGTTGGACCAGGGGTTGATGTATGCTTTACTATTATTGCCATTTATTCTGGCATCTGAAACTGACGTTCCTGGGTTAAATGAAGAAAAGGCAGAGTTATCATTTCAAGTTGATGACACTTTTAAAGAAAGAGTTAGCGATGTAATTGAAGAATATGTAGAATGGGGCTGGTTATAAATTTTGTACATGTTTAATGGGGAAAGGACTATATACTTATGTAAATTTATTGTGTTATAAGTAATTTGAATGTGAATACTAACAAGGTTAATCTCCATTTGACTTCCTTTATTTTGATACCATTGGTAAAAAAAAAATTTGAAATAAATTTTGTTACCACGCTGGCCTGACAGACGGGTTGGTGTAGAGTTTGTTTCGAATTTTTCTTTCCTCGCAGTGCTCTTATCTGCTTAAGGTCCCTTACTCGCTACACAAAAGTTAAATATGTTTTAGTACTTAATTATATATATATATATTGTATAATATTTATCAGTTGTCTATCCCTAAGTAGTTACATACAATAACCAAATTCTTTTCGCCCCGATATGACTTAATTGCAGAGATAATGTGGTCATGACAGTGCAACAGTTGATGATCACGGTAAGTGTACAATATACGTGACTTTACGAACCTCATTATGTCAATTATACAATAGCAAACGTTCATATTTTATAGTTAATTCAGCTGCTATTGAACATAATGAGGGTATATTTTCTATGGTTCATTATTAGGTATTCTAAATGTAACTAAGTACATAAAATAATAAATAATAAAACCAATGAATACATAAAGGGACTGATTAGTAACGTTCTTAAAGATAACATAATTATTAAGTTACTTCTCTCTATCTTTCATAATTACAGAGGTACATTATTGGTGGAGTAAACGTCAATCCCCTCCTGTTTCTGTCAATCTTTTCACCTCTTGAAACGGCTTGATCTGTAACTTCTTGTTGATCTGTTCCATATCATCAATCAACCTCTTCCTGCTTTTCCTACAATCTTTCATTGTATGATATTTATGATGTTTATATTTTTATACATGTATGATATGATGATGTATGATATTTTTATACATCAGTGCACTGCGTGTCCAGTATAATAACGCACTCAGAATGTTGTTGGGGCTGCCCCGATTTTGTAGTGCATCTGGCATGTTTGCGCAGGCGCATGTGGATGATTTCCATGCTTTATGCGCAAAAAAACAGCCTCTTTGCTCTGCAGATTAAGGGCTAGCTCCAACTCTATTCTGAGGGTAATAGCGGGACGCTATGACTCCCCTATCATAGCTCACTGTGTTCGGAGGTGTATTACGAACACAAGGGTTGTGTCGAAGTAGACAAAATTATTGTGTTTAATTCACAGACATTGTGTAAGTAAATGTTTGTGTATTTTTTTTGTTTCTTGTTTATGTGTACCTACTAACATAGTTTATAAGTGCATTGTTACTAACAAAATATGGATGTTTGAAGTCCGAAATAAAACTTATTTTATTTTATTTATTTATTTATATTTTATAAACGAGTTGTGTAAATACTTACATGGTCTTTTAAGATTTTTAAAGTCAAATACCTTTAATTTCATTAAAGACAATAAAAAGCAATATACGAATTGAGATTGCTATAATTTTTCAATATGCCATGTTTTACTTGAAGTAATAAGCGTCTTATAAGTAACCCCATTCTACATAATCATCAATAAGTCCCTGTATTCTTTCTTTTGTTTTATCATTAACTTCATAATTAACCTTCAAAATATCCGGCACATCATCTTCAGGCATGAATATTAGCATCATACCTATAAGGGAAATCGTCAAACCAAAATCAAAATTTGGTCCAATTTTGTCGGCAATAACTCCACGGGAGTAGTTTCCAAAACTTGAAATGAATCATGAATGATGAAATGATGAAACTTGAATTGAATGAATTTAGTTCAATAAAATACGACAACTGTAATATGTAAACGACAATAAAGTGTCATAATAATGTCATTGACATATGTTTTTACATAGAGTACGTCGTCAATATCAGCAAAACTGTACAAATCACTCATTTTTTCCTATTCTTTTATTTTGAATATCAATATACTTACACACAATGGTACATCACTCTTCAATTGTTTGAAAGGGTAAGCAGTACATAACTTCTCTTGTGTAATTTATCGTGGTATAGGCAAACTGCTCAGTACAGGGAATTTTACGATAGACAAAACGAAAAACAGGCTGACCTGTAGAACTTTGGATATTACACGGCGTTCGTTATCAGGATAATAAGATAAGAGTTTAAAGAAAATACTTAGGTACATTTTATAGGGTTTCCGAACGAAACAAGGCCGCGACGTGAGCGCCGCCGCCAACTCCCGGCATGCCAAGGAGCTAACTCGTTCAACCTCTCATCCAACCCGGCTCCCGTGGTGTGCGCATACAGTTTCATTATGTTACAATACAAGTTATATTTTTTGCAATCGGGTATTTGTAAAGTTTGTGCTGTGAAATTCTGTGTATTATGAAGTCAATTACAAAGACTCTTTTTAATAAATCACACTGTAATTTTATGTTTTATTTCAAGTACTGTATACCATTTTTTTTTTGCTTATTATTAGTAAATGTTACGTAATCTCTGTAATTATCGTGAGAATTGCCGAAATATATTAATTACTTACAAAGTCTATGTATTTTAAAGCAACGAAAGAGATTATAATAATTCTTCTATACCTACTTAGGGATATCATTAAGTTTGTTTTTTTTTTTAATTTCAACAATATAATTTGCCGGTAAGAATATTTTAATATATCCTTCTTGGTTGACAGAAGTGAAGCTGAACAGAATAATTATTATTATATTTCAAGTTTCACTTCTGTTAACCATATTGTGCCTCGACTAATTAATTAACCCTTAATTCTGAGGCAATTGCGAGATAGTCATACTACGAAAAATATTAAATTTACGTTAAAAACTTTTTTCGGAGCTCATTTTGTATCGAATCTTTGAATATACCAAATTATTTTGCATGATGTTTGTTTTGTGGCCTTTAAACACATGTTAGTTTCCCAAAGGAAAATGTGAGTACCTACTCTGTTTAGTTTTAACTTTAAATAAGTAGGTATACTATGATGATTGCTGTCGAAGAATAGAAATAGCATTTACAGAAACCTGATTAGGTTTATTAATGTTATTAGTTTATTAAGTTAAATTGTAAAAAACTGTTTAAATGGTAAATAAAGAAAATATTAAAAAAAAACTAAGAAGGGTCTATTGAAATATCTTTACTGGCAAACAGAAGTGTTATTAAAATACAATAATTGGTACAACCCTAGTCTATTTAATTGTATGTTTTTTCGGCCATCTAGCTTTGTATGCTACAAGTAACCCCATTCTATATATTCACCAATAACATCACGTATTCTTTCCTTTAATTTATCATTAGCTGTACAGTTTAGCTTTATTACATCGGTACTTTGATCTTCATCAGACATAAATATCAACACGAAGCCTAAAAGTGCAAGCGTCAAACCAAAATCGAGTTTTTCCTTAAACGCCTTATCAAATTCCTTTCTTGGATAGACAGAATCTGAATCGATATCAAAATTTTTCAACATGATACTTAAATTATCATAGTAAAATTCTTTTAAATCCGTCATATGGACTTTTCTAAAATCACGATCTGTGCTAAAGTATATGAAATATAAAAAATCGATGATTGGACATCCATAATGCACAAACTGGTAATCCAAAACAATGACTTCTTGTAACTCGTTGTTCTGTGAAAAATACAATATATTTTGTTAGTTCAAAGAAAGAAACAACAATTAAAACTCATGATACAAAATTAGATATACTCACTTCCATTTTCATTAGAATATTATTAAATTTTAAATCTCCATGACACAAGCATGCCGTAGTTGTATTATTGTGATAATATGTAAAATATGTTTTTACTATTTTGTCGTATTCCTTATCAACAATGTTTTTTAATTCTTCATCAATGAAAAGCATTGTTTTATTCTTAACATTTTCGACATAAATTGGCCAGTTTTCGTCATTATTAATGGGATGTTTTAAAACTTTTAATTTCTGGTTAAAATATTCTGGCCTTTTTTCTTTTAGGACAAATGAAAGTGCATGAAATTTTGCAAGCTCCTGTAGAGATTTTTTAGCAAATTCCAGTGACACTACATCCAACTTGTTATAAACTGTGAAACCAACTTTATTCTTATTTTCCAATATTATTACTTTTGATGTGCTCTCCTCATAAAATTTTACCGATTTGTATCTTGCTTCAGAAGATATGTTTGCTTCTTCTTGGAGTTCTTCAAACACTTTAAGGAGTTCTTTGTAGACAAACAATTCAGTTCGGTAGACATCTGGTAAATAAATGAACTTCGGCATATTTTCAACAAATTTTAAGTACTTTACAAATAAATTTGTATTTTTGGCACCATCCTTGGTTGTTCCTTCAATGGTAATTATATATAATGTTCCAAATAAGTTATTTTTCGATGATACACATGTTTGATATACAAGATAATTGGTGTATTCTTCTTTCTCTATTATTCTTTTAAGAACCGATTTAATTTCTGTTGGATATTCAGTCGATAGTTTTGTTAATGGGTTGTAAACGTCATTGTCCATTTTGATTTGCTTAAAATACAACAAGTGCAGTGAATATAACTCAGTCAAATGAAATAATACTGTCATTGGAATATGTCTTTATATACAGTACTTTGAATCAGAAAAAACTGTATAAATAACTCATTAATTATTATCATTTTATATTCCAAGCACGTAGCATTTTTATGTAAATATTATTTATTGCATTAGACTTAAAATATACACGTCATGTGTATATTTATCTTTAGTTACAGTATTAATTTATTTTCACCATGTATGTATGCTAAGTACGGAGGTTTAACAGTATAGAGGTTTTTTTCCCGCCTCGTTGTCTGCCTACTATACCATGCTGGCCAGACGGGTTGGAATAGGGTTTGTTTCAAATTTTTATTTTCTTGTAGTGCTAGCATAAGGTTATCTATATATTTTATCTATTTGATATATTTATAATAAAAAAAAATATATCAATGTTAGTTGTAATTTAAAATATTTTTAATGTGTATAAAGTTGTTAACTTCATTGTGGGACAATTTTATGGTTTACAAGTAACCCCATTCTGTATACTCATCAATCACACCACGTAGTCTTTCTTTTAATTTATCATTAGCTTGAAAACTCTTCTTCACTAAATTATTCATTTCATACTCGTCCTCAATGTATGTGAACGCCAGAATTACAAGTGAAATAGATAAACCAAATTCTAGATTGTCTTTAAAGGCTCTCTCAAATTCCTTTCTAGGATACGCAGAATCTGGATCAACATCGAGGTTTTTCAAACAGGTAGTTAGACTCTCGTAGTATAAATCTTTTAGATCTGACATATGTGCTTTGCGAAATTCATGGTCTGTGCTACAATAAAAAAAATATAGCAAATCCATGACTGGACATCCATAATGCACAAATTGGTAATCGAAACATATAGTGTCCTGTATTTCGTCGTTCTGTGGACAACGCATATTTATTAGTTATATTCTTTAAAACTAAGCATAAGAATAAGTATATTAAGCATCGCCATCCAACGTGGCAATGCTGACAGTCTACTGGACACTTCTCCAGCATAAAACGAATTCTATTAAGACATATTTTAATTTGTTCTTCGTTTTTATTTTAGTTTATTTATGTAAATATTAATCATGTTAATACGTGCAAATATGGTTCACCTAAGAATTAAAAATTACTTACTTCAACTTTCATCAGAATATTGTTAAATTTAAAGTCTCCGTGACATAAACATTCAGTTGTAGTATTGTTGTTAAAATATGAAAGATATTTATCTCCAAGATTTTCATACTTCTTTTCAATTTTATATTTGAATTCTTCATCAACGAAAGGTAGTGTTACATTTTTCATATTTTCAATATAATACTGCCAAATTTCAGTATTCGTAATGGGATATTTTAATGTTTTTATCTTTTCATCAAAATATTCTGGTCTTTTTTCTTTTAAAACAAACGAAAGCGCATGAAATTTTGCAAGATCCTGCATACATCGTTTAGCAAATTGCAATGACACTACATCCATTCTTTTATTTACTTTATAATCTGTTTCGCTCATATAATCCAATATTATTACTTCTGATGTACTGTCTTCATAAAAGTAAATTGATTTGTATCTTTCTGCTAGTGGTACGTTTGCTTCAACTTGAATTTCTTCAAATACCTTAAGAAGTTCTTTATAAACGAATAATTCAGTTTTGTAAACATTAGGTACAGAGAGGACGTTTGGTACATTTTCATCATAGTTCATAGTCTTCACAAAAAGCTTCGTTTCTTTATCACCATCCTTAGTTGTTCCTTTTACGTTTATTGTAAACAATTTTCCAAATATGTTGTTTTTAGTAGATACTCTTGCTTTATCTACTTCGTACTTGGTATATCCTTTTTTTTCTATTATTTTGTTAAGAACTGGCTCTATTGCTGTCGGACTTACAATAACATTATTCATCTTGAATTATTTAATGAAATACAACAGATTATATGCAGATATCACTATATTAATGACATCATGTCTTTGATGCATGTTTTTATATAGTTTTCAGGTTCGGTAAAGCTGAACAAATAGATTTGTTGCGTTAATGTATTTAACTTGATTAATTGCAAATTAAATGAAAAATACCTAGTAAATTTTCGCTGAATTATACAGAAAATTACAATAGGAGTTATGGAGAATATCAACGTTTTATTTCACCAATTAAATTAATATTACAGGAGCCTAGTATATTACAGCTATTTGTGTCTATTGTATCTCTTGTCACGCGTTAATCGTTACCGTTTAAAGTAACGCCTGTGAAATTATGTGATACAATAGATATTGTATCACATAATTTTACAGGCAAAAGATACCGTTTATAGTAAAAGGTTTATGGTAAAAGGTCTCTTTTCAAGATTTTTTATATCAGTCATCACTTTATCCATAATATGTATGTACAGTACTTGGCACTCCATACTTATTTATTTATATATTTTTTATTGTATGCCATATCTATGAACATATCTATGTCAATCTTGTGGTGTACAATATAACTTTTTTTTATGTTGTTGTATCTACAACAACATAAAAAAAATATATATATTCACAATGGGCGGTCTTATCGCTTAGTATGATCTCTTACTGACAACCTTACTACTATTATACTAAAAACTATTTCTTCAGACAAAGATTCAGAATCAACTAGCGTGGTGGAGTGGAGGCTAGGTGAGGTGAAAGAAATTTGTATTAAACAAATAAAAATTTTTAGGTTATATTTATTTATAATAAATACCATAAAAATATAATGATTATTACAAGTATCCCCATGCTACGTAATCTTCAATCACTTCTTGTATTCTTTTTTTAAATGTCTCGTCAGCTATAAAATTTAAATTCACCATATCCACAGCTCGGTCCTCGGGCATAAAAAATACAACCAAATAAATCAAAGAAATCGCCAAACCATAATCGAGCTTTTCTTGAAACGCCTTCTTGAATTCTGTTTTTGGATAAACAGACTCTGCATCAACATTAAAGTTTTTTAAAAACGTGCTTAATGTTTCATAGTATAAGTCTTTTAAGTCCATCATGTGAGCTTGACGAAAATCTCGATCTGTACAACTGTATATGAAATATAGAAAGTCATAGATTGGACTTGCGTAGTGTATTAACTGGTAATCTAAAATTACAATTTCTTTTATTTTGCCGCTCTGAAAACATAGTTTTGATAAGATTAAGCAATAACAATAACAAAAACTTAAAAGTCAATAAATGAAGTTTTGAAACCATCATCATTTCAATCTATAAACGTCCCACTGTTGAGCACGGGTCGCCTTCAAAGAATTTGGATGGAATTTAGCCTACTATATTTGGAAATACTTACTACGATTTTCACCATAATATTGCCTGGTTTGTAATCTTCATGACATAAATGCTTATGTCATGAAGATTACAAACCAGGCAATATTAGCATTATTATATATATCATTATTTATTAGCATATTTTAACGATGTATCATCGTTAAAATATGCTGGAAATTTATGAACCAACATATCGTAAGCTTTCTCGACTCTTTTTAGAAATTTTTCTTCGATATAAGGAATTGTTGTAATTTTAGCATTCTCCACAAATTGTGGCCAACTTATCATATTTGTAAAATCAATAGGATGTTTCATACTCATTATTTTTTGAGAAAAATATTCTGGCCGTTTTTTTTTCAACACAAATGAAAAGGCATGAAACTTAGCAAGCTCCTGTATAGATATTTTAGCAAATTGTAGGGACACTACATCCATTCTGTCATTTACAATGTAACCATTTTTGGCCAAATTTTCCATTATTATTACTCCAGACGTACTCTCTTCATAAAATTTGACTGTTTTGTATCTTGCTTCTACGGGCACGTTTGCTTTTTCTTGAAGTTCTTCAAATAATTTAAACAGTTCTTTATACGCAAACAATTCAACCTCATAGATATGTGAAAGAGAAAGAGCTTTTGGAACGTTATCATGTTTCATGCTCTTTATAAACAAGTTTGTTTCTTGGTCGCCATTTTGTGTAGTTCCTTTTACGTCGACTACATGCAATTTACCAAAAAAGTTGTTGTTTTTAACTGATACGTTTTGGTTTTCTATTTGATACTTTATGTATCCCTTGTTTTTAATTATCTCTTTAATAAGTGAATCCAATTCTATTATCGATTTGTTTACCGTAACAGCTATTTCTTTAATGCTGTTATTGTTCATTTTGACTTAATAAAACACAACAGCTGCAGTATAGGTGTCAGTATTGCAATTAAATTATACAAGAACGTCATTGAATCATCTTATATAGTGCATTCGTCCAGCTGTCCAAATAATGTTAACGACTTTGGGGTTTCATTTTGTAATTGACGTTCAAATACAACAGTAAAGATTAAAATAATCAATGCTAAATGGTTATTGTGGAATAAATAACAATAAACATTATTTGTTACTTAAATAAACAGTCGGAAATTCTTAAGAAAATGTACTTAAAACTTGTTGATGTAAAATCAAAAGAAAAAACAATATTATCTGAATATAATATATTTTTGACTGATATAATTATGCAGACTGAAATTTATCTAAGCAAATTTTGATACTATGGACTCATTTTAATTGGTAGATTAATTTTTTCAGGACATTTTAGGTGACAGAATTAATTAAATATCAATATCGTCCGCTATGCCCTTGATATTGTAAATGTCTACAAAATATAATATGCTTGTTTACTACCTAGATATCACACAAATTAAAAGTTATTAATGCTTTTTATTGTTGCCATCATTGTGTTTAATTTTCTGCGATCACAGTTTACACAAATGTTTTGCGGGCACCTTATAAAATAATTACAATGGAATAGTTTCAAGGGTAGGTATTTATTTCAGTGCATCGCAATGCATGCAGAACAAATTTACTTACTACTCATTGCATTCTGTGCACTAAGGTCTTGAAACCGAGTCCAACCTATATACGTAATGTTTACACAGCTTACTGTTACAAAGTGCTGTATATAAGACGAACTAACAAATGTGTTAACTGGTTATTTGAATTTTATTCTTAAACTTCACCTGTTGTGTCTAATTAAGATGGAAGGCAATGACGAAGAAGAGAAAAGTAACAATCTAGAGAAGAAATTTCCCCCGATACTGGAGAATCTTCTCAAGCAAATAATAGTAAACGAAGGGTACACAAAGTATAACTTTATAAAACAGAGTGCAATTCTTAAAAACGCTAGTTTGTTTGGCTCCTGTTTTATTATTGACATAGAAGGTAAAACAAAGGATGGTGGCAAAAAGAGTAATCTATTTGTGAAAAGTATTGATCTAACACAACATATCAATTGCCTTATTTCAATTCCAAACGTATATAAGACTGAATTGTTTGTCTATAAAAAACTATTTAAAGTATTTGAAGAACTTCAAGCAGAAGCAAGCGTGCCTTTAGAGGCGAGGTACAATACAGTTAAATTTTATGATGAAAGCGCTTCAGGAATAATAATAATGGAAAATATGATTGCAAAAGGTTTCGATGCATTAGAGGGACGCGATGTTGTTTCTCTACAGATAGCTAAAATGTCTGTACAAGAAGACCAGAATATTTTAAAGAGAAAATAAAGACTCTAAAAAACCCTATTAAGTATAACGAACTGTGGTCATTATTTTTGAAATGCGTGAAGAATAAAACGCTACTTTTCGTTGATGAAGATTTAAAGGAGAGAGTAGAGAAAGAGTTTGACAAGCTTGTGTTCAAGTATCCTGCATATTTTAATAACGACACTACTACAGCATGTTTATGTTATGGAGATTTTAAAAATAGTAACCTTTTAGTGAAAATGGAAGTAAGTATGTCTGATTCGGAACCATTACATTAATTCTGTATGTGACTTTATAACTTAATGGTTTATTCTTCCAGGGTGACGAAGTTCGTGAGGTTGTAGGTGTGGACTACCAACAGGTACAATACGCATGTCCAATCTACGACTTTCTATATTTCATTATACTTCAGCACATATCGAGATTTTCGCAAAGCTCACATGTCAGCCTTGAAAGACTTATACTACGAGACGTTTAGTAAATTTTTAAAAAACTTTGACATCGATTCAGTCTGTATATTCTAAAAGAGAATTTGAGGAAACGTATAAAGAAAAATTGGACTTTGGTTTGGCGATATCATTAGCTTTGTTGGTACTTGTGTTTATACCTGAATCGGATGATTAAGATTTCGTAAGCCTTAATTTTCAAGTAGAAGATAGATTTAAAGAACGGATTAAAGGAGTTCGTGAGGATTACAAAGAATTGGGTTACTTGTGAAGGGTCAATGTTGTAGAATTTTAAATAGATGATTAAATAAAGTACAATTTGCTAGATATAACGTAACTATGAGAAATAACAAAACAACAAAAATGACAACAATCAAAAAAATTATTAATATTTTTATATCTGCCTTCTTTGAATATATAATTATTTTAGGACTCAAAATAGGCATGTTCCATCTATGACTTACTATATCCTTACTAATATTATGATTAGATTTTTTTCCTGTTTGTTTTTAGGGTTCCGTAGTTCTGACTTTATAGTTTCGTTATGTCCGTCTGTCTGTCTGTCTGTCCGAGGTTTTGCTAATAGACCGTTAGTACTAGAAATCTGTAATTTTGTAGGAGTGTGTATATCAATTATGTCGAGAAAGTGGTAATATAAAATTTTGGAAAATATTTTTTTTTTAGGGTAGCTCCCATACATGTGAAGTTGGGATGAATATTTTTTTGTCGTCTACCCCATCGTGTGGGGTATCGTTGAATAGGTGTTCTAAAATGACTTGGGGGTTACTAACATTATTTTTCAATTTAATGTTCCATTTTTTTTTTTTTTATACCACGTCGGTGGCAAACAGACTTACGGTCCGCCTGATGGTAAGCGGTTACCGTAGCCTATGCGCCACGGCGGGAGCCGCCCATGTCGTCGGTCGTATAAGACGGTTGGGCCTAACAGTGGCCCTACACAAGTCGGAAGCGCTGTGCTTTCACGGACCCCGGAGGAAGCCACCTCCCGGGGCCCAGCTCATCTTGAGCGGTGAGAGCATAGCGGTGGGAGCGGCCATGCGCTATCTAGGTCTCATTCTGGATGGCACATGGTCGTTCAAGGAGCACTTCCGACGGCTGGTGCCGCGACTCACCAGCGCCGCCTTGGCTCTCGGCAGCCTGCTCCCCAACATAGGGGGACCGAGCGCGTCGTGTCGTCGCCTGTACGCGGGGGTCATCAGGTCGATGGCTCTCTACGGGGCCCCAGTGTGGGTGGACGCCCTGTGCGCCAAGAACGTTGCACTTCTGCGACAACCGCAGAGGGTAATGGCGCGCAGGGCGGTCAGGTGCTACCGCACCGTTTCATACGGTGCGGCCTGCGTCTTGGCGGGGGCCCCACCTTGGGAGCTGGAGGCCATCGTGCTGGCCAACGTGTACAGGCTGACGGCTGAGTTCCGCAGCCGAGGGCTAGAGCCCTCACCGGAGGAACTGCGCCACCTGCGGGGCCGATCTCGAGAGGCCCTGTTTCACGGGTGGCAGCAGCGGCTTGCGGAACCGAGCGCCGGTCACCGCACGATCGAGGCCATTCGGCCCGTTCTCAGAGAATGGGCCGAAAGAAGACGCGGGGCGTTGACCTATCGCCTGGCGCAGGTGCTCTCGGGGCATGGTTGCTTTGGGAGGTACCTGTGCCGGGTCGCGAGGAGGGAGCCGCAATGTATCTGTCATCATTGCGGCTCCCCGGAGGACACAGCCCAGCACACCCTTGAGGTGTGCGGGGCGTGGGCGGGTCAGCGCGCTGCACTGGCCTCGATCATAGGCGAGGATCTCTCGCTCCCAGCAGTGGTGAAGGCCATGCTGGAGAGCGAGACGAACTGGGGAGCAGTGCTCTCCTTCTGCGAAGAGGTGATGAGGCAGAAGGAGGAGGCGGAACGGCAGAGGGAAGACGATGCCCTCAGTGACCCGATCCGCCGTCGAAGGGTAGGCGGAAGAAGGCGGGCTTACGCCCGCGACCTCCCGCCGTAATAGCCCGAGAAGAGGACGCGCCCGGCTGAGCGCGTCCGCCACGCCAGGACCGGTCGACTTTGGGGAAAGTCGACCGCGAGCGTCTTCTGGTGGCGTGTGCGTGTTCCCGCACGTCACCGCCGGAGCTAAGCTCCGGCAGAGAGGGGGCCCGTAGCGGGCCATCGTCGCTGTGGTCGCGGACGAATGTTCCTGCGCTCCCGTGACCACAGCAGAGCGCGACGAGAGGAACACCTTGGGGTTTTAGTGGGTGCGAGCCCCACATAACCCCTCGGTTCTTTCCCCAAGACCGAGGGGTATGCGTCAGGCATTTCCCCAAGAAAAAAAAAAAAAAAAAAAAAAAAAGCCTATGGGCGCCTGCAACACCAGGGGCATCACGAGCGCGTTGCCGACCCTTAAGAAACCTATTCACTCCTTTTTTGAAGAACCCCATACTGTCCATTTACGAAATATTAAACTTTAAAGAGCAAATTTTTGTTCCAGTAAAAAAAATTGGCTTAAAAAATCTGGAAAAATTCATGATGATAGTGCATTTCATGAACTTTAAATAAAAATTATAGCGGTTAAGATAACTTTATTAGTTTAGCAGAAATAGTCATTACTTGGGTGTTAGATAATTTTGTACCAAATACAAAATCCTTAGCATTAATCCTTTATAGTGACTATATATATTATTATGACGATAAAGTAGTTGCTTGCTTATAATGGGTAAAGACTTGCATTTAAAAACAAAATATCAAGTAAATAATAATATTTAAATTTGCTTACTCAGCAATTGAAAAATAACACCCTGTACTTTTATGGCATAGATCTATAGGTTCAATCATAAGGATTGAATTATCTAACAAATGTAAAAAATAAGAACAAAACCAAAATTCCACTCTCTCGTTATCCTAACAACAGCTCCACCTATTTCTTGAAATGATCCAATCTTTCAAGCTAAAACAATTTAACAGACTCATGAAATTTCATTAAAATCGGTTGGATTATTTTCAAATAATATAATGAACATCGTAGCTGTTTTGCTGCGGAACCCTACATTGAGTATGATCCGACATGCTCTTAACCGTTTTTATACCTAAATTCGATGTTGAAGATTTGTTATTACTAAAATGTCAAGTTAATGATAGATTGAAAGAGGTACAGGTAATTCTTTTTTGTGTATTAAGTAAAAAAAAATATTCATTCTAATCAATAAATACAAATGAATTATTATATTCATCTTATGTAGTGTTTTTCTAACCTCCAAATTACTTTTTGACAATGAAATTGTCAGTATCAGTCTTGAGTTAGGAAATGTGAAATAATGGCAATAGGCAAGCTTCTATAACATGGAATCTAACAAAGATTGCAGAACCTAGTGTAGGGTAGTGGTGTCCACAGTTCAAAGAGAAAAAAAATGAAAAAGTTTTAAAGACAACGCGCATGATACTACTGCTGTTGCTCCAGGCTTCCATAAGCCCGCTAAACCAGTCGTGTTATAAAAAAAGTATTTTTACTTCACCTTTGCGTGGAGGACTCATTTTATTTTTATATTGTCACTATATCATCATGTAAGCTTATTTTCTGTCCATTTCTCAAAGTACCTAGTCGTTGACGTCACCTAATCGACGACTGCATAGGCTGCGGCTCTGCGGCACCTGTATCCAACGGCTCGCAACGTTTGCAAGATCACCCGTCCATCCGTCACACCACACGGTTGAATGTCTCTGACGTCTCTATTGTTTAAATAACCAATATTTTACGCTTTAAATATAGACAATATTATGTTTACTTGTAAACAAATAAAAATAAATTCATTACCATATGAAAAACTGCAATTACTATTATTTAATAAATAAAGATACATATTTATTTGTACAGCTTTAACATATCGTATAAAAACCAGTCCAAGAAAAATGTGTTGTTATTTATTCGAGATATCTTCAGTGCACCACTTGTATTGGTTTAAATCATGACTCAAAACGGCGCTGAAGATACCAAAATTGGTTCAGTCAACGAATTTCCGGCAAACTTGGATGAAATTCTCGAAAAAGTTATTGAAAAAGAAGGATACATCAAATATGAAATATTAAAGCGAAATGTATCAGCGAGTAATAGTAACTTACTTAGTTCATTGTTTGAAATCGACGTTAAGGGAACAACCAAGGATGGAGAGAAAGAAATAAATTTATTTATGAAAAATATAAGATTAGCTGAAGAAATTCCAGGCATTGTTCCTATCAAAGATGTCTATAAAAAAGAACTGTTCGTTTATAAAGAACTATTTAAAATGATTAAGGAAATTCAAGAAGAGGCAAATGTACCCATAAGCGCGAGGCTAAAAACTATTAAATTTTATGAAGAGAGTACACCTAAGGCAATAATAATGGAAAATATGCAGAAAAAAGGATTTCAGGCTTATAACAGAATGAGTGAACCGTCTTTAAAATTTGTTCAATTGTCAGTTCAGGAACTTGCTAAATTTCATGGCATTTCTTTTGTTATAAAAGAAAAGAGGCCAGATTATTTTGAAAAAAAATTGAAATCCCTAAAAGAATCTATGAATTTCAATGAAACTTGGCAACCGTTTTTAGAAACTGTGAAAACTCTTGTTATGCCTTGTGTTGATGAAATTTTTAAAAAGAAAATTGAGAAAGAATATGAAATTCTTGTGGAGAAATATCCTTCATATTTCAAGAACGACATTAACAATATATTATGTTTAAGTCATGGAGATTACAGACCAAGTAACATTTTGGGAAAAATGAAAGTATGTATTTTTGATTATTCTGACGAATTTATAATAAAATATTCTCCTTAATGAAATAACTTATGAATAACATTTATTTATTTATTTACAGAACGGGGAAGTAGATGAGGTAATAGCTGTGGATTACCAATTTGTATGGTACGGTTGTCCGGTTTACGACTTCATAAATATCTTATACTTTAGCACAGATAGAGACTTCCGCAAAGCTCACATGTCAGATCTGAAAGACTTATACCATGAGACCTTAAGTACTTTTCTGAAATATTTTGATATTGATTCAGAGTCTGTCTATCCTAGAAAAGAATTTGAGAAAGCGTATAAAGATAAATTGGACTTTGGGTTAGCGCGATCACTAATATTTTTAGTATTCGCATTCGTGCCTGAAGACGGTGTTATAGATTTAATAAACTTTAATTTTCATGCTAACGAACTATTTAAAGCAAAAATACGTGGAGTGATTGAAGATTATATAGAATGGGGTTACCTGTGAAGCATCAATTATTGTGTTTTTTTTATTATAATACAATGATTTATTAATCTGTATGAATAATAAAGCAATTGGCAATACTAAAACTTTTTCACTTACAATACGCACTTACACTACAATACGCCCAACTTGGCTGATATTTTTTTTATTTATTATAATCCCCCTTGATTCGACTAAGTGATGTTTTTTTTAATATAAAACAACTCAATAAAGTCAAATTAAGTTATCAAATTCTAATACTGAATTGTTTCATGTGTACGACCAAAGCTGTAAGGAGCATTTCGATTGATAAAGACAATGGGAAAGCCAGAATACTGTTACAGTTACCATTTATATTTATTAGCAACTTAATTACATGATATTTTCAAAAAAGACCATTTTAGATTCTTAGAGCTTGAAAACATAAAATTACTAGAGGTTGCGCGGGGATTCACTCCCGTCGTTTTTTCTTCTTCTTCTTTCACTGTTCAGGTCCTACTGGACGTAGCGTGTACGTAGCCTCTATAAATGGGACATTTAAAAAAAAAAGTTCCTGAAATCTTAGCGTTAAACGGTTCAACCAAACAAACTCTTCAGCTTTAAATATAACTTAGTAATAGATATTTGTGGATCAGACAGTATATTTAGCTGTATTTGCGTCATTCATTTATGAATTGCTTGTATATAATAAAAGTCAAGATCAATGTCAAGTGAGTCATATTGTAAAGCGTAAATACGTTTCGATCTTGTCACCTTGCTTTTAATACTTACTTTAGATTCTGCATCTGAAAAATAGTATAATCGAAAGATTAATCCGACTTTGCCCAAGTTTCCTGGAGTGTATACATAACATGACATAACCTTTTTCATTATTTTGATTTGGAATAGGAAGTTGCATAATGCATAGGTCAGGAACAGTGAAATATTATACGAAATAAATAAACGGTGAAGGAATTCTGTTTTTATTTTTGTTTCAATCTTTTTAATGTCGATCAGTAATTTGATGATACAGGTATATCTAGTTACAAGTAGCCCCATTCTACAAATTCTTCAATGACATCGCGAAGTCTTCCTTTGAATCTATCATCCATCTTAAAATTCTCATGTGTCAGATCTGAAGTGTCGCTTGGCCTAATGAAAAGGAAAGCTAAATACAAGAGTGAAAGCGTCAAACCATACTCTAGGTTCTCTTTGTATCCTTTTTCAAATTCTTTTCTTGAGTAGACAGATCTCATAAAAACACTTTAAGATTTGTGAGATTTCTTTTTGATTATGTATTTATTCTCGAAAATAAACGCTCCGAAGTCTTCCGGAAATAGCATAAATTGTGTCCCCCCTCTATTTTCTAAACCGTAAAACCAAAAAATCTGAAAAATATCACAAAGATAATGCTCAATAAATACTTTCAACTAAAATTACAACAAAACTATTTTGATCATGCTCGGACCATTCGGATCGTACCGTTACTTTCTACGAGTACTGCCAACAAACTGCGCTTTTCAACTAAAGGACGTAAGCGCTATGAAGATACGCTCTTTTGTTGCGGAATGCTCAATGTAGGGCATGGAGCATGGTTCGACATGCTCTTAACCGATTTTTGTAATGGGATAGCTGCATAAAGTTTTAACGCGTGCGGATACTTGGCCGCCACTGTTATAATATATTATTTTTTCTATTGTTTTTCTATTTGTAAAACCAATTATATTTATAAAAAACAACTTTTATTTTATTTTGTAATGTTTATAATAAGAAGTTGCAGCTGAATGCCACTGATATCTGCACAAGAAAATGTATTTTAAATTAAATCTTAAAATCCAATTTTACAGCGATTTGTTTACAAATATACTAGATTGTTTTTTGGTCCGATTATAGTTACAATTTTACAAATACAAATTAATATTATTGTAACTTTACTAACAATTCATAAATAACATTTCTACTCAAAGGAGTTTTCTGAGAATTAAGTTAATTGATATTACCAGATTTTTCCTCTTCGTAAAGGAAAATGATTGTTTAAGAAGTATGACGACGAAAATACAATTACCTTAATGAGATTATTTCAGTTAACGATATTTGTGTCATATTTTGTTTATTATTTCGTAAGAGCGTTTATATTTATGAACGGCAACGTTGCAGTTAAGTGTCATATTTCGTGGTTTTTAATTTTTATTATTTAATTGGAGCTATATTTTATTTAAAAATATATGTAGGCGGTTCATTCGATTATGTTGAAAATAATTTTCGTTGGAAATATTCTACTATGCGTTATCGTTGTGATTTTTTGTATTTTTAGACTTAAAAATCGACGATTAAAAACGATTTAAAAGTCCTAAACTTCTAAGAAACTAACTCTTTTCTACAATATTTTCAGCTTCCATTCAGTTAAATTTTTTTTTTTTTTTTCTATTAAACTCTTTAAAGATCTTTAAAGAATTACATATGTAGTATAAGTACATACCAACACTATTAACATTAAGTCTAAAATACACTCGTTTGCCACTAAAACACAAGTATATAATATTTACTTACGAAGAAGCAAATAAATAAACTAAAAGTTATGACAACAAAAAATGACTTGGTACGAGTAAGTGCAGTGATAACCTATTGGCGGTCTACAATTAAAATTCCTTGCCTTCCCTGCTAGTCAAAAGACTGTGTTACAGCAAGGTAATGATTCTCGTATTGAACTACAACTATAAGTTGATTAACAATGAAATGAATAATAATAATAATAATATTCTACCCACACAGCGCCATCTAGTCCCAAAGTAAGCAGTTATATTTGCTTGTGTTATGGGTACTAAACAACTGATATACTACTTTAAATACTTTATTTTTATTTTTAAATACATACATATTATAGATAAATTACACCCAGACACAGAACAAACTTTTATGCTCATCACACAAAGATTTGTCTTGGGTGGAGATCGAACCCACGACCTCCGGCTTAGCAGTTAGGATCATTAACCACTAGACCAACAGTCAATTTTCATTAGTCAATTTTGTGAAAAGTGTCTAAAAAGTAAGAAATCCTTCCGTTTTCAGTTGAATTTATATGCAAATAACACATTAGACTGGACTGGCCTGTTGGTCTAGTGGTTAATGACCCTGACTGCTAAACGGAGGTCGTGGGTTCGATTCCCACCCAGGACAAATCTTTGTGTGATGAGAATAAAGGTTTGTTCTGTGTCTGGGTGTAATTTATCTATAATATGTATGTATTTACAAAAAAAAATGTATTTAAGTAGTATATCAGTTGTTTAGTACCCATAACACAAGCAAATATAATTGCTTAATTTGGGACTAGATGGCGCTGTGTAAATGTGGTAGAATATTATTATTACTATTATTAGAACTTGCATTGGAAGTCAGACATTAGTTTAAGGTTAAAATAAAATTTAAAAAATATATGTCCATGGGCGACCTTACCGCTTAGTGCGATTTATTTCAGACAACCTTTGGATGGATTGGATGAATAAAAAAATAATCTGTCGGCAGCTGATTGCGTGCTTAGATAGTTTATTTTATTTATAATAATATATACAATGACATGTAATAATTTATTTTTTTTATTAACACGAAAGATTTATAAGATACATTCATTTTCTTAACAACTGATGTTTTTTTTGGAATGATTGCCGAAATATTCTTGCCGAATAATTCAAGATAAATGCATAACAACAATAATAGAAAAATATTATCTATAGCATTGGGAATAAAGTTTTAAACATAGCTAGAGTGATTGTTCCCAGCTATCTTGCAGAAAGTGCTTCGAAAGGCACGTACCTACCGAGACAGTTGTATGTAAGCGAATATAAAATGTATATGTTGTTTGCTGTAAGCGATAAGTTGATTACCTTGATAATTGTATTGATTATACTAATAAAAATGAGGTACCTTAACTGCATTATTAGCTATTATAGATTAGTTTAAATACATGAAACTGTAGGGGGTTCTTATTATGGCTTAATCAAAAACGTTTTTAAGCTTTCTTCATCGTAAATACTGGTATAATACATGTCATAATCAAAGCAATAAAATTAATTAAGATACATATCTTAATTAATTTTAGGAGTTTTTAGGAGAGTTTTTAGGAGTCAACCATTAACTTAGGCCTTACTTACCTTACACTAGTTTTGTCGATTTCAATATAAATGTCACATTTAAAATTTAAATAGTTCATCGTAGTTAGCTATCATTTTTGAACATTTGACAACGAATCGACAGCGATCAATCTAATCTCGATATTGCGTACAGAGCCTTATATTACAATTAACATTAATTAACCTTGTTATAGCAATTGTTACCTTACTACAATTAAGATAAAGTACAAAATTATAATACTACTTAACACCTTTTAAATGCAATATCTTACAAAAGACCGTACTCAATAAACTCATCAACAACGCCAATGATCCTTTCCTTATACTTATTGCTTATAGAGAAATTTATTCCAGACATTGGTTCTTTTACGATGTCAGGAGCTTCCTGATCATTACCCATTAGGAGAGGAAGCAATACCACTGTTACTATAAGACCATAGTCCAATCTTTCTTTGAAATGAGTTTCAAATTCATTCCTTGGATAAAGTCTGCTCGCATCCAGTTTAAACCGGTCCAAAAACGTTCTTAAGGTAGTGTAATAAGTTTTCTTTAAGTGTGTAAGATGTGTTTTTCTGAATTCTCGGTCTGTTGACGGGAATATCAGGTACATGAAGTCCAGGATAGGACAGCCGAAGTACACCAGCTGGTAGTCAATCGCTATCACGTCTTTGATATCTCCTTCCTGTAAATAATAATGTTACATAATATTAAGTTATTTAACTGAAACCGTGTTCATACCGAAACACTAAATTAGCTGAAAGAATAGCATGAAAAAAAAAAACTTAAAAATAATAAACAGAATAAAGTAAATATGTTAGGGTAATGAAAAAAGGCTCTCCTCCAAACATATGCGAGCCAACTTTCGAAATATGTGATACTCTCTTGCAACTCTTCGGCACGCGTGACGTTATGAAACAAAATTATTATTTAATTTTGTATATTTAAAAATCAGCTCATGTTATAAAGCTAAAGAATTTGTTTGTTTGGTTGAAAGTTAGGATCTCAGGAACTACTGGTCCGAATTGAATTTTGGATAGCCCATTTATCGAGGAAGTTTATATGTTGTAACGTCACGCTACGGCCAACAGAAGCTGAGCAGTGGCCAAATAAACGACAGGAGTGAGGCCCCGCGCTATGCACGGAACGTAAAATGAATGACTAATTAATGTGGCGCTACGCGTATGATTTGGGGTCGACAGTCGACTGGACTGAATAGGTTAATTGTTTTTTTTTTTATTCGTAAAAGGACAAGAAAAGTTCTTATGAAGAGAAACTGAGATTCATAAGAAAAGTTTATATATTTGTGGCAACCGAATTCCACAAGGGCCGAGCCGTGAGCGATAGAAACGTAAAATAATAAATAGAAATAAACTCACCTCTTCTTTTACTAGAATGTTGTTAACTCTATAATCATTATGGCACAGTACATCTCTGCCACACTTACTCTGCATGTACCTTGCATACTTTGCCGAAAAACTCGGCACAAATGCCTCAAACTTTCTTCTTCTGTCTCCATCTAAATAACTTGATGCAACTTGACACATATTTTGAAGAAAACCTTTGAAATCTTCATCAAAATTAAGCGGTTGATTCATAGATTTTATCTTCCTTTCATAGTAACCAGGTCTTCTTGCTTCCAAAACAAATGACATCGCATGGAACTTTGCCAGATTTTTGACAGCCATCTCAGCATACTGCAGTGATAAAACTTCCATCCTATCTCTTATCTTATATCCTTTCTTACTCATGTTTTGAAAAACTATAGCATTGGAAATACTTTCGTCATAACTGTGGACAAATTTAAATCTCTCCTCTTGTGGTATATTTGCTTCTTGTTGCAGCTGGTTGAATATCTTAGACAGTTCGTGATAAACGTACAGTTCTTTCTTGTAAGCATCTGGTAGTGAAATCATCGTTATTTGTGCACCTGGTGTCATTATCTTCAAGAACAAATTAGTTTCTTTTACTTCTGTAGCTGTTTCACCTTTGATATCTATCTCACAGAGTATTCCGAGGAAACTTCCACCATCTGGAGTGAATACTTTCTTATTGACAGTGTACTTAATATAGCCTTCATTTTTAATAATATTTTTCACACATAGCTGTATCTCTGAATAGTCAAATTCTTCGTGTGAATTTAAACTTTTGAAATTAAATTGATAGTCAAGTTCTAGCTCCATGTTTGTCCGTGAATGAGCGTAGATAACGAATAAGCGAATGTTCAACGTAGCGTTTATAAATACGTGCTCTTATAAAGATAGTCTTTGTGAGGTAAATGCGTATTGGCGACTATTTAATTTAACTTCGTTTCAAGCTATTGATAAATTTGATGATGTAGCAAAATGTTTTGAGGTCAGTAAAATTATTTTAACATATCGAGTCAGATTTTTTTACACCTTCAGCATCTATTTGATTTTATTAACTTATTCAAATTGTGCTTAAATATTTTGTTGATATATGTTTTTGGTCTTCAGATTGGTACGTACTATGTCACACAGTTAATATTAATAAAATAATATTTACTTCACCACGACGTTTCCATCAAATGCAAAGGTATACTATTGTCATAGTTCATGTTCTACTTTTCTACTTTTTGCTGACTTATCACGTGGGCGGAGCCGCGAGCGGAAGCTAGTATTTTCATATTATACTCTCATTATCATGTCACCCCATAAACGTCCCACTGCCGGGTACGGGCTTCCTCCGAAGAATATAGAGGGCATTTCGCGTACTATACGCTGGCCAGAAGGATTGGAATAGGGTTTGATTCGAATTTTATTTGACTTTTCTCTTGTCTGCATAAAGTTACTCCCTTAGTCGCCTTTCACAACACCCATGGGTTGAGATGGGGTAGTGACATTATGCATTATTAATCCGTCACCATACGGACACGGGCTAGGATTTACATATTAAATTTATATTAGTATATTCTACAATAACAAAAATGTTTAGCCTACTTGAAGGAAGGGTTGAAGAATTAAGTTTTGGGCCCTTTAGAATTTTGAAACAGACTTTTGTACCCATACTGCTTTCTTAAGATGCTGATAAAAACAGGTTACGTGTTCGGCGTCAGCTAACTTTACTATGGAGACAGAGAGTCATTCTTCATTATAGCGCTTATCAATTAAAAGGTCAGAGCACAGACACGTATCAAACGATTATTCACATTTAATTGATTGGAAGATAAATGTATTATTTAAAAGCTTTGTCTCGTGACTTATTTAACATAGCATCACGCCTTTTTCCCCGAAGGGGTAAGCAGAGGTGTTTCACACCCACATTTCGCCAGCTATGTTTGGTCCCATGAAATAGGGGGCGAGCCTATTGTCATCAACCGGGAACATTAGTTTACCAAACTCCGGGAAAATTTTAATACTGGAATTTCATGACAGAAAAACCCAATACCATTTTCACCCGACCTGGGAATCGAACCCGGGAGCTCTTGCACAGTAGTCGTATACACTGCTCGCTGCGCCACCGAGGCAGTTTTTTTTTAATATTATGTATAATTTAGTTGATGGATAGTAGTTTTGATGCAGAAGGCTGTATTCCTAGATACAGCACGCATCGTGAGTAGAATTTCAAAATAAAAAAGAACCGACCAAGTGCGAGTCGGACTTGCGAACTGAGGGTTCCGTATATTTCTGCAATAGTATTCATTTTAAATTATTATAAAATGGGTCTCTAGGTCATGTATTATATAATAAGGAATAGTAAATACCTCAGCTCGTGACCACGATCGGTGCAATTCGATTGAAACGTCGGGCAAATAAATAAGATATTTCATCATCATCATCATATCAGCCCAATGACGTCCACTGTTGAACTTAGGCCTCACTTAATTTTTTTTTTGAGTTAAGTTATTTACTTCCTTATAATATAATACGTGCCCTAGACCCGTTTTATAATAATATAATATGTGTACGAGTCGCGATAGTTTAAAAGTATTCATTTTACTTTTAGGTTTACAAGATTTGACAGCACTTTCAAGCGATGGTAGCTGAATGGATAAGGAACCGGCGTGCAAATCACGCGGTCCGAGTTCGATCCCAACCGGCAGTACCAATGTGGATTCCACTTTGTGGAATTTATATGTACTAGATAAGTGACTTACCATCTGCTAACGGTGAAGGAAAACATCGTGAGGAAACCAACATACCCTAGAAGAAATTCTATGAGTATGTCTGATCCACCAACCCGCACTAGGCCAGCGTGAGTGGATTATGGCCTAAATCCTCTCAGCTCTCTAGTTAGAGGTGAGGAGACCCGAGCCCAGCAGTGGGACTTAATCATCCACTCACGCTGGCAACATCGCATTCATTAACACAATTATCAGTTTCGGTACTTATAGAGATCTATTTAAATAAGGTATATACGTAGATAGATCCAATGCCATTAAAGTACACAAATCGCTACTATTTTTTGTTTGTAGACAACCATTAACAAGTTACTCGAACAACAAATGTAATGTCTATAACCTGTCCTAACTATAAAACATAATGGGCACACTAGCTCAATTGAATTACCGACCGAAGTTGGTCACTTAAGTAATTACGAACCGTTCGTAGCGCAGGGAGCAACCCTCGAAACAACCTTTAATGAAACGAAAACATTCCCTATTATTACTTTCTCTGTATCGCCAGTACGTTTGCAAGGGTTTTCTATATGAATTATGTACTTGTAATGTACGTTCAATACAAGATATTGTATTAAGAATCATATAGTAAAAGGAAAAAACAAAGCCACAAGTTAGTCTTTAAAGTTCAGTTACACCATGTGACATAGTTTCTAGTATGATACTCACAATAGCTTGGAAAAGTTGTTGGTAGCCAAATTAGGGGTTAAAAGACCACGTGGTTGCTCGCCTACCCGTTGCGCTGTTAGACCTTATATCCTTGAGGACATATTATACAGTTATATACAGGGGTCAGTCGCCTCGAGGGAACCATGTGTTCGTCAAGCTGGTCAAACTTGGCGGTCAGTCAGATGTACTTTAACCGACAACGGTGGGTAAATTCTGGCACGTATATGGCACAAGATAAATGGAAGAGCTTGGTGCACTGAGTGATCAAAAACACTTCAAACTAGACACGATCTTTACACGAATTCGACACGTTGGAGCCGTTGACAAGAACTAGAAGAATAAGTGTTTAGATTGAACTCAATGGTCAAACTAAGATATTTTTCATAAAAAAATTGAAATTTCTTCACGACTTACTTAACGAATTCAGATTAATACTTAATTTGCCATGGATGGTAAATCAAAATAAAAATCTAAAGTTCTTATGACAAATCGTAGTATGAATGTAAACACACAGCTTTTGTCGATATAAAAACAACGACCTACAACAACCTATCGAAAGATATAGTCTCAATATATTTTTATTAGATTATTCATTATCTCATACACAAGCTCTTTTTGTAGTCAGCAGTAACAATAGCAGACCTATTTTTGTATGAAACTCTTCAATATCTCTTATCGTCTAATCTGCTCTACCGAAAAATATTTTTCATGCTACGCAATAGCTTTCATTGTTCCTCTTTCCATCTTATAATAAAATGGTTTTGTAGGAAGCACCGCTTACTACAAAGCATGCCAAAAGTGATTTATTTAGCCTCTTTATAAGAGACGAAAATATTTTTTCACAGAATGCAAACATGTTTGTGAGAATTGAAAACAATATAGTTTGAAGTTTTGTTTATTAGATGATTAAATTGGGAGTTGTATTGAATTATTGTGTTATGTCATATAAAACTTTTTGAGTCTTACTAGTAAATTGAGTTTCAAGTGTTTGTGCAAATGATAATACTTAGCAGATCTTTGTAATTCTAGAAATGTATTCAAATTTTCTCGTCTATGGAACTAAAATTAAATATATTTAAAAATCTTATGTTTTGTTACAGAAACTTCTAGAAGGACCATGATTGAAGCTACACTAACCACAGCACAAAAACCCAAACCTAAATTCGCATAAAAATGTCATCAAACAATCACTTGATGTCAAAATACAGAAAACCGATGCAATGGCAAACAATGCAAAGGAGCATAAAAAAGCCTATCAAATTCAAAATGAACAGATACTCCATAAATTTCTTGATGACTATAGTCATTTTAGCTTCGTTGCCTTATAGTTCGACGTTGAGTTTACCAAGCGGGGACCCAGCGCCGGGCAGGTCTCCAGGACCACCTAGCCTCGAAGGAAGAGAAACAACAGATGATAAAGTAATACCTGAGTTATATGATGAAACAACGACTAGTGAAGAGGTGCTCGAAGTAACGACAGTGAGTGAAGTGGAAGTGAGTGAGAGAACTGTAGATATCAGTGATGCTTGTGCCTTCGCGCGGATCCCGAGCGATAGTGAGGAGATAGTCACTGTTAGTGATGAGGATAGTGATGTGAATCTGACGCTGAGTCATCCTGTGTTTGAGACTGACGAGCTGGTGCGAGGAGTTGTGTATGATGGTGAGTAATAGTTTGTAGTTCTATTATTTTAACATTTTTTGTTTAAATTATGATGATGATGACTCTTTATTGTTATGTAAAAATGTTTTAATTCACTAAATATTGATCTAAAACAACTAATTTTTTTTTTAATAACCATAAATAATAAATTATTAACTTTACTGTCTTAGGCAATTAACTCCTTCAAATATAATGCGGTTGAATTTTGTGAAGTTCGATGGAAAGGATAGTTGATCAAAACCAACTCAAATATTACTAAATCAGAGAATTTTCGATTGTATGAAGCCAAACCAAATGATAATATTATGAAGCTTACGTTAAGTAGCATTAACATAATTTATGCAAATTACGTAATCTGCGTATAAATTATAATTCAGTTTTGGTAGCGGGCTTGCTTATCCAACCAAATAAGCTTTAATCATAAAGTCTCTGTTCAAACATAAAATATCAATCTTGTTCAATTTATTATATTAATTTTATTAATATAATAAAATGCTTTTAAAATTTTTCGATATAATTATTTTTAAAAGAAAGTTGTCAAATAAATACTAAGACATGATATTTTCAATAGAATCCAATATATCACCATACAAATTGAATATACCAAGTAACTTGGTCTGAAATCGTCGTTTATCGCACTTGAAATGATCCTGAATGGTCTAATAAACTCATAAATCTAGCCGTGGGAGTTCGATTCAAATCACATAATATATTATACTATTTATATTATAACTAGAAATTGCACGGGGCTTCGCTTCCATCGCTTTTGTTTGGCCACTGCTCAGCTCCTATTGGCCATAGCGTGATTTTATATAAGCTATAACCTACCTCGATAAATGGGCTATCCAACACTAAAAGAATTTTTGAAATCGAACCAATAGCTCCATAAAGCCGAAGAGTTTGCTAGGAAACTACTGGTCCTATTTAAAAAAAAATTTAATGTTGAATAGCCCATATATTGAGGAAGGTTATAGGCTAGGACGGTAGTGAAGCCCCGAGCGACATCTAGTATATAATAATTATCACTTTCCATTTTCGCCATACATAGGCTAAATGGAATCTATAATAATAATATAATAATAATTATCTACCACATTCACACAACGCCATCTAGTCCCAAAGTAAGCAATTATATTTGCTTGTGTTATGGGTACTAAACAACTGATATACTACTTAAATACATTTTTTTTTGTAAATACATACATTTTATAGATAAATTACACCCAGACATAGAAAAAACCTTTATGCTCATCTCACAAAGATTTGTCCTGGGTGGGAATCGAACCCACGACCTCCGGCTTAGCAGTCAGGGTCACTAACCACTAGACCAACAGGCCAGTCATCATATAATATTATAAAGCTGTAGAGTTTGTTTGGTTGAATGCTGTGATCTCAGGAACTACTGGTCTGATTTAAACTATTATTTTAGTCTTGGATAGCCCATTTATCGATGTTGGACGCTACGTTACGCTACGGCGAATAGGAGCTAAGTAGTGGCCAAATAAAAATCGACGGGAGCGAAGCCCCGCGCGACATCTAGTGATAAATAATTTTATATTTTTACCCGACTGTCATGATGACTGTGTTTTTCGCGCGTATCTTGTATGTTTGTATTTTTTTTTATTCCCACGTTTCTTCCAAATGGCTGGATGGATTTGGACAATTCAGGTATCGTTAGATTCTTCTCATAAACCCAAGTGTCCTTAGATAGGTATTAATAAAAAATAAAAAAAAAACCGCGGACTTTGGGCGCCAAATTGTAAGTAGTTAACATTATATTTTGAACTAATCATATCGAGTAGGGTATCAAAATAAGAGAATCAAATGGAGATTACAAATATTACATAATATGTTATGTATTTAAATTTAATCAGTAATAATAATTACAACAATTTTTCGGTCCTTTTAGTGCGTTGTGTATCTGTTGATTTTTTGCAGTCGGGTTATTATAATTTTTTAATTATTTACTTATTACTCAATAGTTTGCCTACTTTATTTCCGTTATTAAATAAACATCTCTGTTTCTAGAAATGTTCCAGTGTTATGTAAGATAGCTTTTGCCAGCGACTTCGTTCGCGTAGATTTCGATATTACATAGGGCTTTGTTTTAAGTGCAATTAATTAATTCCACAACACCCCACTACAGGAGTTGAATTTAATTTTACGTCATTACAGATAACATTTATGTAATCAGCGTCCCTGAAAACCTCGAAAATGACATCCATATATCCATATTTCTAATAATTTTCACAACTATTTCATCTCCCTATTTCATGGGACCAAACATAGCTGGGGAAATGTGAGTGCGAAACACCTCTGCAAAGGGGTAGCCTGCGGGAAAAAGGCGTGATGCTATGTAGGTATGTATGTATGTATTTCATCCCTTAGGGTAAGTTTTTATTATTATATTTCACCCCCTAAACCCATCCCTATCAAAAATATTAAAAACAACATTTTAATTTCCTATACCAATACTAATTTGCAAAACGTTAACTTCAAAACAAAGATCTTTTCATACAACGATTCATCCCCAATTTCACCCTTCCAAAGCCACCTTTGTCAAAAACATTGATGAGGCTATTTTTATTTTGATAGTAGTACCCCAAAACAAATTTTCAAATCTATAAGTTAAAAACAAAGAAGTTTCATACAATCGTTTTTATCTCTTTTCACCCCCTTAGGGGTTGAATTTTAATAAACCATTTCTTAGTACACCTCTAGACACAAACACACCCTCCAAATTTCAAGCGCGTTGTCTGTCAGTCAGTCAGTCAGGGCAAAGCCTTTTATAATATGTATGGATGGATACTATTGTCTTGTAATTTAAATCACATGTGACAATTTATACCTCTATTTATTGTTATAAATAGTGTGTTTGTGCAGACTATAATTATACATAATAGTAATTTATGAATGCCTTCTGAACAAACATTAACTTCAGTGTAATTGTTAATACATTTACACCGTACACTTTAACTTTGTCTAGGTCATACTAATCAAACAATACATCTAGCCATATCAATCAATCAATCAAATTATTTATTTGTTAGAATATGGTACATTACATAATTGGTCTTACAATAAAATATTTAAATTCGCGTATTCTACCAGCATTTTGGCGTACAAATATTTTGGTTTGGTAAATTAATAATTGTTAACATGACAAATGGACATAATCAAAATAAAATAGTCAAAATAAAATAATCAAATGCAAAATAATCTAAAATAGTCAATAAAAAAAAAATCAAATTAATACATAATAAAAACAATGTCAATGTTAGTTAGTACAGAATAAATAGTATAATTATGTCCAAAGAATATAATTCAATGTCCTAAAAAGTGTCATTTAAAAAATCATTTATGTCATAATAACATTTTCTGCTCAACAGACCCTTTAATTTAGTTTAAAAAAATTAAAATTAAGAAACTTAAGTATACTCGTTAGGGATCTGGTTAAAAATTTTAGGAGCTAAACAGAAAAAGCTTTTCCACATAAAACTTGTCTTATCTTTGTGTACACATAATTTATTATTGCGCCTATTCCTCTTAACTGTATCAGATAACTGAGGAAATAATTGAGGATGTAGTTTAACAAACGATGCCACTTCAAGAATATACAATGACGGCAGTGTTAGAATTTTATATTTCTCAAAATATGGTTTACAACTGTCTGTGACCTGAAGTCTAAACATACTTCTGATGCATCGTTTCTGTGCTTTAAATGCTATTTCCTTATCTGTTGAATTGCCCCAAAAGATAACACCGTACCTTAACACAGATGCAACTCTAGACCATGATACGCAGTGAGAAGCGACTTAGTGTCGACTACTGGCGCAAGTTTATGAAGTGCGTAAGCTGCGCTACTAATTTTTTTGCTTAAAATTTCGATATGAGATTTCCAATTTAATTGTCTATCAATAGTTATGCCAAGAAATTTAGCTGTTTCAGTATCAAGTATTTTATGGCTTTGATACTGAATGTTCATTTTTAATGAGGGACTTCTTTGACTAAAATGCATCACATGAGTTTTACCCAGATTAATTCATAGGTTATTATTATTTAGCCATGTAATTATCGAAGATATGCAGTTGTTAATTTCGGTTTCATATGAGTCAAAACTATTACAAGGTATTGTTATGGTACTATCATCAGCAAATAAAGTTAGCGGATATTTAGTTATTTGGGAAGGTCATTTATATAAATAATAAACAATACAACATATTAAACAAATATAAAATAAAAGTTTTCCTTTAATACATCTCGTATTTCCATTGAGACTCTTAGATATAATTTTGATTTTTGAAAATATATTTTTGTTTATTATGACTAAATTTATTTCGTGTAGTGATTAATAATACATAATGTCACTACCCCATTTCAAGCCGTGGGTGTCGTATAAGGCGATTTAGGAAGTGAGCACTAAAAGAAAAATTGGATACAGCAACCCGTCTGGCCAGTGTGGTATTACTATACATTTGGGAACATTTTGAACACATAATATGTTTGGAGGAGACCAGTGCCCAGCAGTGGGACATTTATGGGCTGTAATAATGATGAGACAACGTTTGTTAGATGACTAAGAGTGCAAGGTTTATATCATTTAATATTTGCTTTAGGTTTTAGTTTCAAATAATTACGGTAATATAAATATTTATTCTACGATAAAACTTGACTCGTTTCATGAAACTTTAAATATTATGTTTCTTTTACATTATTATAATAATATAATAATATAATATTCTACCACATTCACACAGCGCCATCTAGTCCCACAGTAAGCAATTATATTTGCTTGTGTTATGGGTACTAAATACTAAACAACTGATATACTACTGAAATACATTTTTTTTTTTGTAAATACATACATATTATAGATAAATTACACCCAGACACAGAACAAACCTTTATGCTCATCACACAAAGATTTGTCCTGGGTGGGGATCGAACCCACGACTTGCAGCTTAGCAGTCAGGGTCACTAACCACTAGACCAACAGGCCAGTCAAAATTATGTTTCTTTTATATTATTATCTAATACAATTTTAGATTTTTTCCCCAAAGACGTTTAATATTTATCAACCTGATAGATAAGCTCTCTAACTTTCTGCTATAAAACATAATATAACTTTTTTCATAATTGTCTAAAATTCGTTGTCATTGAGTTGAATGTCTTTACCAAAGCTTTTATTTTTTCTTTGTACTTTTGACAAAGGGCTTTGAGAGTGCTCTAGAGTGCCTATCGATATTCGTTTAATAACGCTTACATTTCAAATGGTTCTATTTTAATTTACTGGTTTGTTAAAAATGGATGGCTTAAGGTTTAAGGTACTTTTAAGTTTTCGCGACTTGTACACATAAATTTATATGCAACGGGTCTAAGTCACGTATTATATTTAAGAAATATGAAATATCTTATTATCTATTTGTGTTTTATTGTTAATGATGTTCTGAGATAAAATTAATTTTTTTTTTATTCATTTATAGCCTCTTCGAAAGAGTTACTTTAGAAATCTTATCATCTGCAATCAAAATACAATAAACGGTTATTGAATATTTAATTACAGTATACTAAATTTAATTCTATTTACAGAAAATTATAATATTAACTAAATTTAAAAATAATATTTACAAATAAAAACATGAAACATTTTAATTTATTAAATAAAATATTTACACATAACTTAAAAACATACACAGCTAACCTATTAAAAGAAAAAAGAACCAGACACTCTATTTACAGGAAATTCCAATAAATAGAATATCTGATTAAGATCAGATTCCTGAGGAAACGTACCCAAAAGGCTAGCCACATTACCGCGTTGGATAGCAAGGCTAATGCGTTGCCCTAGGTAGAGGCATTAGCATTAGAATAAAAACTAACAATAGTTATAAAAATATTTATGATTAACAAATCATATTTGAAAATATAAATTTTCCAACTATTGACTATAAATCAGTTTAATGTAGGCAATAAATCCGATGTGAATCTTATATTAAGTGAAGTAATTAAGATCGTCTATCAAGCTATTCTACAATTTTGAATATTCACTCTAGCCACCGTGCATTTTAGGAGTCTTACCAACTTTGTTAGGCCATACTAATCAGATATACAATTATATATACTTCTAGCCATAATTAACAAAAACATAATAATTAAAAAAAATAAAACTACCAAGGATCACAAACACGAAACAGAAAAAAAAGTAAACAGTTTTTTTTTAATTTTTAATTTGTTCAATAAGGTTATATTCAATATCTGATTACTATGAACTAAACAAAGATTGTAAGTCTCTTTACAGGTATAAAACGATGACTTTTCAAAAAGACCCTTCTCGATTTATTCCATGGGGCCTACATCATTATCATCATTACAACCCAATGTCCCACTGCTGGGCACGGGTAATCGAATAAATCGACTAAAGACCCTTTATTTCACAATGTCTTATTATTGTATGATACTGCTTATTAATTCTTATTTCAAAGATAAACATTAGTAATTAGAAAGTTTGTTGAGCAACTGAAGAAGAAGAGAAATTCTAAATGAATCATTAACTCAAACAAAGTCTTGTTATTACCAGGAAACGTCTCAGCTTGTTTGACAAACCGATTTAAACGGGTTCTGATTAGATTTTCAAAGATAAACTTCAAGTTTTCAAAGTGAACATCTAGCGTCTTTTGATATTTTTGAGCTGTGACTTTTAGGGTTAAATATTTTTTTATGCATTTCAATGAAACACATAGCGTTCGTTTTCTAAACATCGGGCTGTTATCGAGAGAGTGATATAGTCTCTCACCGGTATGCTTGCATGCACCATGAATAAGAGGAGGAAGTACCTATTCTCCCACAGAATATCAATGCCACAGAACAGAGATAGGTTCTAGTGATCCATGCTAAGTAGCAGTATAATTTATATTTATTAACTATTTTTCTTTTCGTAAGACAGCGACGTCCTCACCTATGGCGCTCAAACATGGTCCTTGACGGAGTCGCAAAAATCCAAGCTCAAGGTTTGCCAAAGGGCAATGGAAAGAAGCATACTAAATATAAAGCTACGAGATCGAATACGTAATACCCTAATACGTACTACAAGAGGAGTGGAGGACGTAGGCTGCAAATCAACCAAACTAAAATGGGGATGGGCGGGACATGTGTGCAGGATGCATCCAGATAGGTGGGCCCAGATCGTAACGCATTGGCTACCGGAAGACGGATGTCGTCGGAGAGGTAGACCCCGAAAGTGCTGGCGAGACGATCTGGACTCATTTGACAAGGACTGGAGGATCAAAACATCCAATAGAAAAGAATGGGAGAGCTTGGGGAGACCTTTGCCCAGCAGTGGGACAACACACTTTGACTAAAAAAAAAAAAGGCAGCGACGACAGTTCTTTGCAACCACTCCGCCGTAAATTACTATCATCGTGGTGTAGTGATAAATGTGGTCGCCTCGCCACTAACATCGCCGTGCCGAGTGTCGTGGGTTCGATTCCCACACGATACAAATAATAAAATGTATGTAATTAAAAGATAGTTGTTTCGAATCTGGGTGTACTTTATGTCGGTTATATTATTATTATATTATTATTATGTATTTTTGTAAACTCCCCGCGGGACAGTTCTTCTTCACTAGTGTAGGCATTATTTTTAAATAGAAGTTCAAAGAGGTGCTTAATTAAGTAGGTACCGTTTAAATAATGTTACATTACACTTAACAACATTTGGCAAGCATCCCATTTAAATGTACCGATATTTAGAATAGAAGTGTATCAATTACACATGTAAAACCATGATAAAATGAGTCTTATTATACGGTTAGAGGGTACAAATTGCAACACCAGGTATGTAATAATTAATCGTTGCCCTTATCATGCAAACTTGAGGTTATGGGAATAAGGATATTGGTATACTTAAGATGAAAGAACAGTAGATAAGTAATATTCTGCTATTAAGCAAAATTTATCATTGTTACTTTGTTTTAAGTCAGAATTTTGTGTGATTTCTGTTGTGACTTATGACCTAAGGGTATAATAGTGTGGGAAATGAAATAATTTTAATGGAGGTTGATTTCGGGAGTTATGAGTATGACCACTTTGATAATAATTAACATCGTCAGCTAATTTTGATTAACGTTCCATAGGCCTCCCCAACCAAAAAGGACGTAACTCTATGACTAAAGTTTAGAAATGACGTATTTAACGTGTTACACTTAAAAGCTTTTTTTCCGTAGCTCGTCTATTTTTTTTAGAAATATGATAATATGATAAAAAAGTGTGTATTATCAAAGACAATAGCGTTATAAAAATATATAGAGAAGGCATTTCGAAACATTCACCTAAGTAATACATGTGTATACATGAGTTTTGAAAATTGGACATGGTCTGCAAATTTTGAGGCTTACCGTATAAAGTTTTATAGATACATCTATATAAATAAAAATAGATCGCTAAAAAGTATGTGATAAAACGGCCCGACCGATTTGTCTAATTCTCTTTTGTTGTATTTGCTATTGTCGAGGCATGGCAAGGCATGTATAAGTATAAGAAATTATAAAAAAAATTTAGTGTAAAATTAAAAATTTTGGGTTTTAAAATCTCCATATAATCATTTGAAAATGGAACATTATCACGAATAATAAAACATGGCGGTACATAGTTCGCCGGGTCAGCTAGTATATTATATATTTTATATTGTTTTTCCTTCTCTTTCCTTCTTAATGGAATTTATTCCTGTAGACACCTCTTACGATATCTCAGGAATGAATATAAAAATATTGTGTGTGAGCTAGTTCTCGGCAAGATTTGACAGCATGGCCATATTGTTGACATTTGTAACATCTTGTTACCAAAGTGAAGTCGCGTACAGGGCAGGAGGTCCAATTTATAAATAGTCTCGATTGTGTGCGGATATATTACAACTTATAGTACGTACTGCATTATTTAACAAATTGTATTTTTAAACTAGTGTCAAGAAACCATCAATAAAAATATGATGACGCACTATATTTAATTAAAGACAATTATACAAGCCTGCATAATAATTTACGGCTAATAACCGTAAAATTACAGACATAAATAGGTATTTATTAGTCAAAGTATCGGATGACGCATATTATCGTCTATTAGCTTAATAATAAAGCCTCTAATACACAACCGTTCCCACAAACATCCATGGAATGACAGTACAAATGTGTCACAATACAAAACATGTGTGAGAGACGGTGACAAAGCATACTGGACATATTTGACTTGTCACTGTGGGTGTTACCGTGAATATATGTCATGTGAATATATGTCATCTGATTATGTATCATGGTCGATGAGGAAACTTGGGCTATATACTATATGCATGAGTAGTTTTAAGAGGTCACTTTGTGTTCTCTGAATTTTAATTTCAGTTTACAGCGGCGATGCATGCTGTAATAATATTGAAGATAAACATAAAGTTACCACAAATTTATTATTACATGATGGTGCAATCAGCGTTTTTTATTTTTATTTTTTAAAAGCTTCACATGCTTTTTAGGGTAAGGGTTCCGTAGTTCTGACTAGGAACCCTTATGCGTATGCACCTGCGGTTCTAGGGTGGAGACCGATGGCCATCATGCATTGAGTTGTCGTCGCTGCTCAGGGAGGTTTTCGCGCCATCACGCTCTTAACGACATAGTTCGCAGAGCTCTCGTATCGGCCAACGTCCCGTGTATGCTTGAGCCCCCAGGTCTGAGTAGATCTGATGGGAAGAGGCCGGACGGGTTGACTCTGGTGCCGTGGAAGAACGGCAAGTGCCTAATCTGGGATGTCACGTGCGTCAGCACTGTTGCCGCCAGCCACCTGAGTCGCACCGCCCGCTTTCCGTTGGCGGCTGCGGAAGACGCCGCTTCCAAGAAGAGGCTTAAGTATGCTGCCCTGGAGCCAATGTATGATTTTGTGCCCATTGCAGTAAAGACCATGGGCAGTTGGGGCAAAGACGCCAGGAATTTTATACAGGCATTAGGGCGCCGACTTAATAATATATGTGGTGACTCCCGCTCCGGGTCTTTCCTGGTGCAAAGGTTGGCCATTGCCATACAGCGCGGGAACGCGGCAAGCGTTGTGGGCACCTTTGCGCCAGGAGCAACCAGGGGCGGGTTATTTGACTGACGACTGACTTTTGTCTGTTTATTTTAGATTTAAGTTTTAATTTAATAAGACGGAAATGTAACACTTTATATAACAAAATAAATTGATAAGATTACGCTTATTATATCTTTATTAAATAAATGTTTTATTCTATTCTATCTAAGGGAGTACCTTATTCAAATATGCCGACAAGAAAAGGAAAATTCGAAATAAACCCTATAGTACCGCATAGCCGTAGTATAAAGGCTTAATTCCCTCTACAATTTTAGGAGTAGGAGAGCACACTTTGTAGGAGACCCATGCCCAGCAGTGGGACGTTTATGAGTTGAAATGATGTTGGTAATGATGATGAACTTTGTGTTTGTAAAGTCATGCGATCTTCTCTCGTAAAAATAAATAAAATACGAAAGTCATTTTATATTACGTATTGTTTGACACATTTTTCATCAACACAAACGAAACATAAATCTGTTAAGTCTTGTAATCCTCTCAGAAGGTCAATGTAGCGACAAATTTATAACAATTGGAGACAACAATTTATGTGAAAGGTGACAAGGAGTGAATTAATAGCTTTCTTCACAACTGAACGTTATCGGGACTTGCTCTTATCTCGCCGTACTTAGGCTTGAGCTAAATAGTTTCGTAATGGTACTGGATTTCTTGAAGGACTCTAATTTTGCAGGAATGTTCATGTCCTAAAGTTCTCTGTCTACTACAATAATAACACTTAAGAGTTTCTTTTAAATAAAATTGTTTGAAAAGGCCATGTTTGTTTTAGTACTTTTTTATATTGCAAAATTTCACTTTCTTCGGATGAGGCGATGTGACAATTATTTTAAATTAGACGCATTCGTATGGGATTTAGGTTTCACTTATTCGAATACCAAAATACTCGTCTGAAAGTTGAAAGTTTCAAATATTCGACATTGTGTACACATTCGTATATTTTCTGATTTGAAAACCGTACGCAAGCTTCCTTCTCATAACTTCGCTGTCAGAGCAGCAATTACCATACCTATACATATTTCTCACAACTCTCACTCTCCTTCATTTGCTGGATAAAACTTCTCTGTTTACCTCTAACTCTTCTTTCTTCTATTTTCCTTCCATTCTTGTTTTAAAGAAGTAGACGTGTCGTATGTGACCAATTAGCTTTTTCCTTCTATTCTCTATTGATCTTAGTATCTGTCTTCCTCCACCTCCAATAACAGCGAGCTGCCGTAGGCTAAAATAAATTCAACGATTTATTCAAACATACATTTAACATTAATAATACTTCAGCGACTGAAACGCCTCTCATTACAACTGCACACATATACACAGAATAGAAGAACGTGGTGAAATGTATGGTGGATTTAATAAATACGTCTGTGTGACAGATTACAGAGCCACTAGCCATGTAATGTGGCATGTCATGCGTATTAATATTAATGCAAACGTAATGTTTGTGTAACTGTGAATATGTTTGTGTAGGCCCAGATTCAACGATAGCGCAAAATTGTTGAGATGCTTCGAAATGAAATAAAATGTAACAAAGTGTACTTTGTTTTTGTTTTTATTTCATTTCGTAAATTTGAAAACCAAAGTACAATTGGTAATCTTTTATTTCATTTAGTTTGTACCTCTACGGAGGTGGACCTTATAAAAACAAAAAAATAAAACAAATAAAGCAATTTTTTTTTTCTCGAAAAATCAAAGTCTTTTGTAGAAATGTCCCTATTATTACCTGTGCCAGTGGCTCAGTGGTTAGCGACCCTGACTTCTGAGACAGAGGTCGTGGGTTCGTATCCCACCTAGGAGAAATCTTTGTGTGATGAGCACAATTATTTGTTCGGTTTCTGGGTGTAATATATCTATAATATGTGTTTATGAAAAAAAAAAAGTATTATATCAGTTGTCTAGTATCCATATTACAAGCATTAGTTTAGTTTGGGACTAGATGGCGTTGTGTGTGAATGTCCAAACATTATTATAGGTATTTTAAAAAAGGTTGACGACACGATACTACTACCCCTTCAGGAAGAAGGCTGTTGTACAGTGCTAGTTGTACATACGTAAACAGCTCTGATATCGTTTGGTGTGCCTACGTACAATGCATTCAATTTGGCCCTATTGTGCTCTACTTCGGTAGAAGGTCCTCATCATTGTATCCCTTGATGGATCATTACACGCTGAATCTAATACAATATCGCACGTCTATTGGAATAAGGTATTATGTGCCAATAGATTCATTCAGCAATTTCTATCTTATTGTAATAGTAATAAAGTTTATAATAAGATGTAGTTGGTAGAATGCTTTTTGACATAATGGTGCGATATGAAGTATTGGGCAGTGATTTATTGGAGTTTATTTTACCTGAAGCTCTTTGTATACCTACAAATTCTTTTATACGCAGATTTTAAAGATAAGCTTTGATATAAATTGTTAAAGAAAAATTGATAAATTGATATAATAATAATATAATAATAATATTCTACCACATTCACACAACAATAATACATAAACAACTGATATAGTTACTACTTAAATACAGTTTTTTTTTTGTAAATACATACATATTATAGATAAATTACACCCAGACACAGAACAAACCTTTATGCTCATCACACAAAGATTTGTCCTGGGTGGGGATCGAACCCACGACCTCCGGCTTAGCAGTCAGAGTCACTAACCACTAGACCAGCAGGCCAGCCAATTATTATATAGATATTATGTCATCTTTCCCCTTCACAACAATGCACAATAAAGTTAATGTTCGCTTCACTCGAAATAATTGCACATTGAAATTGTGTAAACACATTTCAAATCATATCACACCTTGAGAGTAGTCAAAAATGAAACTATTTTTACAAAACATAATACAAGCAGTATTGTCAAAAACATTACTCTCCTTTTAGGCAGTCGGGTAAAAATATAACATAATATTATGATCACAGAATGATCCAGTATAGAACAGCTAAATTTAAATTGAGTATATTTGGAATGGGAGTCAAGATTTATAACAAACTACCGAATTACATAAAAAACATTACTACAGTTAATAAATTTAAATGTAAGGTCAAAGAAATGTTATTAAGTAAAGAATATTATTCAATTAATGATTTTTTAAACGACAGAAATATTGACTTATGATGTATAAAGTTTGACTATCCTTTACTGACTATGATATATTAATCCATGACATTTAATTTGCATGTAATTCAAGACTTGACTAATAACAATTTATGATAATTCGCATTCTAGAAATAATAACTTATTTATAAATATTGTACACCTCTTAGGTATGTTACAGAGACACAATCTTATTGTAAGACCTTATTTTCTACCTGTGGCAAACAATAAATGAATTTTGAATTTTTGAAAAAAAACAGAATAGATCACATCACAATACATAATTATATCTACAGTTTTGAATGTCGTCAGTGCAAAAATATTCTTCAAACTATAGTTAAAACCTAAAGATAAACATCTGTACTATATTATAAAGCTAATCATTTCAACCCAAAAACGTCCCACTGCTGGACACGGGTCTCTCCATAAATTGTGAAGGGAGTTTAGCCTACTATACCACGCTGGCCAGACGGGTTGGTATAGGGTTTGTTTCGAATTTTCCTTTTCTAGCAGTGCTCTTATCTGCTTATAGTTCCCTTAGTCGCCTTTTTCGTCACCCACGGGTTGAGATGGGGTAATGACAGTTAGTATTCTTAATCCGTCACTACACGGAAAATAATATAATAATATTATAATATAATAAAGCCAATAGAATTTGTTTGTTTGTTTGGTTAAACGCGAGGATCTCAGGAAGTACTGATCTGACTTGAAAAATTCTTTTAGTATTGTATAGCCCATTTACGAAGGAAGGCTGTAGACTATATAACATAGCGCTACGGTCTAGCTGAGCAGTGGCCAAATAAAGAACGCCGGAATGATTCCCCGCGCGACTTCTAGTAATTAATATACCACTTAATTAATTAAAACTAATCCGATCACTTTAAATTTAACACTAAATTAAAATAAGTACTTACTCAATGCAAAAAGCATCACAATTCAGGTTCAAAATGTGTAAACTATTGTCGTAATTTGTTTGGGCACAACCCTATAAAGGCTCTTCGTTTAATTTTGACCCATTGGCACCCTAACGAAGGTATATTTGTACTCTTGTATGTTTGTACGTTCAGTAATGATGTGTATAATGTATTTGGACGACCTTCTCGTTTACTTAAAATCGATAATCGTTAATGTTCAACTGTAGTTTTGAGTTTCGGGAAAACTTTGTTCACTAGAATATTCAAGTATAAATTAATTATAAAAGGACTGTATAGTTGATGGTTTGAAAAAGTTCGTAATTATTATACCCTGATGGGTTATATCACATCGTGTATTATATCGCATTGTACCCGGAGGCTGTTGCTTGGTATTTAACGGGGGATGTCACTGGGTGGGTTGCTTATATTGTATCGGGTTCCAGTGACCCTCCCATTTAGGCTAAGTAATTGTTTTGGTCTCGTTAAACTTCTAGTTCGCTCTGAAGTTGCACCCCGCTGCTGTTTATCATAGAAAATTAACTTCGATTGGGTGTGTTAGGGCCCGTTTGTATAGCAAGATGGCTGCCCGAGGGTTACCGAACACGAAACACCGCACACACCCCAACGAAGTTCATTTACTATGAAATGAAATGAAATCTCGTTTATTCATCTAGGTTACAAGGTAACACTTATGAATGTCACAAGAATGTAACAGCAGGTTATCCGAAAAGTAGTGTCAGCAAATTTGCCTACGACCAGTTCGCTGACGGGGTGGAACTACGAGAATATCACGCCACTCTTTTTAAAAAAATGGATAGTTACAATCTTTTGTAATTTACAATTTGGGTAGCGTGTAAAGTGATGCAGCAGAGCACTACAGACTTTTTATTTTTTGTTTATTATTTATTTTGTAAACATTCATTTTAACTCATTAATCTAACGGGATTAATGAGTTAAAATGAATGTTTACAAAATAAATAATAAACAAAAAATAAAAAGTTAGTCTATGCGGTTGCATCACTTTACACATTGCTATGCAGCCGTTTGGGGCAGTCTGTGAATAAAAATATAGTTTTAATTTTGTAAAAACATAATAAAAAATAAAAAAACTGTTATTAAAAAAAAATAAAGGAAATGTAAATATGTTAAACAGCAGCGGGTGCAACTTCAGAGCGAACTAGAAGTTTGGTGAGAGCTCTACACATTTTTATTATCCTTTGCTCCAGCACTGCTGTGATAGACTGGTTGTAGTAGTTGTCGGAGTGAGAATGTTTTAATATAAAATAATGTATTTATTTTAATAATGACATTTGTTCTTATTATTATTTATTTTTATTAATTATTTATCTTATTTATATGAAATAAGATAATAGATAATACCTTCTTCAAACGAGGTTTAAAGAGAGCTATCCTCTCAAGGTAGGCAGCGGCTTGGCTGTGCCCCTGGCATTTGCAACGTCCATTAGCGGCGGTAACCACTTACATCAGGTGGGCCGTCTGCTCCTCTGCCACTTTAGGTAATAAAAAAAAAATCTTAGTAATTTTCTTTTCATTTGGTATAACCTGAAATAAATGTTAATTTAATTTAATTTTAGTGTTAATGCGCTGAATTTTAATCGGTATTCTGGTCTATGTAATCTTGGGCCGGGGAGCCCCACATCACTGTTTCGTTTACCCGCACGATGTGGTATGCGCAAATTTCCCCTACATTACCCCTCTTATTAATAAGAGATACAAACGTAGTTGATCTCACTTACTTGCTGGGACATTACCGCTAGGTAACTCAATAATGTTCAAGTATTAAACTTTCTCGTTTAATAGCTAACTTTGAGACAGCGTGTCACAGTTTATATTAAACTTTACACTTAAAACTGACTTTCTCGGTGTTTCCTTAGACGGTTTATTCATCACCAGTCACCTTGTAAATCGAAATTGTATACAACATACCTTCTTCCGTAGCTCCGTTGAATTTTTTTATATTTTATGAATTTTTCGGAAATAAACACTCCTAAAGTAGCATAAATTGTGTCCCCCCCCCTCCTATTTTCTAAACCGTCAAACCAAAAAATTTAAAAAAGATCACAAAAATAATGCTTAATAAATACGTCCAACTAAAATTATTTTGAACATGATCAGATATACCGTTTTTGAGTTATTGTCTAAAAACTGCGCTTCTCAACAAAAGGACGTAAGCGCTATGAAGATACGCTCTTTTGCTGCAGAACCCTTCATTTCGCATGGTCCAACATGCCAGATTTTCCAGATTTACATAAACCTACATTGGTAAAGAGATATAGAATTTTGAATGCTATTATGTACGAAATAAAATCAATTTTTACAAATTACTTGCCTAACTCAATATCAAGTTGTGAAGTTTGTAAAAACTTTGATAGTTTGACGAGCATGGTAATTGTCGACCTCGGCGGCTATATTTTTGAACTCATAGAAGATGGCCATGAAACAATTTGGGTGAAGGAAGCTAATGGCATGTCGCGTGCCATCGTATATCGACTGGCACAGTTCACAAGCTGCTAGTGGCCAATTTGTTCGTTCCGTTACGAAAGGGATTCCCATTTGGGCACGCTATGCTACCCTGTTGGATCAATGTAGCTAATGATTGTAATGGTTTCCGGCTGGATTTTCTACTGTTTACGTTTTTATACACTACTAGAAGACGCGGCTTCGCTCCCGTCGTTCTTTATTTCGCCACTGCTCAGCTCCTCTTAGCTGTAGCGTGGTGTTATAGCCTATGTAGCTTTCTAACGGCAATATAATTTTTGAAATAGGTCCAGTAGTTTCTAAATTTATTCTTTACATACAAAAATACAATTTATAAAGATTAATTTACAATAAATGTCAAATTTTTGTATATTATGTATCCTACTTAGATTCATATAAAAAAATTACTTAACTGAGAACAACATTGATACAAGTTTATCATAAAATCTATGAAGATGACTCTACTAAGGCCCGCCATACACGGACAGCTTCAAACAGTCAGGTAGTGCCAAAAATCGACAGCTTCATTCACTTCTGAAATAAAAATAAAATCTTACTATTATTATAAATGAGAAAAGCACAGCGTGGAGCGGCCCCCCGCCAAATGGACCGACGACCTAGTAGTTGCGGGTGGCCGTTGGATGCGGGCGGCACAAAATCGCTCGCTGTGGCGGAAATTAGGTGAGGCCTATGTTCAACAGTGGACGTCATTGGGCTGATATGATAATGATGATGATGAGTATTATAAATGCGAAAGTTAGGATGCATGTTTGATAAATCTATCATGTCAGAACGGCTCGAAGAATCTGAATGAAATTTGACACATAGATAGGTTATAGATTGGAATAGCATATTAGCTTCTTTTTACCGACATTCCACGAGGGCGGAGCCGCGGACGAGCTGGTCTGAAATAAGTATAATATTCTACCAATTCACACAGCGCCATTTAGTTCCAAATTAAGCAACTACTTAAATACATTTTTTTTGTAAATAAACATAATATAAGTAGATAAATTACACCCAGACACAGAACAAACAATCATGCTCATCACACAAGATTTGTCCTGGGCGGGGATCAAACCCACGACCTCCGGCTTAGCAGTCAGGGTCACTAACCACTAAACCAACAAGGCCACAAATGGCGAAATGGCGATAATCTTCATCACTTATTATCTTATCTTACAGTTAAGAAATCACGAATGTACTTATGAACTGACTTTGTCTCCAACAGCTCGTAACACCAATTAAGTTTATCAAAAAACTTGGTCTAATAGATGGATGGCTGTTTGTTAATCAATAACAGGTGCAACCAGATGAGATACAGTCTCTCTCTGTTCAGACAATCTGGAAGCTCCTAGCCTCTATAGGACTAAGCAGAGAACTATAAAACAACAAGGGACGATACAATAGATCAACTCTGGTCGAGGCAGCAAGAATGCCACTAGTGGCTTCCAGCCCAACAAATCATAATAATAATCAATAACGCCAGAACGGCTGAAAGGATACCCATTCGGCCATAAATGTATATTACATCAGTAACTAGCTGTTACCCGGGACTTCGCTCTCATCGTTCTTTGTTTGACCTGCTGCTCAGTTCCTATTGACCGTAGAGTAATGTTATTAGCCTATAGCGTTCCTAGATAAACGGCTTCATTATCATCATCAGCAACCTATTAATGTCCCACTGCTGGGCTCGGGTCTCCTCTCCTCTATCTAGAGAGCTGACCGGGTTTAGACCATAATTCACACACGCTGGCCTAATGCGGGTTGGTGGATCAGACCTACATTTAGAATTTCTTCTAGGGTATGTGTATTTCCTCACGATGTCTTCCTTCACCATTAGCAGATGGTAAGTCACATGACTAGTACATATAAATTCCACAAAGTGAAATCAACATTATACTGCTGGTCGGAATCGAACTCGGACCGCGTGTTTAGCACGCCCGTCTCTTATACATTTAGTCACCATCATTTTCAAATCCAACCTTAAGATCCTGAGATTCTAGTGTTCAACCAAACATACTCTTTAGCTTTCTAATATTAGTATAATTATAGATACGAGTTCGATAGATATAGTATAGATCGAGTAGATACGAGTGTACAGTCATGTACGAAAATAGTGCCTACTCGTACTTAAAATGATTTAATATTTATTTGCATTCCACAAATATAGACTTAGCTGGTAAAGTTAAAGAAATTAGATCATTGATGAATCATTGTGGGCACAGCTAAGTAGGAGTGAGGAGGATATAGCTTAGGTATTTATTATATTCTATGTTATAAATAGCTACGTATTAAAACATATTTTATGTTAAATACTCAGCGTCTTTTCTTCAAGGCAATCTTTGATCGTGTAGTAAATTTTAATAACTTTTTTAATATGTTAGTAAAACTATTGTTTTTTTTTTTATTTTATTTATTCAATGACAGTGTATTTGCTTCCTTACCTCTTGACGTCGATGCAAGCTGAACGAAGATAAGAGAAAAAGAAAAGATTTATGAGACAAATACGAATATTAATGCTTCCTAGAGAGAAGCAATTAGGTTAAGAGCTGATCCACTACTCGTTTGTAATACAAGTGAACTGATTATTTGTGACCGACTTTATTCCGTACCGACTTCACTTCGCGTAATTCATAAAGGTTATTTGCTTACTGAATACGTAATGGAGATGTTGGCTGTTTGTTCAAAACTACGGAAAGCAATTATTGTTTTTTACATTCTTTGAAAATTGTGGAGGTTCGTAATTCGATTTCAAAGAATGTAAATAAATAACTGTATTCGCATATTGACCAAGATCGAAACAAGCTATTTTTAAAATTTAATTTTAATTTTAAATGTATACTTATATTGTTGTTTAAAGTGTCACCTGGCTCCTAACCGTTGAGGTGTTGTAGCTTCCATTCTCAGATCGGCAACATGCTTTAACTACTTTAGGGCCTTCAGCACATGACGCAACGCAGACGCCCGTCTGCATTGGTGCATACAAACTGGTTTGGTCGATTCACGGTGGTCGGCCGGTCCGCCCCACTCCGGCTCGCCGTGACACATATATCTACTATACCACGCTGGCCAGACGGGTAGGTCTAGGGTTTGTTGCAAAATTTTCCTTTTCTCACAGTGCTCATATCTGCATAAGGTTCTTAGGGATGATTCATATTAGACCGGGCAGTGCACAACCGTGGTGTAGACGAGCATCGTACGTTAGTAAACGTGCCCGGACGGGACACGGATCATGCACTGTGTAATATAAACTGCTTCATACAAAATGTAACGTTTCAAATCTCTGCCCCGTCTGGGCTACGCACGGGGCACGGGGACGCCTAATACAAATCTTCCCTTAGTCTCCTTTTACAACACCCACGGGTTGAGATAGTGTAGGGACATTATGTATTCTTAATACGTCACTACACGGATTATAACTGACACTTACTTATATACCATCAAACAACGCCGACAATTCTTATTTACCCTAACCCACATATAAATAACAACCCTATTCACCATTTAACCGAAAGATTCTAACGTCAAACAGTTTAACCAGAGAACGTAGTTAACCAGCTGTCTATAGGTAATGGGTTCAACTCCATTTATATTTATTACCGGTCCCAAGCGGTCGGGTCACGTCACAACTAAGCTTCTACTTCCAACTAACTTAACAAGATGGCGCTGGCAAAGTATAAAACTTGATAGAAAGATTTATAGTAAATGTTGTAGAATTTCTTGAAGTAATTTCTTTGGAGTTTCGTAGAAATTAACATTATTTTCACATTAGGTATGTAACCCAACTATTGCTTAGTATAGTTTTTAAAGTTGTGATAGTCATTTAATATTGAACAATAATATCATTGCTTAGTAGTTTTATGGTACAGTCGACAACTGAATTTGAATTAAGCCTCGTTGACTTAAGAGCATAATTCAGCCGGTTTATCGTAAAGGAACACGGTGGCTGTATTTTTGCAGATTTAGACAAAAAACTGACTTAGGTCTTTTTGGCTGCCGTGTCAAAAAAAATAATATAATAATATTCTACCACATTCAAACAGCGCCGTCTAGTCCCAATGTAAGCAATTATATTTGCTTGTGTTATGGGTACTAAACAACTGATATACTACTTAAATACTTTTTTTTTTATTATAGATATATTACACCCAGTCACAGAACAAACCTTTATGCTCATCACACAAAGATTTGTCCTGGGTGGGGATCGAACCCACGACCTCCGGTTTAGCAGTCAGATACACTAACCACTAGACCACCAGGCCAGTCAATTTCTCAAAAATATTATCACGTCAAAGAGCGCAGCGGCAAATAGTGGACTATATCGTTAGTGACTTGTAGCGGATACAATTTCGGTGCTGAGCAAACTTTACCAACTTAGAACATCTTTAACAAACCTAGAATTGAACTTGCGACTTCTCAACCGAGCATCTTGTTGCAACTGTTTGAGTATACTTGAGAACTTTAGAACTAGGGTTTGTATTATTTGGACTTCGTCAATTAATATATCAAGTCAACACACTTAACTCCAATTAAGTGTTGTGTGATTTTTTTTGTTTGAAAGCTGATATTTTTAATACATAATTATTATAATAATATTAAAATTGGTGCAGCTGTTTCAAAGTCCTCCACTCTTGTGACAGGCACAGACTTGGTGACTTAAAATCTTCAATTTTGTTTTTAACCATTATGTATTTTACTTTTCCTATAAGTATACCTTATTCTCACACGGACACTTCCAAAAAGTTCAGGATAAGGACCCTAATCTTTTATTTGATTTTAGAGTAAATATTTGGAAAATCGTTCTTCATTCGGCTAAGGCAGGTGGTCATATTCACAAAGAATATTTTGGGTACATTGGTCCACCTTTAGGATAGAATAAAAAATATACTTATGTATTGATGCATATTTGTCATTTAGAAAAAAGGTTTAGAAACGTTTTTTTGTATCGTTTGGAAAAAATAGTTTTTGAAATAGGAATAACAATAATCATAAATTTGTAGAATCACAAATATAGGTAAAGCAACTTTTCTAAGAACTTATTACTTTCGAAGATATTAGAAATTCTTTCCTAGCTACCCATTTTATGCACAATAATTTAACAAGCAAGTACCTTATTCCGTCAGACAATAATAAATATTTACGTAGAAAGGTTAAAAACGCCGTCTCAAGGTCAATTAATATGAAGGCCATTCTTTTACTTAACAAAATAATTGAATTGGATTTAATATTTAACTTCGTCTAGCAAGAGTAAGCTGCTTGGGATGAGTAATTGAAGCGGTCCATTTACCCCCTCTACCCCTCCCCTGACTTAGAATATCTGACTGTTTTTTACTTCGCTCATTGTCTCTTTGTGATGAGGTAATAAAAACATACTATATTTTCCTTATCACCAAACTATCGAAAGAGGACCATTTTTTTTTTATATTTTTTAAAAGACAAAACTAATGGGTGCAAAACCTATGCCATGAAAGCCTTAAATAAATGCTACTCGAAATATATAACTATGAATCATACAAAATAATATATATATCTTCCTTATTTACAATATATCAAAACACATGTACATTGTGAGTGAATTAAACGCATGATAATATTATTATTTCGCTGAAGTCACAAAACGCTAAACGAAAACATTTATTTCAAAACCGAGGTAAATTCTATATTCGAGTAGCATGTGGAAGAATATAGTCTCTACCTACCCCTCTGTTGAAAAGAGGTGTTACCTTTATGAATTTTTGTATGTATCTATAACGCGAACAGTGAATAAAAACTTTCTAATCCTTAATACAGCAGTAATTTAATAATAGAATCACAAGTAACAATACCTTCTTTAGAATTTTAACGATCCTGAACAGAAGCACAATGTAGGCATTTCATTTTATCTCAATCATAACATTTTCCAGTCAATGCGCTTTTATAAAAAGTCTCCCTTACACACTAAAGTTTGGGTTACACAACCTATAACATCGGTAGTTAATAGCTAAAAACATATATTATACATCTAAACTAACTATATTGTGCATTTGTCCCCAATTCATTTATTTACATTCTGGATGCCAACTGGCATTTTGTTTTAAATGCCAAGAAATTAGCGGTAACGCTCGAATTCTAGGTCTATGTATGAAATCAAATAGTTGCATACCAGTTTCATGTCTTTGCTTTATAAATAATTTCGTGCCAACTCTTGTAGCTTCATAAATATATTTATGAAGCTACGATCTTTGTAATTTACTTATGCTAACAGAATAAAAATACAATGTATAAACATTTCTTAGACGTGGTTTAGAAAATCACAATATACTTGTGCAGGTGATGGGAAATCGAAATAAGACTCTGTACCTACCATTTAGTTTATAAGTACTACTCGTAACAGTGGGCTAATATTTAGAACGAAAAAAAAAAATCAATTATTGTAAGCCTATTGCAAGAATAGACCCGTGGTCAGCAGAACAGTATTAAATTTCTTTTTTCTTTCTTTCTTCTTTCTTCCTATATGTGTATCCTCAACTTTAAGCCGGAGTTCTCACTTATAGAAAGTACATTAAAAATGACCCTCGGGCCATTCTTAAGGACACCACGAGAGTCTCTCGATCCAATCAGTATCATAATTAATTGAGGGACTGTTTTTGATTTACCGGCCCATTAACCTGCCGTTATTATACTTGAATTTAGTGATCATAACCTTTATAACCGTAGGCTTGAGGCAGGATTTTTATCTAATCTGAATTGTCTTAAAAAGATTGAGTTCAATAATTAGAAAGTTTGTCTAATCTAAACTTATATTATTAAGCGAACAATTCTTGTTAAATTCATATAAAAATTTTGGGTCTTTCCCCTTTGGGGCATTTTATTTTAAGTTATATGTCATCAAACTTATTCTGAAATCTAGTTTCAATTTAAGTGTAAATTTTTTGTTGACTTTCTCTAAATGTAGACTTCAGAACTATGATGTCTATGATTGTTATTTTATAATTAAGATAAAGGATATTTATTAATATACAGACATTTCATTAAACATTTTGTTACATCTAATTATTTGTTTCATTAACAATCCTCAACGCGACAGTGCACAAGACGTACAAACTTTTTTATAGAAGCTACTTGTTTCACAAAACGTGGGGTAAATAGCGGAAGTCCCATTTTGAATTCCTGATTAGGACCACGGTTTGGTCTTGGGGTGAAACAGCCAATTCAAAAAAGGCCGTTCCGGGATTGACACCGTAGTCCTAAAGTTTCGTGGTCCCAAAGGGGAAAGACCCAAAAATTTGTATATGAGTATCTCGTATGATTAGTACGATAAAATATAAAATAATATTAATTTTATTAACTAACTTAAAACTAACGTGAATTTTAGACATATTTTTATATAATTATAATAATGAATGCACAAAAGCTACTTTTTACCGACATACAACGCAGGTGGAGCCGCGGGCAAAAAAAAGCAAGCTAGTAACTAAATAAATTTACAAATTTAAATTTATCTATCTCTAATCAATTCTAGTCGCCATCTTATCGATTACATTTACTTGACGAAGCCTATATATGTTTCTTAATCGTGTTGCAAACTAATTTCCTGTGGTACAACTTTGTTTGAATGGCATTAAGCTTATTGACTTCTGACTTACACTGGCTTCTTGTCATATTGGGCAGATTGGGCTCGGTAATTTTGTCGTGTGCTGAACGGTGGATAGGAAATCTATAGCAATATTATAAAGCTGAAGAGTTTGTTTGTTTGTTTGAACGCTAGGATCTCAGGAACTACAGGTCCGATTAGAAAAATTCTTTTAGTGTTGGATAGCCCATTTATCGAGGAAGGCTATAGGCTATATAACAGCACACTATGGTTTAAAGGAGCTGAGCAGTGGGCAAATAAAGTTCGACGTGAGCGAAGCCCCGCGCGTCTTCTATTTTGAATATATGGTAAAATTAGTTGGACAAATACTGCAAGATATCCATATTGGCTGTATAGTATAGGCAGTATAGTTTAACAGTCATGGAGAAGGCCTTTCTCCAAATGTGGGATGACGAAATACTTTTGTAATTTTTACTCTAGTGGCAAAAAAGTTTATATTTTCATCGTTGCGATTGATAACATGTATTTGAAACATTTACAGAACATATTTAGCATCCGAACAAAGTCATGTGCATTGTGTATACATAAAAAATCTCTATAAAAACAAATGCAGTTAGATAAAAGTAATGCTTCCACTGTATGTTATAAACTATTTTTAACAAAAAAATATTAAAACGACTTCAAATCATTACTAAAAAGCGAAAAATAAACTGAATTAGATATTTAATTCCAAGCTAAAAAAATACCTACCTACCTGTTTAAAGTATAATACCCTATTACTAATCTGTTTGAAGTCGGTGCCAAGCCTAAAGAGTTTGTTAAGCTACGTACTACTTAGTACGTACATCTGTTACCGCTCGCTACTTCACACCACCTCGCACTTGCGTGGACCTAGTGGACGGCTCAAACTGAGTGATACAACCTCATTAAGCTGGCACCGACTTCAAACAGATTAGTAATAGGGTATTATACTTTAAACAGGTAGGTAGGTATTTTTTAGCTTGGAATTAAATATATAATTCAGTTTATTTTTCGCTTTTTAGTACTGATTTGAAGTCGTTTTAATATTTTTTTGTTAAAAATAGTTTATTTTTCCATTTTTAGTGTACTTTTTATCTAGCAGATTTAATAATACTGGCTGGCAAACTAAGACGGAAAACCGAAATAAAGAATCTTCGATAGAAGGGGACGTCTATTTAAATATTCTAACAACACAAACTGATTGTAGAATAGAGGAATCTTAAAACTCTCAGCTTTTTATATTTCTTTTTTCCTATAAAATGCTACAGGTAACAAGTATAGGTATACAATGCAGGTTAGATACTATATCGAAAACTTAAAATATCATCTAAGAATTCCTTTGAATTATACAACTTTATCTTCCATCAAGAGCTCTCACCTCAGACACTTGAAATAACACAACTTAAGGTTTATACATGGATGTGATATTTAAAGAAATCAGCCAACTCCTAACAGTTAAGGAGTTATACCTTCCATCACCAGCTCATCAACATGAGATGTTGACTATCAGACGTAAATACTTGAATAACTTTAAAAAATATATGAAACACGTAACATGTGCCTATAAAATTTGAGGGTTGCCTTCGATTTCCCTGAGATTCCATCATCAGAACTTGACGTGATGAATAGGGGACCAATTCGGAAGTATACCCTTTCAAACAAAAAAAGAATTTTTTAAATCGGTTCAGGCATCTCCGAGTAATCGTTGAACATACATAAAAAAAAAAATACATACAGTCGAACATATAACCTCCTCCTTTTTTGAAGTCGTTTAAAAATACGTGTGGACGTTATTTATGTGTCCAGCCCGATTTTATTTTCATAAAACAGATAACTCAAAAAATATTTTGCTACCAAAAAATACCAATAGTAACATTTCAATTACTCCAAGCTTATAACTTTGCCCTTCCTGAGGAAAAAAACATCTGAAAAATAAATATTTTACCACCCATTCAATCATAAAGGAAGTTTTGCATATTGATTAAATCCAAGATTTTATTGTGGTCCAATTTCTTATGACAAATGAAAATATTGTTCTCTATAACATTAACTTCATTTTTATATTAAATATTAAGCAATGTTCTTTGTTTTGGTTTAACATTACAAACAAATGCTTAATAAGTAATGGAATAATGGAAATTCACAACGTGACTTGCACCCGCGACCCTGGCACTCCATGCCCGGTGCTCTTCCAACCGAGCTACGCGGGCGAGCGTCCCTGAAATCGAATTTATCTATTACCTGTTAACATGATGACGTCATGACAAAGTATTGCTACTTATGGCTCGTTATAGATACCTACGGACGATATTCCTGAATTGCAGGTAGGAAATATCGCAATGAAAGTAGCAACTGAATATTTACATTAAATATTAAGCATTTTCCTTTGCTTTGGTTTTTCGTTTTTTTAATATTTAAGGATCCTATGCCGTCCATGCAATTCTGCAGGTGACCATCGGTCAAAAGTAGCTTAAGTGCTATCCCAGACTAATATAATTATTATATATTATATACATGATTGTGTGAAATCTTAACAAGCAGCTGATTAGCGGATTGAAAGGTCATCAACACGAATTTGTAGCTTATGAGTATGCATTTTTTAACCTAACACTATCCCCACTATGTTTATACCCAGTATATAAATGTATCTTCACCAAACATAATTCTTACGTCACAAGATTATTCTTGTGACGTAAGAATTATGTTTGGTGTCTGCACACTTGTAATTCTCAATCTACTTTGCATCAGGACATAAAGCGACGGTTTTAGCCGCAGCTTTTTATTGCGGTCACATCGTAAACCGCACTCCAGAGTGTCTTGTTTGTACCTCGTGCGCCATTCCAGGGTTAATTCTTAATGCCGTGAGGAAAATGTGGCCATCGCGGCCCACAAGACGGTTGATTAAATTTATCTAACTTGGTTTGATACAAAAAAGTTTTTTTTTCTGGTATAGACGTAGGGTTAGATTTGTAGAAAAATAATATTTACTAAACGAAAAGAACGAGACATGACTGACGTAAACCACCAATATATATTAATTAAAAGTCGCCCGAAGCTTCGCTTACTCGCTTTCGCTCGAGACCACGCATTGACAAGCGCAGCGTAGGGTTGGACGACCACCCCCATTGATGTTTTATGTTTATGTAGTTGAGATAAAATCTTTAAAAATATGTAGTTTGTATGCTAGTTTATATCTATACTAATATTATAGAGGAAAGATTTGTATGTTTGTATTTTCGTATGTACGAATAAACTTAAAAACTACTGGACCGATTTCAAAAGTTCTTTCGCCGTTAGTAAGCTAGTTTATCACTGAGTAATGTAGGTCATATAACATCACACTACGGCGGACAGTAAATCGTCGTCAGTGATATCGGTCCAGTTGTTTTTAAGTTTATTTGTTACATACGAAAATACAAACATACAAATCTTTACTCTTTATAATTTTAGTATATATATTGATTTTCCTACATTTACTAACTTTGGGTTGCAAATGTATTATTTTTTCTTTTTTTTTTTGTATCAATTTTACTGAATTTTGATACGAAGTGAAACTGTGAAACTACAGCCAATATTTTTATGTATACAAAAAAAAAGTATGTAGGTACCTATGTCATTTCTCAATCTGATCATTTTGATGAATAGCAATTAGGTAATCAGTGATCAACGATGTTGGTTAACACTATTAGTTAACCTTGTTATATCTAGTTTTAAGTAAAAATATATAGTGTGTACTGTTTGTTGGTTCTAATAATAAAAAATAAAAAAAATTTGAACTGTAAATATTGTAATTCTATTGGTTGTTAATAATATTATTCTTCTATTTTCTTTCCTTTTCCGGCCTCCGCTTCGGTGGCTTCGAAGTCTAATAACTTTTGACGAAAGAGCCTCTTCGTGCATCATTACTCTAAGATTGTAACTTATAATAAATAGCAGTAATATCGAGAAAGCATCGCCTACTATCCGGTACATCATTAAGAATATTACGAAACAGTATAATGGCCGACGACATTATTCTTCGTTGAAGATAAATCTCTATTTGTGACATTCCATGATCAGTCGAGCGAACTTAATGGAGTATATTGATTTTTTTATTGTTCTCAATATTTGTTGTTGCGAATATTTTGCTTTTTAATATACAATTGTGTTACAAATTGGAATTTACTAATGAGAATAACAAAACAACAATACTTAATCTTATTCTAGCATTTTATTATTGTATTTCAATCGCGATGACAAATGCTTGGCAACATATTTTCATAACTACCAAATATACAAAAAACTTCATTGAATTCGTTCGAGCCGTTTCGAAGGAGTGCGCCCACAAACACCGTTACACGAGATTTTTTTTACTGCCTAAAGTGGCAGACGTGCAGACGGCCCATCGATGGTAAGTGGTTACCGCCGCTCACGGACGTCGGCAATACTAGGGGCACAGCTAAGCCGCTGCCTATCTTGAGAGGAGAAGTGCCAATAAGTGTAACCAAGATAAGTGACAAAAATGAAGTTTAAACGGCTGTATCTTTTGATTGCGTTTACTTAGAACTTTGATTTTGACAGACGGACAGACAGACATACAGACATCTGAAAACGGAGTGATCCTAGGGCACCCTAAAAGCACCCTTTCAAAGAATCAAAGCACCTTCGACACTCTTCAGAGATTCTCTCTTCTTATTAATACAAAATACCTTCATTTAAACTCTCTCCATACTTGGATATCGTCACTGCGAGTATAAACGACTTAAAATCTCTAGAACATACTCCTTACCTAAGTTCAGAACATTAAAAACTCATTAACAAGTGATTCTTGAGTAAGCCCTCGTTCATATTTGGCTGATAATTTGCGGCTTACTTTGTGAGAACCATAGATTTATTATTTGCTTCTTAACGGATTAAAAATAACTACATAATGTCACTACCCCATCTCAACCCGTGGGTGTCGTAAACGACGATTAAAGGGAGTAACTTCATGCAGACTGCAAGAAAAGGAAAATTAGAAACAAACCCTATACCAACCCATTTGGCCAGCGTGGTATAGTAGGCTATACTCCCTCTACATTCTTTGGAGGAGACCCGTGCCCAGCAGTGGGACGTTTGTGGGTTAAAATGATGGTGAAAGCAGTGCTTAGTATGTACAGATGGGTTTGAAATTGTAAGTGACTTGAAATAATACCAAGAATGATTAAATAACACTGCTGTGGATTATGTGTTGTAATCAATTTAATAAGTAACCTATTTTTGCATTATAAATTTTAGTAATAGCTCTATCTATCAGTGATTCTGTTTAAATGCTGAACAATTAATCACAAAAACGGTGTAATTTAAGAAAATTTTCCAAGACAAACTATTTGCTGCAAATTCTACGCTTACTGAGACGAAATCTGTCGACATTATACATAAGTAGCTAGGTACGTAGAAACTTCTTATCATTGTTTCATCTTCAATACGTAAAAGGATATATTATCATTGGTTAATCTAATGTGAGTTGAATTTTCAAACGTAGCTTTAACCATTTGTGGTTCAGTCGAATTACATTATACGTACTTCGATCGAAGATAATGGATAAAAGGACTATTTGAATTCGTATCTGATGTATCTTTGCGTATGAGGTGCATTCGACTTTGATGTTAAAGTTTAAGTTGTAATAGAGTCATAAGTTTGAAATTTCTTTGTATTTTGATGTAATGTAGTGTGATTTAAATGTGTGAATTTATTTGCAAAGTTTTAATAGCTTTGGTCGTTTCGGTCTGAGCAAACATTTATCTATACTTCTATTCTTCTTCTTCTTCTAAAAAAAGTATTTAAGTAGTATATCAGTTTAGTACCCATAACACAAGCAAATACAATTGCTTACTTTGGGACTAGATGGCGCTGTGTGAATGTGGTAGAATATTATATTATTATTATTATACCAATATTATAAGCAGGAAAGATTTGTATTTTTGTATGTAACGAATTAACTTAAGAACCACTGGACCGATTTCAAAAATTCTTTTGCCGTCAGAAAGCTACATTATCACTGAGTAATATAGGTTATATAACACCACGCTACGGTCAATAGGAGCTGAGCAGTTGCCAAATAAAGCCGCAGCTTCTAGTTTTATATATATTTATAATTAACGCAACGGTAAAATATGATACAATGAAATAATAAGAATAAAAGAAAAAGAACACATTCATGCATCACGCTCACAGAACCGCAGGCACTCATACAATATTTTCGGCCATACATCCACAATCAGATCGCAGTTAGGATTGGCACACAGCAGAGCGTTAAGTGCTGTAAGTAATGAGCATGATCTTAAATCACTGAAGCATATCCATATATTATAAACAAAAAATATATCATAGAAGATTTCCCTGTTTTCTATTTACCCGACTGCCAAAAAGGAAGGTAATGTTTTTCGTGCGTATGTATGTATGTGGGCATTTCTGTTCCATTGTGACATTCTGTAGCCTAAACTGCTTGGCTGATTTTAAAGTGTGAGGTGTCATTAGATTTGTCAGAGACGTCAAGAAAAAACCAATATGGCGGCCGTAAACTGTCAAAACAGACGTTTTTTTTTAGTGCTACCGCAACGTGGGTATCAGATGAAAGCTAATAAATAGCCTAATTCAATTATATATGCTGTATATGCACTAACTATTGCCCGCGACTCCACTTGTCTCTTGTAACCTAAATAGCTTGACCCATTTTGAACTATGAAAATTCACAAAGTAATAATATACATAATAATTAATAATATTGACTGAAGAAGGCTACTTTTTGGCAAGGAAAGGCAGTCGGGTATTTTGCTTTTTTAAATAAACACATGTTTACATAATTGTATTCTAACATATTTTGAATCTGCCACAATAGCTGCATATTGTATTTGAAAGCTCTCTGCTGTGGACTGTGGCTTATCGTGTATGTCGACGATGCTACTGCGGGTTACTTTGTCTCTTTATACTTTAGTTTATGTTTTGTGTTGCATTATTTTGTATTAAGTGAAAAATAGGTTTCACTCTGTGAAATTAAATTTTAATTATAGCCTTTATTTTGCGTTATACGTGGAACGTATTACATTAACAATTCAAAAGTCTCAATTGCTTTAAGATAATATGTATGAACCCCAACCCAACTACGGCGAAGCCAAAAGGAAGGGTAATTTCTAAATAGGTCTAAATTGAGTATTATGTATAAAACATGTATCTTGACAGACAGATAGACGGACAAAAAAGTGGTTCAGTTTATTTTCTTTTAGGTACGGAATCTTATAAATATTCTGAATTGAGAGCCTCCTTCTTTTTTAAGTCAGTCAAAGAAGCAATTTTAATCTGTGTGAAATCGTAGAGTTCGTAGTAAGTAACTAGCCTAGTAAATAACTACTATATAATTTGACTTTGAAAGTCTGTCACAAAATTAGTAAATCCTAAATGTACGTAATTGACATTCAAATTTGATAAATTAACAGTACATAATATTATATATATAAATTAAATTGAAATAGACATATAGAGCAATTCAGTCAGTTTAATTAGTTAAATTTGTAGACTCCTATCCTAACGAGTTAAAGTACATGTTAAAATATTTGCTGTATTTGACAGATTAATGGGACCTGTTTAAATTAGGTAAATGGTTTCGTTTTTCGATGACAATATTATAGGCTCGCTCCCTTTTTCATGGGACCAAACATAGATGGCGAAATGTGGGTGTGAAACACCTCGGCCTACCCCTTCGGAGAAAAGGCGTGATGCTATGTTTTGTTTGTTTTTCGTTTTATTAATTGGTGATAGCAACCGATTGTTATCCCACTGCTGGGGATGGGAGCTATCTTCAGATTACATGATAGGGAAGACCCTATCATGTAATCTGTGAGGGTTTAGATAAAATTTAATTACAATTGTATGCACAAATATTCATTAATTTTATCTACCAGCCAACAAGCATCATTATCATCTAGTAATGACGGATTAAGAATTCATAATGTCATTACCCCATTTCAACCCGTGGGTATATCGTATAAGGCGACTGCAACAAGAGCGCTTCGAGAAAAATAAAATTCAAAACAAAATCCTATACCAACCCGTCTAGCCAGAGAGGTATAGTAGGGTAAATCTCCTCCATTATGTTTGGAGGAGATCTGGTGTTCAGCAGTGGGACATTAATTCATGGGTTATAATCATGATGATGATAGCGCATTTTTGGATCTGTATTCTATCTCGGAGGTAACTGTGTACAAACATTGTTATTTTTTTATATATTAAGTTATCTATTTTTATATTGAGTCATCAAATCTCTTAGCACATACATTATATATAAAATAAAGAGTATTATCAAATAAAACGTTTGGCAGCCAGTTCCTGTGATTCAGGCTTACACTGGCATACTTCCAACCAGTATTGATTGGTTACATCACATTGTTATGTAAGTTCACCCCGTCGGGATGGGGTACTGGTCACAATTTATGGTGAATTGCATGGGAGTTTAATGGGTTAGTCCATGGGTACTAAGCCTTTGGGAAAGACTGATGTATTGATATGTGGAGGCTTAGGATGGGTTACAGTCCCCATGGACATGGTGTGCTCCATTGAACAGTAGCTCCTTAATCAATAAAGATTTAAAAATATACCGATGTATTTCTTACTTAATTTGCAAACAACGGTGTTACTAATTAATCACACCTATATGCTATAAGGAGATCTACAAATACAATTCACAGATACAAAAAAAATAATTATGATTATGATTATTATATATTAAAAACTAAACCAACAGTCAAAATAACTATTTGTATTTTATTGTGTGTAAAGTAACTTAGTAGTTAGTCTTATATTATCTCTATTGAATGTTTTTTTTTATACCACGACGACAGTACCTACCTACTAAAAAGTTCGGCAATTCTTTTATATACCGTACGATCTACATTTGGAACGCACTGCAAAGGTGGAAAGGAGCTAATATATAAAAAAAACCCAAAAAATGTTAAAAAATATTATGTTAAAAAATATTAAATATTAGATGACGGAATCGAACTTATAGCCAGCAGTTGCATAATACGAAAATTACATCAAGGGATGTAGTCATTATTATTAAAGAACTATGCCCTACATTTTATTTAATTCAATATCAACTCATTCTTTTATATACAACTCGGCCTACATTAGCCGTGAACTTTTCCTCACTTCTCTCACATAAAACAGCTTCCACCGCACCTAACAAAACATGACCATAAAAAGTTGCGCTTAATAAAAAAGTTACAGGAACTAGAGGTTTGCTTACGTCACAGGTGACTGACCCGCCAGCCATCGATACGGGGTCAACAACTCTCAGACTAGGTAAGCATGTCGGCTAGTTCTAAGTATCAGGTTTAGACTGCAGTGTTAGCTAACTGGCTAGGTGTCTGCCTATAGTGGTTTGTTTTTAAATGTATTTTGGATTCTATTTTATGATGATCTTTTGGAATTACTTGTTACTAGTTTTAATACTATTATACTTTTGTTTACTGCAATAGTATTTAGTTTTGTAATAATAGTATGAGTATTTTAGGAAATAATGTGGAATATAATATTAATGCCCAAAAAATCATATAAAAATATATATGGAAAGCTGATTAAAAATGAAGAAACTATGCAATGGAAATTAACTGTCATTTTAAAATAAAAGATGTATAGGTATTTAAGAAAAAGATTATAATTTATTAACATTATAATTATTTTAAAAAGCTTCTTCATTTATGAAATCAAGCAAAAAACTGATACAAAATGGTATCAACTCGAGAAAGGAATGTTAAGCTGGTTTGGACATTTCGAGAGAATGAATAAAGGAAGAGTGACAAAACAAATATATGAGGTGAATGTGAAAGGAAACGTTAAACTTCACAGAATTACAAATAAAATCTTCATAAATATGTAAAATGTGATTCATTTTTTACAAATTGGTGTCAATTATGGTTACATTCGCGGTCTATTTTCGTATCAGGTTGGCACGGAAAATGAAAGAAAGAAAGAAAGACGAATGAAAAAAAATCGATTTATTTTCAGACTTAATTTACATAGTACAGCACAAACATAAACTATAAGACCTTTGTGAGTCTGAAAAACGGCCCTGTCTCAGCACAATGATACAACATAAATGTTATAGCGTTATGCTGATTGTTGCTGTTCAGCATCAACAGCAACAATCAGCATAATCTAGTTACAGCCTGATATTCTCCTTGTCTGACCCGCCATCCAACCGAGTTATTTTGTTCGGTTTTATTTGTAAGCTTTTTGGCTTTAATCTATAGTAAGCTTTTATTTTTTTTAGTTTTTTAACACATTGGATGCCGACTTTTCAAACAGACAACGATATTGAAATTGATCAATCAAATTTCCAGATTACGAGTAAAAAAAAGAAAAAAGAACATTGTAAATTTATTAAAAATATCTTATGTTAAAGAGCGAAAAAGAAACAGTTTAATATATTTATCTTACTTGATATTCTTAGCCTCACTAAAGACGGTGCGAAACAAACATTAATAACCCTGTAAGTGGCATCTGTAGTGCAAACTGCTCTATTTTAACAACCTGCTTAGTTAATAACAGGTAAATAAGAACTGCACTGCAGTAGGTAAGTCGTTACGTAATTGGATCTTCTTGTGTAAAACAGACCCAACCATCATATTATTATTCTACTGATATTATAAATACAAAAGTTTGGATTGTTACTCAATGACGTCAGAACGGCTGAAAGGATCTGAATGAAACTTGGCACACAGAAGGGTTATTGTCTGGAATAACACATAGGCTTCCCACGTATGTCTTGACATACCACGCACATGGAGCCACAGATGGAAGCTAGTCTTTAAAAAGTTTATTAAACTTTTTTAAAAACTAGCTGACCCGGCGAACGTCGTACCGCCATATTTTATTATTTGTGATAATGTTCCATTTTCAAATTTTTATATGGCGATTTTAAAACCAAAAATTTTTAATTTTAAACTAAATTTTTCGTATAATTTCTATACATGCCTTTCTTCCTTACTATAATTTAGAAAATACAACAAAAAATGAATTAGCCAATGCAGTCGAGCCGGAGAATGTGAATCCATCACATACTTTTCGGTAATCCATTTTTGATAACGATAACAAAAGATAATATATTGCATGACATTATGAAAAATGACTTTTCTTAAAACTATATTTACTTGGCTTGGTTCCGTTTTGTGTAAGTAAATCCAATTATGTTTCGCTACTTGGATATTACATTACTAACAATGTTAAGTAAAATAGTAATTTAATGACGAATTAAATTAGTTGCTCTACTATTCGTTAAGTGAAGTATTGGCGAACAGAGGTCGTTTAATTTACAAATCGAATCAAAACGAAGCCTTAGAATAATTTACCAAATGACTCCAAGGCTCTTCTAGTTCAAATTTATTATTTTGAGATGTCGTGAATCACTTTAATGTTATTATCCAATTTAACTGTAATTTAAAACATTCAAATTAATCTATCGTCATTAGTCTTTCTAATTTTACCAAAAATATAATTTGGATTAATTTTGTGAGACAAAAACAAATTAGTTAAAAAAAAGATTACGATATTATTTCATAATTGCCTTGATTAACGACATAAGGTAGTAGTGGTAGAATTGTTTTTATACAAAATTAGCCCTCCTGCCGAGAAAGCAGGCCCATCCTGACTTAAATTATTATGAATCATTGTGAACTTTGTTGGGTACCTACAGATAATGTTACGTACAGATAATGTACGTACGATTTTCCTCCACATTCTTTGGAGGAGACTCGTGCCCAGCAGTGGGATGTTTATGGATTGAAATGATGTATAAATCTCTCGATTGGCAGTTAACGATCCCATTGTAAACTGCACTACGTGGTTCATTACGTCACGTGTTATTGTCACTCAAGTGAGTGTGACGTATATTAGTGTGTATGTATCTTTAGTCTGACACAAATAGCTGTACATTGACACTAAATGCTGCTCTATTGTTATAACGTCATAGTTGGTAGCATTTGAAGCATAGTAATGCATTCTTTGTGATGTTATTACTGTGCAATTAGTTTGAAATTAACTGAATTAGTGTGAAATTGAAAATATTTCTATTATATGGCTGAAGCGATGGTGGCTGAATGGATTAGAGATCGGCGTGCTAAACACACGGTTCGAGTTCGATTCCGACCAGCAGTACCAATGTGGATTTCACATTGTGGAATTTATATGTACTAGTCATGTGACTTACCATCTGCTAACGGTGAAGGAAAACATCGTGAGGAAACACACATATACCAGAAGAAATTCTAAGTGTATGTCTGATCCACCAACCTGCACTAGGCCAGCATGAGTGGATTATAGCCTAAACCCTCTCAGCTCTCTAGATAGAGGAGAGGAGACCTGAGCCCAGCAGTGGGATATTGGGTTGCTGATGATGATGATAGGTATGGCTTACAAGTAGGAAAATTCTGTAAAATTAACGCTATATTTTTTTTACTCGTCGCAAGTAAAAAAAGCAAATAGGCAGTAATGCGTTTAGGAAATTGAAGCCCTAAATATGAAAGTGCTATCATGGGAATGGATAGCAACGGTTATGAGTTACACACGTAAATGTATTGGACATTCAACTTTATAGAAGATCTAGAAAAGTAATATTTTTACCTTTTCCATAAAGAGTTATATGTACGTTTGTATATAGTCACATATATGTATTTCAAACTAGAAGTAGCGCGAGGCTTCGCTCCTGCCGTTCTTTATTTGGCCACTGCTCAGCCGCTATTGGCTGTAGCGTGATGTTAAAACCTTCCTATAGCCTGTAGCATTCCTCTATAGATGTATAGAAGAAGGCTATAGGGAGCTGAGTAAAAACAATGATCCACGGGGCCTAAACTCTGACCTTATATCTTTTATATACCACTAGCTGTCCCGGCGAACTTCGTACCACTTACTTAATTTATGATTTTATGAAAGTATAATACCTACCTACCCTACCTACCTACCTACCTACCCTACCCTACCTACCTACCCTACCTACCTACTTACCTACCCTACCAACCTACAATAAAAAAAAGAAAAAATAAAAATCCTTGGACTTCAACGAACATTTAAAAAAAGAATTGGCCAAATTGGTCCAGGCGTTGTTTAGTTATGCGCTTAGCAACACATTTAACACGTACGTGCAGGCTCTGGGGTGAACTTCCTACAGCGGTGTTTCCTGAGCGCTATGACATGTCCTTCTTCAAACGAGGTTTAAAGAGAGCTATTCTCCAAAGGTAGGCAGCGGCTTGGCTGTGCCCCTAACATTGCCAACGTCCATGAGCGGCGGTAACCACTTACCACCAGGTTGGTCGCTTGCTCGTCTGCCACTTCAGGCAATAAAAAAAAATAAAAAAAATTGCGATTCATTTTTATATTATAGATTAGTGTACGTTAAAAATGTAACCACGTAACATGTTAGCGCAGACCTTTCTCGTTCGTCCCTTCAGGGCATTCTAGTTAGCGATGACAAGACGCATGATCTGAAGGCATTCACTTATATTATCCTTGTTCTGACAACTTATAATAGTTAAGAGCGGTTATACTTCTTATGAACAGCAACATTGCAATTTAGTGTCTTCTTTCGTGGTTTTCAATTTTTTTTCATTTAATCTGAGCTACATAATATTTTAAAAATGTATGTTCTAATAAATATACTTTTTAGAATTACATTAACGTGTATTAAAATGTAAGTTTCCGTAATGCTTACAGTAATTTTAGTATGGAAATAACGCCTTGCAAGTTCCAATGTGTTATTTGCATATAAATAGAACTGTAAACCCAATGATTTCTTACCTTTTACACAATTTTCACCTAATTCTAAAAAGAGTATTGAACTTAATATATTTTTTAAATATAGCTCTGATTAAATAATAATTCTTTTATTTACCATAAATCAACAGCTAACGTTGAATATAGTTTCTATATTAAAAACAATTGGTTTGCAAAAACGAATTTTTTCAATCATGTAAATCCCATTTTTTGCATACAATAAAAACACGAAATCTACCTTTTATTCCTTTAATGAAAAAATACCTTTGCTATAATATTTTTCATAATTAAAACTACAGATAGCACAGATTAAAAAATCCAATGTAAAAGCATTTTTAATAAATTCAACGTGCGTTTTTTTCTTTCCAATTACGAAACGAACAATAGTGTTGTACTGTAATGATTTCCCCGGACGTTCTAATTCGGGGGCTCGTTTGACCCGTCCCGGGAGCGGGATGTGCCGAAAATGGAACGTGAAATGTTGTGCACAAAGGTGAGCGTTTGTCATAATGTTTGAGTAATAATAAATGGTTTGAATGTGTTGAATATTTGGATATCTGTTCTGAATTTTGAAAAGGTTGTTTGTGAATACATTTCTGTCTGAAAAAGTATGGCAATTCGTTTCATAAATATATTATGCACCTGTCTGTTAATATAATCTATCACTTATCTTTGGTGTTAATGACACTATCATCTTAATTATAAATAAATCGTTTTCGTTTATAATTTATCCACAACCACAACAACACAAAATTTTGTTTATTTCTAAATATTTTCGTATCGACATTGACATAGTCCTACTAATAAGTCAAAGTATAATGCACATGCAATATTAACCTGACTTAAAGGTACTCTCAATGTAAGAAACAACAATTTTTTGGTTCGAATGGAGCATTCTTTGCTTCGAACTTAGTTCTAAAATTCTTATAGTATAACCATAAAATGTAACTTCCAAAAGACTTCGTTACGTAACTATAAGTTAATCTGAATATAATCATCAAACTGATGATTAACATTGACACACAGCCACTTACATGTACTTACCAACAAATGCACCAAAATATCAAAGTTATCGCAGGCACGAGCCTCTTTCAGCATTAAAGCAGTCTTCACCTTCAATAATGTCCGCCCGATCGATACGACACTTAAAAATTCATGTCTCGTATTTTTATATCCCGGTCCCGGGATTTTTCCCCGTTAATGCCATCACTATTCAAGTGGTACGAACCAATTTCGGAAACAATACATGTCTATTGTTTCTGCTCACGTCACATTTTTAAACGTGATTGTTTTGGTCGAAATATATTTTTTATTTTGTTTTATTGTTTTCGCAAGCGTTCTTTGTTTATCTTGGATGCGTGTTTTGTTTCTGTGGAAAAGTTCAGATTTCATTCTGTTCTATATTCAAATTAAAATTTATTTTGTCCAGTTTTGGAAAAATATTTGAAAGATTAACTTTGTGAACGATACAGTGCGGTACTTATCTAATTCTTATCAAAAAATAGTACCTAACTCTTGTATCTGATACAGTTGACACAAGTGGTACATGAATTTTGAATATTCTAACCCCAAGTTATTCTATATCTTTAGAAATTGTTGAAAATGCTACAGATATGACACAAGATTTTGGGTACTTTTGTATAAATGAATGCACAATCTTCATCTACGTCAGTTGCTTGACTGAATAATTCTATCGGCTCTGAAGAATCGGATAGGTATATTTTATTCTCTTTAGGTAAGTAGGTCAGCAAGCGACCCATACAAAATACAATCAAAAGGTTAACGACATCGACCCTAAAAATGTTCACGAAAGGTAGAATACAAAATCTTTCAATCTGATCCAAACTTTGTTAAGACAATAAGCTGATTTTTAATAACAACAAAGATTTCAAATTATAATTTGACGGCATAATATCTCGGTCTAGTGCTCACAGGAACAAAATAACTTCTGTGTGTTTATGACAAATCTTTGAATATTATATAATATATTATATACTAGGGTCGATGGGACACGTTTTCCCAACTGCCCCGTTACCGGGCGGAACGACTGGGGTCGATGGAACTCGAATTCCTCCTCAGTTGTTCACTCCTAACAGAGTAGTCGTGGTTTTATGATGATGATGATGATAATGACTTAATGATGATGAATATTACATTTCAATAGCGTTTAAACAAAACTCACCGAAAATAGTTGAACATTACAATATTTTACTGCGAATTTAATTACAGAACTCTGTGGTCTACAATATTATCCAATTTGAAATTCGAAGCCACATAATTCCCAAAAAAATATGGCGCCCGTCGATGACGTCATACAACAGATCTACCAATCCCAAGACTGTAGACATTTATTTTGCACGCAAATTTCCACGCGCTTACCTTCATTAAATATGGATTTAATTTTCCATCTGATAGTGCTAATAAAACAACAAGATTGCACCTGAAATGTTTAGCACTTTAAAAATTGGCACAATGTGAAGCTTCTGCTGAGTTTGGCTTTTTGAATTTATGAAAATAAATTCATTTGTTGCTAAATACGAACTGACTACAAGTACGAAGGTCTCTTATTTCGTGGAACCACATTGACCACCATCAGCATAAAATCATCCATCTTATATTTAAGGACTAGCTGCTGCTGTGCCCGCGACTTCGTTTGCGTTAATTTTTTTTTTAACGGGACCTAATTTTTTTTTTTTAATCAAAGTTACTTACACTTTGTGACATTAGGCATCGGCCAGTGGAAATTCCGTCGAAATTTGTTCAGTCGTTTTGGAGTTTACCTCAAACAAACAGACATACAGACAGACAAAAATTTTAAAAATTGGTTATTGTCGTAAGGATACATAATAATATTCTACCACTTTCACACAGCGCCATCTAGTCCCAAAGTAAGCAATTATATTTGCTTGTGTTATGGGTACTAAACAACGAATATTAGTATATCACTTGTTTATTACATTGATTTGAATACATGTTTTTTTTTTGTAAATACGAACATATTATAGATAAATTACACCCAGACACAGAACAAACCTTTATGCTCATCACACAAAGATTTGTCCTGGGTGGGGATCGAACCCACGACCTCCGGCTTAGCAGTCAGGGTCACTAACCACTAGACCAACAGGCCAGTCGAATATATACATACGTGCCTACTCTAAAAAGCTGTTATTTTATTATTACAAATAGGCACTTAATTTTATTTATTTATATATAGTTTTACCGAGTTACAATTATTTATAATAATCATTATTCCTTGTCAATGGAAGTTATTAAAACCGATTGAATTATTAACAACAGAATGATCAAAACATACTGTTCTGTTTCAATAACCAGGTCATAGAATGAATACGGTTACCGTTTCAATAATATTTCTGCCCAAATTGTTTACTGACACGAAGATAATGGTTTCAAATAGAAATAAAACATTCCCAAAGATCCTATTAAGCGCTTTGTCAGCTTCGAAAATATAAAGAGAATTTATTTCATTTTCATTCCGCAATACTGAAATATAATACTTAAACTTTGATATTCTAAAATGTTATTTAAACAGTTCAAATGTTACCACGCTAATCAACGGCCTTAATACTTAACGATATTTCGTTACAAAAGTGTTTAGAAAACTTAAAAAAAGTTCAACCAAATTGTTATTTACCCCTAAAATAAATAAAAAAAAATCGAAATACTTATAAGTAGTCGTTTAGTGAATGTATCGAAATTGTAAGCAACATACTCGTATTGTGTATAATATACAAGGAGATTTCAGGGTTGTGATTTTTTTCTGACTACGATTATCGAGAAACGATTGCGATGTTACCTGTCTCTACTTCAGTTGAAACACAGATTAATTATGCACGCTTGATAATAAAAATATACAATGCGTGGTCAACTAACTTTTCAAATTACAACATTTTTGAAAACAAACCGTCTTTGCTAGAATTCTTAGTTTACAAATGATAACGTCACATGACGTCAAAGTCGTAAACGTGATAACAAAGATTTATGATCATGAAAGAAATAAAGCAATGAATTAAGATGCCTCCGCCGTACCCATTTTCGAATAGTTATATACTTAATACGTAAAGTTTTACCATGAAACAAATAACACTGTCAGAGCACAATATTCATTTACTGCGATGATTATAAAGTACATGCACTTGACATACGTTTTCTTATGAAAAAGAAGGGTAACTATGATCTCAAATCATCTTAGTTTTTATTGATTTTTCTTGTACTAAAAATATTAAATTAAAAATTCTGTTAGTTACGACTAACAGAATCTTTGAAGAACTTACTGTCTCTTCAGGATTGATATAGGGTACGCCCTATATCGATCCTGAAGAGACAGTAAGTTAAATGTTCATTTCTTGCTCCACGACCTCGAAATTTCCCTGTTTAGACAATAATAAAATAACGAAACAATAAAAGGGAAACTCTTCTTCAGAAACGCGTGATATTTATGTTCGTAATATATTTTCTCGCAATTCATTTGAAGAAATACATACTTACACAAAATTTGATAGAATCGAAGAACGTGATCCGACTTTACATTTAGAATTAGTCTTGAACTATTTACGTCTTACAAGTTACCATATGTAGTCTTCTTTAAAGCTAAAATACCTTAGCTTTGAAGTGGCCCAGCCCCCTAGACAAGTGGCAATCGCTTCAATCTATCTATTCTAAACGACATGTCACGTGATCAATGTACTAATTTGACATGACGATAGAATAGATAAAAATAGGTTGCCAATTGGCCAGCCCCCATGTATCTATAGCGGCCGGTATCAAAGCTTTGGTTCTACCCGTCTTAGTATCGGATACCTTTGTTTACGTTTAATTACGAAATGTGCTGCCCTCCTGTTTGTGTTGTGAAACTCACGCATACGGTACCTACCTACGCCAATAAAGTTTTGTTAATGTCAACTGAAACCTGTAAAGGGCCCATTTTAAGTTTTGATTTTGAATTAATAAAGTGTTTACTAATATTAAACTTCTATTGTTTTTAAAAAGGTTGTTTAACCTATTTTATGTAAAAATACAGGCCACAGTGCTTAAAAAAATTGTGGATGCCATTTAATAATATTTTTTTGTTACTTTTTTGAGTTAAATGGCATTGTATTTTTTAATGATATTTCGACCAGCTTTTATGCCTAAAAAGGTTTGTTTGAATACTTTATCAAGTAGTGAAGATTAGAATTTATTGTGATTTATCCATTTTCACAGAATCATGAATATATTTTTCAGCATCGACATTTTTGATTTAGACGGTGTGAATTTTGTTTCTAGAAATATTCTCGTTTAACAGAATAAAGCTAAGTACACGATCATGAGTAACAATAATGCATAAAGAGCCATCAATAAATACGAGTACTCAAATGCTCACTCACGGTTGTCGATTTTGGTACCATTCAGTTGGCAAAAATCACAGGATATTTAGATTGGTCCTAATGCTAATGTCGCCATTTTCACACTATTTTTTTCATAAAGACTAACTCAATCTTTTTTATCGCTTCTGTTACAAGACGAGCTGTAGTCGAGCAGGCTAACGAGTTACTTATGATACCTAAATAGTAACAGTCATATGACTTGGCAATTCTAGGGATAGCACAAGGTCGCTGCCTTTCTTAAAGTTTGCTCCTTTTATTCGTTGTCAGGTCCAGTTACAGGACCTCTAAAGAATACTTGTCGTGTTTTTGTTACGTATTTTGTGAGGGTGAAAAATATTCTTGTATTGTGCAAATGTAAACTAATTAATAAATATGAATAAGAGGGGCTATAATAGCCAAATGGTTTTAATTACAAGCAGATTTAACAATGTAATTGCCCTATCAAAATAATAGTCCTGACAAATCGGGAGCAGAATAAAGCAGTGTGTACGGCCCTTTAGATATTCTACTCGGAAATTGGATGTATTTGATCATATTTCATTTTGTTATTATAAAGGATAACGTTTTGTTGTCTGTCAGGTTACAAATACAAACAGATTATCGTGTTGCACGTAGAATTTCCTATTTTCTCGTTGTTTCTGAACGGCCAATTGTTTCAAATTGTTAAACATTGCTCTTGGAGGAGGATAGGTATTTACATTTTGCTCTTTTGTTTTGTGACTTTATTGAAAATTGAAAATTTTCATATAGATGTTTTCCTTTGTTTACTTTTATTGTTTTATGTCACGAAAAACTCAACACAGCTGAAAATACCTACCTATTTATTAAACGTAAAATAAACAGCACGCTTCTAGTCATTCGCTTACAATTTAATTTGAATAGACCAACTATCTCCCTAGAATTAATTTTGGTGATTTAATCACGCTTACACAGATAAACATAAATTTAATACATTGAAATTATAAAGTTTTACTTAACAAAGTTCTTATTCATTATTGTATTAAATTTGTCAAAACACTGGCCACATTTGGCGAAAAAATGCGTGGATGCCATTAAGTATGTTTTTTATTTATTTTTCTTTTTCAATAAATGGCGGTCAAACTATTTTATTCGCAAAAGGTGGCCAGTAAGTATCCGATACATACAATTTTCAAAAAGATTTTATTCTATCTTAAATTATTATTAATTATAATAAATTAAATACTCGCATTTATTAGAAAAAAGATGTAAAATAAAATATTACACCATAATGACTAGAAACATAAGACAAAAAATAAAAAAGCAGACATAACTAGGTATTTTGACATGTAACTCTTTTCCATTATGTACCTACATAATGGAGTACAAAAAAAAAAAAAAAAAACAGTAAAATGAACATTAAGTATAGGAATTAAAACGTATGAAATGAGTTTCGCTACATTGGAACTCTTGCTTTACTGAATTAATTTAAATATTAAATTGTGAAAAATTTATACAACGCCATAATACGGATTATTTGAAATAACATCCATTACTGTTACAACTAATTGGCGCGAAATTAGTACATTGCTATAATAAAATATTATAATGGTACAAATAAATAATTTTTATAATGAGAATGCACGACTAACGCAAACCATTAGTTGTTTAAAAGTGATAATATTAAAATTCCTAATTATTTACACTTGACTAATATATTTTATATAAATTTAATTTGATTATTTAAAAAAAAAAATAACCGCTCAGCCATTTTTTCTAACTTATTCTGTACTAAGGTAATGGTCTTCCATGTATATTTGGGGCCAGTTATTAAAAACACATTGAATTAGTCACGCCTCGCAATTTTTTTGTGCAACCCAAAACTTAATTCTTATGAGTCTCAGTATAATTTGTAAGTATTGATAAAATTATATTGGGAGAGGCCTACGTCCTGCAGTGGACTGCAATAGGCTGAGATGGTGATTGGTGATGATGATAAAATTATTGTATGTTTATATTATAAACTCTTCATCCAAAAGTACCGTATTTTTGACTCTCAATTCGTCAATTTTGTTGAAATATATGACAGCTGTCATTGTCAAATATTTGTTAATTTGGCGACCATTAAAAAAATCGATTAATCGAACCTTGAGATTGCTGTTCGCCTTCAGGACTTATCACTAAGTTCGGACAATGCCCCAAAAAAAATAAAGCTTTCGTTTTCTCGCATATTTATCTTGGAAATAAAACAATATTTTCTTATTAAACCGAAAACAGCTACAATCCCAACTTAATAGGAAATATAACATATAAATATAATACTTGTGACATCCGAAGGTTGAGACAAGATGAACGATGGAAGCGGAACGAATGATGGATGGACAATTCCAACAGAAATATTAAGCAAATAAGAAAGACTTGGTATAAAAAAAGATCGATTGTAGTGAAACGAAACGAATTACTGAAAGTACGACCTTCGTATTATCTGCAATAATATTGTAAAGAAGAAAGATTTGTTTTTTGTATGTAACAAACCAACTTAAAAACTACTGGACCGATTTCAAAAATTCTTTTGCCGTTAGAAAGCTGTATTATAACTGAGTAACATAGGCTATATAACACCACGCTACGGCCAATAGGAGCTGAGCAGTGGCGAAATAAATAACGACTGGACGATTGTGCGGCTAAGTCCATGAACAAGATTTTAGTGAGATTTACATTGAATTAATCTTTAAGACCGGGGAACGACATTGTCTACCTTTTATAGACACACCACTCAGGCAAAGTCGCGCGTTTAGGCTAGTTTACATATAACCTATATAAAGTCGATGATGTTATCTTTGAGGTACAGTTTTGATCGTTTAACAGATTGAAGCGATCGAGTAAATAATTAATTGTTATGTACTTATAAATAACTATTTTTCAAAAGGGGTTTTCTGTGGTAACATTTCTAATGTAATTTTTTTTACCTTCTAAGATTCACACCAAAAATAATTTAAAATATATTATTAAATTGTTAATCAATAATTTTTTTTACTGAAATTTTAATACGCAACAGTAGGTACGAGTATCAGAAAGATCTCTCGAAAAATGTTATTAAAACGTAAATGTCCCCATAACCACACAGAAAATACCACAATATAAAAATAAAATGAAAATGCTATTGTTCTAATGAAATAAATTAAAAAAAATATTTCTTATCTCTATTATGTTCTAATGAAGAAGTAACAAGTACGTGTTCATTTGCAGATATATTAAAAGAAAAAAATGTGGCACACATTATAATACCTATTCGACGAACGAAAATAACACCTCATAAAACTACTGCAAATAAAATACCCAACGTCTATAAAAAAGAAGCTTAAATAACTGTGGAATGGCGCACAACAATAGTATATTGAGTGCACACTGAGGCATTTTTAATTTAAATGATTTGTTCCGAACCAACCGTTCGCGATCGTGCAAACGCGTGAAATTCATTCAATTACTCCGCGAAGACAATTTTCCACACAATAGTCCCACAATCATAACTATTCCAATCAAAATGTTTCACTTACATGTCATTTGTGTTGTTTCTATTATTACTACTTGTAATACAAGAATTATAAATTTGGGAGAACTGAAATTTGAGACTAATGGTGCGCTTAAATTCCCTAATATAATTTCTAAAGTTGATGACACGCTGACAGATTCGAAAGAACACGTTGTTGTAAAGAAGAATGGTCGAGTTAACGAAGAAATAAATGCAGATATTAAAAGTAGAAGAGCCAATCCTGTAGCGAAAAGTGAGAATGATTCACCAAGTCTTAAAATTAAAATAATAGAAGGTGATAAACGACAACACAATAGAGCACCGAATTTTAGACATAATTCAAGAAGGAGTTATCAATCAGCGTACGTGCCTATAAGTGAGGACTTATTACATAATGAAGATCGCCTACCAGAACATCATTATGTAAGGAAAGCAATGGTAGAGAAAAGTGGATTACCCCTTATAGCTCAAAAGCAAACTTCTATAAGTATGATCCTGTAACATCAACTCTACCTACACCTACTTGGGTTATGGGTTTAATTATGTGTTTATGTAAGTTATTGCTAAATAAATTATTTCAAACACAGTTAATATATTGGTTTGTCTTTTTATTTCAAATTATCTGAAGGTGGTATTTGTCCATATAGTGACGGATTTAGGATACATAATGCCACTACCCCATTTCAAGCCGTGGGTGTCGTAAAAGGCGACTAAGGGACCTAAGTTTAAGCAGACAAGAGCACTGCGAGAAATTAATAATTTTATTTACTAGTAGTTAGACATTGAAATTATTAATTCAACTTTGATTTTTTTTTTAATTTTAAAAATTAGTTATAAAGAAAATAAAAACAACTGTATATAAGAAGATAAAAGACACGGTTTTAAGATTCTCTGATCAATCTTTGACAGATTAGTGACTAAAGCTGACTTGTTTTACACGGCCATTTAAAATTCACAAAAATATCAATTTAGCTTTCAAAGAGAAGTTTCGACTTATAACATTCAACGATGACAATAATAATATGACACATCTTATAATCCACATGGCCCTTTCTCCAATGGGATTAAAGTTATTCCAAAAACCTTACATAAAGCAAATAAAACAGGCATAGACAAAGTATCGCGAGTAGTCATGTCTATATGCCTCTTCCAAAGCTTAGTTACAGCCAGTTTGGACGTATTCCAACATTGAAGCATATCTCCCTTTGTTTTGTTAAACCTCGGCCAATTTGAAACACTACACGGAAAAGCCTCTGGAAAACATACAATTGCCTTTTGCAGTATTTATGCTTTAGTTTTGGACATGACAGTACATTATTCTATATGGAAGTGGAGTAGAATTTGTATATGGTATCTCTAGAGCCGATTGAAAAAGATACATCTATATCTGAATCGCAATCTCGATATGTTGTTGACTTGACAATTATATTGAAATCGAGTAATCGAATTTCATAATTGGTGCTTGCATTGGCTCTCTTAGGCCTCCAGATTAATGATTCGAATAAAAGAGAACTAAGTTCTTAGCCAACCGGGGTCTTCAGGACGAGTGCTCAACTTTCGCGGCCGCATCGTGCCACACTCTCTTGAGTGTCAGTAGCTCAGTACGCACTCGGCCTGAAGATAAGGGACTGAACTGACCTTACGGGACTGAAACACAGTCGGCAGTCCTGACTTCCTTACGTGAGTTACCCATTATATAATATTTAAAAAGTCTATATCTCACGTTAGTTTTGATAACTTGTTGTTAATGTGGCTTTCCAATTACCAGCAACTGTTATTGGAAATTTTGTTTTGGATTTAGAATAATGTAAAACAAAAAATGCAATAACCGGACTAGTGTCCTTTGACAGCTACACGTGAGTAAAAAATTCACTCTATATTTCTCATATAGCCATAATAAAATAATAATATTATACGTTATCATTCCAATACGAGGCCGCCACTCGAGAACTTTTTTGCCCCATCGGCCATCAGTTCTGCGGGCTATGTGGCCGATGCAATGTGGCTATGTGTAAAAGCACAGCGTGGGACGGCCCCCCGCCAGATGGACCGACGACCTAGTCAAGGTTGCGGGTGGCCGTTGGATGCGGGCGGCACAAAATCGCTCGCTGTGGCGGAAATTAGGTGAGGCCTATGTTCAACAGTGGACGTCATTGGGCTGATATGATGATGATGATGAAGTTATCATTTGTGTAACTATTAGTGCAACGCTTAACACAGTTTAAAACTAGACATTTCAACCACGTGACGACTCTATAATTACTAAAGCAACTCATTACTGAGTAAAAGTTGTTAAAACTGAGGTTACCAAATTTTACCCTCGTTCGAAACAAGTTGGCCAATTTTAAACAAACCAGGACATTAGGACTTTCAACAACGGGGTGGGGGCTCAAGTTTCAAAAGAAAAATTCCAAGTATCGTAAATCGCAGATTACTTTTATTCCTACGGGAGAATATGAAGTAAATGGATGGCATTGTTTAACTTTTAAAATGATTAATGTGTGAAATATATCAGTTTGCTCAACTGCTCCAAGTTTTCGCTTGCGAGTTTCAAGCTAATGACTTTAGAGGACAAATATTGCTTTTTGCGCGGATTCCGGTTAGGTTGCTTTGGATGAATTGATGGCCATTATAATGGCTTTCAAACTAAATGTTACGTTTTATGAAATACATTTCGTGAAGCGTAACATTAATTAGTTTTTATAATAATAAAGTTGCCGACGTTCTCCATATTGTATTAGATCCAGGTTTCAAATTTCGAACTTAGCCCTAGAATGACGTAAACATAGCTACATAAATTTATCATTGTTTTTTGTTCTCCTTGTGGTGGCCGGGTAATAATTAATATCACAGTCCTTTTTATTATCCAGATGTCGACAGGGGAGATAAGAGAGAGAAAGAAACCACAATACTCCAATACAAATAAATAGTAAAATAAAACTTGAAATAAAAAAACCAAACCAAAAAATATAGAAAATGTCGGTCTCTCCTCCCCAGTAACCCGTGTGGCCAACACGGTATCAGTAGTTTAATATAATTATTATTTATAATTCCTAATATTGAGAAGTAATTGGTGGTTGATGAAAGTTAGGAAACGTACGGTATGCTTGATAATAAATGGTTCGGTAACCTAAAAAACCTTACAAATATATAAGCCTTCGTGGCTCAGTGGTTACTGACCCTGACTGCTAAAACAGAGGTCGTGGGTACGGTTCCCATCCAGGATAAATCTATGTGTGATGAGCACAATTATTTGTTCTGTTTCTAGGTGTAATTTATCTATAATATGAATGGATTTACAAAAAAAAAGTTATTTAAGTGTTATAACAGTTGTCTAGTATCCATATTAGCTTAGTTTGGGACTAGATGACGCTGTGTGTGTGAATGTCAAAACATTGTATAGACGTCAAAATGTAATGTATTTGTTTGTCCACCTTTTATGTCTTTGTCATATTGTATGTATGTTTAGAATAAGGTATTTATAACTATGGAATGTAGAAATAAAAATTAAATGAACTATTATTATATATATATAGAAGAACATGTTGAAGAGTTCTTTTTTTGTAGGTGTGCCGGACAATATCAAGACGAAGAGTCACGAATTTCTTATTGTGATGAAGCCTTGGGCTAAACTATTAGAAAATAAAAGTTTATAAGTTTAATCTAAAATCCAGACTTTAGAGTAAATTTCCGCTTCACAATATATCAGTAGCTGGCTATTCAGCTTCGATTCAGTTCCCTTTTCACAGATATTCCGTACAAATAGGAAGGTCTTCAGAGCAACGTCAAAGACGTTTTCCATTTGCTATCCGGAATTAGAACTGGCATGATGAAAGGTTATACTTCGTATAGCAAAACTTTAGCGTGCAAAGTTTGTGCAACGGATATTATTCGGATCGTATTCGATTTCTCATTTTACTCTGGCTAGAGTAGGTTTTGTTGCAGTTTCTCTCGCTCTGCATAATAAGCCATCCATATCAAATAATCTAATAGGCGCTCGTAGTATTGTGGTACTGATGTTCGTTCCGATCATCGAGGTTAAGCAACACTCGGCAAGGTCAGTCCATGATGGGTGACCGTTTGTAGCAATTTCATCCTCAAACGTCTCCGTGCTTCGAAAGGCACGTAAAGCCGTTGGTCCCGGTTATCACTTAATGTGGTAGTCGTTAAATCAAGTTGGAAGCCTTATGGGCGACTTGATAAATTCCAACACCTGGGTCTGTCTCAAGCCTAAACGATAAGATAAGAAGAAGATCAAATAATATTTATGGATTGTATTAAGTTAAGCTTTTGACAAATCAATACATTGATGTTACATCTAAATACAAAGCCTCAAGATAATTAAATTGACATTCGCGCTGCAACAACTCTATTTACTATACGCCACATTTAGATTATTTTATACCACGACTGTGGCACGCAGGCTTGCAGCTCGTCTGATGGTAAACGGTTACCGAAACGTAGTCGTTACGGTAAACATTTACACCATATGTCAGTCAGTACCGACACAAGACGTCATGGCTTGTGTCAGTGGTGTGATCAATTTGAGAACAAGCGGCAGAATAAGTGGCACAGCAAGGGCAGAACAGACGCCAATCCTGATTTTCAAGTTTTATGTCTCTAAAAATTTTTTTTTTTCTTTTTTGATTTATTCAATAATATAAACACAAAATACAATACTTCACTTTAACATAGCATTACGGAAAACCACAGAGGTTTGTAATTAATGCTATAAATGCAGTCTACATTAACAAATATTATAATAGTTAAGTTTACATATCACAACAACATATAAATATGACATAAATTACTCAATACCATTTATTGCTTCCATAATGGTAGGTATAATCTATCTAATATCTAAGAAGTGTAATTTTAGTTTTCGTTTTATATTTAATATAATTAAATAAATGTATGTTTTCTTTTTTCTCTTTTTCTACTTTTTTCCAAAGAAAGTTTAACTTTCAAACCTACAAGCCGTAAACACTCCCGAAGTACCAAACCACTAACCTCACTTTAACAGTACTTAAATAAGTAAACTAAAATAAATCTAAACATCGTTAAATATTGAAAATATTCAAAATTAAACCAAAGTTATGGACTTTCGTGGTTCGTTAGTTAAACTCGCGGTACATTTATTTGTGTTAGGCATACCTGACTAATTAAGTGATGAGGTTAGCTGGTTCGGCATTCGTTGATTAATGCCCGCTCTACCAGGTATTTTAGTTTGTTGACCTGTACTGGCTATCAGTGGCCAGTTTAGCTTTATATAGCTCGATAACAGAGCATCATCACGCCTTTTTCCCGGAAGGGGTAGGCAGAGTATTTTTTTGTATCATCATCATCATTACTCCAACCCATAATCGTCCACTGTTGGGCACGGGTCTCCTCGAAACATTTTGGAGGGAATTTTTTTTTTAATTTTTCTTAATTTTTTTTGTACATTTTTTTAATTTAACACAGAATCCAAACCTTCAACGTAACTACGTCAGCAAATAAATATAATTATAAAATTAAATATCTATCAATCTACTCTCCGACCCTTAATCTTACTTATAATGTCATTCCCTCCGTACTTATATTAAAGATACACGCTTATTATTATAAGTTAGATTAGATTGTATCTCACCGATCAGTCACGTTTGTAAAAGTTCGTGATATATGAGGGTGCGACGGCCTATATGTTGTTTGGAACTTTTTTTGGACAAACTGCTTGACGAATAGATGTCGCAAACGATGTTAACCTTAGCTGAGTAAAAAGTGGATATCATTGCTTATGATATGATTTTCATAGCAGGTTTTTGCTACGGCTGTGGTTTTTTTTTTTTTTTTTTTAATAACAATATTTTTTTGTGAAAGTGAAAATCAATAGAAAAGAAAGAAAAGATAGAGAAATAGTCTGACCTGTTGGTATAGTGGTTAGTGACCCTGACTGCTAAGCCGGCGGTCGTGAGTTCGATCTCCACCCAGGACAAATCTTTGTGGGATCAACATGAAGGTTTGTTCTGTGTCTGGGTGTAATTTATCTATAATATGTATGTATTAAAAAAAAATGTATATAAGTAGTATATCAGTTGTTTAGTACCATTAACACAAGCAAATATAATTACTTAATATGGGACTAGATGGCGCTGTGTGAATTACTATTAAAATCATAAATCATACCTCTGAAATTCAGTGGATTTGAAAGATCGATCTATTATTTAAGCTATGATTCTATGGGCTGATGGTAAGCGATTACCGTAGCCTATAGGCACCGGCAACACAAGAGGATCTAGACAAGTCGCAATGTATTCAATGTATCTATTCTAACGACATGTCAGATTAGTACATTGATCACGACATGTCGATAGCTTATGTCAGAGATGTGTTCAAATGTATTGAAGTGACATTTAAATATTACGAATAAAATCAGCGATTTGCCATTTGTGCAGGGGGCTGGAACATCATACGCGCGTTACCGACCCTTCAAAACTTTAAATTTTTCTTTAAATCAAATCAAATCATTTATTCAAATTTTTAAAAGATACAAATATTATTATAATAGAACTTAATTAGTAATATATTTTTTTTCTTTGATTTCAGTAAATAGTTTTCTATTCATTGAATAATGGCCTTTAAGTTATATCTATCAGAAACACCTGAACATTTCAAGGAAACCGAATTAATAGCCAACACCCTCGTGCGATTCACCGCACTATAACGTTAACGTTGATGTCATTGTGCGCCAATTCGTTGTTAAGATTTACGACAAGAGCCGATTTAATTGAGCATTCGTAACAGTTGAGGGCCTATCCCGGTAAATATCGTGGTGAAATCGACGACCCTTTATTTTACGGTTTGTTAAAGTTCGTTTAATTTACAAAACACTTCGGTTTCTGTTACAGGCTGTATGAGTAGTCCGTGTGGTGACTACTAGTGAATTAAATTAAAATAATGAGTTTGTGTGATTGAATCATAAAGTGTATTTTTGTAATTAAATAATAAATTGTTTTAGGATCACCTCAACACTCTGAGTGTTTTGAGAGTCCAACTTAATCGATTTTGGTATCAAATCTTCGTCAACAACATATTTCAGCGAACATTTAAACATAACATAACATAGCATCACGCCTTTTTCCCCAAAGGGGTAGGCAGAGGTGTTGCATACCCACATTTCGCCAGCTATGTTTGGTCCCATGAAATAGGGGGCGAGCCTATTGTCATCAACCGGGAACATTTGTTTACCAAACTCCGAGAAAATTTTGAATACTGGAATTTCATGTTAGAAAAGTCCAATACCATTTTCACCCGACCCGGGAATCGAACCCGGGACCTCTTGCACAGCAGTCGTATACACTTCCCGCTGCGCCACTGAGGCAGTCAGCGAACATTTAATATCTTCAAATTGATTAATATAAGTCGAATTTCGAGATTTAGATCAGGTCATTCTCAGGTTGATAGACTGAGCGGTCCATATTGGATGCTAGTCTGATTTTAATTCGAGTCCGTAAATTGCAAGTTATTCCACATAATTTTTTTCCTCGTTTTCAATTATGAAGCAAAATAGAATGACCCTTATCTCTATAATTCTATCGCCTATAACTCCTTGTTATCAGATCACCAGTATAATAGATACTATTACTTCTTATACTTACATTAAAGTTAGTCAATAACCGAAGCTAAATGAGATCAGAAGCCAATATGAGGCTTGGAAGCAGTGAGACATGGTAAGAGTTGGCCAAACTTAGCTCATCAGCAATGAATTAGCATATTCCAATAACCTGAATGGATGCTTTGAAACTGGAAGCTTTGAGTAGTTCTTTGCGGGTTTTTAAACTAACGTTATTGAAGTTTGAAAAATGTTGGAATTCTCATTGGAATATTGTGTGAAAGTTTTGTAAATGCAGAGGATTTGTGACTAAATATTAAAAAGAAATGCTACTGATCCCGCTTTTTTCCCCGAAGAGGTAGGCAGAAGTGTATCACAGCCCCATTTTACCAGCTATTTTTGATCCCATGTAATAGGTGGCGAGCCTATTAGGTACCAACCACCAACAGGGCTCATTGATACCGAGAATTTTGTGATATAAAAACCCGATACCATTTTTACCCAACCCGGGAATCCAATCCGGTGCCTTTTGCGTAGCATTCGGTTACTAACCACTTCACCACATAAGCAGTAAGGCTACCTAATTAGTAATTATGTAGTAGCCCGTATAGGTCAATTATGAGCTTTCAAAAGTACTTGTATCCTATACCTATATCTTAATTACAGCGGCAAGCAAGACGTATCGTATACTTAGTGCCTACTTGGTATCATTACGACACGACATTTGGAGGGTTGCCAGGGGGCCTTGCCAAATGGGACACTACATGTTGTATACTCTTGTTAGGCTATATCTTTGTAATTGATGTTCATAAGTATTCTTTGACACAATTCGAGAATGTTTCTGACGTAATCGGCAATTTTGTAGAAACAGACGTTTAAGTAAATAATTTGTATTAAAAATACTCTATAAAAGGATCAATCTTTAGGTACATAACAAAATTAAAATCAAAAGAAAAATGAAATAGGTAAGTATTTACAATTTTATCAAGAAAATGTATTGCCCAGCACTTGCCTGCCGAAATGGGTCACCATTTCAGCATAGGCTGGACGATATGTCCAGCAGGTGCCTTCTGGTCCCTAGAAATCCGGTAATCAAATAAGCCTTTTAGCTAGAAATCTTGCGCCAATAGTTTAAAAAAGCACACTTACTCTATCTAGAGCTGCTGTTTCAAGGATCCAAGTCTTTTTTACTCAATGGCTAAATTAGAAACTAAACCACGTATCCTAACAAGTAAATATAATTAAAAAAAATTTATAACCCGACTGCAAAAAATCAACAGAGAGCAACGCACTAAAAAGACCGTAAAATTATTGTAATATTATTATACCTGATTAAATTTAAATACATAACATATGTATATATTTGTAATCTCCATTTGATTCCCTTTATTTTGATACTCTACTCCATGGTTAAAAAAAAAATAGAACTACTTACAATTTGGAACCATTCAATTATGTATAATCTCTTTTTAAATATATGTAATCTCCTTTTGATTTTCTTTATTTTGATACCCAACTCGATAGGTTAAAAAAAATAAAAAAATAGAGCATTTTACAATTTGGCGTCAAAAACCCGCCGTTTAAGTCTTTTTATTCTTAAAACCTATCTAAGGACACTTGGGTTTTCTAGACGAATTTAACGATATCCTAATTGTCAAAATCCATCCAGCCGTTTGGAAGATTCGTGGGAATAAAGAAATTTACAAACATACAAGACGTCCTGACAGGGTAAAAATAAATACCTAAAATATTTTTTCTAAAAATACTCTTTCTTTTGGCGCTCAATGTTTGCGATCAATTCATAAGTAAACTAATCGTTTATTCCGTGGCAGACGTGTTGAATATTTCATGCCTAAGACAGAATGTCTCGGAGGAAAACTTATTTACCTTTATTTTCTGGTGTTTAGGCCCTAGCAAGGCGTAAAAATTGACTTTTGGACGGGTGACGTGATGCTTTCCATCTCTCTCGTTTTATATTAGACAGACAAGGTTGGTCATAAACCAACTTTGTCTTCGATAAATTAGCTGGCATTCTTTTGTGAAATAGAGCTGTTTGGGGTTTGAATAAAGTTATTGGGAAATAATGGAGAATAGAATGAATCGCTTCCAGAATAAAATGTTTGGTTTTAGAGATTTTTTCTGATAAAGTATTAGTATAGATTGTGGTCCTACGGGATAATCCCACCCTCATTCCAAACACTGCAATTCCTGTGAGCCAGGATTAAAAGTGATGACCTTGCGAACATCGAGTTTTGACGCTTGGGAGTCGCAGGGAATGCCTAACTTACATCATCACCATCATCATATCAGCCCAATGACGTCCACTGTTGAACATAGGCCTCACCTAATTTCCGCCACAGCGAGCGATTTTGTGCCGCCCGCATCCAACGGCCACCCGCAACCTTTACTAACTTACATGCTGACATTTAATGAAATTAATATAAGTAAATGGAGGATTCCATCCATAGCAAAGCTGAAGACATACGTAATCTGTATAGGATCACATCCTATTAGAGAGGAAGCACCGCAAACAAAAACTTAAAATTACAGAACCTATTGAGATTGCGATCCTGTCCACTATGTTTTAAATAATAAGAAAATATAAATACTAGAAGTCGCACTTCACACCAGTCGTTCTTTGTTTAGCCACTGCCCAGCTCCTATTAGCCGTAGCGTAATGTTATACAACCTGTTACTCAGTGATTCCGTTCATAGATGACATTTGTTTATGTCAACTGCCAAGGTTCCAGTTGAAAACCAGCGCCAGGTACCTATAACTAACTTCGTGATCTGGCTTCAATGCTGAACTGGACGCCTTTTGGTTGCAGCCGCAAGAGTAAGACACATATTTACTACAGTTGTTGTTATGATTTTTTATATTATAGTATTTTGTTTTATTTATATTTCATCATTTCTTTGTAGGTATCTTTAGTCTGTCTCTGTGCTGTACCAATAAATGTTTCTTTTCTTTTCTTTCTTTTTAACGTAAATCAAACTCTCACATCTATTTCCTTCAACATGATAGCAACATAATATTTATTCAGTGCGGTAGATGATAGTGCGAGTGAATAAATGATGGGTTGGCTCCCTATGGTCATCAATCGATGCCGCGCCGGTGAACACACAAAGTTACGAGGCTGTTGTACCATCACGAACGGCGTGTGCTTTTTATTGATGAGAATGGATACCGTGAGAGAGCTATATTATCACTGAGTAACATAGGTTATATAACATCACGCTACGGGCAATAGGAACTGAGTAGTGGCCAAATAAAGAACGACGGGAGTGAAGCCCCGCGCCTCTTCTAGTTGCATATAAAGCAGCCAATTAAATCTTTTTTTTTTCTTGTCTTTTTTTTTTTACAACGCCCGCACTAGGGAACAAGCCCTGTGTCGCGGGGAGCTTTACAAACATGAAACTAACGGACACAAAGTACACCCAGACTAGAAACAAATATCTATGAATCACACAAATATTTGTCTCGTGTGGGAATCGAACCCACGTCACCCAGCACGGCGATGTAGTGGCGAGGCGACCACCTTAACCACTGCGACACGGTGACAGTCAAAATAAATGAAATAAAAAGTGTCATTTACATTACAATGAACAATTATCATTCGTTAGCATATGAACTGTGAGAAAACTCACTTATTCAGAAACTGGGTATACAAGCCCCGAATAATTTATACCACTTCCCCACTAATGGGCAAATTAAATTAAAAAAGGGGTCCAAACCGTATTGTCTCTAATAAAGCTATTGTTCTGCTTATCTCCCATTGTACGCGGGTTATTTAAAACGAAAATTAAAAACAATAGATGCCACTTTATTTATTAATTGTTCAAAAATATAATTGTTTTAATTAAAATTCGTAATTCTAAAAAGTGTAAAATATATTTTTAAGATAGCTCCAATTAAATAATAAAAATTGAAAAGCACGAAATATGACACTCAATTGCGTCGTTGCTATTCATAAGTATGAACGCTTTTAAATTTTAAAAAATCTACCAAATCAATACTTAATATTTATAAAGTTGAAGAGTTTGTTAATTTGTTTGGCTAGTACTAGTTCACATTGAAAAAATATTTTAGTGTTGGATAGCCCATTTATTGAGGAAGGCTATAAGCTATATAACATCACGCTACGGTCAATAGGAGCTGAGCAGTGTCCTACCAAAGATCAACGGGATCAAGGCTCTTGACAACAGCTTCTTACATAACTTGACCAATCGATAGTGTACTAGCCAGGAACCGAATCCACCACTTAATATTCTTTCTACAATACAATGCCAACAGAATGTTAGTAAAAGCTTCCCACGCGTCACCTTGACCTTTAGATATGACCTTCATCTTTATAAAATGTATAGTCTTATTTAGGGTAGGTATGTATTAATGTTGCTATGTGATACAGTTTTAGCAATATGTCCCGATTTTTAAGGTTTTGAGTTGTTTGATTACTAATCTTTTGATTAATAACTTCACATTAAATAAAACTGTCCAAGTTTTATTTAATGTGAAACTGAAGATGTAATAATTTCATTGTTTTAGTGTCTTTGCAATACATGTTATTTAAGTAATTATCTAATTTATATGTACATAGGGCATTTAAGTTGCCCCACACAAAAAAAATGACTCAGTTCTTTTTTTTTAACGGAAATATCAAAATCTTTAGATTATATTAACGTTTCTATTAAATGAATAGTCTTATATCCAGAATTAATTGAAATTTAACAACTTTGAAGGCTATTTACTGGTGTACTGCCACTACTACTTTAACTTTAAAATTTTCCCTTAAAGGTATATTTCTGCGTATTGTTCCTGGCAACACTGGTGGGTACCCACAGCTAATAAGGTTTTGTTTGTCCGACTTTCTGTTTAACTTCCACTAAAGGTCATTAACTATTGTTTTTGGAAATGTATTAATTTGATGTTTGAGGCTTATTTTACGAAGTTATTTAAGAATATTTGGGTGATTAACATTTAATGAGTTGTACCTAGTAGGTAGCTGTACTCGTATTATTTACCTCGAAATTGTATTAGGTTATACTCAAATAAAGAATAGCGTTTAAGAAAGTTTTCAATTTATATTTAGAACTGCTTCTAGTGCCAGTGTAATTAGAAAGAAAAAAAATCGTTTATTTTGTCCCTCACAAAACTTAGAAATGAACTATTTTACAAACTAGAAAAAATTGCTTAAGCTAGTTCAAATAATAAAATTAGTCTGTTTTCATAACAAACAAAAAAACTAGTTCCAATAGTTTTGGATTTAAATACCAAAACTAATATAATGGAGTTTAAATTGATTGTGGTTCGAACCATTTGTTTCTTAACAAAACAATGTATTCAGTTACACAGATAGTGATATAAAAACGTTTTGTTAACTGAGTGAGAATTCTCTATGTTTTAATTGAAGTTCGTTTGCGCTTGTAACTAATTAATCTGTACCACAGAGCAGTGATAAGTTCTATATAACTTTTATTTGTTCTGTGGTGTGTTCAGAAAACCACATCTCTATGACGCGGTGTGATGGGCGATACATTTATGCATGTGTTATGGCTTAGGAGAGGCCTACGTCCAGCAGTGGACTGCAATAGGCTGAAATACTGATGATGATGATGAGAGGGCATTGATTGACTATAATAGGTACTGATCTAGCGTGATCAGAGATCAACTAGGGATAGGTTATCAATTTATGATACTACTACAAACGCAATAGCAATCATGTTCCATTAACCACTATCATAGTCATATGAAACCTATCTCTGTTCTGTAGTCATATGATTTTTGGATTCTGTAAAAAAGACTTCTTAATTTCACTGATTGCAATGAGCTTATATTAACTACGACAGTATTAAATTCTCTATTATTTTCACTCAATGTTTATAAAGTGATTTTGCGATTTTGTGTGTTTTATTTTCTTGACTATTACTTAATAACTTTGCACTTACAACCATTGTTGTCAAAGCTATAATGCTCTTCGTAAAACATGTAGCATTACGTTAAAGCGAACCTTACGTCCTTTGTAATTGAAAAAACTGTGTCTTCAATTGGCAATAGCCACCTGCCTTCATGTCTCAAGCTAGTCAATAGCCTTCACTGAGTAGTTCATTATTTACCCTAATTCATAAAGAAACTATTTTAGTCAACAAATATTACTTACGACGTTTTTATTTCCAAAATAATAAACTACAATACAACAACCGCCATTAGCTAAACTTAAAAGATTAAACTAAATACATAATTTATTTTAATTATAATAGTTATGGCATCAACCGGCACATTGCGTGGCAGCCATCTTGTATTAAGTTTGTTTACCAACGAGTTGTTATTTTTATTCGTTCCCTAATATTGCTGCACGCAGTTTTTAACGAAATAGGGCAGTGGAACAAACGGAATTGGTGCAAGAAATGTAAATATCAAAGCACTTATAAGTCAGCGATTTCTTTCTTTTGATGTTGGGTAAACACGTGATTTGTCGTCACACGACTTACCTGGATAGTGATTTAGCTTCTTAACAAGTTTGCTATAGGTTGGATGATTAATAAAGCTTGCATTTGTTATTGCAGAAAGTGCTAGAATGTCATAATTTATTTCCTTCATAATTATACTAGTTTGGATGGATATTAGATGTATGGATAAATGTTTGTCACTGACTCACGCTAGAACGAAGGATCTGTATGAAATTTTGTACACAAATAGATTGTAGTCTGGAACAAAACAAAGGTAACGTTTTAACGATATACTGTGTGGACGAAGCCACGGGTGAGAGCTAGTATTAATAATAATAATATAATATTCTACCACATTCACACAGCGCCATCTAGTCCCAAAGTAAGCAATTATATTTGCTTGTGTTATGGGTACTAAACAACTGATATACTACTTAAATGCATTTTTTTTTGTGAATACATACATATTATAGATAAATTACACCCAGACACAGAACAAACTTTTATGCTCATCACACAAAGATTTGTCCTGGGTGGGGATCGAACCCACGACCTCCGGCTTAGCAGTCAGGGTCACTAACCACTAGACCAACAGGCCAGTCAGTCATTATTATATATATAGGTATTATTTTAGATTAACTGTTGCCCAGGGCTTCGCTTCCATCGTTCTTTGTTTGGCCACTGCTCAGCTCGTATTTGCCGTAGCGTCATGTTATAATAGCCTCTATAGTCTTCCTCGATAAATGGGCTATCCAACATTAAAATAATTTTTCAAATCGGCTCATAAGTTTCTGAGAATAATGTGTTCAAACAAACAAACAAGCTTTTCAGCCTTATAATATTAGTAGGGGGGATTTTCGCGTTTAGATTAATAATGTTTGAAGTTCTTTTGAAATAACAATCAAAATTAACTTTTAGGTTTTTATTACAAATGATATACTACGATATTATCTAATTACATAAAAAAATAGTAGGTAAAGTATGATATCTGCCTACTCAGTAATTGAAAAAGCGTTATATTCAAGTAATAAGAAAGCTATTCTCCGAAATTGTGAGAGAAATAGGTTTTTATTTTTTAATTAAATGAATAGACATGTTCATTCTGAACGACTTTATCTCCGTGGGAATCAGTGTAATTGAAAAAATTCTGGTAGAATTAAAACCACACAGAGCAAAAATACGTCTATCAATGAAGACGTTTCTTAGAGAGAATATTAAGAGAATTTTAGCCTAAATTCGTTCGATTGGAGCAATACAGACCTACCTTAAAAACAAGTAAATTTAATTAAAAAAATTTAATAACCCGACTGCAAAAAATCAACAGAGAGCAACGCACTAAAAAGACCGTAAAATTATTGTAATATTATTATACCTGATTAAATTTAAATACATAACATATGCATGTATATATTTGTAATCTCCATTTGATTCCCTTTATTTTGATACACTACTCGATAGGTTTGTTTCAAAAAAAATACTAGAACTAACGCTTTTTGAATATATGTAATCTCCTTTTGATTCTATTTATTTTCATGCCAAACTCGATAGGTTTAGTTAAAAAAAAATTGAACTTCTTACAATATGGCGTCAAAAGCCCGCCGTTTAAGTCTTTTTATTCTTAAAACCTATCTAAGGACACTTGGGTTTTCTAGACGAATCTAACGATACCCTAATTGTCAAAATCCATCCAGCCGTTTGGAAGATTCGTGGCAATAAAGAAATTTACAAACATACAAGATACGCGCGAAAAACAATACCCGTCCTGACAGTCGGGTAAAAACCGCAACCATAACTTGATCCTATATAGTAAGTTACACTGCTTGTATGTCCAGAAAATTCTGATTGAATATCACGCTATGGCCAATAGAAGCTGAGCAGTGACAAAACAAAGAACGACAGGGCGAAGTCCCATGCGACAGCTAGTAAATATTAAAATAATATTCAAAAGTTAGGGTGGATGTATTTTTGTAAGATGATTGTTACTCAATCACACAAGAACAGCTGAAGAGATTTGTATGAAATTTGGCACACAGATAGATTATAGTTTGGAATAGAACATAGGTTAAGTTTTATCGAGATAGCGCATTTGAAGCGACGGCACGGGTGGAAGCTAGTCTCTTATACTTACTATAATTTTAAAACGCAATATTTTCTAAGTCTCATTCTAAATTAATTCTAAACTCGCTCACACTTCTAACTTAATCCCAATAAAACCTTAGCATCAATAAATTAAAAAAATAATCGCATCATAAATAACACCATTGTCGAGCGCCACTATCGTTATGGCCAGGAAATGGTGCTTCTACAGAAATGTATGCGTTATTGCATTGAGCTAAAGCATGTTATCGCGTGTAAAGTGCATTCACAAAGTTTTAATTCGTTTTTATAATGTTCCATAATGGTCTCAATACTGAAATATTCAAATAACATTTTGGTTTGAAAATTTATGTTTTTTACTTTTTTTATTGTTGGCATACTTTTTTTACTAAATATAATTTAATTTTCTAAATATTAAGTATTAAGAAAAAAAAATCTAGCATTTAAACACTACTTAGGGCATTTACTTATTTCTTTAATGATTAATAAACTTAGTGACCAACATTTTTACTCTCTGTTTCTCTGTGAAACGTGCGAACGGAATAGTACCTAATAACTCTTCGTATTTCTTCTTCGTGGCTTTCAATCTTCTTCTTATCGTGTGGGCTTGAGACAGACCCTAGTGTTGGAATATATCAAGTCGCCCAGAAGGCTTCCAACTTGACTTAGTGACTACCACATTAAGTGATAACCAGGACCAACGGCTTTACGTGCTTTTAATAAAACTAAACTTGACCAAAGTCCCACTTCTATACATCCAAATATTCTAAGACAAAATATGTGAATGTCTGTATATGCGTCGTCTTTATCAATAGCGTATTCTATTTTATTGCAGACATGTCGAAACATGATTTATTCATGTTGGAACACGTCCAGATGTTTTGGAACATACAGAATCATGGAGCTAATATGGAGCATTGTTCCATGGGCTACACGGTATTATTGGTTACTGCTTTATATGAATATCTTTTGAATTGTAAATGTTTGGAAGGAAATGGAAGGAAAAGAAATGCATAGCAATATTTGCCCTTTACTTGTAACACGCTCTAGCTATTTCATACGTCATCATCATCATCATCACTTCAACCTTTAAATGTCCCTCTTCTGGGGACACGTTTCCTTCAAAGAATGTGGAGGAAATTTAGCCTACTATATAACGCTAGCCAGACTTTCTATATACTTACATTTTATTTTATTTAAGAACTTTATTTCACAAAATTCAAAGTAAACGTACAAAAGGAGGGCTTAATGCTAAAAGCATTCTCTACCAGCCAACCTTTGGGTGATGCAGAGATGAGAACAGGTAGGTGCAAAGTTAGAAGAGATTCATACATTATATTCATACATATCTAGGTGATACAGCAGTGTATACTACTGCTGTACAAGAGGTTCCAGATTCGATTCCCAGCTCGAGCTAAAATTATATTGGGTTTTACTGTCGAACTAATTATATTTTAGTATTTTTAGTACCAAATGGGGCAATTTTCTCACATTTTGGATACATATTTTTCATAAAAACAACAGTTTTTACAAGATTGATATTTGTTGAGATGTAAAAGAAAGACCAAAAACAAACACTATTTCTCATTTATAATAAATACTAGTTTTCACCCCTAACTTTGCCTGCATGACCCCAAATAACTAGAATAAACTCTAGTCTACATCATTATCCATCCCTCCAACAAGACAATTCCTACCAACCTAATTCGAACGCAAATCACGTTCTTTTCAAATCTCACTCCCCACCAAAGAAACGTTAATATAAACTATGTTAGAAGCCCTTTTTGGCTACTTTGAGGTGTTTGGCGAGTAGCCAAAAAAAGTAATAAGAAGGCCACGATAGTAATACAGCGAGTAACAATATCGGTCAGGGAATACGCTCGATTGAGCGACTAACGTCCCGTGCTGTCTTACGTAATTACCTAATAGAGAGACGGACTTCGGTGCGAAGAATCTTTACCAGTTCGTTAGTCAAGCGAAAGTTATTGGAGACGTCGATAACGACTTAGATGGACGTAAATCCTTGCATGATGTGATAAAAAAGGTCGATGAAAGCAAACTGCCTCGGTGGCACAGCGGGAAGTGTATACGACTGCTGTGCAAGAGGTCCCGGGTTCGATTCCTGCGTCGGGTGAAAGTGGTATTGGGTTTTTCTATCATGAAATTCCAAAAAAAGTATTAAGTTTTTCCCGGAGTTTGGTAAACTAATGCTCCCGGTTGATGACAATAGGCTCACCCCCTATTTCATGGGACTAAACATAGCTGGCGAAATGTGAGTGTGAAACACCTCTGCCTACCCCTTCGGGGAAAAAGGCGTGATGCTATGTATGTATGAAAGCAATCTTCTGAATTTGAAAATCCAATTTTATTTTCGGAACTTATGCTAGACGTTTTTCGTCAGGTTCTTATAATTTTGGACATCCCAGATTTGTCAAAGTTTGGGTTATGGTAATTTAAATTTTTGTATACTGTAACGATACTTACTTACTATTTTTTAAATCAACAGAGTAACTCTGTTGATTTAAAAAATAGTACGTACGTATATATACGTTTATTTAAAATTAATTCGCACCGCAATTGAAAAATCTCTATGAAATTGAAAGAAGGTTAAAATACGATTCTTAAATGTTAGCACTTTTACACGGTAGACAAAGTCGTCTATAATGGGCCCGATTTTGTTTCTCTTCAACCTTAAATAAAGATACACTTAAATTTGTAAAATAAGGACACATTCTTAAATTTATGCGATCGCGTTAGTACTTAATTAAGGATACGTTCTTAAAAAACTACCAAATGCTAAAAACCTTATTTAAGGACACTACCATAGATTATAATCGGAAAAAGTGTCATAAACGTCATGTTGTTTATTTACTTTTAGATGTTAAAGTCAAAGTATCAGTTTGTAGATTCACAAGTTATATTTATATAGTTTACATAAATCTAATATGCCGATACATAAGCCTTCTTTTTAATCTAAAAATAAAAAGGACCAAAATCAGAACTCGGCAAAAGTGAGGTTAGATCATTAATAAAACAAGTTAAAACAAAGTAATACTTGCCGTCGAAGATCTTCATTATACCTTCTTTGTAAAATAACAGCATGAAAAGGGAACATTTTAAATAATAAGTGTTTAATTGAGCCAAGAAATATGAGTGAAATATTTAGTACATGCAAATTAGGTGCGACTTAAATTAAGGTTGCACTAAGATCACAGAACTGTCAAATAAGTCGAAAGGCAATTACCAATTAAGAAACTACCATCTCTAATTAAGTCAAACCATACTTATTTAAGGTCACGTCCTTAAATAACACAAACGCAAATACCAATAAGGGCTTAAAATTTTAGATCAAGTTTTAAACTTATTTAAGTGCATTTTTTGTTCTTATTTAAGATCGGATAAGAAACGCGATCGGCCCTAATGTAAACTGAAAGTTTTTTAAACAAATACTGATGTTTGATTCTATAAGATCGAAATGGGATAAAAATAATTTGAAACTATTTTAAAAACTACTAATATAATACTGGAACTAGTAGAATAAACTGCGGCGTATACAAAATTTCATTTAATATATACAAAAAAAATACACATAAGTAAGTACACCAATATAATTTAATACTTTTAAATTTTCTTCTAAAATGTTGCCATAAAATAATTAAGAAAATTTCACAAGAAGGTTGTAAATGATAGGCTAGTTAAAATTCGGACATTATACGTAGATGGCCGGTGTTGCTAGCCTGTTTGGAGGGTTGCCAGTAACTCGAAGTGAGTCTGAATAAATGAACATGGATGAAAAACATTTGTTGCTCTCTGCTATTGTTCAGTTTGTTATTTTTCCAGTTTTATGTTGCCAGCTTTATTCAAACGACTTTTACGTAAAACTGTTTTTTATAAATACTTCAGACTTTAACATTTCTAGACTGGTTTGGAAGCATAAAAGAGTGTTCGCTCTCAGATCGATTGAAAATGAAATTGGGTTTTTTAGTTATTATGTACATTTTATATGGATCAATGATCTTATATAATATGTACTAGCGGACCCGACAGACGTTGTCCTGCATGATATACCAATTGATTGCATTTTTTTTATTTTTTTTATTTGTGAATCTAAACCATCCTCGAATTCACTTGAACACATACACAAAAATTCATTCATATCGGTTCAGCCGTTTAGGAGGAGTTCACTGATTTTTATTTGCATGTGATTATTCAATTTAATTTATTTTCCTATATTTATCGAACTCATCTCGACATTTTTTTGTGGTCTACTGCGGCACCGAATTGTTATGATGTAAAAAACATAATCATATGTCATAACAGCGCCATGAATAATATCATTCCGAATAATAAAACCTGAGAGTAAAACAGTTTAACACATTCCCGAGGGTAAAAGCCGCTATAAATCACATTTTCCTCAATTTGTTAGTGTTGCTAGCTTATCCGTGTTTTTTACCTCCATTTGCCGATATGTGCGTCATTTCTCAACGTTCCAGTAGTGAATGTTGCCATTAATGTGTGACGATATACCATTTATTCTGTTCACTGAAGAATCGGGAAACTCCATGCAGGTGAAACTTCCCACGATTGTATTACGAGATCTGTGAGAAAGAACGCAGCATTCAATGTGTTTTATTTACGTGTTATATCGCTTGCTTAGAAATAAAACCTTGAAAGTGGTGAGTTAGAATTGCGCATTAAAATATAATTTTGTTTTCATATTATTAAAAAATACACAGTCAAGTCAAATAGAGAGTCCAATTTGACTAGCGCAAGTCCATTTATAGCTAAACTCACAAGCCAAATACAACATCAGCGGTCAGCAAAAGTAAGCAGCGGTCGATTGACCTAAAAACCAGCTAGTCAAAACTATACAACTTGTAATAGTTACACCTATAATACTTATTTTATAACAGGTTGTGGATAAGTACTTGGGATTTGTGCTGTCTATTTTTTATACGCAACTCGAAAGTTATGCAGCTTGTAGTACAGAGACAGGTTCAACTTCTGTGAGTTAAGACTAAGACTTCACTTGTTTTTGTGGAAAACAAGTGAAGTCTTAACTCATAGAAGTTGAACTCACAGAACTTTTATAGAAACGTGCCCTATCAAACAAATAGGCGGCGAGCCTTTTGTCATCAATCAGGGCCCCAATTAAGATAATTTATCAATTGAATAGTAATGTATAATGTTGTTAATACCAGTTTGAACCATTTTTGGTACTAATTTAAGACTAATCTATGAACGAATTATCAAAATATAAAATATATTAATGAACGAAATCTGCTATTGAAATCGAATTACGATTCAATTGATCGATTTGTAAATTAGCAGACTTGGGGCCCAGGAACATTTGTTTTCCTAACTCCGGGAAAATCTCAATACTGGAATTTTATTGATAGAAAAATCCAATACGAGAATCGAACCCCGGACCATCGAGGCAGTTATATAATTAAATGGTATATCTATTCTATACTAATACTAAAAAGATGAAGAGTTAATAATAATAATAATAATAATAATAAATCTTTATTGTAACAAAAATGTGCTTACAAACGTGTTTTAGCCCTGATTCCCGAACTAGCGCGAGCTGTATGTCAGGAACCAGTTCCTTCCAAAGTACAGTTCAATCACAGGCGTTACAATATTATTTTATGTGAATGAATATAAATAAAAAATAAATAATTAAAGTACTTAGAGCTTACCTATGTTATGCGTGTGTGTGTGTGTGTGTGTGTGTGTGTGTGTGTTGTGTGTGTGTGTGGGTGTGTGTGTGTTTGTGTGTGCGCGCAAGATGCAACTTTGAGTCTATTTCATTATTAGGAATAACTTTTCTATTTCATTGTAGTCAAGATCCTTAAGCCAGAATTTTATTTTATTTTTAATAAGGTAGTTAGATAGGTGTTTAGATTCAGATGCTAGACTGAATTTGTTGTAAAGCCTAGGTGCGATATTATTAAATTGTTGTTGAGCCAATTTACTTTTAACTCTAGGAACGGGGCACTTGTCGATTCTTTTAACTGAAGGTTTTAGCAAGGGTACTGTTTTTCTATGATACTTTCTTATACATTGATAAATAAACAACTTCCGCACAGATAAGACATCCGCTTTTTCATAGACTAACTGTGTTGGGTGCCGGAATGGTAAGCAGAGGAGTACTTTGAGCACAGCCCGCTGGGCTCTTTCAAGTTCAAGCAGATGTGTTTTAGCAGACGAACCCCACGAGCATATGCAGTAGGTAATAATACATTCTGCTAGAGCTTTGTAAGTTTGTATTAAAAGCGAAGGGTTTTGTATCAGTCTTAAGTCTTTAAATATATATATAAGTTTCCTTAGCCGATTGCTAACTGAGGTTATATGATTTTTCCAATTTAACTTATCATCTATAATGACACCTAAATATTTTATGTATGTAGTTCTTGCTATTGAAGGGCAACTACATTCGGATGAAAAAGAATTGCTGGATCGGTTACAGGGATACGAATGTGTGCGAAGGTGGAAATTATTGGGCGAAGATCAACATTTAATGATAACAGGCTATCCTCAAGCCATGCAGTGACAATTGACATTCCTTCTTCAGCCAACCGTCGTACATTTTCCCATGTATTACTGTGAAACAGTATGACGGCAAACATTTGTATCTGAGCACCCTTAATGTTATATTTGCACAGATCATTAATGTACGCCAAAAATAGCGTGGGACTTAGCGTACTGCCCTGCGGAATCCCGTATGTTGCTCTACTAAAGTTACTGATGTGACTCTCAACCTTAACACATTGCTTCCTATCTGTAAGGTAGTCCTTTCCACCAACCACCACATAAAAGCATTTCCCCTAATTCCTATGTTCTCTAGACGAGTTAAAAGGATAGGAATAGATACGGTATCAAATGCTTTTTGTAGGTCTAGGAATACACCTACACATTTGTCATCATTGTCAAGGTGTGTCGTAATGTTAGAGGTAAGTTGCAAGACAGCATCATCAGTGGAACGTTTTGCTCGAAACCCGTATTGGTTTTCGTTAATAAGGTTGTTACATTCTAGGTATTTGAGGAGTCTTTTATTCATAATTTTTTCTACAATTTTAGAAAGGGTACTTAAAAGTGAGATTGGTCTATAGTTAGTAGGAAGATTCTTTTCGCCTGATTTATAAATGGGACAAACAACAGCTTGTTTAAATATTTTAGGAAATACTCCCCGTTCAAAACTTAAATTAGTTATGTAAGATATTGGCTCTGCAACGTAACAACGCAACTTCTTTAGAATGACCGCTGTAATTTTATCTATGCCTGGAGCACTGTGTGTTTTAAGGCTGTTAATCACATCAATCACCTCAGCCGGGTCCGATAAAAGTAATGCCATGGAGTGTAATGGTGCATCCTTTGTTTTAGCTTTTTGTGCTAGGGTTGTCTCATCTGTGTCTAGCTTTTGCAGGGTCCGGTTAGCAAGATTTGGGCCAATAGATGTAAAAAATATATTAACTTCATCAAGAGATTCAGTAGTGGTCGGTTTTAAAGTCAGTAGTTCTGTAGATGATATATTGGACTTATTCATATTACATAATTCTTTAATAGTATTCCAAGTTCCTTTTATATTGCCTTTATTTTTATTAAATTTATCATTATAATAGTTTATTTTTAACATTTTTATCACTCTTTTTAATGTATTTCTATAAAACAAATATTTATTTATAATTTCTTGATTATTCAAATTAATTTTTGCCCTTTTATGCATTTTGTTCCTTTTTCGTATAGATTTTACTACTCCAACAGTGATCCAAGGTTTTAAAGGCCTATTTCGTTTAGGAACTTTTGTTTCAGTGGTGTTGTCATTTATTATACTTTCTAGTTTTGTTGTCAGTATTAGTGCCGCTTGATTTACATCAGTATTTGAATATAACTCGTTCCATGTTTCAGTTTGTAAGCAATTAATTATTCCAGCGAGATCTACGTAAATCTTGTTAATATAAACTTTTTGTTTGGGAATAGAAGTGCTGTCAATATGCAGTAGAATAGGTGCGTGGTCCGTCAGTTCGTCAAAAACAAAAGTATGTATCGCAGAAGTAGATTTTACCATAAAGTGGTCGAGACAAGTATTCTGTCTTGTGGGACAATCAACTCCTTGTCTAAGTCCGTGATTAGCCATTAAGTTCAAATATGTTGCAGAGTAAGTGCTGAGGTTGTCGGGCATAATGTTTAAATTTAAGTCACCAGTCAAAATTATGTTTTTGTGTTTGCTATAACTATGTAAAATATTATCTAGACTGTTTATATAGTTAATTGGGTTTTTAAAACACGGTGGACGGTAGGTACAGATAATACATATTTCATTTAAAATATTAATCACAATACAATTTCCATCAGAACAAACCGGTTCGACTGATGTAGATCTATATACTTCTCGAACGTAAACAACAACGCCATCGTTTTGGTTTAGTGAGATATTAGATCTAAACATTTTATAATTATTTATTGTCGGTAATACGAAGTTTTCATTAGTCCAACATTCCGTCAGCACTATCACATCAATCATTCTACTAAATTTAGCGACAAACACGAGAAGAACATCGAAATTGGCTTTTATACTTCGTATATTTACTGTTAAAATTGTTAAGGAATTATCGCTAGAATCTGCCATTAATTGTGAATAATGAATAGGTTCACTCAACCTTCTGCATTCAATGCGTTGATTGTCAACGTCATTCATTATCGTAGTATTTATCAAATTGAATTTTAATTTTATAAAGTTCTATGACACGTTTTAAAATCAAAATGAGGGCAGTTGTAAATTTGCTTGTTGAAAATATCATGATCCGGTTGTTTGATATTTGTATAGTACAAAGTATACGTAAACTTGTTAAGTTTGTTTTTACAATATAAATAGAATTAATTATTTCTTTGTTAAATATTATTTGAGACGTTTTCATTGTATTAAAGTTGCAAATATAGCAGAAATAAAGTGCTAGGAAAGAATTGCGGTTGTGTATATGTGTAAATAGTTTCTGTGGCTTTATAAAGTGATGGTTATAGGATTTGTTATGTATGTGAGTGTGATTTAATTTGTGGCAGGGTGTGTAAAGGTAAGCATTCAAAAAACATAAAAAGGCTATGTAAAAATTAGAGTTAAAACATTTAGTATGACATTCAAGAATCGTAGATAAATAAAGCATAAACAAAGTGATAGATATAAGTGAGACTAGTCATTGTTGCGTTTTGAGCTTAGTGAAATCTGCTTCAGAGTTGATAATATGATATGGCTGTCCTTCATCTCTTCGTAAAAAAACTTTCCCGTTTGTTGTCCAACAGAAGTTGTATTTATTAGTTTTTGCAAACTCTCGCGCTAAGTAGAATAATCTCTTTGCTTTAAATGTCAAATTTTCCGAGAAATATACCGGTTGTTTGTTACCTTCAATTTTCATGTTATGCGTGTTGAGTTTATTGTCTTTGTGGGAAGAGTTATGCTTCTGCACAGCTTTTAAAAAGTTTTCCTTCTGTAAAACGCTGGACAAGTCTACGATAATCGGCTTATTCGAAGTATTCGAATTTGACTTAGGTTTTGTGCGAAAGATGTCCCGTATATCCGACTTATTGAGAGGGATGTTAAGGGCCTTACCGGTGTTTAAAATAAGTTCTGATAAATCTTCCTTAGTCTCATTAGGCTTCTGGGGACGTTTCTCACTTCGATACTTGATGTTTTTAGTTGTCGTTCAAGATTTTCTACTTTATTTTCTAAATTAATAATATAGTTGCAGTTAGATTTTCTTTCATTCTCAAGCTCAGTCATCTTTTTCACCATTTCATCATATTTAGCAGAAATGAACTCCATAGTATCTCGAATACCCTCGTTCTGTTTAACTAATGTAGTCATACTGTTTTGTAGAGAAGTAAATTTTTTATTCTGTTCTGCTTTGAGATCGTTAAACATTTGTAAAAATTCTTGCTTAAAGGTAATATAGTCATCATTTACTTTACGCCTCGGTCGCTTTGCCTTAACATTTTCCGTGTTGGCATCGCATTCTGTTGATGCACTGTTTGGCTCAGAGTCATCAACTCCCAGTTGCATCGGTGCCTTTATTGTAGGAGGAGTGCGTTTCAAAGGCATATCGAAACTTTGAAGGTGGGCGTTTGAACAAGATAGTTTTTAGAGCCTAGTAATGTACCAGGAGGCAAACGCTTAAAGGGTACGTACCTCCCAGCTCCAGCTATTCCTTATTGTAGAATTGATGTGTTGCAGTTGTAGGCGTGCGTATCAAAAATAACTTCGAATTTTGAAAAAAAGAAAATATATATAAAAATGTTTAAAGTACGTCTGAACACCTCAGAGGTCCGGGGGGAAGTGAGAGTTAGAAAGTTTGTTGTTTGTTTGTTTGAACGCGCTAATCTCAAGAAAAATCTCAATAAAGTGTTGGATAGCCCATTTATCGAGAAAGGCTATATAACATCACGCTATGGCCAATAGGAGCTGAGCAGTGGCCAAATAAAGAACGACGGAAACGAAGCCCCATACATAACCTAGTTATAAATAGTACTATATCAAAACACGATCACTAATCATTGGTTCTGTGTACTTGTAATTAGGACCTTTAGCTAATTTATTATGTATCTAAATCTTAACATAATCTTCTTAATCCATTAGCTTTACTTGTACAAAATATGAGATAATTTACAAAGGCGTAGGTACCTAATAATATCGGAGTGTGTCGGCCCCAAATCAGTTTCCTATTCAACCCCAATTTATGGAGGAAATGGATAATAACTTAGTTGCAAAATATCGAATGAAATACGTGGTAAAGGTCAAACAGATTTTTATTCCTTTTTATTGAGTTGTAAAACTATATTAGGGTCATAAACCTATCGGGGACTTGTTAAAATTATCCGTCGGTCTCATTCAGACGGCAGCCTACATTATAAAATATAGAAGTCACTTTATTTGGCTACTGCTCAGCTCCTATTGGCTGTGGCGTGATGTTATATAAGCTATAATCTTCCTCGATAAATGGGCAATCCAACACAAAATGAATTTTTCAATTCAGAGTTGTAGTTTCTGAGATCCTAGCGTTCAACGGGAGAGACGTCCTTGGCAACAGCTAGTAAAATTATAAATTCCATAACCTATTTTATATTAATTTTAAATTTAATTTTAACAAAATGAGTCATAAGACCCTGTAAATTTTCACTGCTGTACCGTCACCATAGTGAATATTAAATTACCCGAAGCCTCATAAATGTCAGATAGCAGTATTTTCTGACAAGCTGTCAAAACGTTCAGAAATTTCAACAATATTTATTTTTCCAAAAGTCTTCATTGAAATTTCAAGTTTCAATTTTAAGCGTCTCGTTCGTTACGTCACAATATTGTTCCGTTGAGTATAAAATGGCGAAACATAAACGGCTAGAGTAACGATCCGTGAAGCGGAGCTGAGCTGAGCTGAGCTGTGTTTTGTTCTAAAGCCTTTCATTCGTGGTACGAAATTACAACTCGTTTAACTGTACTTAACACGAGTATCATATAATTATATGTGGGAATGTCTTTCCACAAAGAGGATTTCAGTGACAGCTTTTACGGTAACTTATATTGTATTGTATCATTTATTTCAAGTTTTAACACTCATATTTTGTTAGTAAATACATTTCCTTAAAAATTCTGTGTTAGTACTTACATGTAGCCTACAACTATTATTTATATAGGTACAATCTACCCGGTCAGCGATCATTTTCAGGAGGGAGTTGGAGCTTTCCCTGACTCTGTGCACGAGGGAGGCGGCGCGCTTTCGCATTGTGGTATAAAAAAAAAAAAAAAAAAAAAAAAACCAGCATTTATATAAAATGTTAAACCAAAAGCGAAGGAAATTGCTTTATTTAATGTAGACTTACAAAAATATCATAGACTGTTAGCAGTACAGTAAAAAGTATTTGGTGAATACTGATTCAATTCTATGCAGTAGTTTTTGCGTGATGCGCATACAAACATACAGCCAGACGCACAGACAGACAAAAAATCCAAAATTGTTGTTTTGGCTTCTGTGATACTAAATAAAAACCCCCATTCGATTTTTGTCCAAAATCTGTAATGTATAGATATCGAACTGTTACAATTACATTACATACCTACTTTAAAGAAAGATGTATAGATATGCAAAAAAATAGTTACTAGGTTCACTTTATTCAATATTCATCCACAAAAACTAATTAATTCCCCTTGCTACTTTCTTTCTTTCTTCCGCATCTTAATCGGCCCATTCGTTTAAGAGCCACAAAGAGACACACAAATATACAAACACGTCAAATATATAAAATACACTTTCTTTTTGCGTCGGACTTTAAAAACTAAGTCATGTAAATGTTCTAGGTCTTTATAGAAAACTAGACGACGCGAGTGGCTTCGCTCCCGTCATTCTTTGTTGGACCACAGCTCAGCTCCTATTAGGTGTAGTATATTATATAGCCTATAACCTTCCCCGATAACTGGGCTATCCAACACTAAAAGAATTTTGAATATCGGTTCAGTAGATCCTGAGATTACCTCCTCACGAACTTTACTTCTTTATAATATTGGTATAGATTATTTTCTCTACAGTTACTAAGAGTAAATTCAGTATCTAAAGTAATATGGCGCAAAGGTCCGGTTACACAAGAAAGGACCGATATTAATTAATTAAAGGCTGCTTCGGTCCTCTATTAGTTTAATTTGGAACATGTTTTTGTACAGCCCGTACTTGGAAGTAATTGAGTTTAAGTTAGATTATGTTTGGAGCATTGTGATGGAGATCGTTCTAACTGGTGTTTAAAGTACAATAATTTTGTATATTGATATTTTCTGCAAGAGAAAAATGAAATAAAAAGCAAAGTAGATTTATTTTAAGAGGCCCTCCAAACAAATCACATAAAAAATTAAAGTTTAGACCAGTAGAACCTATATCCGTATTGATAGAAAATTTTAAAATAACATAAAATAACGTGAAATTTCAAAAAACTATACTTACCATTTCTTTAAAAAAAAACACGTTGTATTTTCTTGTCAATAAAATTAAATTTAAAAGACAGAATATCCCATGAAACCAGCTACAAAATTGATATACTCAATCAATAATAATTTTCCCGTTAAAGCCGCCATCTTTACTGATGACAGTTTGTTAGGCGTTAATAAAGGGTAGTAATAAATAAGGGAACGGTCTCGAACGCTGGCCGGAAACAAATTATTTTTAACCGAACGGTTGCGGCGGCGAAACTTTAAAAAAATAATTAGGAGTTGATGACGTCGTTGGAAAGGTTTTGTGCCTATTTGAGAATAAAATTTCAATGAATTTTATAAACAAATTAAAAAAAAAGACGCTATATTGCTCAACTAAAATAACTGACACTTCAAAAACGAAACAGTGAACTTCAGTAGTGTCATGTTTTAAACTAATAGCGAAAGGGATATCCTACTGCTACAATTCTTATAAGTTAATACAGTTCTTCTGAGGAGAGCTGCCCAGAAGAACCTCCCTCTTCTGGGCAATAAATAATAAAAGAGTTGTTGTTGATAAAAATAGCTATTTACAAAAAACAATTTAATTGGTGGTATTTCTGCAACCACCAGCAATAACAAAAAGTATACATAACTCTTCACAGTGGCATCCAAATTCAATGCTCGCATGCAGCACGCACTTTCACCATAAAAATAAACGATTCTTCAGATCGTATGACAACAAAGAATCCATCCAAGTTCTTGCCAACTTTGTACATAAAATATCGTAAGAATATACCAATTCTATCCTCCAATAGTAAGTGAGTAACCCCTTTTAACATTAAGAATATAAAAGTTCATAAAGTTGTCTACAAAATTCTTTGTTCGTCGGTTTCGTGCATACTTCAACTTTATCTTCCAACGACTTGCCACAAGTTCTAACTGCAAATAAGATTTCTGACGTTCTTATAAAGTTTAACAACTGAATCTATTTATTCAGTTAATTTATATTTATTTATTCAAAACAATTCATAATGGGACTCGCAAACAAACTACTACTGAGTTTAATAAGCGATATAAATTTTAATGGAAATTTGTTTTGTGAAAATGTTTCAACTGCTTTACCTACATTAATTTTAATGTAACTATCTACTTAAATTATGAATTATGTACTAATAATACGTTACGCTACATTTTAAGAACATGAAACTAAACTGTTGTGATCATCATCATCATCATTTCAACCCATAAACGTCCCACTGCTGGGCACGGGTCTCCTCCAAATCGTGTGGAGGGAATTTAGCCTACAACCCCTCTGGCCAGCGTGCTATAACACTGGCCAGAGGGGTTGCTACAGAGTTTGTTTCGATTTTTCCTTTTCCCGCAGTGCTCTTGTCTGCATAAGGTTACTCCCTTATTCGCCTTTTACTACACCCACGGGTTGAGATGGGATAGTGACATTATGTATTCAGACACTACACGGATTAACTTATTCAGCGGATTCTGAATATAGACTTTAATTACAAACAAATAACAATGATTTTCTTTTGTTACAGTCCACCTGCAATTCGAAGAGCTGACACTTCGGGACTACGTCCTCCACTCAATAGTGGACAATTTCATCCGAGGGAACTTTACACCAACAACATTCACAGAGCGTCCATGCCGAGACGAGTCCCTGCCATATTTCCTCCCGAAACATCCCAGAAATGAACGGTCCAAACATTTAAAGAAGAAGCGATATGGAGACTCTTTCAGAAGTTACGATAGTTATGACGTAGACCGGTATTACTTCAAGCCGAAGTACCGTAGTTACAGTAGAGATGAGCGGTCTGCGTATAGGAGGTTTGCGAAGAGTTTGCGAATGAGGAGGAGGTTCCTCCCAGCCAAGGTCGTGAGTGGGCCGCTAGCGAGCAGGAGTGCTGTGTTGCTGCAGTGGGCTTTGAATGATGGCGTGCATTTAGATAGTGAGGAGACTAGTGTTGTTTTTAGGTGAGTACTTTTTTATAAATTTTCTGTCTTACCTCATTTTAAAGTGATAAATACAGTGAAAAAAGTGCATGTTTTTCTGGGAACTTTGATAAGTAATGGTGCTACCACATTGCCATTAGAAAATGTTTAGTAACGTTAGTAAACATTTGTTAGCAAACATTTAATCACAAATGTTAAAAAATGTTTTCATGTTAGAAAATGTTTAGTAACGTTAAGTTAACAAATTATAACAATGAGCAAATCCTCTTCCATTTTCGTGTAGACGCTCTCAGAACGCAAACCAAACTGCGAGCTAATGCCAGATTTAAATTTTATAAAATGTTAGTAAAAATTTTCTATTAGTGTAGGAGCACTTATAACATGTAAAAGTTCCTAACAAAATGTAACAATTTTTGTGAGTAAATGTTTTTATGTTAGAAAATGTTTACAAACATTTTCTAACGGCGGCAATGTGGGAGCACCATTAGAGTATTTGACTATTTTTGTTAGGTAAAACACATTTTTAGTGAAGAATTTTTTCTAAATATCGAATCTTGCGGTGGAGTAGACATTACCAGCAACCCATTAATGTCCCACTGTTGGGCTCGGGTCTCCTCTCCTCTATCTAGAGAGCTGAGAGGGTTTATTTAGGCCATAATCCACACACGCTGGCCTAGTGCGAGTTGGTAGATCAGACATACACAATTTCTTCTAGTTTCCTCACGATGTTTTTCTTCCTCGTAACCCAGAGTACACACTCCTAGGAAATATACAATCCTGATCAACACTTGAAATATAATTATTTGTAGTTCAATATTTTCTAATAAAAATCTAAGGTGATATTTTTACACACATTTTATTTTGAATCACACATGAATTTTCTAGAACTTTTTATTTGTTACTAGAAGGCGCACGGGGCTTCGCTCCCGTCGTTCTTTATTTATTTGGCCACAGCTCAGCTCCTATTAGGCGTAGCGTGATGTCATATGCCCTATAACTTTCCTCAGGAAATAAGCTATCCATAACTAATGGAATTTTTTAAATTGGACTAGTCATTCCTGAGATCTTAGCTTTCAACCAAACAAAGAAACTTTTTAATATTATGTAAGTATAGACTATTTCTGGATTAAAAATATTTCAAAGAAAGAAAATAAAGACGCAATTTATAATTCCCGTCATTAACCGCAACAGAAATACTATTAGCGCCTGTTTTACCACAGGCAAATAAGTGTCAGATAGCCTATTTAACTTATATGACAGATTTTTGACGTATTTTTCATATAAAATCTGTCAAAAAATCTCAGGTAGTTTATAAGATGCTTATTTGAAGGTGGTGAAACAGGCCCCTAGTATCATATACGAATAAATACAAAATATTCTGTGGCCAATACATAAACTTTTACCCAATTTAAATCGAGAATCTTAACATAACAAAATTTCATCTTTATTGCTCCTCATTTCATCCTAAATACAGATAAAATTCAGACAAATGGGACCACGCCCATCACTGTTATCTTTAACATAAAATAACATTTCATAAACGAATGAAAGCCTTTCCTGTAGCCTGAAAAGATATTATGATCCGGAGTTATACCGTTTCGACATCCAAAGAATACTTTTCTCGGTACTTAGTTATACTCTCGGGAGTCGAGATATCAGAGACCAAAGGTCCTATCGACCCTAATTCAAGGGACCGGACTTCTATCATCATAATTTACCCAGACTTATAGCATTTTATCGCCTTTCTGTAGCCGTTCTATCCATGTACGGGTATACTAAGTAAAAATAATTTGACTCGCTATCTTTCTTTTTCTTTATGGTCGACAGAGAATGGTTTTAGGAATATAGTACATAATAAAAGGGCAATATTATTTCCATAAATACTGATAAGTTATTTTTTTTAAACAAGATTACCTTCTCGTCAAACTAAAGGCCTGTTTGAAACCTAGTTGACAGATTTTTGACGTAATTTTCATATAAAACACTTTTTTTTCAGCCAATGGTGAAACATGGTCTAAGATTGAGTTTTAAACGGCATAACTAATACAAATGGTTGGTTAAAGACACTTTTTTTTTTAATAAAAACAAAACTTCACAAAACATGGTATTTATGTGGACATCTTCATTATCCTCTCTTTCTAATGATGTCCACTACTGTACATAGGCCACACATACACAGCCCTCACATAATTTTCGCTACAGCGAGCGATTTGCGCCTGCAACCAATAAAGAATTCACTTGCTCAGAAACAGTTGTTTTCAAGTTAAAATTGAATCAATATGCATATAGATAAACCTTATACTACAAATAACTACATAATGTCTTAAATAAAATTAGATTTTTATATTATTATAAGGATTTACAAGGCAGACTTAGGTACGATTCAGACCAACCGGCTCGCATCGGCCCGCGCCGGGCGGCATTTTACAATACGTTAAAGAACATTGAAATGTATCAACAGTAATTACAGTTCATATTTGCATGCAACTTACGCATAGTTACCTCCGTCGGCATCCCGCGACGCGTCGCGACGACCGACCGGCTCCGACCGGCTCCGACCGGCTCCGACCGGCTCCGACCGACTCCGACCGGCTGCCGTCGGGTCCGCTCGGAGCCGGTCGGCCGTGTGTCGTACGGAGATTACGGTGCAGCAACAGCTAGCGAATCATTCAAGTTGTGTTCTTCAAGCGATATTTTAAATAATATTTCACTTTACGTATACGCGGCGCAAAGAGAGCGGCACTTCAGGGCGCTTGCAGTGTGTACGGATTCCAGCGGACGCTGTCGGCTGCCGCGGCACCCGTACGGCTACCGCGGCAGCCGTACGCATGCCGCGGCAGCCGAATGGCTGCCGCGGCACGCGTACGGCTCCTTTCCGATGCGGCGCGACGCGAGCCGGTTGGTCTGAATCGTACCTAAGACTTAATCTACGAAATATATAATATGAACGGAGGGTCCCAGTAATAAGTATTCGATTAGAGATTATAAATATATTAACACCAATTTTCGTTTGAGATCATATTTATTTCACTCAGCATTTGAAATGTATTTTAAAAGATAGACAAAAAGTCAAGCATAGAGTAGCAATAAAATTCTATTGGGATATTTCGCACAGCACTATAAAAATAAAAACCGCACAAAAAGAAACTTTATTCTGAAATAATAAAAGTTACATTACCAAAGCAGCTAAATGTTGGTTAAACGGTGTATTCGAACATTATGCAGAGTTTTAAAACATTTTATTTGAATGCGACGGTCTCAAACCCTTTGTGGCATTACATTCATTGTGCCTTGGCCTCCACGACGTCGAATTAAAAAAAAAACAAACATTTTCCCGCTCATTGTCCTTTTATTTTTTTCGTAAAGAATGACGTTTATGAATGTAAATATGCACTCTTTTAGTTTATAAATACAGAATGAAGATACACAAATTAGAGTTTTTAAGACCAAAGATTGTCTCACACCCGTGGGTTTATTTGAGTAGGATTCAAATCGGATATCAGTGACCACTTCAACTCTTCTGCAAGATGTTTTTCTTATAATCTTTTTATATATTACTTACATTCCATCATTTTGGTGCAATATTTTATGTTTTTAGACCCGTGGTTTTCTGTGCATTGATCAATCAGATAGGAGGCAGTAAAAAGACAGTTTTGATAGTTCAGTTTATTAAGTACAATTTCGACCGTTTTCTATGGTTTAGTTAATCGCTGCGACTGCAGATCTATACCACAGATACCTTTTTCCTCGAAGTGGTAGGCAGAGAAGCATCACACCCACATTTGGCTGGCTAAGCCCCATGGAAGATAGGGCGAGCTTATTGCCATAATCCGGCCATTTACACATTGCCATAATACAAATGTTTTCAAACTCCGACCTACTTGTATTAGCTACTGATAATATCATAGAAAATCTCAATACCATTTTAATTTTTTCCCGACCCGGGAATCGAACCCGAGACCTCCCCCTGGGCCTCCGGAACAGTTAACTATCATCATCATTCATCAGCAACCCATTAATATTCCACTGCTGGGCTCGGGTCTCCTCTCCTCTATCTAGTGAGCTGAGAGGGTTTAGGCCATAATCCACACGCGCTGGCCTAGTAACTATGCTACATAAAAAAGAAAAATAAATTCACATTTCCATTCGATGTCTATCTAAATGCAGCAGCTATAACCCAAGTTATTATATTCACCCATAACTTGGTTGTTTTGCACTCTTTGCGTTATTTCCCCAGTGACAAACATACGGACAGTGTTTACGATCACGTTATATTATCGTAAAAGCCTTAACTGACCTGGTTTACAGACAACAGACATTATTCACACACTTCCTACGATTTTTTTTGACGAAACGCATTGTGAATTTTAGAGATCAGTGCATAGTCAAGCCCTGTCAAGCATACTCGTAGGTGTGATGTTTAACTTTCAGAATGAAAAAAATCATAATTAATACGTTTATTTACTAACTTAGCGGTATTGAAAACATTTAGTTATGAGTAGACACAGACACACAAGGTATCTGATAAAGTTTAGAGTGAGTAAGGGTAAATTCTATTTCAATATAATAAATGCGATGCTTAAATGAATAGATAGTTGATGTTGGATGGATGTTACATAATCACACCAAAACATAATTTTATTTATTTCGTTAAAACATTAATTGCATCAAATAAAAATTATTGTCCGTAAGTAGGTTTCGGTAACAAGTTGTCATAATTGAGATAAAGATGAGATATAAAATAAAATAACATTTATCAATAAAAAATCTTAAATATAACCCTATTATAAGTGATAGAGGCTAAAGACTATTAAGTTTAGGATTGCTGTTACACATTGTTGTGACATTTTCACACACAACCTCTCACATTCCTTACATGATCATAAAGATTGTACAATCTGTCGCGAGCGGGAGATATCTCGCAGATTTTATGCCAATTTCCATTCACCCCACTCTCCCCCATTTATATTTCAGTTACCTTTGATTGCTGTTATAATATTTTATTGTAATATCTGTCATTTGCTATGAATGAGTAGCTATTTATCATGAAGCTGGGAGCACGCGGGAGGGTTATAATTTCGGGAGTTTATGTTCATCGTTCGTTGGGTTGGGTCAAATGGACATCTTTTTATATTTAGTATAATTTAGGATAGGTATATAGCTTCTGATATATACCAATGCCGTTTTGTGGTTTTCCTTTCTATTGGACTGGTGTTGGAATTTATTGAGTACTCTAGAAGGCTTCATTGCTAGACTTAAATACTTCCATAAATAAGTTACCTACAACAATGTGGTACTTTATTTCCGTTAATTGAATGTTATTGAGTTCCCGGCGACACACGAAAAGCTGGCTAGTGAGGGTGTAGTGGTAAAAAAAAAACAACGCCTTTTCAGTAGAAGAAAAGAATCTTAATTCAACCTTATGCTAACGGCACAAGATAAATATTACTTATCAAACCCATCTCTTAAATCTTTTGTCTACTGAAGACCCTATTCCTAGGTCCGAAATTTTTACGGCCACAGTATAAAAAAATTACCTAAATTTGGTTTTTAAAAGCCGCAGTACATCAATAACATCCGATGCGTCATTTACCATTCAAAGCGGCAAGCGGAGTTTAAAACACTCGCTTGACGAAGACTAATGATCGTTTTTACAAAGTTGCTGCAACACACTGCTGGCTACAATGAAAAGCGAAATTACTAAATGCGGCTTTTAGTAAAAGTATTAAAAATATAAGATAAACTCTATAATTAGTGTAGTTGAATGGTGATTCAGTTTGTTCTAAATAAATATTTACAAAAAACAAACATTTTTCTAAGCGTTTCGAAGGGAAACAGTTTCACATTAACAGGCACATGACTGGCCTGTTGGTCTAGTGGTTAGTGACCCTGACTGCTAAGCCGGAGGTCGTGGGTTCGATCCCCACCCAGTACAAATCTTTGTGTGATGAGCATGAAGGTTTGTTCTGTGTCTGGGTGTAATTTATCTATAATATGTATGTATTTACAAAAAAAAAATGTATTTAAGTAGTATATCAGTTGTTTAGTACCCATAACACAAGCAAATATAATTGCTTACTTTGGGACTAGATGGCGCTGTGTGAATGTGGTAGAATATTATTATTATTACATTAGTAAATATTTTTCATCATATGCCTGCCTAGTACGGAGATATAATATAATTAAGGCAGATATAACTACCTATTGTACCAGCTAGTTTTGAAGATGTCAGCCAATTTCAAGACAACGCAATACCATTTTTGACCTGGTACCTCTTGCGTTACAGTCAAAAATGGCATTGAGTTCTCACAGTCCTGCTGCGCCACTGAGGCAATCTTAAGAAATATAATAAATGTTAACTGAACAAAGGGCTTGTATGTCACCTCTATGGATTAATGTATGCCTAATTACCGTTGATCAATATTGAATATAGAACAAATACCTCTTTCATTCGTGATCGACAGCTTTAAACACCGTTCTTCTAACAAATAGCTGAATAAGCTAAATAAATTATATATAAGGCTTGTTTTATAGGTTTCCTTTACAATTTTAATTTGCCTTTTTTATGGAAACGTCCACACTAGATAACATGCCCTGTGTCGCGAGGACTTTACAAACATACAATTAACGGTAAAAAAGTACGCCCAGACTCGATACAAATGTCTATGAACTAATCGAAAGTCAAGATTGCCAGCAAAATCATTTATGGTACGCTGACGTAAGGTTGAAGCGTGCAGAAGCGCTGATTTTGTTATTTTAAAATTTTTGATGAAGGCTTCTACTACTACACTCTTTGCGCTGTAGCATGGTCACAGATTAGATAATAGTTACTACGTAACAGATACATCACTCCCATATAAAAGCGAAAATACCTACGTTATATTAGCCTACAAAAACGAACAAACGACGCTGCAAGAAGAAACGTATTCTACCACGCGCGCCGGAGTCGAGATTCCCGCGTACACCGCGTGAGTCCGTCATCGAGCAAAATCATTAGGGTTGTACAAAGAACATTAATGAAAACAACATGGCTGAAGTGAAACTTAAATTTTCTTATTTATGTTTAGTTTATGTACAATGAATGCAATGAAGTGAATGCGAGGTAAGCAGTTAACTTAAAACTTCTAATTTCACATCGAAATCAGACTTTAGTTAAGATTAGCCGCTAGACAATGCGTGGCAACTTTTTTATTTAAACCCGTCAAGTACCTTCGGCGATTAGCGTGTATAAGCATCCAAACAGACAAAACATTTGAATATCGTCGTATTGTATTCTGTTACTATTTTTACTTATATTAGTTTTGTTAAATATATTCAATGTACACACAATCAAACAGTTAATGTCTGATTCCGACTCGCGCTTGACCAGTTTGTTTTAAGAACTCCACGCCACGCGAACTCGATCGTAATAGATAGATAGACAAACTCGAAAACGACTCGATAATGTAGGTAATGAAATACAAACTGCATTTATTTCTGTAAGACCGCACTAAACTTTCTCGTAAATTTTAAAGAAAGAGTACCTACGCACAAGAAGCATTTTAAAATTACTAGGTACTACTAACTAACTAAAGCCAGCTGAAATACGTACCTACTTTCAAATAACGTAACGTACCTTTCTTCATCTTTCGGCAATGAAAAAAAAGACATTTTTTTATTTTTCTTTTGTCTATGACATCCAGCAACTTCACAATAATTAACCATCGTGTTGTTAGTCAAAACTTAATATACCTACGAGTACGTAGTGTACGAAAATATCGTTAGTATCACAGAGTACATTATGCGTTTTGAGCGGGAAACGTGCTGTGTGCGCTCTCAGTGTCGCGTGCGGAAGCCCTCTGGCCATTTGGCTCAGTTGTGAGCTACATAGGGGTAGGCACATAGCGCGTGACCTTGAGCGAGTGACGGAGGCCTGGCATGGTGCGGGTGACAGTTGCCTGTATGACTAGACTAGAACATTCTGGTTGGGTTTAAATTAATTTACTACAGTTATTAATGATTTTGACTGGCCTGTTGGTCTAGTGGTTAGTGACCCTGATTGCTAAACCGGAGGTCGTGGGTTCGATCCCCACCCAGGACAAATCTTTGTGTGATGAGCATAAAGGTTTGTTCTGTGTCTGGGTGTAATTTATCTATAATATGTATGTATTTACAAAAAAAAATGTATTTAAGTAGTATATCAGTTGTTTAGTACCCATAACACAAGCAAATATAATTGCTTAATTTGGGACTAGATGGTGCTGTGTGAATGTGGTAGAATATTATTATTAATATATTACGAATGTGGTACAGCTGAAATACTAAGTCATAATTTGTAAATCGCGGCTACTTTCATGAGTTAAACGAAATGTTAGTGAAACTGTCACCCGCACCATGCTACAGCGCAAAGAGTGTAGTTAATATACCTTAACCCTTACATGGTTCAATTACATTAAGCTGGTAATAATTTACCGAATATACATACAAAACATTTGAAATCATTTTATTAGATCCGGTAACCATTGAGTTATAATAACTCAATGTCCGAAACCTGAACGATCAATTGCTACTAGTAATCGTCTGGAACCGTTCCCATGGATCTTTGTTTCACAACTACTCAGCACCTATTTGTCGTAGCGTGATGTTATATAGCCTATAGCCTTCCTTGATATAGGTACGGGCTATTCAACACTAAAAGATTTTTAATTCAAACTTGTAGTTCTTGAGTTTTATTAAATTATTATATAACGGGTCTACGTCACGTATTATATTTAAGGAATATAAATACCTTATTTATTTGCCCGACGTTTCGGTCGAATTACACCGAGCGTGGTCACGGGCTGACTGGAGCGGCGGCTGAGCGTTGTTCCTGATGCGTGCGGGTTTCTGCTACTACCCTCACTTTGGTCATTTATATTTATAGTTTTTGAACTGTCGGTACTTCGACTACACTAATAACGTCTACACACTACTTTGTCATATCGGCGATGTTTGATGTTTGATTTGAGGGTAGTAGCAGAAACACGCACGCATCAGGAACGACGCTCGGCCGCCGCTCCAGTCAGCCCGTGACCACGGTCTGTGTAATTCGACCGAAACGTCGGGCAAACAAATAAGGTATTTTCATATTCCTTAAATATAATACGTGACGTAGACCCGTTATATAATAATTTAATATGTGTACAAGTCGCGAAAGTTTAAAAGTTTTTATTCTTGAGTTTTCGCGTTCAACCAAACAATGAAATCTTCAGCTTTATAATGTAAGTAAAGATAACAACAGAATATATAACGCGCGGTGTAATTTACAACGTAAAACAATCGACTTGAGAGTTTGATCACAAAGTTTGTGATTAATACTGAGGCGTTATTGATGACGTTGTTTGTAAGTACGGGCTCATTTTGTCGTCGATTGACGGCAAAACTGCTGATAACAATTCAATTTGTATTTAATAGAATATTGGCAGGGTAATAACGAACTTGTGAAGGGAATGTTAAGTTGATTTTTGTTTGAAATTTATCGACTTTTGTTATAATGGCGATTATGTGTAACTTTTATTTTAATACGACAGAATTTATGGTAATTACTTCGGTAATTGCATGCTGGAAAATGTTAAAGAGACCTAACGTGTTGCTTTACGAAAAGCTTCGCTATCACGTATGTTCACACTAAGTAACCATCGATTTAGTCAGATTCAATATCGCTGTTAGGTGTTAAAATTGACTGGCCTGTTGGTCTCGTGGTTACTGACCCTGACTGCTTAGCTGGAGGTTGTGAGCAGGATGATCATGATTGCTTGTTCTTTGTCTGGGTGTAATTTACCTATAATAATATCATCATCATCATCATCATATCAGCCCAATGACGTCCACTGCTGAACATAGGGCTCACCTAATTTCCGCCACAACGAGCGGTTTTGTGCCGCCCGCATCCAACGGCCACCCGCAACCCTTACCAGGTCGTCGGTCCATCTGGTGGGGGGCCGCCCTACGCTGCGCTTTCCAATACGTGGCCGCCACTCGAGAACTTTTTTGCCCCATCGGCCATCAGTTCTGCGAGCTATGTGGCCTGCCCACTGCCACTTCAGCGATGCGATTCGGTGAGCTATGTCGGCAACTTTAGTTCTCCTGCGGATCTCCTCATTTCTGATTCGATCACGCAGGGAAACTCCAAGCATAGCCCTTTCCATGGCTCGCTGAGCGACAGTGAGCTTTCTAATGAGCCCCATAGTTAGCGGCCACGTCTCAGTACCATAAGTCAACACTGGCAACACACATTGGTTGAAGACTTTTGTCTTCAAACATTGGGGTATTGTGGACGAGAAAATAGCGCGTAGTTTCCCGAACGCTGCCCATCCGAGTTGGATTCGGCGGTTAACCTCTTTCTCGAAGTTGGACCTACCTAATCGGACCGTTTGTCCTAGGTATATATATTCGTCAACAACTTCGAGATTAGAGCTCCCCACAGTAAAAGGGGCGGGCGCTACATGGCGATTAGACATAATTTTCGTCTTGTCCATGTTCATTTTGAGGCCCACCCGTTGAGAAGCTCTGTCGAGGTTACCGAGCATTGTGCTTAGGTCCTCCAGCGATTCTGCCATGACCACGATATCGTCGGCAAACCGAAGGTGGGTGATGTACTCGCCATTAATGTTGATGCCAAATCCGTCCCAGTCCAGAAGCTTGAAGACATCTTCTAACGCAGCTGTGAACAGTTTCGGAGATATTACATCTCCCTGTCTCACACCTCGCTGCAGTTGGATAGGATTCGAGCTGATTCTGGAGACGAACTGACATGGTGGCGTTTCTGTACAAACACCTCAGCACCTCGATATACCGATGGTCAATTCGGCATCTCTGGAGTGCCTGTAGCTTTCTCATAGTCCACAAACGCTAAGCATAGTGGCCGGTTATACTCTTCGGTCTTCTGTATAACCTGCCGCAGCGTATGTATGTGGTCTATGGTACTATAGCCTCTTCGGAACCCGGCTTGTTCGGGAGGCTGGAAGTCGTCAAGCCTGCGCTCGAGACGATTTGTAATGACTCTCGAAAACAGCTGCGTGATGGGCCTGTAGATAATAATATGTATTAACAAAAAAATCATATAAGTAGTAGGTAAGTATATCAGTTGTTTAGTACCCATAACACAAGCAAATAGAATAGATGGCGCTGTGTGAATGTGTGAAAATAATTTAATATTATTATTAGACTGCAATACACCTTTTTCTTTCATAAAAATTTAACATATTTATCTAAAAAGTATTTACAATGGATTTTAGTCAGCTAAACAAGGCCGAATTACTATTAGAATTAAAATATCGCAACGCAACGTTTTCGACTAGTCAAACCGTTGATCAGTTAAAATCTTTGCTTAACGATTTAATTTTAAATCCAGATACTTCAATTAGCCGCGAAACTAGCCCTAACGATTTCAATTTCGATATAACCGAAATAACGAATGCCTTGAAAATCATTGAATCGTGCATAAGTTCGTACCCAAACCGTCGGCAAAAACGGAGGGGACGGTGGAGACGCTAGACTGGCAGGCGGCACAGGACCGTTCGCAGTGGCGTAAATTAGGTGAGGTCTATGTTCAGCAGTGTACGTCGTTGGGCTGATAAGATGATGATGATTAGACTGTAAGATTATATGCATTATTTAGGTACAAAATTAAATACAAAAAAATACAGTCACAGATGTTTTTCCTATTTGCTAAATCTCCACCCAAGAACGATCCGTTAGCCACCTCATTAAACTGTTACCACAAATAACCGAAGCAATTCAATCGACTACTAATCACACGTCTCCAATTCGCTTCGTCTCATTTGACATTATCCCAACCGTACCATTTGACATTCTCTCTCCGCATCCTGTCTGATAGCCAATCGGAATAATTTATAACTTAATTTGTGAATCCTTTGCAGTACGTAATGGACAGGATTGAACTGAAGAATTTTTATTTTTTGTACATTTTGGTTAGATTTTCGATTTAATATGATAATGAAAGAAAAAGTACAACAAAGTAAGTATAGTAAGATTTTTGATTATAAAATTGAAGTAAATGAAACAAGGGTACTTTAAACCTCACAATTTATGGTATATAAATTTCCTTAATAGCGATGGTGGCTGAATGGATAAGGGACCGACGTGCAAATGACGCGGTCCGAGTTTGATCCCGACCGGCAGTACCATTGTGGATTCCACTTTGTGGAATTTATATGTACTAGTCAAGTGACTTACCATCTGCTAACGGTGAATGAAAACATCGTGAGGAAACCCACATACCCTAGAAGAAATTCTATGAGTATGTCTGATCCACCAACCCGCACTAGGCCAGCAGTGGGACTTAATGGGTCGCTAATGAAATACCTTACAATCTCGTCAAGTACGAGTTACACTTGCACAACAAAGATTCCATTATATTTTTTTTTTATTGTATATTGTTCAATAAAATCATTATTGTCCACTTCAGCGCGTAATTTGAACTGATTTCATCCGGAAAACTAGTAGGCAACATGAAAGATGAATCTATTTAGTACTTATTTACGTACTGTACTGCATAAAATGTGTTTTTATTTTTATTTTTTTTATTTTATTAGATTTATGTATTGTGCGCCGTGTTTATCGGACATAATAAAATATTTTTCTTTCTTCTTTCTTTCTACTTGGATACACGGAACCCTAAAAAAGGGAAATAATCCATTACATAATATTATTGCTATCAAATAAGAGTTACCCTTTTGTATTCGAATACAAAAAATGTTATGTCGAACAAATCAGGCCGCACAGTAAGAATTCCAACGTAAATATATTTCGTGGCAACATTTCTTTGAATAAGTTTAGGATAATCCTGTGACGACACTCCTTTCTTCTTTGGCTTTGAAATTTCAACTTTATTTTTTTGTTGCTTAGGTTGTTTTTTGAGAGATTGCTATATGGGTTGTCGATAGCGAGGTACAGGTATTGGTTTCTATTGTAGATAGCTCTTTTCTTTTATAGACGTCACAGTTAGTATCAAAATATTAAATCTTAAAGTCGTCATTGACGGTTGTGTCTTTATGCTTAACAATTATGTTAAACTTCTTTGCATTACCAGCCTTCTTTCGATTGCGCATTCATGTATTAGGTATCTATTCAGGTTATTTTTGCTTTAGCTGGCACCGACTCGAAAAATAAGTGCTTATAAATTGTAAATAGGTATGTGTAAACCTTTTCAAAAATTAAAATCCGATCTATATTTTCATTATTTCTATGGATCAAGAAAACTGATACCTGAATAGAGATTGTGGGGACACAGGTTACTGCATGACGCAATATCGTACGATGTTACATATTATTGACTATATCCCACAATCCTCCCCTTACTTACAAAATAAAAAAAAAACCACATAGTATGAGGGAGGTGGAGTGACTCCCAGAGCACAGACCTGCGACGCGACGTGCGTATCTAAAATGCATATGCATCAACAATAAGTTTATAATATCAGTCAAACATAGATTTAAAACATTGCGTGATGAACAAAATGCTATATTCAAAGACTAGACAGGGTTGCCATTTAATACAAAGATTTGTAAAACCAGCGCCTATGCCTATGACCAGCAATACAACTGTAAAGGCTAACACAAAAAATATATAAGCCATAAAGCAAATTTTTCTAAAGATAACCAATAATACTCCATTCTAATAAACTCTGCAACAAAACAAATGTAATGGACCGTCATTACAATATGATTTATATTTATATTGAACCTTTATAATAACTGAAATGGCTCAAAGGTTCGCGTTTTCCTAAAAATATGCCAATTACAAAATGTTTTTCCACCTGCCGCACATTTCAACATCGTATACTCAAGTTTATTTTTATAAGAATAAGGTGTGCTTTTCAGTGTCGGGTGTAACAAAAGGTTGTCCAAAAAGGTTGGCAGTGTAGTGATGATTTACTTTCTTGGGATCGTTTAAATTCGTGGAACGTTTTGAAGTCCTTTTGGACGCCTTATGGACCCTCCTCTAAGAAATGTTATTAACTTCTGCCAGCTATATGTATCTAAGAAAATGTTTATATTACGAATGTATATTATGTTTAAAACAAGTTTGAGTTATAACGGGTTCGATTCTTTTTGATTATTGTAACTCACAAAGTATGGCGGTATTAAACATTTTTGTAAATTGGAAACAGCTCAAACGATTCGGATGCATATATTTTATTTTGAAAAAGAGTATTTATACAGTTTATAATAATATCTACAGTCTGTCTATCCCAATAGGAAGAGATGAGGAATATCTTTACTAATATTATAAAGCTGAAGAGTTTGTTTGTAACGTTGATCGCGCTTGTCTCAGAAACTACTGGTCTGATTAAAGCAATTTTTTTTTGTGTTGGATAGCCCATTTATCGAGGAAGGCTATAGGCTATATAAAATCACGTTACTGCCAATACGAGCTGAGCAATAGCCAAACAAAGAACGACGTGAGCGAAGCCCGGGGCAACAGTTAATTATAAATATGTTTATTAAATGTAGTTTCTAGGGAGAGTTAGCAATTTTTCCTTTTAAAGTACGGAGCCATAAAAACAGAAAAGAATAATTTTACTGTAAAACTGTAGTTCAACACATAAATTGTACAAACGACCTTGACACCAAGGTCATACGATTAGTTTTACCTTGTCAAGCTCATGTCAATGACAGCTAATGTCATCCATACCTATAATTTGAAACTATTTTTTTGTGGAAACAACTCGAACATTACAACAGTAATGACAGGGCACTGGCAACTCGATAACCATAAGGGCGATTGCATATTACCTTTTGTTCTACACACTCATTAAATTGCGTCTTATTTATTTTTTTGTGAAATTACGGTGTAAGAATTAGGAAATCAGAAAACTTATCTCATGCTTATCTTTCTGATCATCATCCTACCCTGATGAAAAATGTGCCTATATTTTAAGCTAGGCCTCTAGCAATACATTGGTGAAAACCGCAGTTTTTGCGTGATGCGCGTGCAAACATACAGACAGACAAAAATTATTGTTTTTGCTTCTGTGCCCCTAAAAAGATCCCTACATTATTTTTTCTTCAATATCTTCAAAGTACAGACATCGACTCGTTACAATTTTAATATTTTTTTAGATGTATGAATGTATTTTCGTGAGCTGATAGTGTGGGGATTATAATAAGTCAATGATTTGACTTGCGTAAATACGATACACCTAGTTCACAAGAACGAAATATATATAAGTTTAAAGGCTAGGAATAGTACATATTGTATTCTCCTATTGTTAAATAAGAGCGATGTCTGGCACTACTCGTAGAACGTAAATAGTAATAAATAAAATATAATAATCATTTATTTAAAAGCAACTGAGGCTCAATTACATAAAAACGTACACACACATATAATACAAAATAAAAAGTCATAATATAAATACATAAGATGTCATAAATTTTTCAAAAATAATAATAAATAGATAAGTACATTATAATATAATTCTAAATAAAAATAAAATAGTAAGTAAATGTCAATACGTGGATATGTAATGAGTTGATTATATTAAATTGAGTATAAGTGGTCCAGCATTCGTTGACTGGTTCATGATCATCCTGCTGTTGACCATTTGCTCACCTACAAGGTGGACAATACTCTGTCTGGATTCATTCAATATGACTCGCTAAGAAAACTTGCTAAAATTGCTAACAAAACTCTTCCGTAGGTATACTAGCTTCAAGAACATAAAAAGCACAAAAAAAAATAAGCACGTCTCCGCTTCTTACGAGATCTATTACACTCACACGCTTACAAAACAAAACTTATATGCTCAAAATATGCCAATCTGTATTCACCCTAAGTTGAAAGAAAATTGTTGGAAATAATCGATCTAATCACCCCAAAGCATTAATGGCGTGATAATATGGCTTTTGTGTGACTACTCATGTATGTTCATGTGTTGTAGTAATATAATAACATAGAACAGGTGGGTAGAAGTGAACTATCATCATCATCAGCAACCCATTAAATCCCACTGCTGGGCTCGGGTCTCCTTTCCTCTAGCTAGAGAGCTGAGAGGGTTTAGGCCATAATCCACTCACGCTGGCCTAGTGTAGGTTGGTGGATCAGACATACTCATAGAATTTCTTCTAGGGTATGTGGATTTCCTCACGATGTTCACCTTCACCGTTAGCAGATGGTAGGTCACTTGACTAGTATATATAAATTCCACAAAGTGGAATCCACATTGGTACTGCCGGTCGGGATCGAATTCGGACCGTGTGATTTGCACTCCGGTCAAATGAATAACATTTAGCCACCATCGCTTCGAAGTGAACTACACCTACGTTCAATTAGCTTTATAATGGCGACATAATGGTGCGTGGTACTGTAGGCGGTCACGGTCCAGCCCGCACTGACGTGGGAAGATTATCGTCTGTGGAAGTGCAAACATTTTCATGACGGTGGTATGCAATGCATAACTATCAGTGGTCATTGCTGGCAAGATTTACAAGTTCACAATTCACGCATTGGGACAGCCTATTTATCTAGGAAGGATTTATATCCTTTTTACCCTTATGGGTAGTAAGGGTCGAAGAAGCCTGAAGATAGCCTATATAACATCACGCTACGGCCAATAGAAACTGAGCAGTGGCAAAACAAAGATGGACGGGAGCAAAGAGCCTAGCTGTCGCGGGGGCTCTAAATTAAAAAGGAAAAACGTAGCATATAAATCTATTTAAAATTAACTTCATTTAAATTAACCAACGTAATCTCATTTCGATCAGAAGGGTTTTGGGTCTGTGACCTCTAATGTTTCATGTTATTTCTAGCAATTAGGATATTATTCTATCGTTAAAGATATTTTACATTATTTTTTGTGGTTATGTTTTCAAACCTGTATTATAATTATATTCGTACTAGCTTTTGCCCGCGGCTTCGCTCGCGTGGATATAGTTTTATAGTTAGACGCTTTTGGTAGGGCAGAGCTGTTCAAAGCATCAAAATATATTTTTTCTTAACTGTAACTTGAAAAACAAAGAACTTTCTATTTCATATTTCACCCCCTGAACCCATCCCTATCAAAAATGCAAAACGTTAACTTCAAAACAAATATCTTTTTATACAATGTTTCATCCCCAATTTCATCCTTCCAAAGCTACCTTTGTCTAAAATATTGATGAGGGTATTTTTATTTTGATAGTAGTACCCCAAAACAAATTTTCAAATCTATAAGTTAAAAAAACAAAGAAGTTTCATACAATCTCTTTCATCCCTTTTCACCCCCTTAGGGGTTGAATTAAAAAAAACCCTTTCTTAGTACACCTCTAGACATTAGGACAAACACACCCTCCAAATTTCAAGTCGCTACGACCAGCGGTTTAGGCTGTGCGTTGTCTGTCAGTCAGTCAGTGTATGTATGGATGTTGGGGTTACCTAATTACAAAAAGAGAATCGAGCTACTATAGAGCCACTTTTAATATATTTGTAAAAAGAATACATAATGTCACTGCCCCATCTCAACCCGTGGGTGTCGTAAAAGGCGACTTGGGGAGTTTTACCTTATGCAGACGACAGCACTGCAAGAAAAGGAAAATTCGAAACAAACCCTATCCCAACCCGTCTCTCCAGCGTGGTATAGTAGGCCTCCACATTCTATGGAGGAGACCCGTGCCCAGCAGTGGGACGTTTATAGGTTGAAATGATGAAAATCTACAGCTATTTTTTTATAATACTGGCCTGTTGGTCTAGTGGTTAGTGACCCTGACTGCTGAGCTGGAGGTCGTGGGTTCGATCCCCATCCGGGACAAATCTTTAGCATCTAGAGCATAAAGGTTTGTTCTGTGTCTGGGTGTAATTTATCTATAATATGTATGTATTTACAAAAAAAAATGTATTTAAATAGTATATCAGTTGTTTAGGACCCATAACATAAGCAAATATAATTGCTTACTTTGGGGCTAGATGGCGCTATGTGAATGTGGTAGAATATTATTATTATAATAGATACAAACTGAAGTCAAGCTGTATGTCCGAACGGGAAATTGACCTGTTTGAATGATATTGCCTCCCCGTTTAAGAAATAAAGGCGTGTGAATTTGATTATTAGCCCCAAAAAAGTAATTAGTATTCGACACTAAACAACATTAAAAATGTAAGCTACCATTAACCAAAGTTCTGATACGATATGAGTTACTTGTATATTATTTAAACTTCGATTCAAGGTAGCCTAGTTATCTAGGATATAGGGCCACCTATATAGGCAAGTAAATAATAAAAATCGACCCACATTATATGAATAATGTAGTATTTGTCGATGACCACGCACTTCAAACGGGGCATAGAAATCAATAACAATATGCAGTGGAAGCAAGCATTAAGGGTATTCATGCTCCGTTTAGGCCGGCTTAGTTACTTAACTTTAGTTCAGGTTTAAATGCGAATTCGGGAAAAAAAAAAATTTCTCCTGTTATATGAAATGCTCCCCTTAAAAATATTTATTTTTATTATTTCACTCATAATCATCAAACCTAATAGCGACCCACACAAGACACCTATTCTCAAAATTTCATGAATATACATTGAGTACTTTTTGGGTAAAATGCCTGTGACATACGGACGGACGGAAATGACGAAACTATGAGTTCCGTTTTTGCCATTTTGGCTACGAAAGCATAAGAAAAAAAAATCTATAAAATTATATTTTTAAAATTATATTTATTAATTATTTATAATTATAATAAATACGACGTGACGCTCACCGCACATCATTGTACGAGTATATCATTAGGTATCACGTCATGATTAACCCGTTCTCATCTATTTGCTTTAGAGCTCTTAGCTTTATAGTTGGTACCAACTGATGATCCCACATATCATACTTCTTGACGAAAACAAATTAAAGTTTGATTGCTTATTATTATTATTATTTTCTCATATCCAAATTTTATTGAATTTGATTTAGTATGGTGTTTTGGTTCTGTACCTTTCTGTGATATTTCAAACTGTAACCAATTAAAATTATTACAACTATGGCGATTAAAAAGAGTGGCCTGAGTTTCTTGCCAAGTTCTTTTCAGAGCTCAACCTTGTCAGTGAACTGGCCGTACGCAAATTTACTGACACCTTTCTTTGGCTTTGTATGACGTTCATAAGTATCATGTATGTGATCCAAATGAATAAAAAGATTTGACTTTGACTTTGAATAATTGTCCGACTCTAATACACTGCCGTTTATCAGTAGCTCTCTGTAGCACATACACGCTTACAATCCCTTGGGATTAATAAAGGTGACTCAGGTATTGTCCAAAGACTGCTTCGTTAACAAACAAGAAAATTATTACATCCTTCGTCTAAATTTCTCAGCAATTTGTCGGCTAGTTGGAAAATAAACGGCCTATTAAAGGTGCTATTAAAACGTCTATAATGAACCTCGTGCTTGTTTATCTTGTGAGACTTGTATTTATACTTGGACTTGCTTTTGTCTAGGGTTTCGCTCCCATGGATCTTTGTTTGTCTACTAATTAGCGCCTATTGATCGTAGCGTGATGATGCCGTCCTCCATAAATAAGTTCATCAGCAACTCATTAATGTCCCACTGCTGGGCTCGGGTCTCCTCTCCTCTATCTAGAGAGCTGAGAGGGTTTTTAGGCCATAATCCACACACGCTGGCCTAATGCGGTTTGGTGGATCAGACATACACTTAGAATTTCTTCTAGTGTATGTGGGTTTTCTCACGATATTTTTCCTTCACCGTTAGCAGAGATAAGTCACATGACTAGTACATATAAATTCCACAAAGTGAAATCCACATTGGTACTGCTGGTCGGAATCGAACTCGAACCGTGTGTTTAGCACGCCGGTCTCTTATCCATTCAGCTACCATCGATTTCGTAACATAAATAGGTTGTTTAACATTAAAACAATTTTAGTAGTACATAGTTCTTGTGATTAATTCGTTCAATCGTGTTTAACGCGTAAAAAAGAAAGAGTAAATAATTCCAAGTCTAAATATAAAGGAGACTGATACCTTACCATACATGTTTGGGCCCAAAGTGTAAAGAGATGAAAATTATGTTGATTATTAGCTGGCATATTATAAAATGCTTCTTGAAATTTTTGGACTCTTGGTCAATCTGAGAAAAGAGATAAATGAGATTTTGTGAAAGTAAGTGATCTATGATTTTCAGTAAAAATATCAATCCAAATGAACATGCGAGATTCCCACATCCGGTATAGCAGCAGAGATGGTACAAATGAAGCAGAAATTCGCAAAAAAAGAAGTCTTTGGAGTACTAACAAAGCTCTGGCAAATACGTAAACACAGGGCATCATCCACGGCATATTTATGACAATTTATTATGACATTGACTTATTTATTTCATTGCGCCACATAATAGATAATATACAGTAATTTAACATACAAACGGTTGGAACGCGAGTCACACCTACGCGCCTCTACTGGGTATACAATTTTAGTGTGGTCAATACAGCCAACATTATTTTATGTTAAATTAAAAAAAAATAATGATAAGTGTTAAACTTGTTCTGTTTTTACATTTACTAATCAAAAAACACAACATGGATATTATTTGTTCCAATTTACAATCACTTGACACAAGAAAGAAACTCAAGTAAATAAAGGAAATAAAAATACTGTAGGTAGGCATCGCCAGTTTATATACCGTGCGGCTGTAGGTAATTATTTCAAGGAGGGGGCGAAGTTTGAGTACTGTAATTATATTTATAGTGTGATTGCGCGCTGTCTTGGCGCTGTCATCTGTTAACACAGATTAAAAATACAATAAATAATTTATAAATCGATACTTGAATCGATTACTGTTTTATTATGCATTTGAGTGTAATACTATTTTATTTTGTTAATATGGATATTCAAAAATTTAAATACTTTTAATTGCATTAGTTTTACCTACGAATGTTACGTTATCTAGATAGTTATTTTAATAATTTTAAAATAATTATTGAATTTAGTAGGTATAACTTGATAATCGGTAAATATTGTCGATACAATCGATAAAAATGGACTAAGAATTTTATATTTGAGATATCTCACCTTCCAGATTGCCAATTGAGCTCATTTTTTAATATGTTAATAAGAAAAAAATAACCAATTTTTTAAGCCATATCACATTGTATTACATTTTGGGCCCAGAAGTCCCCGTCTCCTTTGTTGCTATGAAAGTATAATATTATCTGTAACGAAAATGTACAATGTAATCGTCTTAAAAACAATAAGCTATTTTGATCTTATCCTGCAATATGACATTAACTTTTAAGATAACCTTCCTCGTTTTGTTTAATGTCTAAACGACAATACCGCTTCTTTTATGGGAATGGCTGAAATAATTAAGTATTTCTCATTATTATCACTGGTGATGGCAACAAATTTAATGGATGATCTAAATCACTGGTCGTGGGCAAATTTGCTGACACTACTTTTCGGATAACCTGTCACATTCTTAACTTGTGACTTTCATAAGTGTTACTTTGTAACCTAGATGAATAAACGAGATTTCATTTCATTTCATCATAAATAGACTTTCGGTGTAAAAGTTTAACATGTCCTTTTGTAGTGAGAGGAGCATCACACCCACATTTTGCCAGCTTTGTTTCATCCCATGTAATAGAGGGTAGATAATAAATAGACACCGGTAGATAGGTAATAATAATAATATTCTACCACAATCACACAGCGCTATCTAGTCCCAAAGTAAGCAATTATATTTGCTTGTGTTATGGGTACTAAACAACGGATACGGGTATACTACTTAAATACATTTTTTTTTTGTAAATACGTACATATTATAGATAAAATACACCCAGACACAGAACAAACCTTCATGCTCATCACACAAAGATTTGTCCTGGGTGGGGATCGAACCCGCGACCTCCAGCTTAGCAGTCAGAGTCCCTAACCACTAGACCAACAGGCCAGTCATTGGTAAATACAATTCCACAGCAGATACAAACATTTGTTCTAAATATATATACTATTACCCGCGGCTAAACCGTGTAGTGACGAATTAAGAATATATAATGTCAACCCCAAGTCAACCCGTGGGTGTCATAAAAGGTTATACAGACAAGAGCACTGTGAGAAAAGGAAAATTCGAAACAAACCCTATACCAACCCGTCTGGCCAGCGTGGTATAGTAGGCTAAATTCCATTCACATTCTTTGAAGAAGATCCGTGTCCAGTATTGGGACGTTTATGGGTTGAAATGATAATCCGCGGTCACACAGACCTAGCAAACTCGCGGGGCAATTGCCTTGTGACCCAGTCTGCTTGAACGTGCCTTGCCGGAGTACCAAGACAATCGCATGCATTGCCTCACCTGATTGCTGCTGCGTACAAGGATCCCTCGATATAATAAATCACGGAATAAAATTATAATATTCATAAATATTGTATCTGTTATCCAAACAAAAACATGATTAGCAAGGCAAACATTTGTGGCTTTAATTTAAACTGAGATATCCTTTAGGAGGATAATTTAAGAAGTAGGATAAACAAATGCCACCTGAGACTAAACATCAAAGTATAAGGACGTTTCTGTATAAGGTTAATAGTTAGCTGCAATTTGTTTGCTAGCTAACTCCGAGTGACATGCTTAATACACAACATAGATTGTTTTAAGTTCTGCTTAACGAGGAAGAGGAAGAAATTAATTTCACTGAAGAGACGATAAAGAAAGCGAGATGTGTTATAATTAAATCAATAATAAAGAGCCGTAGAGTGTATAGTCGACAATAAATTTCTTTTTCAACCTTATAGTAAATTTTCGTTTGAATATCACAAAACAATACTGTCTGTCAATGACTGTCACCGTGGCGCAGTGGTTAAGGTGGTCGCCTCGCCACTACATCGCCGTGCTGGGTGACGTGGGTTCGATTCCCACACGAGACAAATATTTGTGTGATTCATAGATATTTGTTTCTAGTCTGGGTGTACTTTGTGTCCGTTAGTTTCATGTTTGTAAAGCTCCCCGCGACACAGGGCTTGTTCCCTAGTGCGGGCGTAGGACAAAAAAAAAAAAAAAAAAATAACGTCTATTTTTGCTTGCAATCATCAATAATGAGTCTTATTGAATTTAAATTTGGATGGAATTGTTTGTCAAAAGTGGTAAAGCAAATATATGGTCGACTATACCTATATATTTTTGGTCACGTCTCCATTTGTATGGAATCCCTTAGACGGACTAAGGGACTCCACAGTGGCTCTTAAGCCCTTGGGGCATTTTTCTGTAAAACGGATTACTGTCCGAATTTTATTGAGTGATAGGCTGTTGTCTGGCTATGTAACGATGATTTACACTTCAACGTTTTTATTTCAGTTAAAATGTAGGTAAATTAAAAACACAATAAAAAATATTTTACCATCTGCTAACGGTGAAGGAAAATATCGTAGTATAAGCCCTGGAAGTGTATGTCTAATCCAAACTGCATTAATGGGATTTTTTGAAAAATTCAAATAAAATTATAAAATAATTCAACATCATTAGAAAGATTTATGACAATTTGAATAAAATTCTACTACTAGACTGATTTGCTTTTCAATCATATTGCGGCAGACTATTTGCTTCATAAACAATTGTCCTTAGGGGTACTTTTTTCTTCTCTTTACACACTTAGTCGCTTGTCGTTTAAATATTTATTTTTCGGTTCAACGACATTTCTCTCCGTCAGAGTTTTAATAACGGACTTTGTTTAACGTATGATCTCAGGAAAATTGTGTGCGGCGCCATATTTTATGTGCTTTTAGGTTAATAATATTATAATTTACTTTTTCGTCGTTTTAAAAATTAATAGCATCTCATATTTTGTTTGAAAATATAAATATTATATTTCATTAACACATTTAACTTTAAAATTACTACTTCACTCTAAAATTTATTACTTACGAAAAAAAAACTTTTTTTAAGACAACAGACTTTATATACATACATTAACAGACACAAAGTACACTCAGACTCGAAGCATATATCTATGAATCGCACAAATACTTATCTCGTATAGGAATCTCATCCACAGTGTATGATCCACCTCACGGCACGCCACTGCGTGAACTAAAATCACTATTTTAGTTGCGAAGCGACCACTTTAACCCTACGCCACGGCGAGAGTAAATTAAATACAGTAAGTTCATGGTTTGAAATTATGTAAAAACAAGGTTCCATTTTCCATTACACAGAGTGTGATATTTTGTAACAAACCCAGAAGCGTGCAGCTTAGCTACAGAAGCTCCGACAGGCTTACTAGCAAAGCGCTAACTAAGCCCCGGTAGGTTGAAGGTCTCGACAAAGCTTGCCGTCTACTCTAAATTGTTTTAAGAACAGTAGATTCGATTGAAAGAAGAAAGAAAGAAAAAGAAAAACGTTTATTATGTACAGCTCAATTAAAAACGACGCATAATTTTGAAAAACAGATAATAAAAAAAACAACAAATTAAATACTAAAAAAAGAAAATACATATTGACAAATTAATATAATCTGTGGTGGCTGGTGGCTCTGTAATCGTCAGATGTCATTAAAGTCATTTGACTGACGTGACGTAGCCGCAGGACGTGGCGTGGCAAAGAGTCAAAGAGAATTGACCTTTTTACTTTTTTAAGAGTTTTGACTGCTGCCAGTCAAAACTGCTTTTGAATGGTTAAGAGTTTTGACTGTAATGTAATCACAAGCGGTAAGGGCTGAAATCCGCCAGTGGTTAGGCCAGTAACTAAGCAAATTCAAACGAGCGTCTAACTCAAGTTCATAAAGGCAGGTGTTGCGTGTATATGCGAGCTCGTACTATGTCAGTTAGGATCGTTAAAAACCACTAGCTTCATTAACTTTTGTATTATCTACGTAGGTTATCTATTGATTTACGAAACATGAAATGTTTTATGGTTTAACTATACCTAATAATATTAAGTACTTCTAAACTTTTGCAAGTCTTAGCAGTAAAAACTGGCAGTTTGTGTGAAACCATTTTTTATTACACTATTTAATATTAAAATTAATAACAGTGATGGTGGCCGAATTGAACTTTTCATCAGCCACACATTAAGTCCCACTGCTGCACTGTTGAGCTCGGCTCTCCTCTCCTCTAACTAGAGAGCTGAACTTTTAGGGCATGCAAATTTTGGGGTACAAGTTCGATTCCGACCGGCAGTATCAAACTGGAATTCACTTCGTGGGATAATGTGTACTTTTACATCACACGATTTAATTTACATACATAATTATTTTCATGTTTTTTCGATAAAACAATCGCAATTCGTATTATATAATATTATGAAAGTTTTGATTGGCATTTAAAATTCATATGACTACAATTACAACACAAACAAATAAACATTTGAAAAGTACCTATATCAAAATCAACTCCTTCCTTCCGAGACTCTCAAGGATAACATGACTCCTCCCTAGAGGAGGAAATTAACTTACTATTACCACATATTGGCCAGACGGTTTGCAACAAGACAATATTTGGAGTTTTCCTTATCCCATAATAGAATATATGTATTGTGATTTTATTCATTTCTTAGCATTGAATAAACTTTCTATACTTTATTGGACCCTCCCACTCATCGCGAAAGCCTTTTCTGTGACATGATCAGTAAATGAAAAGAAAACATTGACTCCATCTACTGTTGCCCTTATCCCAAGTAAATATTTTAAGTCAACTCACTCAGTTATTATTGGAGGAACGTTATCCGTTCACTTATCAATAAAAGTGTTAAAAAAATATTCTTTACAATTACCTGAAGGTTATAGGTCCCTACTTCAAATATACCTATAAACCTTCAGGTATATTTGAACTAGGGATCTGTAACATTAGGCTTCCCACCATCAATTTTCTTTGGATTACGAACCCAATTATTGCAATAAAAAAAGGGAAAAAATACCTATTTCTTCTAACAATGGACAGACTGACATGGGCGCCGACTGTTACCCTATTAGCAGTATTTTGCGTCAAAAACAAAAATACGTTTTTGATGTGTATTTCGTAGTTTCAAAAAAGAAGATGGCAATTTTTACGACGCTAGTTCTGTATTTCCGCGACCAGTCATCGCATTTTATCTCCATCACGTCATGATAATAATATCCCATCGTGTGTATTTGTTAGGGCCCTTGTTGCCGACATAGTGATAGCTTTTCTCTTTATGGTCTCTAGATATATATTTTTTCACCGTCACGCTGGCGTATTGGTTAAAGTGGTCGGCTTGCATCTAACATCATGCTGAGTGACGGCTGTTGAATTCCCTCACTAAACAAATATTTGATTTATTTCGTAAAAAGACCAGACTGGGTGTATTTTGTGTCCACGCGAAACAGAGCATGTTGCCTAGTGCAAGGTTTGTCTTTTTACAAAAAAGAACGTCTTTAAAGCTGTATCAACGACCATTGTCCTTAATAATCTATTCCTACTATTTTCATTCCTAGAAGACCGCGGTAACTTCCTCACATTTATTATTAGTGGAATGGTGAACAGCTAATGTTTTATTAATCCAATACACCATTAACGAAGGTAGACCGAATGCTAATGTTGCCTTGGGATCCCCCTTCCCCCTCCCCCGGTTATAAAAGGGGGGGTTCATCTATCATTCGGTGTAACCACCACTGCGTACCTAATCAACGAACCAACTGATGGATGGCGTCCTTCAATGACGTCGGTAAAGGGCATGTCGTAACTTTGTGAAGTGCTTGTGTGAATAAATAGATTTAATTTTATGGAGATAAGACTAACAACTTTTTTAAGCAGCCTTAAGCCTATTCATTTGACTGGCCTGTTGGTCTAGTGGTTAGTGACCCTGACTGCTAAGCCGGACGTCGTGGGTTCGATCCCCACCCAGGACAAATCTTTGTGTGATGAGCATAAAGGTTTGTTCTGTGGCTGCGTGTAATTTATCTATAATATGTATGTATTTACAAAAAAAAAATGTATTTAAGTAGTATATCAGTTATTTAGTACCCATAACACAAACAAATATAATTGCTTACTTTGGGAGTAGATGGCGCTGTGTGAATGTGGTAGAATATTATATTATATTATATTATATTATTATTCAGTCGGTCTGCAGTGCAAACTGCAAAGGCCATCCATTAACTTTTCTACTTCTGTTATTCCTTAACCTTACTTCTGTTATTTATATCTTTCTTTATCTATTTCTGTTATATCTTTTTACTTCTGTTATTTATGCTGAATAAACAATTTATTATTCTTATTATAACCTCACTCCACCAGTTTTCATACGTCGCGATTAAGCCTTCACACTAGCAAAACCAACTATCAATGAAAAAATCTTGTAGTAATACACTTTTTTTAGGGGTGAGATGATAATAAGTTACCTGTTATAATAGATAGAAAGAAAAATAATTTATTGTGGTCTCAATCATAATTACAGTAGAGTAGATGAAATTACTTATTACTATTTGTGAGAAACAAAAATGGTCCTAACTCAGCAATAGCTACCTTTATAATAATATCAAGGTAGCGCTGGTATTCTGTTAGGACCCTGGATCCAGATCGCGTTTATATCTCTCAAGAACTCTCAGAATGTGGAATGAACTCCCTAACGAGGTTTTCCCAAGGGACTAAAGTCTGGATTTCTTCAAAAAAGGAGTGAAAAAGTCTCTTAAGGGTCAGCAACGCACTCGTGATGCCCCTGGTGTGACAGCCACCATGTTTTTTTTCCTTTTCCGCCGTTTCGTGATATATAAAATTAATATAAATGTATATTTGTTTGTTCCAGGTTACGTTATAGGAAGACAACGAGTGCCACCATATACCAAGTGTTCTTTACTAAAAATTTAAGATTAGGTAAGTGCCTTCAGTTAGTTTTGTTTATCTCATAGTTATAAATCTTTCCTAACTACATCTCTTATCTACTGCCCTTTTTTGAAAATTACGTTCGTATTCTACATAACTTTGCAACTAGCTATGCCCGCGACTTCATACGCGTGGACAACTGATCCCGCATTCATTTTTTTTTTACGGAACCCTGATACTTTTTCCGAAATCAAATAATAATATAGTTTATTGCTTCAAACATAGGTAGGTTAGAGATGTTACAAAAAATCTGGTTTCCCATATTTGGCCGTTATACAGCATGCAACAATAATGTACCAAGTAAACCCTTAAAATAAAATTTAAGTACATATTTTACTATTAATAATGTAATGTATTCTTAAAATTATAGGATTTACAGGAATTATTACCTAGGAATTCATTAATTGAATAATAGCATTGTTCTATTAACCACTTTTGCAACGCAGTGCAAAATTTTAAAAAAGTCAAAGAAGTCTAAGTTACTCCTACACTACTACATCAGCTATCCGTCAGTGAAAGTCCCGTCGAAATCGGTCCAGCCGTTCCAGAGATTAGCCGGAACAAACAGACAGACAGAAAAAAATTGTAAAAAATGTTATTTTGGTAAATGTACCGTATATACATTCATATGCATGTAGTAAAAAGCGGTTATTTTAATATTACAAACAGACACTCCAATTTTATTTATTTGTATAGATAATTATGATACATATAATAATATAATTATAATTATTTATTTATTCTTTTTTTTTATTGTATTTTTAATTGCTAGTATACTTACTGTACTTACTTATTTTAACCATGCTGTGATCTCCTGTAACTGAGAAAACATATACCTATCCATTTTCTATTAATTTAATTCGAATGTAATGTGTATTTCTTGTTGGAGATCCTATATAAATAAATAAATTATTTATCTAATAATTATGGAGGTTAGAGCCGAAAGTCACAGAAACACCAAATGAAATTTAACTTAACTTGGATCTTTTCAACCCATAAACGCCCCACTACTGGACACGGGTCTCCTCCAAAGAATGTAGAGGAAATTTAGCGTACTATACCACGGTGGCCAGACGGATGGTTTTGTTTCGAATTTTCCTTTTCTTGAAGTGTTTTTGTCTGGATAAGGTTACTCCTTTAGTCGCCTTTTACGACTCCTACGAGTTGAGATAGGGTAGTGACATTATGACGTATTCTTAATCCATCTCTACACGGGTAGCTTTAATTAAACTAAATTATATCTAAGTGATTAGCGCTCGAAATTGGAGACAATAATGCCCATCGTTTCCCACACTTGGATGTGGGACGCTACCGGGTGGTCCGTGTGGCGCTGACATAGAAAACCCACGCTGCAACGTGAAGCGGTGGTCTTTAGGGTGCCGTAATTTATTAGTATATATTTTATTTATTTATTGAATTATAAAATCTTCCAATAAGACCCATGAACTATAAAATATACAATATTATACTTTCTATTTAACTAGTCCACGAGATTAATTTAAAATTTAAATTTTATATTTAATGCCAGAGGCATTCTTTACCAGTCAACCTATACTTAGGGTGATGCAGAGATGGTTCGAAGTAGGAGTGTGGCTTCGTCGGTGTAAAATTCGAATCCGGTGGCCACAGAAACTTCTCCCCTAAACACTGCCGTTTTACATTAAAAATAGAATTATTCGATTTGTCCTAGGTATTCTCGAGTTTGTGTTTTAAACACATTCAACATAAGATTGATTTTTGAACAAAACTCACATTTTAAGTTACACACCATTACCTTACCCAAATTCTATTGTACAAAACTTTATCCAAGGACTGCGTTTCGTATATCCTATCTGTGACTAAAGTGGGTCAATGTCAATACACTCTCAAGTACAGCCATAAAGATAAACATGTTAGATACAGTCAATCTATCTGCCACATTTCCCAGTCATTTTTCACCTAAACACACTTACACAGCAATAACGACCTTAATGTAAAGCAATAAAATGCATATTGTATTGTATGTTAACAGTAAAAGATGCTCTTGTTTTGTTGGGTCCATGAATAATGGTTTATTATGTTTGTTGTTACAGTTTGTGCTTTCGTTTTGTAATTTTCATAGAAGTTATCCAGTGTAAGTTGAGCTATTACTACTATAGTTAAGCTTAGCTTAATAGGTCAATGGCTTAGGATTTTTTTTTAAACTCAGTCGTATTTTTGGGTATATAAGCTTGGCAAATTCGTAGGAAGTGACCAAGAGATTTGAAACTAATGCATTAAAAAAACCTCTTTTCATGTCTGCCAAACCATCATTAAGTCTTTGAAGTATGATAGTTATCGTTACTGGAAACCTTTAATGGTAAAACCTTTTCGCAATTCCAAGTAACCTAAGGTTTCATTTTAATTTTCTTTTTCACAAGATTTCAGGACAATTTCATTTTACTAAAAAAAATATTTTAAACCTTGAACGGTTGCACCCTGACTGTTGAGACAGAGGTCGTGGGTTCGATTCCCACCCAGTACAAATCTTTTTGTGATGAGCATGATTATTTATTCTGTTTCTAGGTATAATGTATCTATAATATATTATGTATGTATTTACGAAAAATGTGATTTAAGTATTATATCAGTTTTCTAGTATCCATATTACTAGCATAAGCTTAGTTTGGGACTAGATGGCGCTGTGTGTGAATTTCCAAACATTATTATATTTTTTTTTTTTTTTTTAAAAAGACAACGCCCGCACTAGCGAACAAGCCCTGTGTCGCGGGGAGCTTTACAAACATGAAACTAACGGACACAAAGTACACCCAGACTAGAAACAAATATCTATGAATCACACAAATATTTGTCTCGTGTGGGAATCGAACCCACGTCACCCATCACGGCGATGTAGTGGCGAGACGACCACCTTAACCACTGCGCCACGGTGACAGTCATATGAATTCATGTTATATGAACATATCTTTTATTGTATCTAAATAAGTCTTATATTCCCTTAATTTGCCTATTAAATAACCCTATAGTACCACATTACCATGAATCGTCAGAATATTCTCATTCCCCATAACAAGGCCTTATTAGGGTTCCGTAGTCAACTAGGAACCCTTATAGTTTCGCCATGTCTGTCTGTCTGTCTGTCTGTCTGTCTGTCTGTCTGTCCGTCTGTCCGTCCTCGCTTAATCTCTGTGACCGTTAGCACTAGAAAGCTGAAATTTGGGACCAATATGTGTATCAATCACGCCGACAAAGTGCTAAAATAAAAATTGGAAAAAAATGTTTTATTAGGGTAGCCCCCCTATATGTAAAGTGGGAAGTGTTTTTTTTTTAATTTTAACCCTAATGTGTGATATATTGTTGGAAAGGTATTTAAAAATGAATAGGGGTTTACTAAAATCATTTTTTGATAATGTCAATAATTTCGGAAATAATCGCTCCAAAAGTAAAAAACAAAGCGTCCCCCCTCCTCTAACTTTTGAACCATAAGTTTAGAAAATACGAAAAAAATCTGAAAAGTAGAACTTTATAAGGACTTTCTAGGAAAATTATTTTGAACTTGGATGGAAACAACAGATGGAAACTGCAGTTAACCAATATAATTTGGTCCCTGAATCGTATGAGCGCCTATACAATCCAGAGGTCAAGTTTCATTTGCCCGTATTTTTTTTTTAACTTCGTTTACATAATATTTTATTATCCTGAACGTATCTTTTTTCAAACAAAAAAATAATTATTAAAATAGGTTCTCGCAATTCAAAATTACCCACACTGCGCTCCCCTTTGTGTTCGCGCTAAAAACCGTCACGAGTCGGAACGACTGCCGCGGAGCGTGCAATATTGCACGCTCCGTGTTCGCGCACGTACCCACTACCGGGAGCTGTTGCAGGAGCGCGGAGCGCTGCTGGATCGCGAACATAATGGATAGTATGGATACCCACCTTTAAACTCATAAGTGGGAACACTTATTGTGACGGACGGGAAACTACGGAACCCTACACTGAGCGTGGCCCGACACGCTATTGGCCGGTTTTATATATCTTTATGATATAGACAGTTACGTCTTTGTTTATTATATTAGGTTTGCCGATAACCTAAATAAAATACTTTACATGCCTCGTTTGGTTTTGTCTTATCGTGCTATTACTAAAAAATATATAATAATAATAATAATATTCTACCACATTCACACAGCGCCATCTAGTCCCAAAGTAAGCAATTATATTTGCTTGTGTTATATGAGGCGAATGTGAAAGGAAACGTTGGAAGGGGAAGGCCTAGAAGAAAGTACCATGACCAAATAGGTGACGTTCTAAAGAAGGGGGATCAGGAGTACCCTTAACCGGCGAGAATGCATGAAAAGACTGATGAATGTTGAAGAAGCCAAAGATGTATGTCAGAATCGTAACAAGTGGAAGGAAATGGTCTCTGCCTACCCCTCTGTTGGGAAAGAGGCGTGATCTATAAGTATGTATGTATGCTATTACTATGTCTGTCGCCGTGGCGTAACTCGCCACTAACACTGTCTTGTCGAATGACGTGGGTTCGATTCCTACACGAGACAAATATTTATGTGATTCATAGATACATGTTTCGAGTCTGGGTGTATATCAGGCCAATTACGTCCACTGCTGAGCTTTATCAACCCATAAACGTCCCACTGCTGGGCACGGGTCTCCTCCAAAGCATGTGGAGAGAATTTAGCCTACTATTAATACCACTCTAAGCAGACGGGTTGGTATAGGGTTTTGTTTCGAATTTTCCTTTTCTTGCAGTGATCATGTTGCCTTTGGCTAGTCCCTTAGTCACCTTTTACTATGGCGATTAAAATGAGTGGCCTGAGTTTCTTGCCAAGTTCTTCTCAGAACTCAACCTCGTCAGTGAACTGGCCGTAGGCAAATTTGGTGACACCTTTTTTTGGCTTTGTATGACGTTCATAAGTATCATGTATGTAATCCAAATGAAATAAAAAGATTTGACTTTGACTTTACGACACCCACGGGTTAAAATGAGATAGTGAACTTTTGAATTCTTAAACCGTCACTACACAGAATGTTTGTATATAATAACAATAAAATTTCAAACAATAGTTTATTATACCAAGAAATAAATTGCACTGTCGTTCGCTTCGAGTCTAGTTGTAATATTCAACTCTTTTACTCTTTGAGTTATATTAAAGAACAGACCTTCTGCATCTTAAGTAACAAACAATATAGTCAAATTACAACTGAGTGTTTCACTATTCAAATGAAAATTTTAAATTCAAGCTGAGTTTTCTTTTTAAATACTACTCAGTACAATATTTTAACTTGACATATTTTACCGAGTACGGGGTATTGATTGTAAAAAAAATTACGATATTTCAAGTGACCTCTTTCCAGCTCTTTAACGGTCAACCTTATCAGTGAACTAGCCTTATAAACTTGACTCTCACGTTTTCGGCTTAGTATGACGTTAATAAGTAGCACCCAGATGAATGTATATAATATTTTAATGTACAATTTATCTTAAATGGCTGCCTTGGTAATGTTTCAACTAGATAAAAAGAGAATAGAAAAAAAAACAATTGGACCAGCATTTTCACAGATAGCCGTCTAGATCTAAACTGAAACATAGATGTATATTGTAGTAATGCTTACATTTAGCTAAAGGTTACACATAGTCATTAAGAAACAATATCAGAGCAAGTGAGCGAGAGATACCTGTGTATAAACTTATATAGAAGGATTTCTTATTTAATAGTTAATATAGATACACGATAAATCAAGTTCCTACACAAAACAATACAAAAACCAACGTTCCTTAGATACATTGGCATGACTATACTAACTATAACTAGTGCTACAGACTATATATAGTTATAGGGAGGACCACAATGAACTGATATATCATTGTTTTAATAACTTTCTGTCCACGAGAAACTGATCCGTCTCTGTGTTTACTTTCCTTTTCTATTCTCTATATCACTCACTTCTGTGACATAGTTAATCAAAGGATAACACAAGTAAACATATGCGACAGCGAAGATATTTACCCTCATCTTAAACGTCGTGGTATACAATAGTACAACCGCTAAAATAAGGCAGTGCCGCAGTGCTGAGAGCTTACCCACTCCTAATTTGAATACTTACATACAATGTCGATTTGAAAAAAAAAACAAAATTAGGTAAAAAAAAATTCTGATGCCCTTAGGTAAGAATAGTTTTGACTGATTGTTGCATTCAAAAAAAGTATTAACTTAGGACGTTGTGTAAATAATTGTTTAAAATTATTTTATTATTCATTTATAAGGCTGAAATACACAAAACTCACGAATAAAGCCACAAGCATCAACATCCCAAGGTGATGCAAAGAAATTATAAAGTAGGGGCATTTCTCACTCGTGTTTATAACCTTACAGAGCGTTAAACGCAATCCCGGCTCCAAAATTATTCTGTCAACCATAACAACGCAACGACTAGGCTCGACAATCCGCGTAAACAAAATATATATTCTCATTCTAGAATTATGGAGTCGACACATCATATTTTTTCTCTACAAGCTTTGTTCGTGTAATAAGTGGAATGATGGAATGCATGCCTGACTTTCAATGTTGCCACATTAAATATTTACCCTGAAAAAGGTCTAATTAGGCCTTTCATTAGGTAAGGTAAATATTTAAAAATCGCACGACGGTCGAGTGAATGAAAAATGTTGATACAGTGACATTAAAGGTAATTTATTATAATGTTGGAGAATAATTTAAATACGTTCGCTTGTTATAATGGTTAATGAGGTACTGTAATAATTAACAGTTGAAATGGTTACCGCGGTTGAAACGAATTCAGTAGTTGTTAATTCATTTATTTAGTGATATTATTTATTTTATATTACGAGTATATAATTTAGTGGATTGCTAATATGTAAATAATGCTTGGATATACAATTAATTACAAGATATATTTACTTACAAGTTAATATAAATTCTCTACAGCTACAAACTTAATAAAAAAATTGCCAATGAATTAAATATGTGTGTGATTAAAGTATTTGTTTCGAGTCGAGCGAACTTGGTGTTCACTAATCGTATATTTGCGAAGACCCTAGCGAAAGAGGGCTTCTACCTACTTGAATGCGGGCGTTGTTTCTTTAAACAAAAAAAGAGTTATATTTATCTAGTTATACTACTAGGTACACAAACATTTCCCTGCGGAGACATATATATAATTAAACAATGTTGATTGTTTAAGACAAACATTAGTATTTGTTTAACTTAGAAATAAATATTTACTTTCTACATTTCCAGAACTACTTTCCAGACGTTGTAATTAGTTAGTTTGCAATGTTTTAGTTTTGTTTATTTGTTGTACAAAAACTAGTTAGGAAGATATGAATTTAAGGATATTATTTTTTAAGATATGTTAGGGCAAAGAAAAGGAAAAAAATATTTGATCCGAACCGTAGGATTGCGCTAGATGGTAGGCTGCATACATCCGGTCCTATAGGAAATCTTTGAGGAGGCCTGTGTCCAGTTAGACATTGGCCTCCTATGGTTGAAACGATGATGATTATATTTTTATTAAAAATATATCACATACATAATGCCATTACCCTATCTTAACCCGTGGGTGTCGTAAAAGGTGACTAAGGGAAAAAAGGAAATATATTAAACAAACTCTATACCAAGTACCAACCCGTCTGGCCAGCGTAGTATAGTAGACTAAATTCCCTCCAAATTCTTTGGAGGAGATCCATGCCCAGCAGTGGGACGTTTATGGGTTAATATGAAAAAAATATGATATTTCTGTTTTGATCCTAACGTAGTTTAGTAGAACAATAATAAAAATAATAATAAAAAAGACCGGGTCTACTTCTCACCTTAGAGAGAAGTATAGCCGTGAAAAAAGAGACATAATAATAATAATAAATCTTTATTTTCCTTTCACAAATTTCGCTTAAATGTAGACTTACATGCTATGAAAACTGTATTACATTTGTGAAGGACTGGTGCCCGAAATAGGTTTGAAAAACCTGTGACACAGGTCACCAGGCCCTCCCTTATGGAATTAGTACATAAGTAAGAAGACAACAATAGCTTTTTAATATTCGTATAGATCAATCCCATAGGCATTATACTTTACAAAGCTATTAAGTAGTATTTCTTTCTAAAGCTAGTTCTCTGAAAAACTTGAGCCTGGAAAAGAGCTGGCAATAAAAACCACGCTAAAAAGATTGATTTTCTCAAATTTGAAATTTGAATTGGTTACACCAATGAGACAGTGGTAAATTCTTCTATCAAGCTTTTCAATGTAAGCCCAAACATCTAGCTACACAAACATCCACACAATATTATATGTAAATTCGTTGCACAACAGATTCACAGATTGTAACTCTCATATGACACGATGCATTATTCAAGACGTACGGCGGCCCATTCACGGAGCGACACACAGAATCTGTAATGCGCCGCTTTGTGCACAAGTAGTGAATGGCCAGCTTTATTTTTGGAACGTCCACTACTAAGAACAGAGCGGAGGAAATTGCCAAGTTTTGTATAAAATTCGAACCTGCATTAAGCCTAGTACTTATTGCTTTCAAAGACAGCATGTAAGGTGTAAAAACAGACATACCATCAAGTCTTTTAGTATATTTCTAGCAGCTACTTGGAGCTGTTCCTGTGTATCTTAGTTTGGCCATTACTCAGCTCCTGTTGGTCGATGCGTGATGTTATATAGCATATATTCTTCCTTGGTAAATGGGCTTCGTAACACAAAAATATTTTTGCATTTCTAACCAGTAGTTCCTGAGATTAGCGCGGTCAAACAAACAAACTCTTCAGTTTTGTAAAATTATTAGTATATATTTATCTATAATATGTATGTATTTACAAAAAAAAAATGTATTTAAGTAGTATATCAGTTGTTTAGTACCCATAACACAAGCAAATATAATTGCTTACTTTGAGACTAGATGGCGCTGTGTGAATGTGGTAGAATATTATTATTATTATATTTATTATAGATTTCTGGACTGATTCTGAGAAATGCAAAACCTATGACCATTTTTCTACCCTTGCAAACCAATCGTAGACACTCCCGCTGCTCCACCGCGACAGTCTGTAAATTCGTTCAAACTAAGCCGATAAACAATCAGCATTTAGCATTTTTCTTAATTACTTGACCGTAGGTATCTAGCATCGGATGTAGCCCTACATTATTAATATCCTTTTTTTTATCTTAAAATAATATTTGTATGCCTATGGGTACAATGTAGCGCTGACTTTTTTAATAACGCAAGATCTGTAAATTTGACCTACCTACATTGACAAATAAATATTTCTGTTTCTGTTTCTATTATAGGGTGCACAGGGGTGCTCCATCCAGGTAGAGAACCTTAATGAAGTAGTGGATTAGATACCCAACATGATTGTATTTTATTTCGCAGCCATTTCATCATAAAAATAATAAAATTGAGTACGTAAAAATATTATATAACAATTTTGTAAGAAAAACCGTTTATTGTATACTAACAATAGAAGTAATGAGCGCGCTCGCGCTATCATCACCGCCATCTTTGTTGTGTGACGTCATCATTTTATACTTCTATTTTATACAAACTCTGAAAAAATTATTAAGTCTTAACTTGTATCACTGACTGTGCCAAACGTTGAAAAAGTTCCACACAAAATAAAAAATGGGATGTGTTTCTGAAATTTTGTTTATTTTGATTTTCTTTGTCTTCGTAAATGACATATTATTGATGAATTACTCATTTTTTGAAAAATAAAATCTTAATACCATTTTTGTGGCGATCGAAATCCCAAAACCCTAACAAAGTAGTTACTACACACTTCGTTAAATACTTACAATATTTGCACTTCCAACATACGCACTGCAGTGCACATAAATAAACGCCCAAGTTAATATTACACTCGAGCTACAATGTTTGTTAAAGCACTTACATTGTACGTTGTTCCACTAAGTACTATTCTGTAAAGTAAGATTCGACAGCGGGAACATTCTGTTAAGTCCTCCTACATAGGTGATAAACCACGTATAGAATTTCAAACTTCAAATCTTTTGTTTCATTTAGATCACATACTTATGAACGTCATACAAAACCAAAAAAAAAAGTGTCAGCAAATTTGCCTACAACAGTTCACTGACAAGGTTGTTTGAAAAGAACTTGGCAAGAAACTCAGGCCACTCTTTTTAATCACCGTAGTAGTTACAATTTCAATTGATTACAGTTTGAAATATCACAGAAAGGTACAGAACCAAAACACCATACTGATTACGTAGGTGATTTTACAGATATACATACATACACTATTAGTCGTGTAAAAAACTTTTTCAGGATCAGTTATCAGACATACACGACGTCCGTGTAGTGACGGATTAAAATACATATTGTCACTACCCCATTTCAACCCGTGGGTGTCGTAAAAGGCGACTAAGGGAGTAACCTTATGCAGACAAGAGTACTGCACGAAAAAGAAAATTCGATACTAACTTTCTGACTAGCGTGGTATAGTAGGCTAAATTCTTCTTTGTAGGAGACCCATGCCCAGCAGTAAGACATTTATGGCTTGAGTAGATTGGAAAGGGTATAAAATGATACGCGTATAAAAATTGAGTAAGATTGAAACTTTATTTCGGACTGACGTTACACAAAGATTGTGTACCTGTCTACCTATACGTGAACATTTATTCTAACTTATTGCTATCCCGTTACCTCCTAATATTAAAAAAATGCATATTCGTACATGTGTACGTAACCCTGTGCACGAGTCCGCCTCGCACTTGATCGGTTTTTTAAACATAACGTGACTAACACAGGTATCACTGGCACAGAAGTTTTTATAATAATTGGATTCACACCCAGAGGATATGAAGCCATAACAATGATTAAAAGCTTTAAGTAATTGACTTGGTGAATCCTCACAAGAGTGTACAATGGTTACGTTGACGACGTTAATTATAAGATCCTCTCAACTGTAAACTTACTAGCAATATAAAGCTGAAGTTTCTCTGTTCTCAGAGCCCAATATTATATTTTTGCGGTAGGGGATACCACTTCCCATCAGGTGGGCCCGCTCGTCTGCCATTTCTTTTTTCTTTTTTTCATTCTCCTCCAAAGAATGTAGACGGAATTTAGCCTGACCACACTGACCAGACTGATTGGAATAGGGTTTGTTTCGAATTTTCCTATTTGGTATTATGGTTATTTCCTTAGTCCCCTTCTACGGCACTCACGGGTTGAGATGGGGTAGTGACGTTATGTTTTCTTAATCCGTCACTAAACGGTCTAACCTTAAAGCTTTCAATATAACCACACAACTTGCTGTAGTCCCATACAATCTATAAAATATTACATACACTCTCATCAGAAAGTGTTGTTTGCCAAATGGGACTTTATCGAAGGAAATAGAAAGAGCTCGCATTACGATAGATAAAGGGATTTCCTTTGTAACCCTCGATGCACAAAGGGGAGATCGCTGTAACCGATATCAGACAATGTAAACAAACATTTTTTTTTCTTTTTCTGTGTTGTTTGCTTCGGTGTTAAAGCTAAGGCCCACTTTTGAGCCTGACACTGAGGCAGACAAGAACAGTTTAAATGCAGATATAGAAGACATCTAGCCATATAAAATAAAAAAAAAAACAAATTATCCTTTTATCATTACAACTCATAAAAGTCGCACAGCTGGGCAGAGGTCTCCTCTAAAAATAAATTTATTAAAAATTTTGGAGGGAATTTAATTAACCACGCTGGCCAGACGGGTTGGTATAGGTTGGTAGGAAGGAGGCGGCGGAGCGGCTCCGGGAGGAATCTGCCCTTGCGGAGCCGATCCGCCGCCGGCGAACTGGGCGGCGTCAGCGAGCGCATATGCGCCTGATGCCGCCATAGTAAAGGCTGCGGGTGGGGGATCGGGGTTCACTTCCTCACCCGCTCCTTTCCGCGAAGGTCGACAGCGTCCCCGGTGCACCCGGACGCTGTCGTTCGGTGTTAGGGCCCGAAAGGGCCCGGTGTCGGTGCCTCGTAAGGGGCTGTCGCTGGGTGGGCTGCTGATGTTGTAACAAGTTCCAGGGCCCACCCATTACGGCGAAGCGACGGTGCACAGAGGGGTTTTAGTGGGTATTCCGGTCCTTTTCAGACCGGCGAGTCCCACATAACCGTCCCGTGTCCCCGCGCGGGGCGGTATGCGTAATGCATTTCCCCTCTTAAAAAAAAAAAAAAAAAAAAAAAAAAAAGGTGTTGCATCCAATTATCCTTTTCTCGCAGTGCTATTGTCTTCATAAGGTTACTCCCTAAGTCGCCTTTTACGACACCTACTAGTTGAGATGGGGTTATGACATTATGTATTCTACACGGAAAAATTATCTTTTACATGGCGTGTATTGAGATTCTTAGTGCAGTTTTGAATTTTATTGTTATTATTTTGTTTCTATCAATATAACAGCCAAAAAGGGATAAGCTACATTTTTTGAGAAATAAAAATATGTATTCCATATCTAATTACTATGACCTAGACTCAGACAAAGTTATTAAGACGACTACAATATATTTCACCACATTCACACAGCGCCATCTAGTCCCAAAGTAAGCAATTCTATTTGCTTGTGTGGGTACTAAGCAACTGATATACTTCTTAAATACATTTTTTTTTGTAAATACATACATATTATAGATAAATTACACCCAGACACAGAACAAACATTCATGTTCATCACACAAAAGATTTATCCTGGAATCGAACCCACAACCTCGGGCTTAGCAGTCAGGGTCATTAACCACTAGAACAGCAGGCCAAAGCACGATTTAGGTAAACAATTTAGCTTCCCACACGTCAAGTTACAGAAGCAATCTGTTTCTTATTACAAATTCTTATTCATCTTGGTATATTTTTCATTTTCGTTGACGGATATAAAACGGTGCACTCCGAAGGGTATCCCTTAGGGATGGATAGATATCTAATTTTCAGCGTTGTTTTGAAACTTGAACTAAATAGAAAGTGGATTTTGTATAATGTTAAAATTTTGGGATAGGATATTATTTTACTTTGTAAGTTAATATCTCATAGTTTAGGAATAGTTTAAACTAAAATTATCTATATAATTAAATTAAAAATATTTTGCAAATATCTCGTATTGACTAAAATACTGGATCAATATAATTACTATTGTTTCTACCTCCATATATTTTGTTCTATTTGATTTGTGATAAATAAAAACATTTTAATATTCGTTATGAATAATCTATTTACAATTATTCAATAAAATATTTACACATAACTTAAAAATATACACAGCTAACCTATTCAAACAAATAACAAGATACTCTATTTACAGCAAATTCCTATAAATAGAATATCTGATTGAGATCAGATTCCTGAGGAAACGTACCCAAAAGGCCAACCACGTTACCGCGTTGGATAGCAAGGCTAATGCGTTTAATATTCTACTTTTGTAAGAGATTAGCATCATTTTGATAATAATATAATTATCGTATCTGTTCGAAAATTACAATTCAATTCCAAAAAAACATCTTTTTCAATAAGTCCTGTGTCGTGGGTGACTAAACAAACATACGATTAATGGACACAAAGTACACCCTAAAAACTATAGACTCGAAACAAATGTCTATGAATCACACAAAATATTTGCCTCGTGTGAGAATCGAACCTACGACACTCGGCATGTCGCCGCCACGGTGACAGTCCTGAGTAATATTGTTCAGAAAACTCTTGACTTAATATATTTATTTATTTATTACAAACTTACAGCTATCCTTACACGCTAACCTAATGCGATAGTGCAGTGTTTAATCTTAATGCTATAAAACGAAATACTACAAATAAAAATATTAGAAAAACATAAAAATATATATACCTATACAATATCCTTATGTACTATTGCACACCTGAAACGCGACTTGAGTAAAGTCCTTGGGGGTACACACAAAAAAGTAATAGAAGTACAATGTATAAATATCTCGACTATATTTAATTTTATACATTGTACTTGTTATCCATAGTACCACTTTAAATTGCACTCACAATAACAGCACATAAACACAGTAACGGTACACGTGCCGCTATATTACTTCTATTCAACTACATTGTATGCGCGCACCACTATACAACCAAATTGCCATTTTATGAACAGATAAAGGTATCTGATGCAATTCTGTAATGTTTTGTGCTTAAAGTGGCTCGTAAAAATACGTAATGTGGTTTTTTAAATGCGTATGATGAAAGATGTTGAAATGTAATTTAAGCATTTATGAAAATATGTAAATAGATTTTTGATTTCTTTTTGAGTTTGATATTTAGATTAGGTAATTGCCAATTGTTTCAAATTCACCTTGACGTAGCGGTTAAGGTGACTTTGCCACTAACATTGCCGTGTCGAGGGACGTGGATCTGATTCCCACACGAGACAAATATATTATTTGTATGATGAATCTATACTTATATTAAAAAGCTAAGAGTCTGTTTGTTTGGTTGAACGCTAGTATATCAGGAACTACTAGTCCGATTTGAAAAATTATTTTAGTGTTTAATAGCCCATTTATCGAGGAAGGTTATAGAAAGAAGAAAAGAAAGAAAGAAAATACATTTAATCTCCACATTCGTGTGACACAAGTAGGAACAAAAAGATAAGAATAAAATACAAAAAAAAAAATGATAATAATAATACAAAGCCAAAAATAAAAAAAATAAATAAATAATAACTAATTGCACCTACTGCATGTCACACCTGCAGGAATCTGGACTCTGCTCAGTATAATGCTGTGGCGCCAGCAACTAACAGCTGCTGGACACTCAACAGCGCTGATTTTCAGCAGAGCCCCAGGGACAGGATGACGAGTCAACGACCCGTGTGTCGTGTGTGTGTGTGTGTGTGTGTTAATGTATGCTATATAAATACAAATTAATAAACAGTACATAAATGCGTATAATAGGCTATATTACATCACGCTATAGTCAATAGGAGCTGAGCAGAAGCCAAATAAAGAACGATAGGAGTGAAGTTCCGCTCGACCTCTAGTCATAGATAGTTATTTGGTGTCTGGGTGTACTTTGTGTCCGTTCATTGTATACTTGTAAAGTCCCCCGTGACACGGGGCTTGATCTCAAGTGCAAGCGTTCTTTTGAGAAGAATTCAAAGCTCGTCCCATATTACAGGACTCCTAATACATCAGTCGAAAAGACACTGTGACCCCTCTACCTACTCCTTCAGGGATAAAAAGCTTGACGTTATATTATCATCTCTTGAATTGTTCTCAATGGCTTTACCACCCCCTTTCGTGACTTACAATAGAACTTGTGTAATTTCAGTCACCTTTTAAATACAAATAACACAGACAACTTCCGAGGTAAAGTTAACAATACATACATAAGTACAACACAATATGTTTACACAAAGGCCAGGTATGTGACTCGATCTGAGGGCCGCCGTCCGCAATGTAACAATGTCTGAGACGATCCTCACTTTATAGAGAAGGTTGGCACACAGGAATCTTAGATGTACACGAGTCACGTATGTACCTCTACACGATACCTTGTGTTAATGGACGCGTTCAAGTGTAAACGTGTACAGATACGGAGGGAATTATTAACATTTCGTAGTTTGTTTTACGTGTATTTAATGTTTAAATAGTTTTTATTTTCGTTTTGTGACGAAAGACATTAAGGACCCCACTGCGCGCTACGTCATACCACAGGAGTTATATCTTTGGGTATAGATATAGATAGATTAAACATGACATGGGTCGTAAGGGATCTTTGAAATCTTCTTAGGCACCGACCCCACTAACGGTCAGAGTGCCCCGTTCTGCGTTCCGCGTTCACTGTAATCTATACGATAGCCAAGAATTCTGCACACCAAAAGCAAGCAGTCTGCCAGTTGCATTGTACGCAACTGTGAACGCGGAACGCAGAACTCGGAACTCTGACTTTCAAAGATCCTTTACGACCCATATCATGTCTAATCCATACCCAAAGATATAATTCCTGTGTTATGACGTCACCATGATACAATATTTTGTTTGTTACAGATTGTGCTATACGATTGCGTGCGACGCGCAGCGGCCGCGTGCACTCCGGGCACCTGCCGCGCACACGCGGCTGCCGACTACTGATCCCTCCACTGCCGCCCCGTAATGCCTTCCTCGTCGAACTACATAAGCTCAACGTGCCCTGCGCCAACGGCTTCATCCGGTTCGCACCCAACACCCCCACACTATGCGGCAAATTGGACCAAATACCGTTGCCGAACAAAAAATTCCTCTACTCTTCGTCCTCCAAAAACCCAGCGATAGAACTCCACGGTCGACCCACGTTCGCCGCAGTATACTGTCTAGTAGACCATTGTCACGATGTTCTACTCACGGCTAGAAACGGCTCGTTCGAAGTCGGCCCGACTGTAAAACTGATGTGCTCCTACGAGATCCACTTACCATACGGGAACCGCGTCGCTCTGCGGCTACAAATGGGCACAGGGCCAATGGATGCGAAAGAAAATGACGTATCCAACATAATCCATGAGGAACTTCAGGCTTTATGTAGAGGGATGGAGCTGAGCTTAGAAGATGGTGACTCGAAGTGGAGACACTGTTCTCAGCCAGGGGATCCCTTGAGAAGTGTTCAGATAGTGTCAGAAAGAAATTCTGTTCGTTTGAATATTAGTGTAGCAGCAAAGAAGAATACTTCAGCTATGTGGTTGAAGGTGTGGTGGATGGATAAGGCTGTGGATGAGGTGGTCGGTCATTGTGACTATGGATGGGTCCTTTCGGGGGATTTTTGCATATCAGCGGTGCGGGAGGCGAAGAAGGCGTGGAGACAGGCTGAGGCTGAATGTGTGAGACTTGGGGGACATCTCGCCAGTGTGCTCACTGAGAGACAGCAACAGATTATGGACCAAATGCTTATACATGCGTGAGTATATTGTTCAGAATTTAATTATGATTGGTACCAGCAATTTGTTTGTGTTATATAATTATTCTAGAAACTACGTTCCATATCATACTTATAGTAATATATGACGTCAAGCCATTAGTGCTTTTGCCGCATAAAATATTTCTATACAGATTGTCCAAAGTAAATTAAAAAACGGCACCTGTTCCACATAGTGCGCCAAAAACCCGAATATTAATTGTATTTTTATAAAGATTAATGACCTGCCTCTAACAATTATGTCAAAGCTTGACTTATAATGTATTATATTTTATTATCCCAAGGCTCTGAAGGTATAAAAGAAATGATAATATCGGAGCAAAACTGTTTATTTTTAGATTCATTTTAAAATTCTGAAGGCTTGGTAATGAGTTACCAAATTTGAATAAAATATGAACAAGCTTTTCGGGTATTGAGCGTGTTTTATGTTGACAGGTTTATAAAAATAACTCTTTCTTCGTCTTTGAATACTTTTTATTTGTCATATTTTTTATACATACTAATTTAGTTATAAATGAGAAAGCTAATAACAAAAAATAAACAAAATATATATAAAAATACAAGTAAAAATGTGTGAATAAAATTTGATAATAATACATGATAATTAATATAAATCTTAACAAACAATAAATAGATTTCCATGAGTAGGGCTAAAAACCCTAGTGTCCAAAATCCATTACATTCATCATCATCATCATCATATGAGCCGCAGGAAGTCCACTTTTGAACAATCAAAATCCATTACATTAAGTAAATAAAATAGAAATTAAATATTATCTCTTAAATAAATCTCTATATTGTTCGATACAGTCCGGGTGCTGGCGTCGACGACGTGTACTGGATCGGAGCGACTGACGCCGTCCACGAGGGGGAGTTCCGCTGGTCTGACGGTCTACCCTTCTCTTATGCACGTGAGTAGTTACCACAAATTAATACTTTTAATAATATGTCCCTATTTTCATCGTTGGTAAGTATTTGTCTTGGCCTTCTCTGTCTGAGAAGGCTTTCTTTGCAGTAATAACGTCACAAGGAGGGCGTTACTGTACTTCAAACGCTATCAAATATGACTTCATAACAATAGGACACCATTTAGATCCACTGCACAGCAGCTATTCATGTTAGACTATATGAATAAATAAACTTGACATGACACAGAATGACAAACTCAATGAATCAAATTAAGCTTGAACTCACTTCCAAGAAATGTAATGTGAAATCAATATAGGCACTACACACAGCCTAATATTTATACCTTAAACTGAGCGATACAAGCTTATGTCACAATTTTCCTCAAGCAAATTCAAGCATTAATATTCTCAAGTCTGAAGACATTAAGGCACATTTTCGTTTGCATTTCAATTGGTGTATACTGTTATTTTGATTTTATACCATTATCGTAATGTGTTCTGCGAAATTGAATTCAATCATTGAAATCAAAATAGAATACAATTATCTACAGTTAACATTGATTAGGCAGTTTGACAATTCAAATGGAAAATGATATGGTAATGTACTTGGTACCTATATTTATTTATTCTGTTAGTGAACCACAGAAATTTATTATGAGTATTGAATATTATTACTAATGTTATAAATTTCGATAGCCTGTTTGCTTGTTTGTCATTATTTTAAGTTGCAACCGAGCAATTAAATTAACATGTTTTATAGCATAGGTATAGACGAGAGTGATATTATTTTCAAAAGATTTATCATCATCATTATCATCATTTCAACCAATCAATAAATAAGCGACCCACAGTTTGGCACGAGTCCACGCTGGCCAGACGGTTTGGTAAAGGTTTTAGGTAAAGGTTTGTTTCGAATTTTCTTTTTCTCGCAGTGCTCTTCTCAATGCAGAGCATTAAATTACTCTCTAACGGCCGATTTCAATAATCTATCTATCTATAGATTTGGCTACTAAAGTTAGAATTTTGACATATTTTGTATAAAATTCTAGCTTTAGTAGCATAAAGATAGATAGATTATTGAAATCGGCCTTTAGTCGCCTTTTACGACACCCACAGATTGAGATGGGGTAGTGACATACGGATCCATCTTCGGTAGTATAGTGGTCAGCATCCCCACCATACCATAAGAGTTAACTACTATGCCAGTCTAGTGTCCACTGCTTTTAGTCTCACTAGATGTAAAAGATTGTTGATTAGAGAATTAGCAAAACTTGTCACGAATTAATTTGTCTGATTTATTCATCACGTTAAAAAAGCTTATAAAGTCTATATATTTAATAACAACTATTGTTTAAAATCAGCTGATTAGCAAGTACGAAATTTCGTGTCGTTCAAATATCACTGATTAGCTTCGTTAGCACAAATGTATACTGTTCAGGATTCCCCTTACTGGTTGTTGTGGACTGTATAAATGATAGGCTTCTTTTTGTTAGCGTACAAATTTAATGTTGATTCCGGAAAAAAGTATAAGACAATTTTAGCTAGCGACGGTTGCTGACGAGGTTTTGGAATCGAGTGAGTTGGCGACGCGACGCGTAGTGACGTCATCGCAACCGACGAGCCCCCGTCTCGTCGTCGCGCTGCGTGACGTGGGCCGGATGACGCGTACGCCGACCATAGACCACGCGGCGCTTGTTGTTGGGTTCAATTCCCAACATGCTGCCCGCCCGAGTTGAAGGGTGCAGTCGCATACTTCAATAATCTGGAAGGGGACAAATATTATTAAATGCCCTCCGAATGGTGCCCCGTTTGGTCTTAATTTCTGCAACTCGCGATACTCCATCGCCTCCAGGATAGAGTGTCGTTACTCGTCCTAATGACCACAACAGAGGCGGCAATGCTCTATCCTTGATTAATACCAGAGCGCCTAATTTCAACTCCTTGTTGGATGACGACTGCCATTTGACCTTCTGCTGGAGGAGAGTAACATACTCTAAGGAGAATCGTTTCCAGAAATGTTGCTTGACAACCTCTATTCTCTTGAACCGCTCAAGGCGGTTAATGCAGTCAAGATTAACATCAGACACCTGTGGATGAGGAATTCCCATTAGACACCGTCCAATTAAAAAATGACTAGGAGTTAGTGGAGAATAATCAGAGGGATCGGTAGAAAGAGGAGTAAGAGGTCGGGAGTTTAACACAGCTTCTATTTGGCAAAGACAGGTAGACATTTCTTCAAACGTAAAATGAGTAGTTTGCAATAGTCGTTTGAGATGGTGCTTCGTTGAACGAACTGCTGCCTCAGCCAAACCATTGAAGTGAGGACTATATGCAGGCACAAATTTAAATTCGATGCCTTCCTCAGCTATTGGACCTTGAAGATCTGAATGCTCTAAAAACTTAGAAAGTTCATTATAAGTACCGACAAAGTTCGTGCCGTTATCAGACGTTATACTTTGCGGTTTTCCACGTCGTGCTACAAATCGGTTTAATGCCGATATGTATGCATCTGTAGATAAAGCCGTAACGAGCTCGATATGACAGGCCTTAACCGAATTGCAAATAAAAATTGCCAAGAATGACTTGATTAGTTTGGAACCTCTACCTTTACGGTCCGCAATCAACACTGGCCCGGCATAATCAACGGAACAATGAAGGAAGGGAAACTCCACTTCAGTGCGAGAAGACGGTAGCTGACCCATGATAGGTTGGATAGTCTCCGCTTTAAATCTACAACATCGAACACATTTATTAACGATACATTTAGACAGATTTCGACCACCTAACGTCCAATAAGTTTGCCTTATATTAGACAATAATGACTGAGGGCCGTTATGTAAATATTTTAAATGAAAGTGACGAAACAAAATTTTTGTGAAGTGGTGCTTACTGCACAGTAATATTGGGTGTTTTGTATCATAACTATAGGGAGAATTATCTAATCTACCACCGACTCGCAGAACATTATTGAAGTCTAGGAAGGGAGATAAAGCCTTGAGTCTATTCTTTTTAGAAAGAGTACCTCCTCCTTTAAGTATAGAATATTCTTCAGGGAACATTTCCAACTGAACCTTTCTAATTATTAAATTTAAAGAATTACTGAGTTCTTTAATTGACAAATCACCAATTAATTTATTTGATTTGTTTTGGCAGTTGTGTATAAATCTTTGTAAATACGCTACTGATCGTTGTAAATGATTAAAACTAGATCTATTATTAATTAAATTTAAAATTAAATCTACGCTAGTACTACAACTATGTACTACGTTACAACCAACTAAATCTGGCAGATCGTGTCTCCCATGGCTTTTATGATTTGGCATTTGTGGCCACTCATGTTCGCCCTTCATTAAGAAAGTGGGACCAGACCACCAAAGAGTTGAAGCACTGATGTAATCAGCGTTCAGCCCGCGGGAAACGAGATCCGCCGGATTGTCTTTCGACGGTACATAGCTCCACGTGTGACCCTCTGTGCACTCTTGAATTTCATGAACACGGTTCTTAACAAAATTTTTTAATTGTAAGGTAGGTGTAGATAGCCAGCCTAATACAATGGTCGAGTCACACCAGAAGCTACATTTATCAATTGACATTGTCAGAGATGTCAATACCTTTGCACACAGTCTCGCAGCTAACAATGCCCCGCAAAGCTCAAGTCGTGGAATCGTTGTTGGCTTGATGGGGGCTACTCTACTTTTTGCAGTTAAGAGCTGTATCTTAACTGGCCCTGCCTGATTTACAGAGCGTATATATATGCATGCACCGTAGGCGGCTTCTGAAGCATCTGAGAATATGTGCATTTCGTACTTTAAACAGTCGTCAGCTAGTACCCAGCGAGGAATTTTTAAATGATTGAGAAGTGGTAATGTGTTAGAGAATGAGTGCCAATGATCTTTTATGTCTTGAGACACTTCATCATCCCAATTATATTGTTTGAGCCACAATTTTTGCATAATAATTTTCGCTTCAACTACACATGGCGCTACAAGACCTAATGGATCAAAAATTTGACTTATGATCGAAAGAATGTGACGTTTTGTGACCTTACTGTCTAATTTTAAATTTATTGTAAACGACAAATTATCAGTATCACAAATCCAATCAAGACCTAGAGTTTTCGAAGATGCCTGTGTGTTTGAAAGATCTAAGATATTATTGTCGGACTCAATACGCGGACAGATTTGTTGTAATATCTGTAAATTGTTTGATTTGAATTTTCTTAGATTAAAATGGGCCTTTTTTAAAGTATCAATTACTCCCTTACATAATCGGACAGTACTTTGTAGCTCATACCCTCCCCCTAAATAATCATCAACATAAAAATCTCTTTGAATAGAGCGCTTTACGTCACCATCTAAGGTCACGTCGGATGCTAAACTAACTAAACATTTAGTAGCTAAGTAAGGGGCTGACGCTGTCCCATAAGTCACCGTATTAAGAGTATAAGTTTTTAACTGCTCTTCGGGACTGTATCTAAAAATGATTTGCTGTAGAGAACGCTGCTGAGGACTTAACTCTATAGCGCGATACATTTTCTCTACATCACACGTAACAACATATTTATGTTGTCGAAAACGTAATAAAATCGAATAAATATCCTCTTGAACAGTGGGGCCAACCATCTGAATGTCGTTTAATGACAACCCTGAATTAGTGACGGCTGACGCATCAAACACTGTACGAAGCTTTGTGGTGAGGCTTGATTCACGAACCACACCATGATGTGGCAAATAATATTTGACACTGTGTTCTAAGTGAAGTGAATCTTCTACTTTATTTTCTGTCATATGGCCTAACAATTCATACTCACGCATGAATTCCAAATACATATGTTTGAATTTAGGCTCGCGTAAAAACTTACGTTCTAAAGACAAAAACCTACATTTAGCCTTAAAATAGGAATCGCCTAAAACAGATGGATCTTTTTTAAGTGGCATTGTAACTACAAAACGACCATCATGTTTGCGTACAGTAGTTTCTAAAAAAAATTTTTCGCAAGCACGTTCTTCAGCAGATAATGAGTGCTTGTTTGCCACAGTATCTAACTCCCAGAAACGAGATAAGTCTGGATTTGAATTGTCCTTCATAAAGTTACAAACCGTGTCTAACTGTACATGACAATTGCTACGCCCAACATATCCTGACACCAGCCAGCCTAACTTTGTCTCATATAACTTAGGCCGATGTTTACCTAAATCAATCGAATTATTACTTAAAACTGACCAAAATATGTCTGCCCCCACTAGTATGTCTATCACTGATGGAATGTTAAACGTGGGGTCTGCGAGACTCACACCCATTGGAATAGAAAAGTTATCTATATTTATGAATGTAGATGGTAAGGCCTTTGTAATTTGAGGTAATATATGACAATCTATATTCACGCTATAGTCGTTGTAACTAGACATGATAGTTAGACTACAAGACTGTGTGCATTGAGAAGTTTGGTTATTGATACCTGTCACAGTGGTGCCAGTACTCCGTCGCGACAAACCCAGCTTACCACACAGCGACTCAGTCACATAGTTGGCTGTACTCCCGTTGTCAAGCAGCACACGGGCACTGAGCAGGTTACCCTTGACGTCGGCCACCTTCACGAGAGCTGTGGACAGTAATACATGCGACGCAGTAGTAAACTGTACAACATCAGCAGAAGCTGCAAAATTTTGGGCAGGCATAGGCGGCGTAGGGGTTGGTTCTTGAGAGTGCAAATGCAAGAGGGTACTGTGCATCCCTTTACAATATTTACAAGACCCATAACGACACTCGGTGTTAACGTGACCTGGATGTAAACAATTCAGGCAGACTTTTGCCTCCTTGGCCTTTTTAATGCGGTCTTCTATCGAAAGAGACTTAAATTCCTTACAAAAATACATGGGGTGATTTTGACTACATACTGGACATTTTGATTTTTTATTATTTAAATTATATTTATTTTTGTTATTATTTTTTGAATTTTGATTGTCTTTTGAATGTACAGCTATATTAGAATTGGTAGATGAGGACTTGTCTAATCTATTGTTACCTTTATTATGTTCGTGCAAGGTTTCCAATAGGTCTGCCCTGTTGCTAAGGAAGCTAAGAAAAATATTTAAATTAGGGTAATTACTAAGTAAGTTGCGATGTTCTTCCCACTGCCTACGAGTAATTTTGTCGAGTTTTGATGACATCATATGAATTATTAGAGTGTCCCAATATTGTGTTGGTTGTTCTAATGTCGCCAAAGCTCTAAGATTTTTATTTGTGACATCAATTATATAACGAATGGATGTACACGATTCCTCCGTAATTTGTTCCACGTTAAATAACGCTTGAACGTGGTTGTTTACAAGTAATTTCTCGTTATTGTAACGACTACATAATAAATTCCAAGCCGAATCGTAATTTGAACTTTTAAAGTCAAGGCTATCTATGACTAATAAAGCACTACCTTTTAAAGACGCACGTAAATAATGCAATTTATTTATATTGTCTATATCTGTTCTAGAATGTATCAGTGAAATAAATGTGTCTCTAAATTCGAGCCAATTTTGATATTGTCCGTGAAAAGTGGGTAGATTAATCTTAGGCAATCTGACGCAATGCGATTTAAAGCCACTTGCCTGAGCATCCTCGAAGCCCGTTACGGATCCATCCTGATGCTCGTGCTGCCGTGGAGGACGGGCGTCGAGCAGACACCGCGCGGATGCCACCAATTTATGATATTGGTCCTCAAATTGCTCACGTTCCTCACACTCCTCGTCGAGGTTATTACACAGCATCTCGATTTCACACTGTAAGACATCAAAATCTACATATAAACGGTCAAACTTGTTAAACCGGCCTTCTAGGTCGGTAAACTGTTCACTACTTGGGTCACTACAACTTTTTAATAAGTTTAAATGATTTCCAAATATAGTTAACTTGGACTTCATACAACTACGTTTACGGATTAATTTTTCTAATTTCATATTTGACACGTCGGTAGCCATTTTAAACGCGCGCACTGACCTACGACGACTTTCAACTAAAAAATACGTTATAATAATGACACGCGCTAATTATGTTGCGAATGAACGGTGCGATGCAATAGCTAGCTATATTTAAGTATATACGCGCGAACCGGTTTCTTACCGGCTGGCGGACAGCTGATCGATTCAAGCGAGCGTTATTAATGAAACTTATAGAAAGATATAAGTACTGCGAAATGAAATATGAATTTTAGGTAGCTAATTAGCGAATTAAAGTATCTATTTGCAAATATTGGATCGCTGCGCTGTAAGCAGACTACTGAAAAGAGTCTATAAAATACGCACACCAAATAAAAGCTGAATTAAATAGAAATAATGGCAAAGAAAGGAAAGATAAAGGATAAATTGGAACGATACCAATGGTCATATCCTCCCACTTGTCGACTGCAGACGTCTTTGTGGCCTTTTCTTGCTTCTTGTGACTCGGTCCAAAGTCCGTTGTTAACGGTCGCCTTTTCTTCAACCCAAATCTTCTGCGAGGACGGTTGCTGAGAAGCTCTGTAGACTTGCCGCTCAATGAATTGCGCTTGCTGGACTTCTATCAGCCGAAGACCGACGCCGAAGTTCTCCAAAATTTTTCTTTGTTCACGGAACCGTTACAAAAATTTGAACTCTGACTGTTCAAAGGCCTCGATGGACCATGTTCAGGATTCCCCTTACTGGTTGTTGTGGACTGTATAAATGATAGGCTTCTTTTTGTTAGCGTACAAATTTAATGTTGATTCCGGAAAAAAGTATAAGACAATTTTAGCTAGCGACGGTTGCTGACGAGGTTTTGGAATCGAGTGAGTTGGCGACGCGACGCGTAGTGACGTCATCGCAACCGACGAGCCCCCGTCTCGTCGTCGCGCTGCGTGACGTGGGCCGGATGACGCGTACGCCGACCATAGACCACGCGGCGCTTGTTGTTGGGTTCAATTCCCAACATATACCATTGTGAACACAATCAGCTGATTCATTACCGATACACAACTGTGGGTAGTTTGGGAAAATTTAAGTTATTGAAGAGAATATATAATGAGCGGTGGGAATTGAGTATTTATTTTTTGCTTGCAAGCAGCCCTAGCTTCGCTCGAGCCTTCAATGTGTGTGGATATGCAACTAGATCATTTTTTAACCTACTTTTTTCCAAAAAGGAGGAGGTTCTCTATTCGATTGTATTTTTTTTTTATTCTCAGTCAGAACTCCACTAATATCGGCACTTTGTTCGAAGTTGAAATGTGAAATGGGTGAAAGATTTCGAAAAAAAAATTAAACATAAAAAGTCTCATTTATTTTTAATATCATGCAATCTAAAAGTTTTTATCACTTGTATTATTTTTTACAAAATTATTTCTTAAATATCTGTTCAAATAAATGTCGTCACTGTTAGTTTGTTACATAACTTAAAAATGTTAAGTAAATAGATGAAAATACACCATTGTGCTTTGAAACGGTGTTAATGGATGCCAAGAAACCCTACACCGAATGCACTTAAAGCGTCCCATTCACGTGCCAACTTTCTTTACAATCGGTCGAGTTAGTTTAACTTGGTAATATTAAATTGAATTTAGAAAGATTACATTCATATTTAATAAACAAAATAGGAGGTATAAAGCTTTAGATGGATTTAACACATTCACAAATTTTGTCTTAAAAAATCCTAGTGTCTTGACGTTTTTACCTGAAATGGTCGCCGGATTCACACCTAAGCAGATGATAGAATTATGAAGATGAGAATGATGATTTGTAATTTAGTTTAAAAAATATCTAGTTTTTTAATAAATGTTATCATAATCATATCCCAATGACGTCCACTGCTGGACATAGCAAGAACATTTTAGTTTTTTAATTTTAAATGTCCACTGTGTGGCGAGAGCCCACTCCACGCTGCGCTTTCCAAAACGTGACTGCCACTCGAGAGCCTTTTTGCCCCATCGGCCATCAGTTCTAGGAGCTATATAAAATAAATGGATGGATTAATAAACATCATTATCTCATTTCACATCATCATTCATTTATTAATTTACCAAGAATTACTATTTAAAATTTTTAAATAATTGGACTTCTAAGAAATCAGACGTTAAGTATCGTGAATGGCTGACTTTATATCAAATAATATGACGTCTAGACAGAGCGTCGTCGGCATCGCGTCAGTTGCATGGTGCAACCATTTGTCGCACGTTCGTTCGGTGATTGAATGAATTGTTGTAGAGTAATTTGTGAAATAGATGCTCCGGTCGTAGGGTCATGAACGCAGTGAACTTTATGTAGTCGGTTTGTATAGTGAGTCAATAGGGTTACAAAATTGTTAGGTGAATATCTTGTTCAGTATCATGAGTACTTAATACAGACTGGCTGGTAGACTTTACTTTATAAAAGGCCAACTTAATTAAATACAGGAAGAAGGTCCACAGTTCTGCACTAAGCCAGCGTGTGTGAATCGTCTGCGGCCAAAACCATTTTAGCTCTCTAGATAGACGAGATGCGGCTCTTGCCGAGCAGTGGGTTGCAATTTTTTTTACAAATATGAAAATAAATAAAAAATAAAAAATCTTTTATTTAGGATTTGAGGGCTATAACTTCAAGCTTTCAATAAAAACGAAAGATTTTCCGATCAGGCTGTAATTATGCCATGAAAAAAAATATTACAAACTACTTAATACTTGCAACTAGAATTTATGCCAGAACATAATATTTGAATAGTACTGATATGTTTGTTTTCGATAATAACATTTTATTGAACCCTCTGCATATGGGTTCAACTTGCGCGTGTCACTTTTATAGGCTCATTGAGTGAATTCGCAGAAGTGACTATAAAGTGTGTGTGTAAATATTAGATTTACGCATTATTGGAGTTAAGCATAGATGTAATATCTGTACCTTAGATTTATGTATCGTATTATCGCATTAGGTTTCCTGTAAGGACAATATGTATTAGGATTAAATAAATAAATAAAGGTTAAAGTAGCCACGTGCAATTTAAATGCAAATCAAATAATAATTGACCTAAATTTCAGAATAAAACCTAAACCCTTGTATATTCTTAATCTCTGCTTAGCCCTGAGACCGTTTTATCTGTCGTCGAGTCGACGCGAATCATTCTGTCGGTATTAAACAACGTTACGCTCCGTAATCCTTCAAAGGTAAAGACTTATTATTTAACGCGTTAAGCTTCACCTTTATAACAATAGGAGGCTCTACTTATTGCTAACGGTTCAAATGTCACTGAGGGCTGTCTTCAGCTTAAGCTAATCTGGGGATGAAATATTTAATTACATTAAAAATTGCTGACTGTTTCGATGGCGCAACAGGAGTGTATACGTCTGCTACGCATACGCAAGTGGTACCGATTCGGTCCTTGGGTTGAACGAGTTGAGTTTTTCTGTCTTGAAATTTCCCGGTTAGTGACAATAGGCTCATCATCATCATATCAGCCCAATGACGTCCACTGTTGAACATAGGCCTCACTCCCTATTAAATGTGACTGAACTGACTGACTATCAATTTAATCGTTACTAATATTATAAAGCTGAAAAGTTTGTTTGTTTGTTTCGTTGAACACACTAATCTCGGGAACTACTGAACCGAATTTAAAAAATATTTTTGTGTTTGATAGCCAATATATCGGAGAAGGCTATATAACATCACGCGAGGAGCAATAAGAGCCGAGTAGTGACCAAACGGAACGAAAGCTTGGACAACAGCTAAACGATAATAAAAATAAAATATTGCCAACATAAACCCATAATAAGAACTTTATATTCAACATGAAACACATGAATAAACGCAATATTAAAATAGACATTTTAACTACGAGAAACTATTTAAAATTAAATCCATTATCGCTCAACCACTTCAAAAGCATTTATTCCAAAAACGAATGGCGAATGAATGATTGAACGAAACGAGTGAACCGGAAATTGCAATAAAGAGCTGCGGGCTATCCTCTTGACAAATAATATGCGGTCTGGACAATCAATACTATATTTGTGAGCTGTTTTACTGACCTATATTAATATACGTATAACGTATGGACTAGAGTCAGACCCTGGTGTTGGAGTTTATAAAGTCACCCAACATATGCGGTAACCGGGACCAATGGCTTTACATGTCATTCGAAGTACGGAGACATTCAAGATGAAACTGTCATAAACGGGCACCCATCTATAGACTGACCTTGCGTAACGCTGCTTAACCTCGAAGATCTAAACGAATATCTAAATATATACTTTATATTGTATTGCTATTCAAAAGGTATTACTTAAAGTGTACTTGAAATTAAATAGTTACTCTATGGACCCTAATGGGCACAGCAATATTGAGAGACGGGAATATAGACTTAAGAGCGTATTTACAAACAGAGTGGCACCGTCGCAATTTAGTGTCATTATTCGTGGTTTTCAATTTTAATTAAATGGGAGCTATATTTTAAAAATATGTTTGATATACTTTTTACAATTACATGAAAGTGTATTAAAAAGTAAGTATTCGTAATACTTTCGTTTACTATGAAAATATGCAATGACTGCCTTGGTGGCGCAGCGGGAAGTGTATACGACTGCTGTGCAAAATGTCCTGGGTTCAATTCCCGGGTCGGGTAAAAATGGTATTGGGTTTGGTAAACAAATGCTCCCGGTTGATGACAATAGGCTCGCCCCTATTTCATGGGACCAAACATAGCTGGCGAAATGTGGGTGTGATACACATCTGCCTACCCTTCGGGGAAAAAACGTGATGCTATGTAAGTTTCCATCCAATGTGTTATTTGAATATAAATAGAATTGTAAACGTAATGATTTCTTACTTTTTACAGATTTCACCTAATACTAAAAAAAAATCTGGCGTTATTGAGTACCAAACATTGAAACTTTACCATTTATAATATTAGTAGGATTTCTGTCACTTTTTCACTAGAAAAATGGTATCTGAAGGCTTTTTTAAAATACCCGTACACACTAACAAAACAAAGTAAATACAAAAACCGTAGAGCCTTCAAAGGCTTGTTTACAATAGCGACGTGTGCATTCAACAAGTTTGGGACCGCAGTGGACCGCAGCCACCCACTCCAGCTCCCACTCCAGCACCCACTCCAGCTCCCACTCCAGCCCCGCCCGCCCTACGTCTGGGCGGTGACGTCACACGTAATTATAAACCACCTGAATATGTGCGTAATTATGTTGTAAAATATTTATGGAATGGCTTTAATGTAGTTGGTTTTAAATGTAGTGAGGATAGGGAGAATAATTTAAGATAATTTAATTTATACTAATATCCATACATGTTATAAAAGGCTTTGTCCTGACTGACTGACTGACAGACAACGCACAGCCTAAACCGCTGGTAGTAGCGACTTGAAATTTGGAGGGTGTGTTTGTCCTAATGTCTAGAGGTGTACTAATAAAGGTTTTTTTTTAATTCAACCCCTAAGGGGGTGAAAAGGGATAGAAACGATTGTATGAAACGATAAAAAAACAAAAACATCGTTTACAAAGAAGTGCTGTGAACAGCTCGCTGCCCTGCCAATAGCGTCTAACTATAAAACTATATCCAAGGGAGCGAAGCCGCGGGCAAAAGCTAGTGTATTATAAAGCTGAAGAGTTTGTTTGTTTGAACGCGTTAATCTCAGGAACTACTGGTCTGATTTGAAAAATTCTTTTAGTATTGGATAGCCCATTTATTGAAGAAGGTTATAGGCTATGTAATATCACGCTACAGCCAATAAGAGCTGAGCAGTGGTCAAACAAAAGTGACGGGAGTGAAGCACCGCGCTACTTCTAGTACTTTCAGAAACGTGAAATGTCTGTTATGTTTTAGTTCATAAGTTGTTCACACAATAATTTCGTTACAAAGCTAACAGTTTCATCGCTGTATCCCTCTTATTTGGCCTAATGTGATATTCAGAAGCCTCTGTGGCTCAATATTTAGTGACCCTGACTGTTGAGACAGAGGTCGTGGGTTCGATTCCCAACCAGGACAAATCAAAATGATGAACACAATTATTTGTTCTGTTTCTAGGTGTAATGTATCTATAATATGAATGTATTTACGGGAAAAAAGTTATTTAAGTATTATATCAGTTGTCTAGTATCCATATTACAAACATTAGCTTGGTTTGAAACTAGATGGCGTTGTGTGTAAATGTCCAAACATTATTTTTATTATTATCTGAATGGAAAAAAACATTGAAGGGGAAAACTTACTCAAGATGTTACAAATAAAGTTTCTTCAGAAATATAAATTTATATCAAAAATGTATTAAATTTTCACTCTTATAGATATCGTAGCAGCTACGTAGCTTCGTAGCACTCTCGTAGTCGCAGTGCTACGCCAATACTTGAAACTTTTAATAAGTTATTTAATTTTATGAAACTGTGTAGAGTAGCGTTGGAATTATTTTTGAAACTTTGTGTTTTTTTCAAACTTTATTTTTAAGGAATTTTTGTTTTGGTATTTCTTTTTCATATCCTTTTTATTAAAAGGTATTATAGTTTTTGTATTAAGATTATAATACTGGCCTGTTGGTCTAGTGGTTAGTGACCCTGACTGCTAAACTGCAGGTCGTGGGTTCGATCCCCACCCAGGACAAATCTTTGTGTGATGAGCATAAAGGTTTGTTCTGTGTCTGGGTGTAATTTATCTATAATATGTATGTATTTACAAAAAAAAAGTAATAAAAAATACCCTTATCAATATTTTTGACAAGGGTGGCTTTGGAAGGGTGAAATTGGGGATGAAACGTTGTATGAAAAGATATTTGTTTTGAATACACGCGAGTGAAGCTGCGGGCAAAAGCTAGTATTAGTATAGAAAAAGTAGGTATATAGTATAGACCACGCAATTAAATATCCAACATGAAATAACAATAATATATAACAGTAATAAATCATGCTAACCAAAACAAACAAGATGGCCGCCGCGCACAGAGCTCGTCAGTTCACCCGCGCTCCCGTTACAAGGGGATTTATTATTAATTAATATTAAGTCATTAGACACCGTGGAATACTCTCACATTAGAAATAGGAACATTTAATTTGGTTTTGTTATGTAATTAATTATAAATTAACTATATATATAACTATTCGATTTAGCTTCAACAATAACATCCGTTAATTTAGCATCCTATTCATTATCATCAGCAACCCATTAAGTCCCACTGCTGGGCTCGGGTCTTCTCTCCTTTAACTAGAGAGCTAAGAGAGTTTAGGCCATAATCCACTCACGCTAGACTAGAGCGGGTTGGTGGATACACTTAGAATTTCTTCTAGGGTATGTGTGTTTCCTCACGATGTTTTCCTTCACCGTTAGCAGATGGTAAGTCACTTGACTACTACATATAAATTCCACAAAATGGAATCCACATTGGTACTGCCGGTCGGGATCGAACTCGGACCGCGTGATTTGCACGGTCCCTAATCCATTCAGCCACCACTGCTTTTGGTGATAGCATTCTATTAGTGATAGAGTTTTTAAAATAAAAATACTATGTGTCGGTTAATTAAATCACAAAACTCCACGACACAGGGCTTGTTCCTGGTCTCCGCCTGTTGGTAAACGGTTACTGTAGTCTGATTCTGAGCTATCGGAATATTTTCGGCCGGAAATGTCAGTTTAATTTAAGTTAAAAAACATAATGTTAAAGAAATAGATGGTTGTAGGAAAAAATCATATATTAATCAGGTTTTAATTTTCTATACGGTAAACAATTTTATAACATTAAATAACTTAAGCCGTAAGAATACGTCGTACTAAGATTCGAAAAAGTTTACGATCCGGGAGCAATCCGACGAGTCAGAATCAGGGGGCTGTACTGACCTATCCTCTCAAGGTAGACAGCGGCTTGACTGTGCCCCTAACATTGCCAACGTCCATGAGCGGTGGTAATTATCTACTGGCCACCTGCTCATCTGCCACTTCAGGTAATGAAAAAAAATCAAGTGTATTTATTGAATAGACACACTTACTAGTGTTTCGGCTTTAGGCTATTAAATATGAACCGGAAAAATAAAACAAATGAAGTAATTCGATACAGATAACTAATAACATTGACGTCAAGAGTTCTAAGTTTGACGTCAATATAAGACTAATACAAAACAAATTATATCTCAGACATAACTCAATCAATCATCAATACAGTTTCGATTGGCCGTAATTACACTTAATCTTATAGGAATCTATGTATATAAATAAAAATGGTTCGCCGAAGAATGTGATGGATTCACGTGAGAACGGCTCGACCGATTTGGCTAATTCTTTTTTTGTTGTATTTGCAATTCTCGAGGCTGGGCACGTATGTAAGACATTATACACAAAATTAAGAGTAAAATTTAAAATTCTGGGTTTTAATATCTCTGTATAAACATTTGAAAATGGAACATTATCACGAATAATAAAATATGGCGGTAATTAGTTCGCCGGGTCAGCTAGTAAGAAATAAAAAGCAATTCTGATACTATGGTATTTCAAGTTATTCATGTATTTCTTTATTGGGTACTACGCACAATAGAGACGTATCTACTAGCACTTAATAGATTATCTTGAACTGGATAGGCTTTTCCTAGACATTTGATATTATTTTTTCAGAATTTCTTAATAGTAATCTTTATAGCATGAAAACTTTCCTCATGTATTTCGGACTGGCTTAGATTAGCCTGTGAAGTCCCGGGTTACAGCTATCGTAATATATATAACTCAACTAGTCATGTGGGACTTCGCTCCCGTCGTTCTTTGTTTGGCCACTACTCAGCTCCTATTAATCGTAACGTGATGATATATAGCTTATAGCGTTCCTCAATGAATGGGCTACTTAACACCATAATATTTTTCAAATCGGACCAGTATTTCCTGAGATTATCGCGTTCAACCAAACAAACTCTTCAACTTTATAGTATTGGTATTGATTTAAATTAATTTATATAACCTTACAAAATAATTATAATATATACATCAATAAATATTGTATCAGTGACAAGAGCACTGCGAGAAAAGAAAAATTCGAAACAAAACCTATACCTATATATAGGCTAAATTCCCTCCACATTCTTTGGAGGAGACTCGTGCCCAGCAGTGAGACGTTTATGGGTTGAAATGATGATGATGCTGATACCTAACACAATAATCGTAATATATAGCTCGCTCGTTTATAAAAAGCTTACTGAAGCTGAACACTCGATTAAAATACAAGAAGAATAGTCAAAAGCTTAGACAGATAATCCCTAGAGATTATAGCTCAAACAAAGAAGTATAGATAAGAGAAGTCGTTGCCTCTAAAGTGCTTTGGTAAGAATTACATTAACCTGATTGTTTTAAATTATTGAGCTTTTGACCTTTGAGCATAATTATATATTACGTTCGGTTTTATTTGTGACGTCTATTAGCGATATGGATCACATAAAATCATATATCCATTTTAAACATTTTTAATATTAAATGCGTATTAGGACAGGCCTATGTCCAGGAGGACTACAATAGGCTAAAGTTCATAAGGATAAAGTTCATAGATATTATATTGTTTCAGATGTTATATCCCATAGTTGAAAGTTAAAGGGCGTATAGTTTTTACAATTGAAAGCGTATTTTTGATACACTATGGTCTCAATTTAAACGTTGTTTAGATCCTCTAGGTAATTTTTAAATAGCTAGTTAAACACACGCCTTCGAATATTTTTTTCATCCTTTAGTCACAGTAAAGGTTCTGTTTTACCCTTTTAACTACGGAACCCTAAGAATATTCAGATCTTGGAAGGCTGTTTTCGTACTATAGGGAATTACAAATTCAGTCATTATAATCTCATTGTATTCTCTTTATTTTAGAGATGTAGGGATGAGGGGTATTTGACTGTCGCCGTAGCGTAGCAGTGGCAAAGTGGTCGCCTCGTCACTAACTTCAACGTGCCGTAGTTTCAATTCCCAATCGATACAAATATTTAATCTGGGTGTACTTTGTGTCTGTTATAATTATGTTTGTTAAATCCCCCACGACACAGTAGAGCATATGACCAAGCACAGGCGTTGTGTTTAAAAAAACTAAACTTCTCTCGAAAATATAGTGATAATTGTTTTTTCTCTTTGTCTCCAGATTGGTTCCCAGGGTGGCGCAAGCATAGCAGCCAACCGAATGATGATGGTACTTCTGGCCAGGACTGCGTGGAAGCCAGGAGGGAGTTCCCTCCCAGACCTCCTCCCGCCGCCACGACCTTCATGTGGAACGACAGAGGGTGTAGGGAGCATAACTACTTTGTTTGCGAGAAGCCTAGTGTTGAAGGTATGTATAACAAGTAATAATATAAATTCATGTCAATGTTTAATAGGTACTATTTATAGCTCAATTGATTTATTTTTTCCTCGGAAACGGCTTGAACAATTGGGATGAAGTTTTCATCATCATCATCATCATATCAGCCGCAGAGAGTCCACTGCAGGACATAGGCCTCCTCAAGAGATTTCCAATGAAGGTTGATGAAGGTTTATTCGTGATAAATTGTTTGTCTTCCAATTCATCAGTTGATTCCTTTAGAAAAAGGAATATTAAAAAAAAACACTCTTTTAACGAAACACAACTTATAAAAATCTTTATTAATAATTTCCATGTAAAAAAGTACTTGAATGGTTGATGAACAAGGCATCTCGCATACCTACATGCTACTGTGCTACTCAACTAAAAAGTTTTTATAACCTAAAAAAAGGATTCAAATTACAAAGATGAATAATGCTCACAAAACAACAATATTAAAAGTCCTAACAATTTATGATGTACTGAATCATAATTCAACACATTTACTCCCCTGACATAATACAATAAAAAAATAAATACCCTACACTGCACAAAGGCTAAAGACGCGAACAGTTCTACAATTTCTACTCACAGTAGAATCAGCTATTACTTGTGGAACTGTTATGATTATTACAACATGTTATATAAACGCCTCGAAAGGCACGTTTACATTGACGTGTTTACTATACGCGGATTTATTCCCATAAGAGGGAGGCAGTAGTGTATGTACGTATCAATAAAAAGCTATTGAAAACAACGCAGCTAGCATTCAGTGGGCTTACTCTGAATTTCGACATTCGTCTTAGTCGGTTTTGATGTCGTTGTTAAATGTTTAAAAGTGCGACCATATCTGAATTTCCTTGACAGCGACTTTAAAACCGACTAAGTCGAATGTCAAAATTTAGAGTAAGCCCCCTGGGAACTTTCCCAAATGGTAGTGATGTCAACGAATATTTTGACGCCTATACTGGGAGCAGTACTCAATGTTAGATTTATTTATTACTAGTTTTATTACATACATTAACCGAGGTTTTGCTCCCTTGAATGTTTCTCTGGCTACTACTCGGCTCCTATAAGTGGGGTAGCATGATGTTATATAGCATTTAGCCTTCTTAAATAAATGAGCTATGTAACACTACAAGATTTATTCCATTCGAACCGGCAGTTCCTGAGATTATCGCATTCAACCAACCAAATATTAAGTACAGATTTAGTGTTTTTTCTTATTTTATATATTGTTTTTTATTTTATAAATAAATATTAACTGTTATATCTTTATATTTCTAATTATATTGTAGTATTTTCTGCAAATAAGTAATATTCAATTTGAATAACATTCATCTTTACTTATGAATTGTACTTCAAAACTAATTGTAATTGTTTTACAAGTAATTGTGAAAGGATTATTCCATTGTAATAGTTTAGCAATTATAGCTCTGATATTTGTCATGCTTAGAATGATTAATAACGAAATGTACGTTTCACAAATACTGAGATCTTAAAACTTCAAGAACTTAGGATCAATATGCGAATCTTTTTTTTTTCAATTTGTTGTTGATGTTACTACCTATTTACTCTCTGATTAAATCCTATTCAACATCATAAACAAACACTGTTTGGTATAGGTCTACACATTACAGATACACTAGAATCAGAACCGCGAACTGTTGGTATAGGATTTTGGAGGTCCACTTTTCATATCACATCCTGATGTTGGTATTTATCAACTCGCCAAAGCCTTCCTGATCTACTATACCTACTTAACATCGAAATAACTACCAAATTAATTAAAATAATATCAATATAGGTACTCACCATCTATAATATGGCCCCAAATATAGCCGTGTAGTGACGGATTAAGAATACATAATATCACTACCCTTTTTTTTTTTTTTTTTTTTAAGAGGGGAAATGCATTACGCATACCGCCCCGTGCGGGGACACGGGACGGTTATGTGGGACTCGCCGGTCTTAAGAGGACCGGAATACCCACTAAAACCCCTCTGTGCACCGTCGCTTCGCCGTAATGGGTGGGCCCTGGAACTTGTTACAACATCAGCAGCCCACCCAGCGACAGCCCCTTACGGGGCACCGACACCGGACCCTTTCGGGCCCTAACACCGAACGACAGCGTCCGGGTGCACCGGGGACGCTGTCGACCTTCGCGGAAAGGAGCGGGTGAGGAAGTGAACCCCGATCCCCCACCCGCAGCCTTTACTATGGCGGCATCAGGCGCATATGCGATAATATCACTACCCTATCTCAACCCGTGGGTATCGTAAAAGGCCACTAAAGAAGTAACCTTATTTTACAAGAGCACTACGAGAAAAGGAAATTCGAAACAAACCCTATACCAACCCGTTTGGCCAGCGAGATATAGTAGGTTAAATTCCCTCTACATTCTTTGGAGGAGACCCATGCCCAGCAGTGGGACGTTTATAGGTTGAAATGATGATGATGCTGAAACAAAGCATACATAATATGCTGCCTTCCACTTCGAAGAAAAAAAGCGTGATACTATATAATATTATTATTTCATGGGACCAACATAGCTGACGAAATGTGGGTGTGAAACACCTCTACCTACCCCTTCAAGGAAAAAGGCGTGATGTTATGTTGTGATGCTATGTAATAAACCCAATAATAATATTTCAAAAGTTTTAAAATAAAATGTTATCTAAGAACTAAGCCATTTGAACTCTGACCGATGCCTTAGCACGTACACAAGTTTAACAATTCAGTAAATGGGTTGCAACAATCGCGCTGTAATTGCAGCGAGAATCGTGCGATAACCGTCATCTAACGACTGCAATTGTTGACACCTACGTCTGACATTTATAGGGATTTGTAAGAGTTTTCACAGACACTTTTATTTTTATACAGCACGTACGCTTTCTGAAACGTTTCTAGTTTTCTATAGGTAAAGGGTTAACTATTATATTGTGAAATATTTTGTGTATACATTTCCCTCCACATTCTTTGTAGGACGTTTATGGGTTAAAATGATGATACTTTTGGCCGTTATAATTACGTTTGAAATATATGTATATTAGTATTAATAATATCATTTGATATCATACAATATAGATAACTTAACTTATACATTCATACGAAGCGTATTCGGAGCATACAAAAAGGATTTATATATATATTTTTTTAAATATTACAATAATATTTCCAATATTAATATTGTTTTCAAAGATTTGTTACATTTTTAATACAAGCCTTTCCCCTCGTCTCTGTCCAACAGAGGAATAAGCAGAAAGTACTTCCTACTTGATGCTGCAATCCTGACTAGGGTTCATGATTTCTCGGGCTTTTCAATTTCTCGGGTCTCGAGAATTCTCGAGGCTAATTTCTCGGGTCTTCTCGGGTTGTCGAGAAATTTACATTAACGTACGTTTTCTCATATTATTTGGTTCCAATAACGTCAAAAAATTCAGTGGTTTTCCTCTCAAAGAAAAGTATCAAATTAATTATAAAGCTTTTATTGATTATATTCAAAAACATTAATTTTATGAATAAGCTAATTAACTTTTTTTAACAAAATACAGAAATAATATTATTCAGACTCATAATTATAATGACAGCACCATTTTTGGCTGGTTAGACTGCAGGAGACAGAAATCTATAGCAAACGCAATTCAAATAATAAGCACTTGGAGTAATATGTGATACACACACACACACACATTACGCAACTGGCAATATTAGTCTCACAAATTTAAAATGACACATTAATTAATTTCAAATTACTTACATAAGAAAAACATATGAGAATAATTAAAAACTAAGCATGTGTGTTGTTGTTTTACAAACATAGGAAATATAATTAGACTAAGTAGTATAATTAATGTATCGTTAGTTATTTTTGTATGTATTAAATATGTATATGTATTAAATATGTATTAAAGTTTGACTAAAAAAGAATAGAAAAGAACAGATAGGTACTAGTAAAATTTAAGATCATATTTAGATTATAGGTATTATTGATAAAAATAATATGAATAATAAAGCCATGAAATGTCAATAAAAGTGAAAAGACTTACCTGTTTGATTTCAATTTATCTCGTAATCTGTGAAACACTCACTACGTAAACTATACTCTGCTATAGTCGAAACACGAAAGAACGTGTAAAAACGACGCCGCAGAGTGCTTGCAGCGAGATCAAAGGGTGCCGCTGCGCTTTGGCCCGCGCCACCACGCAACACAACAAACGGCGATTTAATTTCTATATAGGTACATGATTTCTCGAGTTCTCGACTTTTCTCGAGCTTGATTTCCCGGGAACAAAGCCCAACGATTTCCCGGGAATTCTCGAGCCGAATAAACCCTAATCCTGACATACATTCATATTTTACTTTTTCTAGGCATTTAGTTCAATAAATTTAGCTATAGTTTCATATCTAACTACACCTAAACCCAACTAGGATTACATCTGAACAGGTCTGAACTAACTTCGCAACAATAGCACACAAGTAATTAGAGCAGCTAAACAAACTTCAATCCTAACTCGAGTACATATAAGTACTAAATTACATTCACTTGTTCGCTCAAGTTTACTCTATATACCAATATAGAGTAATGGACGGTTTCAATAGCAAAAACCCTATCGTTTTACCGGTTGATAGTTAAAAATCGTTACACTTTTAACTTAACATATATAGGTACCGCATCATCATCAGAATTTCTACCCATAACGTCCCACTGCAGGGCACGAGTCTCCTCCAAAGAATGTAGAAGGAATTTAGTCATAACCACGCTGGCCAGCCGGGTCGATATAAGGTTTGTTTCGATTTTTCCTTTCTTGCAGTGCTCTTGTCTGCATTTAACCTCCCTTGCTCCCTTAGTCGCCTTTTACGATAGCCACGGGTTAAGATGGGTTCTTGATTCTTAATCCGTCACTACACGGATACCTAGGTAGTACCTAGAAAATATTTAAGTCTTACTAATATAGAAGTTAGGATGGATGATTGTGTATGTTGCCGTCTTTGTCACACGACGTCAGTTACTTAAAAGTTAAATGTCACTTACGTCACAGCATAAAGACCGTTCTATTCGTTTTTTTTTAAAGTACAACATTCCTTTATATGGTTTAAAATTGACGACTGTGACATTCAAAAAGCTAACAGCAGCTGTCTAACCTCGCCAATACTTCAAAAACATACTGGCTGTAACAAAAAAAATCGAATCACTCTTCGAAATTCAAACCTCAAAAAAACATAGCGACCAGTATTCTTAAACCTATACGGCCTCTGTATTTACCCCATTTTGGTCTAGTTTTAACTGATGTAGGAAGGTGAGGGAGACCAAGTAATGTTGGTTGATTCGCTTCGACGCGCGGCACGGTATGACCCAGATGTAGAACGGAACGCACTCGACATTAACGTGGAGACCATTGTCAGCCAAATGACTACGGTGATGCACCTCTTTTGTGCCTGCCTTTTTGTATACATACTATGGATTCGAACGTAGGCTGGGATTAGATTGGAAGTTTTTTGGTAGCTGTTTGTGATATACGTAGGCATTGATTTGGCCGTCTATTTATCTATTTTATTTTCACCGTGGCCTAGCCCTTAAGGTGGTCATTTCGTGTCGTCATATTTGTGTGATTCATAAACATTTCTAGTTTGGTTGTACTTTGTGTTCGTTAATATGTCCTCCTATCCTAGTGCGTACGTTGTCGTTTAGATTAAAAAAATATCGTACATCTTAGACATAATAACGATCATGCTCGATTACAAAATTCATAGTCAATTATAGCCCAATACACGTATTTGAATTTGTAAGCTGCTATTATAGCCTATATAAAAGCCAGTCTACTAAAAAAAGCACGGTTATAATACTATAACGTAAGTAATTTACTGACCACCACAGAAATTGAAAATCAAATAATCTAAATTAAATTTTATTGCCAGCCAGTTCAATATTTAAATAAAACAAACTATTATAGTTATGTTAGTAAAATACAGAGAATATCAACGTTATTAATTTTATTTACGTTTTGCTTCAAGACTGTTCACATAACTGGCCGGTTTGAATTATTAATTTTCGAATCCTCGTTCCAATTTCATATTCAATAAATCTGTTTTCTTAGAACCCGTACTTTGACTGCTTCCTAGAAACAAAATGATAATAATTGAATTACTACGGACGATCACATTGTCAATATAACTTGAACTGTTGGCGATTGTTTGAAGAAACAATTGTAAGGTACAGTAGTTAAATTGTTTGAATTATTATCTATATTGAGAGCGGTAGTGCACAGAGATTGGATTTTCAAATTGAGTTGCTTGACGCTTGATAAGCGGCCATAATAATTTTATCTCAGAAGGTATTTCTAGTGGTTAGTTTGGTCATTAACAAGGGCGATATGATTATTTTATTTTATTACTTTTCATATTCAGCAGCATTGCGATTAATTATTAAATAAATAAAAGCTAATCTTCCGTAATTGAATCTGAAAACAAAGGTAAATTCTTTGTTTTACCCAGAAATCTATTACTTAACATATTTAGCAGATCAAAGAATTTAAAATTTTCCAATATTGATTGCGGCTCTACGCATTATCAACGCCGACTGCGTTGCCGACTCTGCAAAAATAATATTTGTACAATATCTTAGTACTAACACAATTATCGTTTTGAAAACATTACCTTCTATGTAAAGTTTTTTAACGAAATATTACCTCGAGCTAAAGCTAAGCTCCCAATTTTTCAGAGGATGAGTTTCGTGATTGTTGACTATATTTTATAGACTTAGGACAGTTCGTGTGACGTTGCGTGTTGTGATATGGACCTGCCATAATGTATTGTACTGGTGTCTTTTATTTCTGAATGGAAAAAAAAATATTTTTCTTGAATTTATTTAACACTACTATATTTTGGAATGCACCTACTCACTATTATCTCTGCATCACCCTAGGTTGACTGTTAGAGAATGCTTGTTAGCATTAAGTCCACCTATGTACATTTTATTTGTTCAAATGTTTAAATAAATAAATACTAGCTGTTGGCTTCGGCTCGGCTCGCGTATATATCGGTTCCCAAGTATAAAGCCAAACTCGAAGCTAAATAAACTATTTGTGGGTTAAGGACATGAGGATCGAATTCTTATTATTTTTTATAAAACGTCAGTGGCAAGCGTACTTACCATAGCCTATGGACCTCTGCAACACAAGAGCACACTCCAACAGTTCACTCCTCTTCCCTCACCAATGAGCTCAGAACACTCCCACAAGCGGGAACACAACACTAATGGCTGCCGTCTTCTGTAGGACGAAGGTACTTCCCCAGGCAAGCGGCTCAGTTAGAGCGGGGACTATATGTTGATACACTACTTTACCTATCTTACTTTTTTTTATTTCCAGTAGCGGAATGAAAATAAAAAATAAAATACCTATATTTTCACCACAATCCAACCTAAAAATTCGAATTTCAACTAAACAACTAAATTTATTAGTTACGCTATGACCATAATAATAATAAATATTATATTATTATCAAAGAATTAACAATAAAATTCAACCTTTTTAAAATATTATTGACCGTTAAAGTATTAAAGTCAGATACCATAATACGACTTAAAAACAAAGTTTGCTCCAAATCTTTAAAAAAAGAAGTAGAAATAAAATAAAAGTAATATTACGTTCGAAATTCAAACGGCCAAGTTATTATCTATCTAAGTTACGTCATCTGTCAGTCTGGACTTCGAAAGTGGCTTCATATAATTAAAAATAATTACAAGTTTCCGTTTAATGTTCCATAACTGAATTAATCTGGTCCTTTATTGTTAAACTTTTGTATTTGATGAGAATTCGACTATGCGAACGACTTTTACTGGCGGATTGAGTGGTCGAATAAGAGATATTGCATTTATTAGGGGCATAGTAAAAAGCTATTGCGGCTTTATGACGTCAGAATAGATAAATGATCATTTTGACTCGGAGACAGCCGACAGGGTCGTTGTCAGAACTTTGTTCTCGGAGTTTGTGTCAAGAAAGATCTAAAAGACATTTATCTTTACGCATGAATTGTTACAAGTATAATAGGTATGCTTAAGAAGTTACTATTTCTTAGATATTCAGAACTTTAGCGTGTTAAGAAGACATTATTAATATACTCGTACCTAATATGAAAATCTTTATTTAATTTTGTCAACGAAATACTTATATTCCAAGACTGCTAAATTAAACTTTTTGATATTAATAAACTGAATTAAACTGTAAAACTAAACTGAATTAAATCAATTTAACTAAATTTAAAAAATAAGACAAACATTAATTCGGAATGCAAATACAACAATGGACAATTTAAAACAACATCTTCATTTAAATTGAATGGAAACTTTTTAACGACGTTGAAAATTTAAAAAGGAACTGGTTCTAATCGTGTTCTGAATTTAAAATAGGGGTATTAGTGGGGCGACGCACCGACCTATATAACAGTAGGGAGTTGTTGGGAACCGGCACTCGCAATCGTGCCATCATACTGGGTGCCAAGTTGCCAACTTTCTACATGTCCTGACTTTTGGGGATTATTTTACGTGATCTGAATATTAGTTAGACTGTATGCTGGGAAATTGCCAATGCTCGAAATATATAATTAAATTTAAGAGAGCAGCAAAATTTCTCGCTCAGATCGAGTAGAACAACAGAGAAACGCCTTTCTTTAATTTTAAGGAACAAACGCCTATAACAGCTCGTCCACTTTACAGAAAACATCATATTAATATTATTACTATTTGTAGATGTAGTATACCTATACATATACTTTTTTTATTGTCATCATGACGTAGCGGTTCAGATGATCGCCTCGCCACTAGCATGGTTACGTCGAGGTTCAATTCCCACACGAGACAAACATTTATGTGATTCATGGATGTTACACAAAATCGCTCGCTGTGGGGAAATTAGGTGAGGCCTATGGTGCCCAGTGGACGTCATTGGGCTGATATTATGATGATGATGATAGATATTTGTATCAAGTCTGTACTTTGTGTCCACTAGTTGTATATTTGCAAAGTTCACCCGACACAGAATTTAGAGGGATTTATTTTCACCGCTACACCATAGAGGCAATTAATAAAATTGAGATCTGTCAAATAACGTTCTACATTAATCGATTTCACAACATTTTATATTCCAGATTCAAACAGGAAAATGATCCCTCAATAAAAACCAGTTCGAAAGAGGTAGTTTAAACTATGAAGTTGGCAACCCAAAGCTAGTGTTGTGCCAAATTGGCTCGCGTCCGTGCACGCTGCAGGTGCAACGTTCGAGTGACAAAAGAATTCGTTACGTCACTGTCACCTCACCTCTCTAAGGACTAATACAAAGAGCGACTTAATAGCAATCTCGACTTTCTTGAGACAAAGTGAAAATGATCTTTTTGAAGTCGGTCAAAGCGTTATTTGTCTTTAACGTTCGTATATTTACCTATACTTAACTACAGATATAAGTTGGTGTTCGATTGTTCGATATTACGAAACTTTAAGCTAGGGGTACACAGTTAATTTTACTAAATTTAAAAAAATATAGGTACATATTTCAAACTCACTGCTCGTGCGTTAATTTGAGTTATTTTTATTACACTACGCGTGAACTAACTTGGCCGGCTTAAACGTAGCTTTCGCGCATATCCCGTCTTAAAAGTATGATACACCCCCCCCACTCCTGTCACCAATGAGTTCCGCACTTGTTTACTGCACAGCCCCCAGTGCGATGTTCAGACCAGTCAACAGAAATAGCGCGTACCGTACATAAGTGTGTCGTAATTTTAATTATATTTTAAGATAATAATATCATCGGTATAATAGAAAAGTTTACTAATTGTATTTTTACTATATTACTAAGCACAGATCTAGACACTGATGTTAAAAAAAAAGAAGGAACTACATGATCGGAATCAAACTATGATGACCAGATTGAAAATAAAATGTAAAACAAACGATTGGACTTAACAGAATGAGCTCTTAACCCCTTCCTAGATCTGTCAATATCCAACACCAGACAAATTGACAGTTCTTTAATTTATCTCTTATCTCGTCTCTTACTCATGTTACGTAAGAAATTATCACGTTAAATCTTATCAGAGATAATTAAAATTAAGTAAGTTATCGCTGAGATACTAAAATCACGAGCGGCTCGATTAAGTTATTTAAACTTCGATCCAGTCCGCGGCTCGCACGCTTGATTTAGACGTCCTAGATTTCTAAATTAAACCTATTTCACTTTAGATATTCTTGCAATACTAATTTCTGGCTTACAAAGTTTTATATAGAATTACTTCCATAACTGATTATAACAGTACGTCCCACTAGAAGAATATTGTTTTATCTTCACATAAAACAAAAATGAAACTATTAAAAAAATCGGCATTAAAAACCGTAAACTATCGATTGATAAATTTTTATTTTATTCTTTAGTCAGTATTTTACAAAATACAAATTTGATCAATTGATAGATTACGGTTTTTAATGCCAAATTTATAATAATTTCATTTTTGTTTTATCTGAAGATAAGACATTATTCTTCTAATGGGACGAGTAGTCGGTAGTCAATGTATACAATAGGGGGCGAAACATCGAGCTATTACTGAAAATTTCTAGACTGAAAAACCTAATTACGACTGAGAGATAGACGCGGAAAGTGACTTTGCTTTAACTCCACTCATCGCTCCCGTGGATCTTATACTCAGCTCCAATCGGTCGTAGCGTGATGTTATATCAAATAGCCTTCCCCAATAATAATAATAATATTCTACCACATTCACACAGCGCCATCTAGTCCCAAATTAAGCAATTATATTTGCTTGTGTTATGGGTACTAAACAACTGATATATTACTTAAATACTTTTTTTTTGTAAATTCATACATATTATAGATAAATAACACCCAGACACAGAACAAACCTTTATGCTCAACACACAAAGATTTGTCCTGGGTGTCGAATCGAACCCACAACCTCCGACTTAGCAGTCAGGGTCACTAACCACTAGACCAACAAGCCAGTCAGCCAATAAATGGGCTATCCAACACTAAAATAATTATTCAATTCGATTCAGTAATAACTGAGATTAGCGCTTTCAAACAAACAAACTCTTCAGTTTTATAATGTTAGTTAGGTAATAGTAATTAGAGAATATGTCACTTTTCGGTGATCTTATTCGGTTATTCAGTTTCAAAGCGAAAGCGTGATAAACAAACAATCTCTCGGATTAATAATATTAGTATGTTAACTGTTTGCTTACCTTAAACAATTTTTTACTTTTACACCCTAGCGTGCTAGAATGTTCTTGCTACGACCGTAGCGCTACGCTCGTAGCACCGTAGCAAAAATCTCTACGGTCGACGGTCATATAAAATTTTGTGTTCACAATTTTATGTGCTTGTATAATAAAATAAACGTAAAATGACTGTCTTAGTTGCGCGCAGGTAGTGTGAACGATTGTTTCGCAAGATGATCCTAACTTCAATGAACAATACGGTATTTCTATCATAAAATTCACAATATTAATACTCGTAGGTATAATAATTAAGAGAGAAGTAAAACTTTAAGGATACTAGACAACTAATATAATACTTACTTAAAAAACTTTTTTTGTGTATTTTTATTTATTTATTATAGATACACCCAGAAACAGAACAAATAATTTTACTGTGCTCATCACACAAAGAATTGTTCTGGGTAGGAATCGAATCCACGACCTCTGTCTCAGCAGTCAGGGTCACTAACCACTGAGCTTTCTTCTCTTGTCAAGGAATATTTTAAATTGCAATAGGCCCGCCGCTTATTAAATGTACTACGTATAAGTATTAGTACCTTGTGGGCGATATTTCGGTGTGATGCACTTCTATCTACCCCTTTGGCAAATAAAGGTTTGAGCTATGTTTCTGTAAGCACAAATTAAACATTTTATCCCACAATAATTTAAGCAAGATAAAATTCAAACACAAAAATGCAATATTTAAGCCATAAAAAGGTTAATAATCTCAAAAGTTACCATTTTTATTTGTCACTTAGTATAATCGTCGATTTAGGGGCCTTGGCCGACCGAAAGGGGGCGTAAGAGGGGGGTAACGGCCGGTAAAAGTGCTGAAAAGATCAAAGTTCGGTGCCCCGGATACGAATGAAAATTAATGTATATTTGACGGCGTTGTTGCAAGGCTTAGTATTTTTTGACTTAAAATTTAGATTGCTTTGAATAAAAATTATGAGTCTAAAGATGTGATAATGCCAACCTGATGGCATATGGACACCATCGCCTACAGTTGTCGAGTTTAAATGTTATCGCTGTTCTGGTTTTCCGAGAAACAAAATCGACATTTTCCAGGAAGGAACAGTGAATTTGCGACGATTGGTATAAAGTGGTGCAGAAGCATATAGGAGAATAAGGTTCCCCTTACAGCTATAAGTAAGTTAGTTTACTGGTAGTTATCGACCGATCGATCCCGACCGGCAGTACCAATGTGGATTCCACTTTGTGGAATTTATATGTACTAGTCAAGTGACTTACCATCTGCTAACGGTGAAGGAAAACATCGTGAGGAAACCCACATACACTAGAAGAAATTCTATGAGTATGTCTGATCCACCAACCCGCACTAGGCCAGCGTGAGTGGATTATGGCCTAAACCCTCTCAGCTCTCTAGTTAAGAGAGAGGAGACCCGAGCCCAGCAATGGGACTTAATGAGTTGCTAATGATGATGCTGATGATATTTTTATGACATCTCTCGTACCCAGTAAAGTTACAGACAAACGGAAACTTATTTCCTAGAATAAGCTAATTTAATAATAGGACACTAAATACAGCCAGATTCAAAACAAATATCTATAAATCACAAAAATATTTGTAACGTCTGGAATCGAACGCAACTACTTACACTCAGCACCATACTGCCAAAAATAATGTTTCCCATTTAGTTCCTAATTTATTTAAAGATCACGTGAAACCATTGCTTGAACCATTTTTCCATTACGTATTCTATGTCCGTACCCTATTGACTTGTTACAGCCATTCAATATTTATCACCTGTCCCTTTTTATCGCGAATGTGTGAGAGAGAGACCAATAGGAAGTCGAGTTAGTTCAGAGGGATTTGTAATAGAATTTTGTTTGTTTGGGTTCCGTTCAAGTGGTCTATGTTGATCTGTTTTGTTAGATTTGCCATTCTTTTGTAGGAGTTAAGTTGATCATTGTTTTGAATTGAGTTGCAAATTGGAATATTTAATACTGATGTAATGAAGTCTGTTCCAATTTCTCACATGGCTTGTAAGAAATTGGAACCAATCATTATAAAGACATTACGAAAAATACAAGTGCATTCACTATTACATATTCTCACTTTCCGATGGGACGGTAATCTCTCACGACTGGACAGCGACATACCAGAGACAGGACCAAAGGCTTTATGCTTTATGAGGCATGAAGGTGTCAACAATTTCAAACTTCAGGCTATTAAATAGAAAAACACAATAACTTGAACTGTCATTGACTGTTACTGGAGGTATTCCTCGAAGCGTTACTTTTTTGAGGCGCTCCTGATGAGGCACTCCTTTTTTAATTCTCGGAGCGCTCCTTTTAGTAGCGCTCCCTTTTTAATAGTTATCAGAAGCGCCTTATCAGGAGCGCCTCAAAATGGTAGCGCTTCAAGGAATACCTCTGTTACTATGGCATAGGAATTAAGGTGGTCGCCCCGCCATTAACCTCTCTGTGCCAAGTGATGTCGGTTCGATTCCCACACGAGACAAACCTTATGTGATTCATAGATTTTCGTTTTGAGTCTGGATGTAATTTGTGTCCGTTTAATTGTGTTTGTAAAGTTTCTCGTGTCCCACAAAAGTAGCAAAAGACGATGGATGAAAGAAAGAAATTGTATGCGGGATAAAATTGTGACAGGAATAGATGCGAGAAATGGAATGAAAAAGTAGCAACGAAAGGCACCGACAACGTTGGTGGTTATGTATAAAAAAAAAAAAAAAAAAAAAAAGTTGCTCGTGACACATGAACAAAAATAACGCTGTCTTTAAAAAAAATCTTAGGAGGATCAAGATTTCTTGATACTATTATTGCGTTTCCGAGCAATAAAAAATGAAGTAACATCGGAATATATATTCTTAAGACACATTTCAGTGTCCACATCATCAACTATTAAACGTAGCAACCCTAGTAAAAACCTTTACAAATAAAAGTCCGGTGTCCCCAATACGGCGTATTGTTCGCGAGACGTATAGACGGACAAACAGAGCTATTGTTTTACACAGGCCCGTTTGTCTCGGCTCCGCAAGAATAGTACACAGGCTTTTATCTACGATGGTTCCTGTTACATTGTGTGTGTGACTTGATAACGAGCGTGGAAGTTAAATATTAATTGGCACTTTGTAATACCTGGGTTGGCTGACATAACATGTTAAAAAGTATGTTTTACTCTTAATTATATCAAAAGCTATGATTTTGACATACACACACGCACACATAGAACGGTGCCTTCTTCCCGAAGCCACTACTCTACCTACATCATACCCACATTTTACCAACAAGGTAAGTTAGGTTAGGTTACCGCCATTAACAGGGTACATTCAGACCTCGGATTCGTACGTCCTTTGGTGGTGTAGTGACACTGTGTATAACCGTGACAAGTCTTAGATTCGAAATAACCTGTTGTTGTGACGTCACCGTCGCTTAGTCCTCCCACCTGCAGCCCCACCGTAGTGATGATGTCACCCGCGTGGTACGGCCACATACTACCTAAACCGATCGAGGTGTGACCTTATCACCACGCGTTCGTTACATTGTAACTTGTTATAGTTTTGTTGTTAACTGCCGTCATTATCCTCAACATTAGTCACAGCTACACATATCAATATTTACGCTCGCCAAGATTACAGAGCGGTACTTAGCTAACGACGACTCGCTCGTAATCTGTTACATAACTATGACATATTGCTCACATTACTCGCGCAAATTGCTCAGTTCACTATATGCGTTATTGATGACTGATAATAGTTAGTCGTTTATATTGATTACTAAACTGGCCTCTGCTCAGCTCCTATTGGCTGTAGCGAAATGTTATATAACATATAGCCTTCCTCGATAAATGGGCTATTCAACACTATAAGAAGGGTTAATAAGTAAAGTAAATTTTATTGAAGTATTGTGATAAATATGTATAAACAGAACTCTTAAAAATAACTTAAAGTAGGGAACAATCAAATCAATCAATCAATCAATCAAATATTTTATTTTGTAAACACAGGTCAGTTTAGGTGTTATTAATAATTGTACAATGGATTCTCTATGTCCCGCCACCAATAGGCATACAAAATTTATACATTAAAATAACATTCAATTAAAAATGACAAAAATCAAGATTTTAAATATGTAGGTAGATATTAATGTCATGTAAATACACACATACAAATAAAAGATCACAATTACAATAACAAAACAAAATTTATGATTAGCCTGTACTAGGTAGTAAAACCTGTGCTACAGGAGGTCTTATGTCATACAATCTTGTACTCCTTACAATGTAGAGAGAACAAGAATTGTGTAAAAACAATATAAAAAAAAAACTATGCAAACAATTAAACTACAAATCAATTATAAATAATGAATAATGAAAGAATGTTTATGGGATCAGTAGTTCCTGAGATCCAAGCGTTTAACTAAACAAACAAAATCTTCAGCTTTATAATTTTAGTAAAGATTCGTGCCTCGATGGTGCAGTGGATGTGTGATTGTTGCAGCATAGGGCGTGGGTACAATCCTCAGTTTGAGCGAAACGTTATGTCGCAAGCGGTCTCGGATTCGATCCCCGGTTAACCAACAATCGATCTCAGTAAATACGCAGACAATCCCACCCAACTGGCCTGTTGGTCCAGTGGTTAGTGAGCCTGACTGCTAAGCCGGAGATCGTGGGTTCGATCCTCACCCAGGACAAATCTTTGTGTGATGAGCATAAAGGTTTGTTCTGTGTCTGGGTGTAATTTATCTATAATAAGTATGTATTTACAAAAAAAAAATGTGTTTAAGTAGTATATCAGTTGTTTAGTACCCATAACACGAGCAAATATAATTGCTTACTTTGGGACTAGATGGCGCTGTGTGAATGTGGTAGAATATTATTATTATTATTACATACCTATAACTGTGACTCCTGTCACCCAGAATTAACAATGATGAAACCTTGTGATTACACAGTTGAAAATAATTCAAAACTAGTAGTAGTATAAGGACAAGAATCTCATATCGTATGTGCATAGAATATTGACATTGAAACAGTTCCACTTTAAAAGAGTATATTCATTTGTTACACAACGTTTTGGTAACTCATATATTGTTGCAAGAGTTTCGTCTTATTGTTTTAAAGTACGTGCATAGTCAGTAATATTTATTCTTATATGAGACTTTAGTTATTCCATTTTGAATAATACGAGCGTATTGAAGTTAGATAAGAAAGAATTTTTACCCGACTGCCAAAAAGGAGGGTAATGTTTTTCGCGCGTATGTATCTATGTATGTATGTATGTGGGCATGTCTGTTCCATTGTGACCTTCTGTAGCCTATACGGCTTGACTGGTTTTAAAGTGTGAGATGTCAGTTGATTTTATTTTTCCCCCGTGTGTCATATGCTATGTGACGTCAACAAAAATCAATATGGCGGACGTAACTGTCAAAACAGACGTTTTTTAGTGCTATCGCAATATGGGTATTAGATGAAAGCTAATTAATAGCCTAATTCAATTATATATGCACTAACTATTGCCCGTGGCTCCACTTGTTTCTTGTAACTTAAATAGCTTGACCGATTTTGAAGTGCAAGGTGTTGTTATATTTGTATTCATCACCGAATCTCTATATCTAAGCCTATAGACCTTTTACCAGTGTATTCTTCGAATTCATTGCTTTAAATTGACTGTCGAGGGCTACATTAAGGCAGTCAAGTTTTTTAAATTAATTCTTGTTTATTGTTATATTACGATTAATGTATCGATTGTAAAATAGAGCGCGGCTGCTGGATTCATGGAATATCCCCAAAATTCGTCGAGGTGGTAATGGTATTTTATTATTATAAAAAACCATTACCATACTACAAAATATATATCGTTTGATAATTTTAAACATAGACCTAGGATCCGCGCTGCAGAAAGGTTCATTGTTTACACTGTTTGTCACATTTCACTAAAATTATCTCTTTATAAATTTAATATAAACGGTAAACAATGAGTATTTAAAACGCTCGAACGTCTCCACGTCCAGGACTGGAATATATACATAGTTATTATTATTGTGATGTCGTGTATAATTTACCTTATTTACAAATTACTTAAAAAAAAAATATTTTTAATTCCTCGTATATTTGAATGTTATTTGTGTTGTGAATGTATTCACAGCATGCGAGCCGCAGCCATCGTACTGTATGGTCTATTGTAGAATACATTACTAATCGGAAATTTTGGAGGTGGTGGAGTAGTGCTGTTATTGACTGTCTTTTCTGCCATGTTCAGTGCTGCTGCCACCACGTGTCATTACATATGAAGGGTGCTTTAAACGTAACATGAACGAAAGTTGTTAACACTATTCAAGAGTCCAAACTTTTACTGTAACTATTTTATTACATTGTTCCAGACCCATACACAGCATCAAAGATCCAGTGCAACGAGACGATATTTCTGTCTCACTCGCACCCACACGCTATAGTGTCGAGTCCCGGCTTCCCTCGCCCATATCCCGATGACGTAGAATGTGTGAGTGAGATCAAAGCACCACCCGCGCACACGCTGAGACTTCACTTCGAAGAGCTGCTTACTGAACACGAGCCACAGTGAGTAAATAGTCATAAGTTGATGTCATGTTTATGCTAAATTGATATTTATTCCAATAGATTTTAGATATTATTTTATTTGAAGTGGCTTTAATACTTTTGGTATAATTTTAACTTACGGAACATGAGCCACCAGTGAGTAATAGTCATAAGTCAATATCGTATGCATGCGAAAATTATATATTTACTGTTTGGTTTTTAGGTTTGATTTTTTTAAAGTGAAAGTATCGAAAGTTAGGCGCGTAATAAACAATAAGTTAGGTACCTAACACTCGGTTCACTCTCGTGGATCTTTGTTTGACCATGCTCAGCTCCTATTGTGCCTAGCGTGATGTTTTATAGTCTTTAATCTTCCTCAATAAATCTATAATAATAATTTAATAATCTAGGCTATCTAACAATAAAATAATTTTCTAATTGGAACCAGTACATCCTGAGATTAGCGTTTTCGACCAAACAAAGTCTTTATAATGATGATACTACATGACTTCTTAGAATTATAATGACTATGTATAAAAATTTCTTCAATTTTTTTTTATGTACTATTATTCGATTTCTAAATAAATTTTATATCATAATATATAATATATTATACCATAAACTACACCCATGATATACAAAGATAATTCTACCAAAAATCCGGACAATATTTTCGGTCAATCTTAATTTAACTTCCCGTTTGGCACAAAACATATAATATATATTATACGTCGGCAGTATTTCGCGCGGGTTCATCCCACAGAAAATGCGCCTACATATCACGAACCTTTTTGGACTATATATTATTTACGGTTATAGCCGTAACCGGTGCCAGGACCGTCGGGACCGAACAGAGATACTGAGTTTTTTAAAAGTTTGGACTGTTGTTTGACCAGTGGAACAACGCGGAATTTCGGATTGTGATTCCGAAGTATTGAATGAATATTTCTTATTTTAAATAATAATAATAATAAAATCATTTATTTATTGCCAAACACATTACAATTTTGATGTTGTCCATAGGCCCCACACTAGGCTAAGCTTGTCCTGTGGGTACCTATATATTTACGATTTACAAATTTGTTAAAATTGTTTGCTCGGTCGACATTGACAATATAATTTTTGCAATAGGCAGTATTATAAAAAACACAAAAAAATATATATATTTCTTATCTAAAATATAATTTTCAAGTGAGTTACAAAAGAGTATGTTTTATAATTTGGACACTAACTTTGCTAAAGGAGTTAACGCGTTCGTGGTACAAGTAAAAGTACATAAATACCCTGAGGATTCGTCATGTGCGTCGTGCCTTATTCATGATTTCTCTCATATTTTCACATGCACGCATTCCTGAACGAGCCCTAAAGCCTACCACATTACAATAATATTCATTACGTGAATATATACATAAAGAATACATAATCAAGGTCACAGTTACACGATAACAAAGAATATATAAAAATTGTCCTCAAATAATATATTAGGCCAGTTACAAGATACAAATAGTTTGTCGTGACGTTCGTGTTGCGTGGGCGCCGCATCTTTCTCTATACTTTACATATATTCCTCATTTATCATCTAGATAAACCTATTCGTTAGATTTAGGTACCTTGTCAAGTAAGAACAAAAAACTGTGAAATACCTAAAATAACTCTTTATTTCGCGTAATATCTGACATATCTTATCTTATCGTATAGGCTTGAGGCAGACCCTGTTGTTGGAATTTATCAAGTCGGCCCAGAAGGCTTCCAACTTGACTTAACGACTACCACATTAAGTGGGACCAACGGCTTTACGTGCCTTCCGAAGCACGGAGACGCTCGAGAATGAAATTGCCACAAACGGTCATCCATCATGGATCTATCTATCTATCTGCCATAGATACCCTTCAATGTAATAAATAAATCAAAGATTCATCATTTCAACCCATAAACGTCCCACTGCTGGGCTCGGGTCTCCTCCAAAGAATGTAGAGGAAATTTAGCTTACTATACCACGCTGACCACAGCTTTGTATAGGGTTTCTGTCATATTTTCCTTTTCTCGCAGTGCTCTTGTCTACATAAAGTTACTCCCTTATTCGCCTTTTACTGGCCTGTTGGTCTAGTGGTTAGTGACCCTGACTGCTAAACCGCAGGTTGTGGGTTCGATCCCCACCCAGGATAAATCTTTGTGTCTCTCTATAATATGTATGTATTTACAAAAAAAAATGTATTTAAGTAGTATATCAGTTGTTTAGTACCCATAACACAAGCATAATTGCTTAATTTGGGACTAGATGGCGCTGTGTGAATGTGGTAGAATATTTATTTATTATTTTACGACAACCACAGGTTGAGATGGGTATTCTTAATCCGACACTACACGGTAAATCAAAGATTATTTTGGTGAAATATGATAGTTTGACTATGGTAATGAGTAGGGGGGGGCACATATGTGGTATAAGTTCACATTCACATATGAAATTCAAATGAAGATGAATGTTTCAACTCGTCAACAATCTATACTAATATTACCTAGGTAAAGTTTGTAAGTTTGTGGCGTTGTAGAGGGTAATCTTGGGATCTGCTGAACCGGTTTAAAAAATTATTTTAATGTAGGATGCTCAGCTCCTATTGGGCGTAGCGTGATGTTATATAACCTGTAACCTTCCTCGACGAATGGGCTATCTAACACTAAAATAATTTTTCAAATCGGACCTGTAGTTCCTGAGATCCTAGCGTTGAACCAAACAAACAAAGTCTTCAGTGTCGGCATCTGCATCATAAAACTCCAACACGATAATAATATGACAAAATTACGTTTTTAGATAATCTACAAGCCACCGGCTACGTTAGTGTGTGAAGCTATGATTGTATTGTTTGGGTGAAATTCGATGGCAACTGCATTAGTTCGTGATTAAACTTAATTATGCTGCTAGTTAATATACAGTAGACGCATCGCTTATTAACTGTAATAAACACATTATTAGTATGCGCTTCATAATTACTAATAGTGGGTGTCGTAAAAGGTGACTAAGAGAGAAACCTTAAAATTTAAGGCTTAAACAGACAAGAGTATTGTGAGAAAAGGAAAATTTGAAAAATTCTTTATCTTTATCTCTTTTAACATAACATAGCATAGCATCACGCCTTTTTCCCCGAAAGGGTAGGCAGAGGTGTTTCACACCCACATTTCGCCAGCTATGTTAGGTCCCATGAAATAGGGGGCGAGCCTATTGTCATCAACCGGGAACATTTGTTTACCAAACTCCGGGAAAATCTTAATAATGGAATTTCATGATAGAAAAACCCAATACCATTTTCACCTGACCCGGGAATCGAACCCAGGACCTCTTGCACAGCAGTCGTATACACTTCCCGCTGCGCCACCGAGGCAGTCATTCATCATCATTTTTATATAAATCATAAACAAGTAATGAAAAATTCAAACCCACGACGGGACTTGAACCCGCGACCCTGTCATTCCGTGTGCAGTGCTCTGCCACATGAGCTACGCGGGCGGACGTCCCTGAGATCGAATTTATCCATTACCTGTTAACATGATGACGTCATGACAACGTTTTGCTACTTATCACTGTGGCTCGTTACAATGTCAACACAAGACGTTGTCATGAGGTAATCAGCAGTGAGACTTTTATAGGTTGTAAGTAATGAATTACTAATAGAACGGTATAACTAATCTTTGTCTATGTGAAACGTAAAGATCTGTTTTGTTTAGCATATAATTTCGATATCCCGAACGTTCGCCCGCGTAACTCAGGTGGCAAAACATTGCGAGCACTAGACAGACCTATTAAACTACTCCATCAATTAACTTCACCATACACCTCGACAACTCACAAACTTCTACAATCTAGATTTATTATCATATTATTCAAGAAGTCATATTCAGCGGTTCGAAGTAAGCTTTATGGTATTATGCATAAAGACAAATTTGGCTTGACAAATGTGTTTTAACAAAGTTACTCATGCAATATGCGATACATTTATAAAGTGGGGTGTAAGTTAAGACATGAAGAGAGAAGGTAAACAAACTACACACATCAACGGAGTTATGTTTGCAGGCGGCACGGAAGAAAACTATATTATCTATATTAATATTAGGTTATATTAATACGAGTAAAGCTGTAGAGCTGTTTGTTTGTACGCTAGGATCTCAGGAACTACTGGTCCGATCTGAAAAAATATTTTAGAATATAATAGAATCATTATTTATTTCCAAGAATATGGTAAGTACATGTAGTTCTTAGTAAATAATAGTTTTAAATAGAGGATGGTTGGTGAACGCCCCGATTCAGTCCTGGTTGGCAGATTCACCGAACTACATGTTAAAAAGGTTCGGTCAGCCTGTCTACTAACTGTGGGGTGTTACTTTTTATATTTTTGTTACTTTTGTATTTTCATTATACTAACATAGTCTATAAGTTATATTCTTACTAACACTCTATGGATCTGTGGTCTGATAATTAATGATTTTTTTATTTTTTATTTTTTTTATTATGAATATTCTAACGACACTCGGTGTAGAAACATTCCATCAATCATATTTTTAAGTAATTCATCAGTCAATAACTACATACAACAAAATGTCAATTAATATACTTTTCATAGAATATCCAAACTAATTCAAAGCTATTATATAAATGTCAAAAAGTAAGAAAGCGAAAAGAGAGAAAAAAAAAAAAGGCTCAATTTAGTGTTGGATAGCCCATGTATTGAGGAAGGTTTTGGCTATATAAAATCACGCTACGGCTAATAGGAGCTGAGCAGTGGCCAAATAAAGAACGACAGGAGCGAGGCCCTGTGCGACTTGTAGTATGACGAATATTCTGGTCACAAATCAATCTAGACGAGACAAGCATATTTTCTTTTTTGTGGTACAGAGTTCTGTATATATTTTATTTTTATTTTCAACGCCTGGAATTTTGAAGGACTTTACGAACATATAATAAACGGACACAAAATACATCCAGACACGAAACAAACATCTGTGAATCATACAAATATTTGTCTCGTGTGGGAATCGAACCCACGTCACTTGGCACGGTAATGTTAGTGACGAGGTGACTACCTTAACCGCTGCGCCACGGTTACAATCGAATTTGTATATTTGAATTTTTATTTGTAGTCTAATATCACAATAAAAAGAAAAAATTGTCTGAGCATGGCTTAATGCACTGCGGACAGCTAAATTGACAGAATATATTTATACTACTCCGCTCTCTCTTATAACTTACATACAAATACACCAATTTGTCAGCAGACAACGTATACTAATTAATATCACGACACGTTCCCCTTTGCTCTAAAAGTTAACCGCACGGCGTCGAACCCCACTCCCCGCGGAAATAAGTAATGACTGTTGACACAGTATTGCTGTTAGCTAAATTAAGTGCGTGCCATTTCGATGTGTGGCTATTAGTTATATTGATTAGACTTTTGGTGAGCATTCGTAAAGTCTACATTAAATAATACATTAAACAAGTAAATATAATTTAAAAAAATTAATAACCCGACTGCAAAAAATCAACAGAGAGCAACGCACTAAAAAGACCGAAAAATTATAGTAATATTATTATACCTGATTAAATTTAAATACATAACATATGTATATATTTGTAATCTCCTTTTGATTCTCTTTATTTTGATACCGAAATCGATAGGTTTGGTTAAAAAAAAATTGAACTTCTTACAATTTAGCGTCAAAAGCCCGCCGTTTAAGTCTTTTTATTTTTAAAACCTATCTAAGGACACTTGGGTTTTCTAGACGAATCTAACGATACCCTAATTGTCAAAATCCATCCAACTGTTTGGAAGATTCGTGGAAATAAAGAAATTTACAAACATACAAGATACGCGCGAAAAACAACACCCGTCATGACAGTCGGGTAACAAACAAGTAATGGAAAAATTTAAAGCCATGACGGGACTTGAACTCGCGACCCTGGCATTTCGTATCCAGTGAGTATCTGATATCGAATTTATCCATTACTTGCTATTGTCAGTTCGGATCAGTAGTTCCTGAGATTAATGCGTTCAACCAAACAAATAAAAATACTCTTCATCTTTGTATATAAAACTAGCTTTTACCCGCAGCTTCGCTGGCGTGGATATAGTTTTATAGTTAGACGCTATTGGCGGGGCAGAGCTGTTCACGCTAATTAATTTTATTTTAAGAAATATGTATCTAGTGTTATGTCTTGGTCCGATAATAATTTTAACCAAAAAGCGAAATATAAACTATCCAAGCAAGTAAGTGCCTTTCACTATAAGTAGGTAATAATAAAAAAATAATTTAATGTTTCATTTTATTTAATGTTTCACCCCTTTAGGCATCCCTATCAATAATATTTAATACAGAATGTTTCATTTTGGTTAAAGCATCAAAATATTAATATAATTTTTCTTAACTATAACTTGAAAAACAAAGAACTGTCTATTGAATATTTCACCCCCTGAACACATCCCTATCAAAAATATTAAAAACAATATTTTAAATTCCTATCCCAATACTAATTTGCAAAACGTTAACTTCAAAACAAAGATCTTTTCATACAACGTTTCATCCCCAATTTCACCCTTCCAAAGACCTTTCAAAGACAAAGACAAATCTTTGGAAGGGTGAAATTGGGGGTCAAAAATATTGATGAGGGTATTTTTTATTTCGATAGTAATACCCCAAAACAAATTTTCAAATCTTTAAGTTAAAAAACTTTTCGAAATCGGTCCAGTATTTTTTAAGTTTATTCGTTACATACAAAAGTCAAAAATACAATAATATAATAATAATATTCTACCACATTCACACAGCGCCATCTAGTCCCAAAGTAAGCAATTATAATATTTGCTTGTGTTATGGGTAAGTACTAAACAACTGATATACTACTTAAATACATTTTTTTTTTGTAAATACATACATATTATAGATAAGTTACACCCAGACACAGAACAAACCTTTATGCTCATCACACAAAGATTTGTCCTGGGTGGGGATCGAACCCACGACCTCCGGCTTAGCAGTCAGGGTCACTAACCACTAGACCAACAGGCCAATCAGGACACAATAATACAAATATTTCCTTCTTATAATATTAGTATAGATAAACCCAATGACGTCCACTACTGGACATAAGCCTCACTCAGACAGTAAGCGTCCATAACATAATTCATCATCATCATCATCATCTCAGCCTATTGCAGTCCACTGCTGGACCTAGGCCTTTCCCAACACGCGCCATAACTCACGATCCTCCGCCTTTCGCATCCAGTAATAATATATTATTAGTATTCCATAACATGATTAAGTAGAATCAATTTGTAGAAGGTATGATTTATTGTACAGTGGTCGTTCCAACTCTATCGCGAGTTACTGCGGTAACCACATACTTCATGCACCAAAACTTGCAATCTAGTTAGTTAATGAGCGCTTTCATAAACTAAACCTTATTTACTACCGAGGAGTAAAACTAATTAGTTGTATCTTAGAAGGAATAAAACGTATGCCAAACGGTTATAATCTTTATTGCTTTCCAACAGAGGTGACTTTGGTAGGAGCTTGGGTGGCATCCGCATAATTTTTACCCGACTGTCAGGACGGGTATTGTTTTTCGCGCGTATCTTGTATGTTTGTAAATTTCTTTATTCCCACGAATCTTCCAAACGGCTGGATGGATTTTGACAATTTGGGTATCGTTAGATTCGTCTAGAAAACCCAAGTGTCCTTAGATAGGTTTTAAGAATAAAAATACCTAAACGGCGGGCTTTTGACGCCAAATTGTAAAAAGTTCAATTTTTTTTTAACCAAACCTATCGAGTAGAGTATCAAAATAAAGGGAATCAAATAGAGATTACAAATATATACATATGTTATGTATTTAAATTTAATCAGGTATAATAATATTACAAAAATTTTACGGTCTTTTTAGTACGTTGCTCTCTGTTAATTTTGTGCAGTCGGGTTATTAAATTTTTTAAATTATATTTACATGTTATGAAATTTTGATTACATTTGCCAATTAGATTCTACAGTCTTTAATTCTGTGATCACAAAAACTTTTCAAATAAATTTAGAATCCGTGTATACTAGGCTGGTTAGCAATTCTCCTGTACCTCAATAGTATGTCTCAAATTCACAACTTCAATGTATCTCTGCTTACCCGTATCTATACACAAGCTTGAATAACACATGACGTGTGAGTGACGCTCGGATCTCGATAGTAAATCGCTTTTTGATGTTCCACTGTGGCACTTATATTTTATCTATGAGCTCGATAGATGTACGTACGTGTAGGTAGGTATATGACAGATTGCTCCGGGCTATTAGCGCTTACGGCTGACGAACGACTAATCGCACCGTCTGTGACTATTCATTATTTAAGATAAAAATAATATGACATAACATAACATAGCATCACGCTTTTTTCCCGAAGGGGTAGGCAGAGGTGTTTCACACCCACATTTCGCCAGCTATGTTTGGTCCCATGAAATAGGGAGCGAGCCTATTGTCATTTATCGGGAACATTTGTTTACCAAACTCCGGGGAAATCGTAATATTGGATATCATGATAGAAGCCCAATACCATTTTCACCCGACCCGGGAATCGAACCCGGGACCTCTTGCACAGCAGTCGTATATACCTCCCGCTGAACCACCGAGGCAAATTAAAAATAATATAAATGTCTATTGACTTTATTTAATTCGTGTAGTAACGAATTAAGAATACATAATATCAATACCTCCTCTCAACCCGTGGGTGTCGTAAAAGGTGACTAAGCACTGCGTGAAAAGGAAAATTCGATACAAACCCTATACCAACCCGTCTGACCAGCGTGGTATAGTAGGCTAAATTCCCTCCACTGCACTCTACTTAAGTAGCAAAACGTGACGATGACGTCATCATGCTAACACGTAATGGATAAATTCGATCTCAGGGACGTCCGCCCGCATAGCTCAATTGCTAGAGCACTGGACGCGGAACACCAGGATCGCGAGTTCGAGTCCCGTTATGGGTTTGATTTTTCCATTAGTTTTTTAGCATTTATATAAAATATACACACCTTATTTTGACATTTCGACCGCATTTCCCTACACGTGATCGCAAGCTGACAAGTGAGGCGATGTCAGACCTCGCTTGCGAAGTTGCTTCCCAAATTCCAACCATTTGAAATTCAAAGTGTAGGCTTGTATCGATATCTGTTGTAATCCCCTTGAATTTATTATTAACCTGTCTATCAGCCATGATTGGCATACCATTAATTATGAATTTGATTCGCTAACAACGTAATAGATTGTTTGGATTAATTTTGTCTTATACTATAAACCCTAGTTAATTATGTAGTAACAGGACTAAGAGCTCATACACACGAGCGGCATGTTGCCAACGGCAGGGGTAACTGCAGCCGTCGACATGCATCGGCGGCAGCCGTGGACACGTCAGGGTAGCCGTTGACGCGTGTCGACTGCAGCTGTTGACGCGTCGACGACAACCGTCGACATTCGAACTTCAAATATCAGCGGCAGCCATGCTCTGTTTTTTATTGTTTTATTGCTGTATTCTTTCAATTTATAATTCCAAATACAAGCATTTTTCTTTCTTGCCACAATTAGCTATTCAACGTCAATTTTGTCACTGGAACTCATTTTACAAATTCGTGACGCGTGCGCACTCTTAAACTATTGCAGTTGACTGAATACAACTGCAAGTGTCGCTATAGGTCGACGGCTGCAGTCGATGCATGGACGGCAGACGTCGTTTCGTCGATGGCAGCCGTCGTCTCGTCGACGGCTGCCGCCGACACGTTTCGACGGCTACAGTTACCTCTGCCGTTGGCAACATGCCGCTCGTATCTATGAGCTCTAACAGGCAATAGTATATATTCAACTATAGTGAATAAATCATAGCGTCAATCCTTCAGTCAAGGGTCAACTCAATAATAACATAGAATCACATTAACATTAATTAATAGAATTACACATGTTGATAGCAGACCGATGGACTAATATCGAGCAATCACAGGCCGGCAATATGGCGCGATTGACTTAGTAAGCCAATCACAGCTGTCGAATGAGACCATCGGCTTACCATTGTGTTAGCAGGATCGGGCCCCTGTGTCTATGTGTGTGTTCTAAGCTATTAATATATGCCTGAAAGAAGACTCCAATCACTTCTTTGTAACAAACTGATTATACAATAAACTATTCATTTAATTTTTTTTCATCTGATCTTGTTAATATTGGTTAATAATACAGATTGCTTCATTTAGCAAAGCTTTACAGTATCATACTATTTTGAGGATAAACTTGTTGTACGGTGAAAAATACACTTCTTATCCTTTTCGAATCAACAATATCCCACTTATTACAAAATATGGACTAAGTATTAAACCAGGTTTAAATTGACTCACCCGCTCCTTTCCGCGAAGGTCGACAGCGTCCCCGGTGCACCCGGACGCTGTCGTTCGGTGTTAGGGCCCGAAAGGGTCCGGTGTCGGTGCCCCGTAAGGGGCTGTCGCTGGGTGGGCTGCTGATGTTGTAACAAGTTCCAGGGCCCACCCATTACGGCGAAGCGACGGTGCACAGAGGGGTTTTAGTGGGTATTCCGGTCCTCTTAAGACCGGCGAGTCCCACATAACCGTCCCGTGTCCCCGCACGGGGCGGTATGCGTAATGCATTTCCCCTCTTAAAAAGAAAAAAAAAAAAAAAGGTTTAAATTCACATAAGCCATTGTTTTGGTGTCAAAGTTGTATGTAAGATGTTGTGTGTAAGAGTTTACGTGAACGAGCAATAGGTATTTCACCTGCTTTAGGAGGTCCTGTATCTATGCTATATGCTAACCGTCACATCTGTTAATTAATTTATTTATAATTATAATTACAAACTTACAACTATCCTTACAGGCTAACCTAATGCGATAGTGTAGCGTTTAATCGTAATCCTATGAAACTATATACTACAAATATAAATATTAGAATAATATAAAGTTATATACTTATACCTATAAAATATCCTTATGTACTATTAATTGCACACCTGATACGCGACTTGAGTGAAGTCCTTGGGGGTGCACCCAAACAAGTCAACTTTCTCAGCCACTACGTTGAGCGTGCGAAGCGCGCGCGTTAGTGGCGCCCGCTGCAGCAAGTTGGTGCGCGCGGACGGTACCACTAAGAGTGGTGGTCGTCGCCGCCGATCCACGTATTCATCTGGTACGCAAAAACTTAATTCCAAGAGAATGTCCGGGTTGTGCGTTTTACCACGCAGTATTTAAAATAAATACGTAACCAGTGCCACTTCCCGCCTAGTTTCCAGCTTATGATATCCCACCATGCCCATCACAAATAGTGTTGGGTATAGTAATGGATAGCCGGGATATACTTTATAAATTTTTAAATAAAGAAAACGTAAAAACTTGTTCTGAATTTTTTCGATCATGAACTTATATTTTGCTTCACTAGGTCCCCAAATAGCTCACTCTTAATCACTTGATAAATATGTCAATTTCATATATCAACTCCCCCCCCCCCCCCCTAGACAAGTGACAAATGCTACGTTTCTATTCTAATTGTTTACATGTCACATCAATACATTTGAACACATCCCAAAGCTATCGACATCTCATGTGATCAATATACTAATCTGACATGTAGTTAGAGAGAGAGATAGAATACCCTTTTGAAATATCTACAATTTCTAATATATTTTATTGCTATTTGTAAACTCTGGAAAGCACACACATGGTAACACAAGTTTTCAGTGTCAAAAAGGATATACTTCTACCCAGTTTAGAAAAATAATAGATACGAAGCGTTTACCAATTCTCTAGAGAGACTGCTACTTTTTAAAACTTAAATAATAGTTGTCGCAATAATTCAGCCAGCCTTATCGACAACCGTTTGAAAGAAGATTGAGATACGAACTCATTTGTCGGCCGTCACCGCGAAGCCTTACAATTAGACGCCATGATGGATTTATTACAACCACTAAATATATCATCACGTACACGTGTTTGTTTTAGTTTGTTGTAAAACTTGCGAACGAGATTTAGCAGCTTTTTGTCTTAATTAATCAAGTTGTGTGAGATTACAATGTACAAATGTTGAATAGGAAAATAAAGCGTAAAACAACTGTCCAAGAGAAGAAAGCCTCGAAATTAAAGTTTGTTTCCTCTGGTCTAACTTTCGCATTCATTATATAGGTAGTAGGATGTCTGATATTTTTTTTCTATCTAATTTTGTTATAATAATAATAATAATTTACCATATTCACACAGCGCCACCTAGGCCCAAATTAAGCTTTTATATTTTCTTGTGTAAACAACTGAAATACTTACTACTCAAATATATTTTTTTTGTGAATACATAATTATAGATAAATTACACCCAGATACAGAACAAACAATCATGCTCATCACACAAAGATTTGTCCTGGGTGGGAATCGAACCCACGACCTCCGGCTTGGCAGTCAGGGTCACTAACCACTAGGCCAGCTAAATCAAAGCCCAATTTTTTTATATATCAATGGCTAAATAAATAAAAATACATAAGACCAAACATAGTCTTCTATTCCTACAAAAAAGTCGTGATGCTCTGTTAAGTTCCACTTAAAATTACACTTAACCAAGTCAACAAAACATATCTTAAGTAGGTTAATGCACATCTAAAAATACAGCATGTTTATATTTAAAATGTGTTTGTGAGTGTCGTGGATTCGATCCAGGGATTATACCACGTCGCTCGTATAAGCCGAGTGTACACGGGCGATGTTTACGAAGGGGAACAACCGCACCGCGGGAACAACACCGTAAGCCCTTGGTACAGGTTTTGTTAGTAGATTGAAAACTTGTCTAAGACTGCTTTTGTGATTGCTTTGTTAAGTTAGATAAGCGTGTTCATTAAAAGTTGTGGTTCAAGTTTATCCTTTTAACCACCAGATATATTTTATCAGTTGAAGTACCTGTATTAAACGGTAAATGCGATTACTTTAAACAATGTTGTTTAACAAGTTGTAGATTATTGTTATTATTAATGTGAAATTGGTTTATGTAAATTAAATGGACATGTTGGAATATTTATTAAATAATTTGAATTATTAATTGTAATAATATCTTAAATATCTAATATAATATAATATCTCTAATAATTTAAATATGTATTAAGTATTAGTTTATAATTTTAATTAATAATATTCCAATAAATTGTAATATTTGCATGCTGAACTAGTAGTAGGCGAAATATGTTGATCTCATAATATTATAAAAAATGTAAGAACTGTAAAATACCATGTTTCAAGCAAATAAATATGATTATGATTATGATTAAAAAAATGGCGGCCGACTTACTATCTGCTGCCGGTGAAGGAAAACGTTGTGAGGAAACCTACTTTACATACATACATACATAACATCACGCCTTTTTCCCCGAAGGGATAGGCAGAGGTGTTTCACACCCACATTTCGCCAGCTATGTTTTGTCCCATGAAACAGGGGGCGAGCCTATTGTCATCAACCGAGAACATTTGTTTACTAAACTCCGGGAAAATCTTAATACTGGAATTTCATGATAGAGAAACCCAATACCATTTTCACCCGACCCGGGAATCGAACCGGGAATCGAACCCGGAACCTCTTGCTCAGCAGTCGTATACACTTCCCGCTGCGCCACCGAGGCAGTTAGTAGGTACATACTTTACAGAAATTCTAAAGGTATGTCTGATCCACCAACCTGCATTAGGCCACCGTGGATAATGGACTAAGGGAGAAACCTTATAGAGACAAGAGCAGAGCAAGAAAAGGAAAATTCTAAACAAACCCTATACCAGCCCGTCTGGCCAGCGTGGTATAGTACACTAAATTCCCACACATTCTTTGGAGGAGACCCGAGCCCAGGAATGGGACGTTTATGGGTTGAGATGATGTGTAGATTATCTCTCAACGCTCTAGATAGAGGAGAGGAGACTCGAGTACAGCAATGGGACTTTTTTTTTTTCTTTTTATTATTTTTTTTATTAAAGACAACGCCCGCACTAGGGAACAAGCCCTGTGTCGCGGGGAGCTTTACAAACATGAAACTAACGGACACAAAGTACACCCAGACTAGAAACAAATATCTATGAATCACACAAATATTTGTCTCGTGTGGGAATCGAACCCACGTCACCCAACACGGTGATGTAGTGGCGAGACGACCACTTTAACCACTGCGCCACGGTGACAGTCAAAACAACACAATCAAAACTTTAATGGGTTACTGATGAAGATGACAAAGCACTATGGATAAACCTAATAGTAATCTAGGTATACGGTTGCGCACCCACACCCACGTTTTTAAACGTGTATTCAACAGATTTACAACTAACAATGGCATTGTATTCACATACCGAGCCGTTGAGAGCTTTCGTGAAATTAAATTAGAGAAATGCTTATCTTAAAATCGACTACAGAATGCTTTTAACCACAAAATTCGTTTGCAAACGCTCGCGGTCACAATTTAACTGATAGGTAGCTTTGCACGAAACTATTTAGATTCTTTGTCTAATACTTACTTACCACCAACATAAATATGGTTAAGTGAATAATAATTTAGGGAAACCTGTTATTGGCCATATTCACGGTTATGTATTAATTATAACTTACCATTGTATACTCTGTTGGTTTTCTAATTAAATACATCAGCAACCCATTAAGTCCCACTGCTGGGCTCGGGTTTTCTCTCCTCTAGCTAGAGAGCTGAGAGGTTTTTAGGCCATAATCTACTCACGCTGGCCTAGTGCGGGTTGGTGGATCAGACATACTCATAGAATTTCTTCTAGTGTATGTGGGTTTCCACACGATGTTTTCCTTCACCGTTAGCAGATGGCAAGTCACTTGATTAGTACATTTTATAAATTCCACAAAGTGGAATTCACATTGGTACTGCCGGTCGGGATTGAACTCGGACCGCGTGATTTGCACGCCGGTCCCTTATCCATTCAGCCACCATCGCAATAAATAAATAAACAATAACAATTCAATTCATCCATCCTTCTAATAAACCGCAAAATAATCGAAATACGAGTATATAACATATTATAGTTATGTCACGCCATCCATCCGCAAACAAGTCAGAAACAAATAATATAATTTATATTATACGTATTATGGACTTTTATATGACCTCCAAATATACCTCTTATTTCAATAAACCAACTTGTTACACAAGATTCTCAGAAACAATTACAGTTTTCTCTTACAACTCCCAACTTGCCACATGATTCTTAACACAGATAATTATTCTCCACACAATATTCGCAGAAGCAACTACAGATAATTATGTGCTCCATATATTAGTTTGCGAATAAAACACGTCACACATATTACGATAACACCGGCGTTATTCTACGAAACAGTATTAATTCCACATTTCCACTTGAAGAGAACCGCCGCATGTTCAGTTAATGCCTCAGCTAAAATATACTGTGAATTGTAAAATATTTCGTTTCAGTCTTTTGTAAGGACGATTACACATTAGATAGCAATTCTTGACGAGTTTTAATTATTTGAAACATACTTTTAGTTACTTTCATTAGTTATAATTCTTGAATTTTATTATATTCGACTCTATTCGATGGTAATTTTAAATCTTCAAAAAGGACTATGCACGACTCCTATACAAGAGTGTTGGTCAAAATTAGCTTTACATAATACGACATAACATGGCCTCACGCCTTTTTCCCTGAGGGGGTAAGCAGAGGCACCCACATTTCGACAGCTATTTGGTCCCATGTAATAGAGGGCGAGCCTATTGCCATTAACCAGATACGTTTGTTTTCAAACTTAAGAATTTCACGACTTAGACGTCCCAACGGACTGTGAGAGAACGCGCAACTGTTGTCACAATAGTGTGCTTTTTACACAGTACTTATTTATTGAATAATTATACTGACTGTAACCAACGAAGAATTTCACATAGTGAAGAAAGAAGCGAATATTTCAATGTCATCATCAGAAAACCATTAATCCCCCACTGCTGGGCTCGGGTCTCCTCTTCGGTTCGGGTTTAGGCCATAGTCCACACATGCTGGCGTAATGCGGGTTGGTGGATCAGACATAGGTACACTTAGAATTTCTTCTAGTGTATGTGGGTTTTCTCACGATGTTTTCCTTCACCGTTAGCAGATGGTAAGTCACATGAATAGTACATATAAATTCCACAAAGTGAAATCCACATTGGTACTGCTGGTCGGAATCGAACTCGGACCGCGTGTTTAGCACGCCGCCGGTCTCTTATCCATTCAGCCACCATCGCTTTTATTTCAGTGTAGATTGAGCCTATTTAGTAGGTATAAAGGTAACCGCATACTATTTTATTAACCTAGATGCGGAAACATCTAGGCTAGGGGATAATCTAATATGCTCGCGTACGAATACTTTTTATTTGAAATGTACATTTGTATGTAGCTTTGAATTGTTCAACTGTAACTGAATTGATGAAGAAAATGTGTGTTTATTACGGTGACTATAAAGTTTATTTTTCTTCAATCATGGTGTTTCTAATAAGGCATTTTTATTTTAGTATAAATCTTTAGAGTTCTATTTCAAGAAAGTAAAAGTAAGACTCTACTATAGTTCTTCCGTTATGTCCACTGCACACCTTCAATTATACTTGCTAACTAACTAGTAGATAACTGTTGATAAGTGTCTAATAAACTATCTGAGACTTTTTTGACAGATTTTGTATGAAGCACGGTGAGCGTTTTTCTAAATAATATACCAGCTTTATCTACGAGGCACGTTGATAAAAAGTAGCTTAAGTAAATTTTATTTAAATCTGTAAATACCTAAATAAGTTTATATTGAGTGACTTAACGTCAGATCATTGTGGACAAAAAGCGGAATTTCCTTTAGGTACAACTGCTAAAGTGAATAAGATCACATGTAGGCCAATAACCTCTGCTCGCCTAAAGCGCTTCAATGATAATATAGCATCTAAAGTCACCAACATTGATCTAACACAGGAAAATCCTGATGATTTATACGGGTCATTATTTAATGTAATTCAATCAGAATTTGATGAAATTTAAAAAAAAAAAAAAAAAAAAAAAAAAAAAAATATGTTAAAAATTATTCAAAAACTTTTAAGAAGGCATGTGCTGCCGCCAAGTCTTTGTACATTAGTAATAAAATCAAGAACTCAGACAACAAAGTGAAAGCCACCTGGAATATAATCAATAATGAGACGGGTCGGTCAACATTTAAAGAAAATAGTTTTGAATTGCACATTAATAATAGTAAAATAACTAAAAATTCAGATGTAGCTCAATCTTTTAATAATTTCTTTATTAACATACCTATAAATACTACCAACACCTTGGATTCTTGCCCAATTATAGCTGAATCCTTAGTTAAGAGTGTTGTGAATGAGTGTGGCACCAGGTTTAGTTTTAAATACATTGACCCTAATGATATATTAAAGGTATTTAAGTCACTTAATTCAAAAAAGACTGCTGACTTATGGGGCATCTCTGTTAAATTAGTCGTAAACATTATTTTTTGTATAGCCCCGTATCTAGCTACAATTTTTAATAGATGTGTTGATGTAGGTGTGTTTCCAGACTTAATGAAACACAGTAAAGTAATACCTTTATTTAAAAATGGATCTAAAAATGACCCTAGTAACTTTAGACCTATATCCATATTGCCTACTATTAGTAAAATTTTTGAGAAAATTATACTTCAACAACTCGAAAGCCATTTTAATTTGCATAAACTATTACATACCGAGCAATATGGTTTCACTAAGGGTCGCTCTACCATAGATGCAGGCGTAACACTAATAAAACATATTTATGACGCTTGGGAAAAATCTATGGATGCTATTGGTGTCTTTTGCGACCTTTCAAAAGCTTTTGATTGTGTTAAACACGATACGCTCCTTCGAAAGCTTAAACACTATGGAATTAGGGATGCTGCACTTGATCTCATAGCTACTTACCTAAGTGATAGAACTCAATACGTAGAAATAAATGGAAATAAATCTTCTGGATTACCTGTAAAAATGGGCGTTCCCCAGGGCTCAATTCTCGGTCCCTTTCTTTTCCTAGTGTACATAAATGATTTGCCTTTCTTTGTACAGGATTTTTGCGATATAGTGCTATTTGCAGATGATACATCTCTAATTTTTAAAATTGATCGCAAACTAAATAATCTAGATGTTGTAAATGGTTCTCTCGCAAAAGTTCTGGACTGGTTTACAGCAAATAATTTATTGCTGAATTCAAAGAAAACTAAATGTGTAAAGTTCACAATGCCGAATGTTAGAAACACAATAACAAATCCTAGTTTAAATAATGAAACAATTTCATTTGTAGAGTCTACAGTTTTTTTGGGTTTAACTTTAGATAAAAATCTTCAATGGGGAGCCCAAATAAAGTGTCTCGCAGGTAAACTTAGCTCTGCGGCTTTCGCAGTCAGAAAAGTGCGACTACTTACTGATGTGGAAACCGCGAGACTAGTATACTTTAGTTATTTTCACAGCGTCATGTCCTATGGCATCTTGCTATGGGGTAAGGCTGCTGATATTGAAACGATATTTATACTTCAAAAACGAGCTATACGCTCTATTTATAATTTAGGCCCACGAGTTTCCCTGAGAGAACGTTTTAAAGAAATAGGTATTCTAACGGTTGCATCTCAATATATATTTGCGAATATTATGTTTATTAAACAGAACATTCACCTTTACAGAAAAGTTAGTGACATTCATTCACTAAATACACGAAATAAACACTTACTCTGTAATATTTCCCATCGCCTACATAAAGTCCACAACTCTTTTGTTGGACTAGGAGTACGTTTGTATAACAAACTACCCATTGAGATGATGAACCTACCCTTAACGAAATTCAAACTTACGGTTAAGAAACATCTAATAGGGAAAGGCTACTATACCGTAAACGATTATATAAATGATAAAAAGGCATGGGACTAGTTGCTCGGTTCTTAATCTATTTTTTTTTTGCAGGAATAACTTTTATCTTACTCTTGTTCACTCAATTACTGTAAAGTGGAAGCATTTTGAGATCATTTTTTTTTTCTTTCCTATTAAGCAAGTGTCTTCGATTGTCATGCTCACTAAACTGTCATTGCTTGTGGTGTCGTATTGGCCGGGTCATTCTCTTCCCTCAAATATGGTTGAAGAGAATGATGGCTGGTCTGTGCGTCATGCCCGTGAACGGGCGCTACTTGGGGTGACTGGTCAGTCGTCGTATGCTATGCTTTAGCGCTACTAAATTATTCAATTCCTTTTTTTTAAGCTAATATTGCTAACAATGTGTTCACAAAATGTTTTTACCGTTTTCTAATACATAGTTGGTACCAAGTGATGATCCCACATACCATACTTCTTGACGAAAACAAATTAAAGTTTGATTGCTCATTATTATTTTCTCATATCCAAATTTTATTGAATTTGATTTAGTATGGTGTATTGGTTCTGTACTTTCTGTGATATTTCAAACTGTAACCAATTAAAATTGTAACAACTATGGCGATTGAAAAGAGTGGCCTGAGTTTCTTGCCAAGTTCTTCTCAGAGCTCAACCTTGTCAGTGAACTGGCCGTAGGCAAATTTACTGACACTTTTTCTGGCTTTGTATGACGTTCATAAGTATCATGTATGTGATCCAAATGAAATAAAAAGATTTGACTTTGACTTATTACCGTCCGTTCAGTTGCTTGGCCGTCAAAACAACCAAACAAACGTTCGAATTTATCATATTAGAACTGTAATTTATACACTTTGGCTCGTCTCCCCTTTGATGAAGTCTCGACTTAAGTCCATGACATGGCAAATATTCTATCCATAATAACCCCCTCTCTGTTACCTTTTTATAAAAATAAACATACTTTTCCTCTGCGCTCTGTTTTATTCCCAACACGAAACGAATATTGGCACTAAAGTCGATTCCGTCGTCTATTTCGGGATTAGTTACAATGGATACGAACAAAGCTCTGTCATCGATACGGTTCATAAGCTCAAACACACACACACATACATACTGTCTGACGTCACACCGTGTTGTGTATCACGGCGATATGCGCCCCGCTTTATATCCATCGAGAGATCCGAGTTTACTAATCGAATTATGAAAATCGAATGGACGTTGGCGGTTTAACGTTTAAATTTTATATTAGGAACACGGTAATGTCAACACTCGTTTGAAATTCAAACGTGCCAGTTACATTTATGATCTTTTTAGGGTTCCGTATTTGAAAAAGAAAAAACGGAATCCTTATAGGATCACTCTATTGTCTGTCTGTCTGTCCGTCTGTCAAGAATATTTTTCTCTAGAACGCGTAAAGGTATCAAGCTGAAATTTATTAATTTGCGGTATTCTTTGCTTAATGCGCGTATAAACATACAGACTGACAATTCAAATAATTGTTGTTTTCCGTTCTATGATTCTAAACTATTTATTTAACTCATATAATTTATTTCATTTCAATAAATAATATAGGGTCTCATATTATTTTTTGAAATCTCGTTTATTCATCTAGGTTACAAAGTATTTCTTATGAAAATCACAAGTTAAGAATGTAACAGATTATCCGAAAAATAGTGTCAGAAAATTGTAGACTAATTTTTAACCTTTAACCTTTTCTTTACTATAAGACAACTTGTTAAACAGAATTGTTAAATTCTGTATAGATAACTAGACTAACGGCAGTCAACAAATCGCGTTTCTAGTAGTTAGTTCTCAAATGACGATTTTTCCAATCTCATTGGAACGTCACCTCGTTAGTCCATCGCGTATTTGACTGCAGTCTCAAAACAAACAGTCAGTGGCTTGGTGATTACAAATCGATTCCATGATTCGGTTTTAGAACAAAGATTAGAAATCGATACGCTCCACTAGAGCTGTACCAAACTCAATAAATAATGTATCCTATCCGTGCTAGAGAGGGCAAGGTCCTAATCGAATTATGAAAATCGAATGATCGTGTCCTCTGACTGGTTACTTGATTCTATTGGAATTTAAGTAACGTTGTAGGAGACTAATGTCTTTGAGAATAAGTAAGCAGAACTTAAGTGTTTAGTAGTACTTGTCTAGATGTTTACAAGGATTCATCGCTGTTAAACTTGGCTTAAGGAAGTAGCAGTAGACAGTGTGGGGGAGGGATGCTGTGCTACTGTCCCGTAAAAAGTAATGAGCAAAACTCGGTGTCCCCAAGGGTCATTGCTATTAATCCTGGCTTACAAGAGTTCCAGTGGTGGGCATAAAGGTGGGATTGTCCCGTAATGTCATTAGTCTATGTACAATTTTTTACTACTAGAATAAAAAGATCTAATAGATTGCCACTAGTCTAGCCCCCTGAACATATTGGGGAGGAAAAGGATTTTGAATTGTCCTGGCATTGCAGACGTCCATAGGCTACGGTAACTGCTTACCATCAGGTGGGTAACCTTTTTTGCCACCATCGTGGTATAAAAAAATATGCCCAAAGGGGTTAGGCAGAGGTGGATCATACCCGCATTCATCTAAGAAAGGGCGAGCCTATGTTATTAATCGGGCACATTTCCAAAACTTCGTGCTGATACTTTGAAACTAATGATTGTAAAATCAAATATCGTGAATGCTAAATGGTGTCTTTTTCCGTGAAGTGACGGATTAAATGTCACTACCCTATCTCAAACCATGGGTGTCGTAGAAGGCGACTGAGGGAGTAACCTTATGCAGACAAGAACACTGCGAGAAAAGGAAAATTTGAAACAAATCGTATATCTATTTATTTTGAAATGTACCTAAAGATGAAATTGGAATTAAATGAATAAATTTAATATGTTAAATGTAGCAAATAACATTATTGATAATTTAATTTAATTCAATTTAATCCAATTTAATTCTTATTTAGTTTAAATTTTATTTTATTATATTTGCATGCTATCTAAGATGGCTTGGATGGGCTAGAGCTAATATTAATTTACCTTTTATGTAACACCTATATGTGCCCTATTTAAAGCAATAAAGATTATGATTATTATTATTATGATTATACCAACCTGTCTGCCTCGAGTGGTATAGTAGACTAAATTCCCTCCACATTCTTTGAAGGACACCCGTGCCCAGCAGTAATGATGAAATCGTATCTAGGACCTCGTGTGCAACAGTCATAAACACCAAATTAATATTGCAATATATTTCAAAACATTTATTTTTAAACAGTGTAAAATCATTATAAAACAAACCAATACGTATACAAATAAAAGAGGTAGATCAATATTTACAATCGTTTGTATACACAGTCGTTCGGATTGTAACGTTATTTGTTTATTAAATAAATAAACTTCGTGACACAAAAACAACTGGCATTTATGATTTTTCTGTCAATCAAAATATATGGTGATGGATAGTTACTGAGGGCTTACTCTAAATTTCGACATTCGATATCGGTTTTTATATTTTTTTTATAGTAGCCAAGCATAGTGGTTCCTTTTCGCCTGATGGAAAGCTGAAAGAGGAACCCAAATTGCTTTGCCAGCTGACAGGAGACCCAAGTATCCTGTCAGCCGGCATCGCCATTCTGGCCCGCAAGGTGCTTCTTCACGCTTCGCTTGAAGGATCCCATATTGCAGGATGTATTTCCTTACATTTGACAGCGACATCAAAACCGACCAATTGAATGTAGAAAGCAAATAAATAATGATTGATTGATTGATTGAAGCTTCGCTCTAGTGCCTCTTTGTTTGGCTATTACTCAGCTCCTAATGATCGTAGCGTGATGTTATTTGCCTTTCTCAACAAATGGGCTATCCAACACAAAAAAAAATGTATTCGGTTCAGCAGTTCCTGAGTTTAGCGCGTTCAAACAAACAAACTCTTCAGCTTTATCGAGGAAGGCTATAGATTATATTACATTACGCTACAACTAATAGAAGCTGAACAGTAGCTAAACAAACAAAGACGGGAGTGAAGCCCCGCGCGACTTTTACTTGAAAATAAATAATAATAATTTTCTACCACATTCACACAGCGCCATCTAGCCCCAAATTAAGCAATTATAATTGCTTGTGCTATGGGTACTAAACAACTGATATACTAATTAAATACATTTTTTTTTTTGTAAACATAGTTAATATAGATAAATTACACCCAAACACAGAACAAACCTTTATGCTCATCACACAAAGATTTGTCCTGGGTGGGGATCGAACCCACGACCTCCGGCGTAGCAGTCAGGGTCACTAACCACTAGACCAACAGGCCAGTCGAAAAATAATCCTGATAAAATAATCCTAAAAGGTTTTCAACTACATTCATGGTTGTTATCTTATAAATTTTGCATACTCATCAGTTTGTTAGTTGCAGTGCTTAGCAGAGCACTCAAACTTATAACTATTAAGCACTTTGCCACAATTTTGCATAGACAACGACTTGGACTTTGACAATAATTCAATTATTGAAGTCTATAGAACCAAAAACTATATTTGAGTTTATATCCAGCGTAGATTAAAATGTAATCAGACTTTGAGCTTATTGAAAGTTAATCTAAATTAGATCAACTTACATAATTGTCAAGATCTTAGGATCTCAGTGGACGCGGCTAGCACAGGACTGTGAGAAGTGGCGCTGCGCTCTGGAGAAGTGGGTGGATGTGATCTGATGATGATGAACTTCCATTAAGCTTAGTCTGAACGGTTTCTTATAACAATGGTTTTACTACAAATGTAAAAAACTAATCTATACTAATATTAAAGCTGAAGAGTTTGTTTATTTGTTTGGTTAAACGCTAGTATCTCCGGAACTACTGGTCCGATTTGACAATTTTTTTAATGTAAAATAGCCCATTTATCTAGGAAGGCTATAGGTTATATATCATCACGCTGTGGCTAATAGAAGCTGAACAGTGGCCAAATAAAGAACGACACGAACGAAGCCCCGCGCGACTTCTAGTTAAACTATAAATAATAAAGAATCCCAATTGAATCTAAAAATCAAATATAACGCTCGCGTTAAAGTCCATGACAAATAGTCAATAAATATTAAATGAATATTAATTCAAAAGCTAAGACAACACTTAGCCTTTGCATAACAAATGTAAATGTCTGAGTAACATTTTGTATATTTGAATATCTGAACGATTAGTGCTATTCAATATAAATACGATAAAAGAGATACCATTATATTAGAAACTGTTTAAATAATATAGTTTTTAGTCGTAAGTAATAATGTATCTATGTCTCACTCTACCTATTACACTTAGGCTGTGTACCAGAGATGTGCGAGGATGTGATGTTTATTATGAACCAATAGAATCGCTTTATTTACCTGACGTCAGGTAAATGAAGCGATTCTTCTTCTCTAAGGCCTAATGCCTGGTTTTGAGCCGCTAAATGGCAGTTTTTGATAGGACAACATATTACTTAAACAAGTGCACTGCGAGAAAAGGAAAATTCGAAACAAACCACAAACCAACCCGTCTGGCCAGCGTGTGTATGTATAGTATGCTAAATTCCCTTCACAATGTTTGGAGAAGACCTGTGCCCAGCAGTGGGCACGGGTCGGTTTATGGTTTGAAATGATGATTACTTTAATAAATTAAAAATGTCAGTTTTATGAATAAACTAGTTCTATAGTTTTACTTTTGTATTCAGTCAGGTTATACATTAATCGCCGAATTACTTTAATTTGAGGGCTCAGAAACCGGATTTTAGCAAATCATAGTTACGCCTTCTTCCCCGCAGAAACAGGCAACACACACACTCACATCGCCATACGTAATAAATGGCGAGTTTATTGAATTTTTTTTCTTATTACAAATTCACATAAATTATTCAAATCCACAGTTTTAACGCATAAATGCTGTATTTAACCCTTTAACGCTTGACTCTTATAACCGTCCAAATTGCCCAATTACGCGACCGCAACGCTGCGAGCTCTGCATACGTAAATAGTATACAGTACACAAAAGCAATGTGGAACTAAATCACACTAAGCCGAAGTTTCGTTGGACATATTACTACTTACTATACTATTGTAAGCATAAATAATGTCACTACCCCATTTCAACCCAAACACTGCGCATAAAGGAAAATTTGAAACAAAACCACATACCAACCCGTCTATTCAGCGTGGTATTGTAGGGTTAATTCCCTTCAAAATGTTTGGCCCTTGCCCACCAGTGGGTGATTAATTTATGGGTTGTAATGATGAAAAATTGTGATGATTACTACTATAATTATTATCTATGAGCCATCATCGGCACTAAACTTAATAAAACTAAATTAAAACAAAATTATCCAACTCACGTTACATATTTACATTGCTATTATTTTAATATTTTTAGTTAAATAAATAATAAAAATAATAAAATTCAAATATGGAAAGTATTTTCTTTTTAACTGCAATAACATGCCAAATACAAACGAGCTATCGAAGTTGAATTACAAAGTCGTAGTCCACATAGTCAGTGTCGACACGCTCCGTATCTTTCTCGATAGGGGCGAGTAATAAATCACATCCGGACCGCACCCCGCGTCCGTATTCGGATGTATCCTTATTGGCTTAGCGACGAATATTCCGGTGTAATCTGATATGGAGCACTGTTGACATTCAGAGTATTTTTGTAAAGAGGTAATTGAATGATAGAACATAGCTGTGAATGAAGGGAACTCTTTGATAAGTATTCGTGCAGTTTGGACTTGCTCATTTTTTTCGAGTTTACAGTAACAAAAAAATTTCAATATCATATTTTTAAATTTCAGGATATTTAATAATTTCATATATTATTATGTACTCCTAGCATTGCCGATAAACTCTTATCAATAGTTATCCATCACCATTGGCAATTAAAAATTACAGGCACATTGTAATTATTCCTGGCTAAAAATAGAGTTTTTTTTATCTAATACTGTGTCATAGTTGCATTCAATTACGTTATCAAGGCATTTTATCTCGAAACAAACATAAAACACTGACATATTTTAAGGTCCTTTCCTGTTGTTTACGCAATCAGACAAAAGTTTAACATTAACCTTATAAAAGTTAGAAAAAAGAATAAAAAGAAAAAGGAAAAATGCTGTCACAAAATGTAGAACGATACCCCAGTGATTAATATCCAGCCAGCATTTACCTACGAACAAAAGAATTTCTTTTTCTTTATTTAAACAAACATGAACCAAAACATTCAACACTGGCTAATACGAAAAAATAAAATCTTACATGTAAATTACAATAAATTTAAAAATGGAATAAATCTAACACTTTGTGGAATAAGTCTCGATGAGCCGATAACTGGAGCAGTAACCGTCCCTAACAACGGGTGCCTTTGATACATTTATCTAGAGGAATTCTTTCTGCAAACCAAACACTTTGTCGCAACTAACTCGGTACGAGTGAATGGGACAACAACAACAAATATTTTACTCAACAAAGTTGGTGAGAGTGGAGAGGAGCTTTGTTTATCTGATTTCATTCGGTTTGTTATGTGAGAAATGTTCGCTTTTCACGACGATATCGTTATGTTCACTCAGTTATTTTTGTATTGGATGTCTTAGTTAAATTGTTCAAGTGCTTATATAGAGAAATTCCATTCGAAGTATTTCTTTTTTTTTTCAATTTCAACTGTAATTCACTGCCTTTATTGTTATCGAGTTCAATAGCCGAGAATCGAATTTAACAACATGATAAAATAAATTCAAACTCATTTTTCAGTTCAAAAAACTTTATTAAATCTGCTACAATGTCCATTAACAAAAATTTACGAGTTTAAAACAACTCACGTTCTCAAAGAGTTCATTAACCATATCAGCAGATTTAGATACTGGTCACATTCGCCACGTAGCTGATATAAAAGTGTTTTGCCAATAAGTGTCCTCTTTACGACATCAAATAAAACAGTTCATGAATATTTACAGAATGAAATAGGCCCCTACGTTAACGACGACTTTTATGATTACTTCTTGATGCCGTAACTTGATCATTTTGGGGTAAAAATCGACTCTAAGACACCTTAACATAAGCTAAATGGATTGGCAAATCCGAATTAACAATTATTGTCGACTATAAAATTACCAATTTAATTCACGCGGTAGAATGTGTAATTTTCTTAAAAATGTATGTTTGCTTCAGGTATTATAGAATAATACCTCTAGCCCTTTTAATAACAAAAAACCTAAAATAAATTTTCGTGTATTTTAAAAGGAAACTATAAAAATAAAATATTCTCGCTTTGGCACCACTTTTAATGTTGTTGTCGTAAAAAAATACTGACTGGTATGCTAACACAAGGCTAACGTTCCATTTTTAAAATTAAATTGCACACTATTGATGATAAAAAACGAATGTAATATCATAAATATTTTTTAACACGAGTTTGGAAAACCCTTTTGCTCTAGGCCTTTGGAGTACCTACAGCCGTTCCAGTTATATCCATGGTGGGGATACCACACTACTTGCAAGTAACAAGTGTTTTATTTAAAAAACCAAAAAACCCGACTTCCTTGCCTTGCCAAAAAGTAGCGTGACTTATTTCCATCTTTTGAGTCCTTTTTATGCAGTCGGTTAAATTAACTTTTTTATTTATTTTATTTGAAAGCACATTTTCTATGGATCGTTCTTATAAATGTTGTATCAAAATCGTTAAACTGTTTCACCTAACTGATCAGTGGCTAAATAAAGAACAATGGGAGGGAAACCCCGCACGCCGTAGCATGATGTTGTATAGCTTACAAACAAATACACTCTTCAGCTTTACAATATTAGTTTAGTACAGATATAGAGATTCGGGGATGAATACGAATATTACAACACCTTGCACTTCAAAATCGGTCAAGCATAAGATTACAAGAGACAAGTGGAGCCGCAGGCAATAGTTAGTGCATATATACCTAATTGAATAAGGCTATTAATTAGCTTTCATCTGATACCCATATTGCGATAGCACTAAAAAAACGTCTGTTTTGACAGTTTACGTCCGCCATATTGGTTTTTTGTTGACGTCACATAGCCTATGACACTCGGGGGAAAATACAAATCTAATGACACCTCACATTTTAAAATCAGCCATTCCGTTTAGGCTACAGAAGGTCACAATGGAACAGAAATGCGCACATACAAACATACATACATACGCGCGAAAAACATTACCCTCCTTTTTGGCAGTCGGGTAAAAAAACTTTAGTGTTGAATAAAAAGAGAAAATACTATTTTTAGGGTTCCGTACCACAAAAGAAAAAAACGGAACCCTTATGACTCCGCTGTCCGTCAGTCAAGAATATTTTTCTGAATTACTCGTAGAGATATCAAAAAAACTTTTTTTTTATTAAGGTAATAATAATATAATATTTTACCACATTCTCACAGCGCCATCTAGTCTGTACGGATCACGTATTAGGCCAGTCATTGAATTGTATTGAAGTATATTTGAAAAAATAATAACAAATACCTAGGGAAAACATTTCAAACAAGAGACTTTAGTGCACAAATATTAAACTTTATAGCTATAAGTTTCACAAACGGATCCTACAAAGAGTTCCAGAGCTAAGCGTATTGGACAGACTGATGTAGTCAAACTTTAAGGTATCCTTATTCACTACAGAACCCTAAAAATTAGACTTGTTAGGTGCCAGCTCCGATTTCTTCAAGCAACTCTTTAAATCACCTTCCATTTTACATCGCTATGTGTCAAACAGTAATGATGCCAATATTGTTGGTTTGCATTTTCAGGAAAAAGGTTTCATTATAAAAAAAATATCCAAAACGTTAAGGGCATAAAAACAGCTTCTCTTGAATAAGTTACGTACAAGTTAGCTTAGGTAGTGAAGATTTTAGTTTTTATGGTAGGTAAGTTAAACAGGGGGCTTACTCTGAAATTCGACATTCGATTAGGTTTAAACTAATTCGATAAGATGGATCTTGACGCATTCTACGTAGATGTTTCGGAGTTGAAGCTAAAAAGAGATTTTGCGAATTTAAAAGTTTTTTTTTAATACGCAAAGGACTTTATTAACTATTAGGTACATATTTATTTTAAAAATCCATTTAGGTATATTAAAATAACAACTAAAAATTCAAAATTTGTTCAGAAGCATAACGTTAATTAAGTGTATTGAAAAGTTGGCCAAACAAACTGCATTACAGTGCAGCAACGAACGTAGTTATTTTTAATATACACTCACTACAGTGAAATTCGTTCATACCTATTAAAAGTTAAAAACTTAGTTTTATAAACTACAAGTCTACAATATAGGTTTTTTTAACCACTATGGTGGCGAATAAGGGTACGGCTCGCTAGAGACATCACAAGCACGTTGCCAACACATCGACGTAAGTACGTTGTCAACACCCTTCTCTCTCTAAGGCTCTGGATAGCGCTTTCAGCAGGAATACATTATTATGGCTGTGGTCTTCTGCAGGGTGGATGTACTTCCCCAGGCAGCTAGCTTACCTGTGTGTGGGTGATGCATTACGAAGCCACACGTATTTAAACTAGCTTCCGGCCGCGACTTTACCCACGTTGTATGTTCATAAGAAGGTACCAATTTCTAGGGGTTAGCGTTTTAAGTTTGTAAATGCTTAATTCTAAATTTCTAGTAAGCAATAAAACCACCATAAACCAAAAATATAAATCCTGTTTATTTTCTATCTCGTGGGAATTTCGTAAAATCCTTCCTTAGTGCATGCCTATGTTAGAAATATATGTAAGAAATTTTATTTTTTTAGACCCAGCAGTTTGCGCTGTGCTTTGATATAACAGACAGTCAATTTCTTCTTTTATATTTATTGTTAACATACAAAGCGAAAGTTTGAATATAAATATCTCTTCCCTAGGCCTAAGAAATATAATAAGAGTACCTCTATGTACCTATAAGTTCGTGCATTGTAATATTACTGAGGCTCACATCAAAAATGCATTTGTGTCGTGTCACGGCTGATGTTGGCTCTCATGTCGACCTTATTACACGGTGTTTACATAATCGAAATGTAACACGCATTTGATCATATCTTTATTAGATATTGGACAATCAGAGTAGGTGACTCTGATTCACAAAGGCAGATAGAGCGTATGAGGAGCTTCGAGCCCATTGGAAAGAAAAAAGTGTTGAAAAAAAGTAATACTTAAATTAAAAAGTTGAATAAAAAGATTTATTTTAAACTTTTTTTTTCGTTTGTAGAGGTTTAATTGAATAATGTTATTACATATTTAAGACTAAATAAAAACTATCTACTTACATATCCACAAGTACTATTTACAATACTATAAATAAATAATAATACAAATGGTAATGTGGGCTAGGTGTCAAAGTATTCGTCGGCATCACTGTCACAAGGGAAAGTACCCTTCTGGGTACTTTCTTTTTTTTCTAGGCTAGCAGCATTGCCACGCTGGATGGCAATGCTGATTCTCTGTGCGAGATAAAAACCAGCCCTCTGGTCACATTCATGAAGTATCGATAAATAAAGTAAAATAGCAAATAGAAATTTTATTATGTACAAATACATGCTAAGAAATACTACAATTAATTTTGCTTTATTCTTACATTAGGATAAATCCAGACATTATGAAAACCTTCTGCTTGTAATGTTTCTAAATAACTTTGCCGCTTATAGTTATATATATATATATATATATATAAATTATATGTATGTATATAAATTATAATAATACAAAATTTATATATTTATCTTTCAAATAAATTGAAGTTTTCAAATGCTCCTAATCATCAGATAACCAGGAGAGTTTAAACCGTTTTATCTCCGACAGTTCGGTCTACAACACGTTACGAAAGCTCGCTCGCAATATGTCAATGAGTCAGCTAGAATGAACGACGCGGATGTTAATGCACTAGATGAGACTTTACGATAATGCTTCACACACAGTGAAGTTTATGATGTTGTCTGTCTACTCTCTCTGCCTGCGGCAGTCGGTAGAGGTCCAGGATTATATCTGCTTGTCGCGGTCGGTCAAAAATAATATTGGGTGTTTTCTGTCTTGAAATTCTTAGTATTAGCCCGGAGTGTCTCTCTCTATCTGTAACTTAGGCTACTTTGATTTTGGATATAATTCCGTAAAAAAAATTAAGGCTCAATAATAATAGAATGCGAGATTAGCTGTCTGCATGAACGAAGTTGCGGGCACAGCTAGAATGACACGTACAGTTAAAAGGAATAATAAGTATTTTAAAACAATTTCATTTAAATAACACAAAATATTTCGAAAATGCGACGCTGGCGCTGTCCGCTTATACACATTTTAAATCGCCGTATTGTTCTTTTTTTGTTTCAATTAAACGTATACAAACAAGTTGTCGGTACTCAAACTATATTATATTGAAATACGGCCACACATTACGTTTACAATATGAATATTTAACCGTTGTTCACTGTTCATACAATACAGTTATATTGTACCACTTTGTTCAAACGGAACTAACTAAATACTATTCAATTACTAACTGATACCAATATTTTATTGAGCTCAGGTTTTGATATAGACCTTTGAATTGTATTTACTACTATTGTGTGTATCGTGGGGACTTTACAAACATAGGTACCGTTAGAAATGAAATGAAATCTCGTTCATTCATCGAGGTTACAAAATAACACTTATGAAAGTAACAAGTTAAGAATGTAATAAGTATCTGAAAAGTAGACGAGGTGGAGCTGTGGAAAGAATTGGCAAGAAACACATGCCACTTTTAAAAAAAATAAATAGCTACAATCTTTCGTAATTTACAATTTCGGTAGCGTGTAAAGTGACGCAGCAGCACTACAAAGGCAAAAAAAAAAAACAATTTGTGCACCATTTTATGAACTATGGGGATGCAGGTAATCATCAGATTATAATTATTATCAACACATATCCATATGTTCACTAACGTACATAACAATATTGTAAAGCTTTTGTTTTGGTAGAACGTGCTAATCTTAGACATCACTGATTAGATTTGAATAATTTTTTAAGTGTTGGAAAGCTCAATCTCATCAAATCGAGGAAGGTCATAGTAACATCACGCAATAGGAATTGGTCTTAGCCTGATGTTATATAGCCTATCCCTTCTGGACTAATGGGCTATCCATCTAAACCCAATAAAAAAGAATTTTTCAATTCGGTTCAGTAGTTCCTAGCGCGTCCAAATAAACAAACAAACTCTTCAACTTTATACTATTAGTATATACATTTTTTTTAAAAGCTCGTTTTCCCCATCTCTAGTTTATTCAATCATGTTTCGTTAACATTCTGACAAAATTTTAGGTTGACCCCAACACCAATTTTCCTTTCACCTTAAACATTGATTAATAATTTATAAAGCGTTGTTTATCGGTCGAAACACTTTGTTTGATTACATCACCTGTAGGCTGGCAACATGATAACAATATAATCATCAATCTTGATATCATACTGTCTAAAGTACACAACTTTCCAAAATGGAATTCAATTTAAAGTTTAGAAGCTAAAGTATAATTACAATATTTTGTGGAAACATAACATAGCATTACGTCTTATTCCCCGAAGGGGTAGGCAGAGGTGTGTATACACATACACATACCCATATTTTGCCAATACAAGTTCACAGTTTAACGTAATAATAAAATTAGTTACAATAAAATTTATTCGTTTTAAACATTATAAAAAATACCTGAATTATGTCATTTTACACAACATGTTCACATATTTTTCGATAAGTCACACGAAGTTAACGCTAAGGTTAATGAAATATTTAAATTCTATTCACATATTTTAATAATGTATTATGTAATCTAATATTATTTAATTTATTATGTAATTATAAAATGAAAAATTGAAAAACTTGAATGTAGTCTAGTTAAATTACATAATAAATTATTAAAATATGTTAATGGAATTTAAATATGTCATTAACCTTAGCATTCAATTCATGTGGCATCGAAAAATAGGTCAACAATTTCATTAGATTAAACAATGTTATTTAAGGTAGAGTAAACTTTCCTATTTAATAAAGTAAGTTTATGTGATTGTGGTTCATCATCAGCAGCCCATTAAGCCCCACTGCTGGGCTCGAGTCTCCTCTCCTCTAACTAGAGAGCTGAGAGGGTTCAGACCATAATCCACTCACGCTGGCTTAGTGCGGGTTGGTGGATCAGACATACTCATAGAATTTCTTCTAGGGTATGTGGGTTTCCTCACGATGTTTTCCTTCACCGTTAGCAGATGGTAAGTCACTTGACTAGTACATATAAATTCCACAAAATGGAATCCACATTGGTACTGCCGGTCGGGATTGAACTCGGATCGCGTGATTTGCACGCCGGTCCCTTATTTATTATTGTAGTTGAGTTACACATAATCAACATCCATTTACGTTTTTAAAATACAAACGTGCTTAAAGAATGCTCTCAAACCTACTATTACCGTATGAGACCCGATTAGTGTGCAGTAGCTGTTAGCCTCTCCAATTAGCTGAAGGTTCTTCAGACAAGAGCTACACCACAACACTCCAGTGAGTCGGAACCTGATCGTCATCTTAATTGTCCGTTAGCACTCACCACTTCAAGTAACTAAGCTGTTTCAAGAGCGTTCCAAGAAGAAATATTGCAGCGAAGAAGCACTCTTGAATCTACATTTATTTATTGAAAACTTTTACACTTACGTGACTTTTAATTATAAAAAACATTTAATCAATAAATTATTCACATCATAACTAACCTATTTACAAAAAAAATCAGGTTCTCTATTCACAGGAATTTCCTATAAATGGAATTTGAGATTGAGGTCAGATTCCTGAGGAAAAAGGCTAGCCACATTACCGCGTTGGATGCAATTATGTGATTTAATTATTGTTTTTGGTATCTAGTTAGTATATAGTAGTAAGTACCTAGTTTTTAATGAAAGTAGATTAAAAACCTTTGTTTTTAATCTACTTTCATTTGACTATTTTTACGAACTTGATTCTTGTAATAAGAACATGGTCGCAGCTAAGTTGTCTCATAAGAGCATAAGTAATGCCTAGAACCCGTTTAGACCTACCTAGATGTCATTTGCAATCCCTGATTACTTCAAAATATCCTCGTCACACAATTATGTAGGAAATATGTGCGTATATAAAAGTTATAAGGAGTTAACTTCATTCTTAGCAAATAAAGTTATTCTTTAATTCTATTCTGTACATGAAAATATACTCTTATTGCTTTGATAGTAGGGAGTATTTTTATTAATCGACTTTGGCGGTTATGTTCTAAATAGATACGAATTATAAACATTAAACATAATCCTACATTATATCCTCGCAATTTCTCACATAAAACACTACAGAAATTGTGAAAGTTTTTATAGTTACAAATGTTATAATAACAAAACAAAGAATAACTACACTTCAGATTAAGTTATAAGTTTGACATAAGTAACCATAAATCTGAGCCCGAGTTTAATATATGTAATACAAGAACAAAAACTGGTCTGGTTTACATTAGAGCCTACTAATTGATATTTTCATCAAACAAACATTTACGTAACTGAAAAAGCCATTAACGAAATGCCAAACCTCCTTCAGTAATGACAGACATTACTCCATAATATACCGAGTTATTACCAAAATTTAACATTTATGGATTTCTAAAAGGAAATCCGTGTAATGTTTCCCTTAGGGCTACGTCATCGATTAAATTAAGTCAGATGTATGGATATATGTATGAATGTTTGTTACTCCATCACAAAAGAACGGCTGAGACGATCTGTATGAAATTTGACACATAGATAGATTATAGTCAGGAATAGCACATAGGCTACTTTCACTCTTGATCTGTCCCTTTTTCAGAACGTCACCTATTTGGTCCTGATATGTTCTTCTAGGTCTTCCCCTTCCAACGTTTCCTTTTACGTTTCATCAGGAGTAAACCTCAACCGGCGAGAATGCATGAAAAGACTGATGAATGTTGAAGAAGCCAAAGACGTATGTCAGAATCGTAGTAAGTGGAAGGAAATAGTCTCAGCTTACCCCTTTGTTGGGAAAGGCATGATCTATAGGTACTTGTAGGTATACTTTCACCCAGATACCACACGGGCAGAAGCTAGTAATTCATAACATATTTTTTAATCACTTCTAGTGCAGTAACTATCAGTGTAAGCTACTGAACTGATGTGTAGTAGCGGATAGCCGGCGGCCGCAACACGGACCTTCCTCGCCTCGTTCCTTCCGTGGCCTTGTCTGCGCCTCCACACGCCTGATTGATGGTTCCCTCACGTAACCGCCCCTTTATTTTAACATCTAACAACGTTCAAGAATAACCTTCTCAGCATCACGAATTATTTTCTTAACGAGGTAGGAAAAATGCATCACAATTAAGTACTTTATTGGGTTTCATCTAATAGCGCACGAAGCTATTACCGATTGTATATCACTTGCTTAATTAAAAATGAATCTTTAGATTCAGGAATAAAATATTTAAACGCTTCGCCTTTAAAGTCGTAGATATTTTATCAGTTACATCAATTAAACTCGATATTAGAGAATCATGATTGTCTTCATCACCGAGACAATATCGATTATACTATATCATCAAGACTGTCACCGTCGCCCCGCCACTGTCGTGGGTTGGTTTGCCACAAGAGATAAACATTTGTGTGATTCATAAGTTCGTTAATTGTATGTTTGTAAACACCCCTGCAACACAGGGTTTGTTCCATATTTAGCGCTGTCTATTTACCCGACTGTCAGGACGGGTATTGTTTTTCGCGCGTATCTTGTATGTTTGTAAATGTCTTTATTCCCACGAATCTTCCAAACGGCTGGATGGATTGTGACAATTAGGGTATCGTTAGATTCTTCTAGAAAACCCAAGTGTCCTTAGATAGGTTTTAAGAATAAAAAGACTTAAACGGCGGGCTTTTGACGCCAAATTGTAAGAAGTTAATTTTTTTTTAACCAAACCTATCGAGTTGGGTATCAAAATAAAGAGAATCAAAAGGAGATTACATATATTCAAAAAGAGATTATACAAAATTGAATGGTTCCAAATTGTAAGTAATTCTATTTTTTTTTTAACCAAACCTATCGAGTAGAGTATCAAAATAAAGGGAATCAAATTGAGATTACAAATATATACATATGTTATGTATTTCAATTTAATCAGGTATAATAATATTACAATAATTTTACGGTCTTTTTAATACGGCTTACGCTCCGCTCGCCCCGTGGGCTTGGGCTTTTAATGGCTACGGCTGTTGCTCTCTGTTGATTTTTTATTATTATCTTTTTTAAAATTATATTTACTTGTTTATAACAAAAAAACGACTATGACTGACAGCCCTCGTACCTATTCCGTGCTTGATTACTCGGAATAGCCCTTTATGGCTCATCAAAAATGCTGTGGCGGTTAATCTTATACAAGATGTCTATTAATAAGTACCTTCTCAGAATTTCGCACGACTTCATTTATGAGAAACACGTAACCATTCATTATATTTCTTCAAATTCGAAAATGAAATTCAGACATATTACATTTTAAAGCAGCGTATGTATACCAAAAATAAAATGTGTCATATAAAATTTTAATGAGTACCAAATACTAATATTGAAACGTCTAAAATCAAAAGTTTCTTTGAGCAAAATGTTTATTATGAAAGAAATATAATATTGGAGACGTATTCCAATATTCTTAATTAAATAATATTTGTAGGTTTTGTGTATTCGAGAAAATTATTTTTGTAAAAATTTGAATGGCCCTATTGAAACGACTTTGGGCCGTTTCGAAAGGTTGCCATTTGAAAGGGTTTCTTTGTGCAATTCGGTTTTATTATAGGCGGAGAAGGCATAATGTTATTCGTACAATTTAATCATATTTCTGATGTTTTCTTATAACTTATATCCCATTAAAAGATGATTATAATAATTTTTTTAACCCTAGGATACCGCCAATCCTAGGCTTATTGGGTATACTGGCTAGTTATGCCTTTGGTCGTAGAAAATCTTTAAATCCTATCTTCTGAGCAAAAAAAAAATTAATAGTTCCTCCTCTCGCTATCGTCGTTTCAGCGACACTCAGTTTTACTGCATAAATGTAACTCACTTATTTATGTTTTAAATAAACAATATCTAATACTTTATATCTTACTCGTTTCTTTCATTACTGATAAAGAATATCGATCCGAATGTTTGTGACATAGATACCTGCTGTCGATGACATCTAAAACTTTGCAGACAACCCTTGAACGTGAGCTATTTTCAACTGTCCCATTCTCGTTAACCCTCGCTTATCTATTAATAATTTAGTATAAACAAATACAGCAATGTATTTGGGTTCAAAAAGTTGGGATGGACTTATTGGATAGTGCACGGTTAATTGCTGTCATTCTTACTAGTTCAACCGAGTCGTACAACCCGGTGAATTCACCGATTTAGACCGAGCCTCTGACTAGTTAGACACAATATTTATTCTTAGTAGTTCACCCGAGTATAGTTATCCGCTCGCTATTGTATAATGTTCGCGATAATCACAACATGATAAATGTGTCTATAAATTGTTACAGCTGCAGCTATGATTACTTAGAGATCATGGAGGCAGGTGTGGAGAACGACAGCGAGCACGCCCAGGAATGGCTGCTGAAGGAACATCACGACTCATATTCAGCAGACACTGAGGTAGGTTTAACATGTCGCCAGAGCTTATAGGGAGATGAGAGAAATTGGCTGACAGTTTTTGATTGTCAGCGGCTTGACTGACTTAGACCCTAATACGAGTTTCAAAATCGATTTAGAGTCGATATCACTGTCAAATATTTGAAAACTTAAATCGTTGTTATTTTATTATAAGTCGACGTCCTCTCTTGACATAACGGTTGTCAATTTCCACCATAAAGGTAGTTTCTCTGAAATATTCTGGTTTATGACTGCGGCCTGCCTTTGTCTGGGAAGTATCTACGGCGGAGATACTTCCCAGACAAAGGGCTCTGTATGAGCTGGGGTTATCTGTACCCTAATTCTTTATTTATAATATTCCACACCATTTTTTATTTCGACTGTCTAAATCTGTTCTTTCTCCTCCAGATTTGGGAACAAACAGAAACCCAACTACCAGAATCGGACGCGATCAGTGCGGGATGGCTGCGCGACGTGCACGCGACGAGAGCGAGGCGACTGTGCGGCGACTGGAGCGACAAGCTGAAGCTGCTGCGGTACCAGTCTAAAGGGAACGTGCTGAGGTTGAGGTTCAGAGCTGATCACTCGAGACACTTCGCGGGGTTCCGGGCTAAAGTCACTGTTACTGATTGTGAGTAGAATAATACTATTTATCAAATACTATGACTGCCAAGCTTTCAGATATCTATTGTTTGGTGGTCATTTATGGTCACTAGGGTGACATGGATCATAGGACCCATCTTGTTGAACGACTTAAGAAGAAATATAGCAAGATTATTTGCTTAAATTGAGCAGGCTAACCAGGGAGATTTAAACTCTGTTTTCTACAAATCATAGGGGTGAAAAGGGGGGTAATCAACCACCAGCACGAGAAAACTCATGCAATCGATATTTTGGGGATTAAATCTCTTTACTGTCTGCTAATATCGTATTCATGAGGTTAGATTAACAGTCGATAACTCGTCAGACACAGTCATTAATTAAAAAACCAAATCTTCTCATTCATTTATTTAGATCATCATTCTCTAACGAGGTTGAACCACAGGAAAATTCCAGATGATTCCGTACAGCCATATTAAAGACAATGGCCTTTATGATCAAGCCTTAAACACGTTTATTCTAGTTTGATTCATTCAATTATTCGAGTTCATTTTGTCACCTAGATATGATTCCAATAATATTCATAGCTGAAATCTCAATACATTTTGTTTTTCAATTCCAACTTTCCGCCATGTTCCGTGCGGACACGTCCATACTGAATGGGTAGGCGACAAATAAACTAACCAACTCCCGCCATTATGCTCCTTGTCACACCTGTAACACCTTGAAATAAAGTTTAAATTCGCTTGGCGCGTAGAACAATGGCTACTAAAGTTGTGAGAGTAGTTGACCTAACCTTATAACGTGGTGATAGAGTTGATAATTGAATGTTTGGGCGTGTTAGTAGTTGGTTAGTTATAGAATGAGCCGAGTCGAACAAGCGTAGTCTAGTTTTAATTAACCGCTGTGCATAAGACTGCTTCGGTACGTTCCGGTTCACGTTTTTGTTCGAACTTCATCACTAGGTATTCTTTGACCTAATTATTAATTTTAGATTCTGGAACGATGTTACCATTGCAATCTATACTTTAATATTATAAAACTGGAGAGTTTGTTTGGTTAAACGCGATAATCTCAGGAACTACTAGTCTAATTTTAATCAATCTTTTAGGGTTCGATAGCATATTTATTAAGGAAGGCTTTAGGCTATATAACATCACGCTTAGGCCAATAGGAGCTGAGCAGTGGTCGAACAAAGAATGACGGGAGCGATGCCCCGCACGATTTCTAGTTAGAATATAATTTTATATTTTAATTGCAAGCCACATTCATCCTGTCTTATTGGAAATCTCTTGGAGAGACCAATGGCCAACAGCGGGCATCTTAAGATTGATAAAATATGTGATAATGATGATAATATGGAGGTGTTAAGGTACATACAAGCGCGAGCATTGCGCAATCTGAAAATTCATTTTAATAAAGGGTCGACAAAACGCCTCTGTTGCCCCTAGTGTAGCAGGCGTCCATAGGCTACGATAACAGCTTACCATCAAGCGGTGGTATGCACATTTTCCACCGTAGCGCCTTTTTATACATAATTATACATAATATGAAGTATAATAGGCCCAATCCAAAGGATCTCCTCTGATCCTCCCCCTCTCATCCTCCCGGACTTACCGATGCCATACACCTTGCATTTGATTTTCGATCACGTCGCACGTCGCTCTTACACAACGAAAAATTCAAAAATTTAACAAATAATTCAAAGCGCTCGCTATGAAGAATTAAGCCCACATAATTTAAAAGCTTCAATATACGGTGAACGTGAGAGAAATAATATATAACAAATTCGATGTATGTATTTAACACCTCAAATGTATTTAATACCTCACAGTATTCACTGTTTGTATCATCATAGCTCTTTAACGAATGGGCCGAATTGTAATGCAGTTTTTTTGTTTGAAAGCTCACGTAATCGTGATGGTTATGTTGTATTAGAATTATATAAAACATGTTTTATTAGAATTAGTGCACTGTTTTAAAGTCTCTTGTCAGAAGTGACGTTTCTTTAACACGTAAATAACAACATCATTGTGACCAATTTTGCTTCGGTGGCGCAGCGGGAGTTCGAGTGGCTGTGATGTTGTGTGATGCATTTGTACCTAGCTTCGAGGATAAAGAGCGTGAAGCTATTTTATCCTACAAATACCTATTATGGATGTGAAACTTATGATGGACGGATGTATATATGTTACTCAATCACGCGAGAACGGCTGAAATCTGTGTGAAAATTTGAACACAGATGAATTAGGTATAGTCTGGAGCTCAACCGTGAACGGAAGCTAGTGTTATAATATAAATATATAAATAAAGAAAGATAAGACACATTATTAAAACTCATGAGCCTTTTTAAAAAGATATTATTTTTTTTATTTTTTATTGCCTAAAGTGGTAGACGAGCAAAAACATAAATATTTGATTTTCCATGTTGTGGGAAAATCCATACTCCCACGGTTCTATTGGCAAAATGTGACCACAAAATTCACAAAATCACACATCCGTCAGTTAATAAATCGCTTTATTTATATCTAAAGCAACAAAAGTGTGGTAGGATACAGCAGATTCTCTCTCAAATTGTCAAACTAGGGAAGTAGACATCTACCTTTTTTTAAGATATTTATTTTTCACTTTAATTAAACTGACAATTCCGGCCGAAAACTTTATGTCAGCTCAGAATCAGGGCTATGATAATATAATTTGATCTTCTAATTGCCTTACGTCACCCGGAATGGGAAGAAGTGATGGCACATAGTAATCTTTCTAATTCACCACACGACGTAAATCCGCGCTTAAAATATTAGAAAGTCAATATAAACCACGCCGAGTTAATTAGTGGATGTCACAAAACCGCGTAATAATTTTGGGCCCGCTAAAATCCTAAACAACACTAGCATTAACTGCTTGCCAAGCCGGTTAATACAAGCATAGATAAAGTCTGTCACATAAAGCCAAGGCTTTGGCGCAACATCGGAAAATTTAATATGCCTCTGCCGAATTTTATGAAAATTTGTTGTCGTGAGTCGATTTTGTTATGCTTTATGTATGAGCTTCGGGATCATATACAGAGATGAAACAGCATCGTAAATCTGTATTTGAACGAAGTGTTTCTGTACAATCGACTTTCAGTTTTTTTATATTAATTATTTCAGTATATTTTTTTGCTATTGAACACTATATGAATCCAGCTGGATCAGAAGCAATCTGTGTAAAATTGCTGGGAGCAATAATTGTAGGTGTAAGGATCGTGCAATTCACATCTTGAGAGAGGTAAACAGTAATAGCTTTAAAATGAATATATGAATAAATGTTCTCCGTGTTATTTACAGACAAATAGTAGAACAAGCCTCTGGTATTGAGCTTTTTTTTAAAATTGAGGGCCTGTTTCACCATCTTCAAATAAGTGTCTAATAAACATGTGTCTAATACCAGAGACTTTTTTGACAGATTGTATATGAAAAATACGTCAAATATCTGTGAAGCAAGTTTCATAGGCTATCTAGTACTTATTTGCCAGTGTTCAAACATGCGCTAAGTCTTACATTTAAATAGCATCTATACCTGTATAATAATATAAATCTGAAGTTTGTATTTGGATGAATGCTCTCAGGATTTTAAAAATTATTTTAGTTTTGGATAGTCCATTTATCTGGGAAGGCTATAGGCTATATAACATCACGCTATGACCAATAGGCGCTGAGGAGTTGCCAAACAAAGATCTACGGGAGCAAAGGTCTGGGCAACAACTAATAAATAGGTTTGCAATTCACACATAGTATCTTTATACGGAAATCTCTTTATACCTCAATTTACCTTTAAAACAAGAACGGAAGCGAATACAATCTTTATTATAATCTTAAAGCAAAACGTTATCTAAAGATGGTGTCCTAGGTAAATAAAAGCTGTTAGTCTCACCCCGTATAATCGACAACATGGCTCGACAAATGGCTTCCGCTGACAACGCACAAATTGTACAGAGAAATGCGTCAGCACCCACGTCCTACATCTGTTGTTAGCCTAATAGCCTCGCCTTAGAAATGCGTGGTCTATTGTACTTTAGGTAGCGTTTTATATACAAATTTATAATCATTTTCGGCACTTTTGGTTCAACAGAGAAAAATATTTGTATATAAAGAACTGTAAGTGTATTCCGACGTTTGTATAAAGAATTATCATTATAGAAAACAAGTTTTTTTATTTAAATATTCATTTTACATTGCCATTAAAACTATAATAATGAAAATAATTGAATTAAATCATTATAGGTATATTTTAATTGTGTTGAAATCGATCCCGTAAGCTAAATAACTTATAATTTAAAACGATGAGTAAGTTTAAGAGGAACTTACCGAAGTTTCTGTTAAACTCATCTCATCATATACCGATATGACTGTATACTATGTAACTTCCACACGCGGCTCCGCCCACGTGGTGTGTCGGTAAAAAGTAGCCTATGTACTTTCTAGACTACTAATCTATCTGTATGCCGAATTGTATAGATATAGATCTCTTCAGCCGTTCTGAGGCGATTGAGTAACAAACATCCATCCAACATTTTACATTTATAATATTAGTAAAATTTCTGGCTGAGACTGAGAATTTAATAACAGAAAATACCGTTTTTGCCCGATCCGGGAATCGAACCTAGGACCTCTTGTGTAGCAGTCGTTTATATTTCGATTGCGTCAAAGAGGCAGTTAAAGCTGGGTCAAAATTGAAGGCTATGCCTCTTTAACACGTAATTAAAGTAAAAATTCAATTTTGACCCAGTAACAGCCTCGTTCTACGCAAGTGAAACCATTCGTGGTAGCTAGTATATTGAATATAAAAAACCAACGCCGAATTATACGAGTATTATAAAAATAACCATTAAGTGGTGTGGCACAAAAGCAGCCACGCTGCAGAACCGCAGACCAGACGTTTGTATCGATTTTGTTTTTATACAAACATAGGGCTCGCCTGTTCCCCGACCGACTGATTATTTACTTTCCTATAGGAATTTTGAGAATACCTACTTTAATTGGTATTAAATCTAACTTCGTTTATTTTTCATAGACGTAGGTACACAGTGATCAACCAACTCTTTGTTGTATTCGTAAATTATTTTAGAAGATTATAGTATTATTTTTTTAGGTAGGATTACACATTCTATAACTTATTTATATGCGAGAACTTGTGAGGATGGATTTTTAACTCAGGCATGATTACTTAGTAATGTAATGTAACGTGGTTGTACTTATTTTAAATAAATATAGATAAAAACAATGAAATGAATTTTGATAAAGCTCTAGTACTGAAGGATCCGGATAATTATTATTAACAGTTATAATTTATTCAGATAATACGCTCCCGTCAGTCACATTTGTCTGTAATACATAAAGAGTTCAAAATTTGACAAGCTACTTTTCATCAATATAATAAGCCACTTTGGACTTGTAACACTAGTCAATACGAAAAATTTTAGCCGTCACTTAATGAAATATTGAATGACTGGCCTGTTGGTCTAGTGGTTAGTGACCCTGACTACTAAGCCGGAGGTCGTGGGTTCGATCCCCACCCAGGACAAATCTTTGTGTGATGAGCATAAAGGTTTGTTCTGTGTCTGGGTTTAATTTATCTATAATATGAATGTATTTACAAACAAAAAAAAAATGTATTTAAGTAGTATATCAGTTGTTTAGTACCCATAACACAAGCAAATATAATTGCTTACTTTGGGACTAGGTGGCGCTGTGTGAATGTGGTAGAATAATATTATTATTAAAAAAATATAAATTTTGTTATTGAAGGTATCCTTTTAAATCGCTTCCCTACTGAAGATAAAATTTGTGGAAGTGTAACAAAAAGTCTGAAAGTTTTGCCGCCATTTTGTTCCAAGTTCCTTAATATTTCGCTGTAGGCAGGAAGGTAAGTACACCTGCCTACCGATGTCATAGTTAGATACCTATTGAGATAAATTCATAAAATCTCGTACAGCGGTGAATGAGTGAAATTCCTTTTCATTCGCAAGCGAATGAATGGATGAATGAAACTAGTTAACGAGGAGGCGCGTTTATGCTGACGTTTTTTACCTGTGGGGGTATAATTTGATAAAACGAGTCTTTGATATATATCAGGCTTAGTGAAAGTATGTCAGAGCACATTATATGTGAAGCGAGGAATATTTAAGTGTTCTCGTTAGGCTTTGTAAATTTTAATAAAGGTTCTATAGACTTGAAAAATATTGCAATTTAAACATAGTTCTAGTATTTTTTACTAATGCACTAATTACTTTGTAATTTGCTGATTATATTTTGAAAGTTTATAGAAAGGTTATTGGCCTACCTTTTACCGACACATTACTAAACACAGCTAAAGGCTAGCTTTTAGATCGTGAGCTATCCCCGTACGTTTACACATTTGACCAATCAACTTGGCGGACATTTACTCCCTACGCTCTTCCACGTTCAACACCAAAAGGTTCAAGAATTATAAGTACTAGTCACTTACTGGTTGATATTTGACCGTAATTAATTTTTTAAAGTTTGATATTAATTAAGGTTATTATGTCAAAACTTCCATGATCATTAGTTAAAAATATTGAACTTGAAACACTAATGACATTACTTGAATTATATGACTAGTCGTTCGTCTCCTTCACGCTGTAATATGTGTAATGTTTATTTTAATTAATTGAATATAATATTTCTAAAGCATTATATTAAAATATTAGCTTCTTTCCCTTCTGGAGAAATTAAAAAGTTTAACTGTGTCTCATATTCTCCCGTCCGCGTACGTAATTGTCTTAAAATTGTATAAGAACAAAGTTTTCGCTTCACACATTCATGAACAGTTTATTAAAATATGTGTGTTTGTAATCTACTCGATAGTTTAAGATCAATACTTACAGAATTAATCAACGTTGTTCGCTTTTCGCCATTAAAAATTTAAACTGAACTTCAACATAACAAAGCCAAGATTAAGGACTGCTTACTTTTTACCGGCCATTTAATATTTATAGCGGGTTCAATTAAACTTAAAAATGTACAGTAAGAGGGTGAGCAGTGCTCGAGGTTAGAGACTCAATGTTTGGATTAATTTATAATGAAAATGTACATGTTAATAAGAAAATATAATATTAAACCGTGCGACGTGGGTTCGATTTCCACACGAGACAAATATTTGTGTGATTGTTTTGAGTCTGGGTGTACTTTGTTGTATGTTTGTAAAGACCTCGAGACACCAAGCTTGTAGCCCTAGTGCGTGTATTCTCTTCTTAGAACAAAAAAAATGTTTGCTTAGCATAACCCTACTAATGTAATAAATGGGAAGTTAGGATAAATGTATGGATGGATGTTTGTTACTTAATCACGTCAGAACGGCTGAAACGATCTGTATAAAGCACACCGATAGATTATAATCTGGAACTTCAAAACTGTCTGGGAAACATAGGCTACTTTTTACCGACATAGGTATCCGGTGGGCAGAGAGCTAGTCATCATCATCATCATATCAGCCCAACGACGTCCACTACTGAACATAGGCCTCACCTAATAGGAAGCTACCTAGCTAGTAATCTATATAAAATATAATTTAAAATTATTATGCGACTGTATTATGAAAGAAATATTGTTTCACCACAGAGGTATTCATATAAAAATACTTAATTATTTCAAAGTGAATAAAATGACTGTGTTTCATAAACAAGAGAAGCTTTTTAATCAACATGTGAAAATATATATAGGTATATATGTGGATTGTTTTCAGTCCATCCTTTGTGTTGGAATTACGTTTTAATTAATGTTTTCAACGTGATACAACGTATCGATACAAATGTGCATTTTCATGTTCTTTATTTTCGCATTCCAAAACCTGCGTTTATTTATTTTTGTTAGTTGACTGGCCTCTTGGTCTAGTGGTTAGTGACCCTGACTGCTAAGCTGGAGGTCGTGGGTTCGATTCCCACCCAGGACAAATCTTTGTGTGATGAGCATAAAGGTTTGTTCTGTGTCTGGGTGTAATTTATCTATAATATGTATGTATTTACAAAAAAAAAATGTATTTAAGTAGTGTATCAGTTGTTTAGTACCCATAACACAAGCAAATATAATTGCTTACTTTGGGACTAGATGGCGCTGTGTGAATGTGGTAGAATATTATTATTATTATATTATTATTATTTTTACATCCCACAGTTTTTGAGTTAGGATAAAAAATATCATATCCATAATTTCAAAACGCATGTAGAACGTAGCATATATGAACTATAAAAAGACTAGAGCAGAATTAAATTATCATCGTAAATTTAATTGTCTTGTTAAGCATGCATGTACCTCCGGCCTTCAGAAGACTGCAGCCATAATATCATTATGGTGGTACTACTAGTGAGTAGACCAGATCTCATTGTGGAGGGAAGAAGCTTTAAAAGTTCTTCAAAGCTCATGTCCTGTTCCTGGCGTTACTGGCGTCCATAGGCTACGGGAACCGCTTACCATCAGGCGGGCCGTAAGCTTATTTCCCGCAATAGTGATATAAAAAAGAAAGAAAAACTTGCGCATGCTTTAATTAAAACACAGTTTACTCTCGGCATACTAATTAAGTGACAGTTAATGCTAGGTTTGTGTTTCCTTTGCCAAGTAATAAGATAACAGTTCTACACTTGATATTATCTGTGTTGAGCTCCTTTTTACTCATTCCTAGTAATGTTTTAAAGTCTAAATGTGAATGGATGGAGTTTGTTTAAGTTAAATAACATTGGTATAAGTTATATTACGTTATTTTTTCTCTGTTATGAAGAAGGATATCGTGCTGTATTTTTTTCTGTCTAGTTGTAACAAAGAGTTTGAACACTTAATTATTCGTAAAAATAAAAAGTTGTAAATATTGTTTATTTTTCTTTTTATTTTAAGTTAGTTGATAACCTTAGTTTAATAATAGTTTATATTATTCGTTCCGACTACTCCATTTTCTTATGATTAATTTCGTTGAATGCTTAATTCCTTGGAACTCCCGAGTGTCTTAACTGCATGTGATTGTGTCCCAGGGTTCATCACTGTTTATCCTGGTTTACAGTGGTGGGTGTGGGAGTGGGACTGTTCCATATCTAGCTACATAATGCAAAAATATGTTAATATAAATGCAAAAGTATGTTCGTATGTCGTTCTTTCAAATAGCAAGGGAGCAACAACTCAGCGGAATTTTTTTGAACTGATTTCATCTTCGGTATCGAATATAAAAGAACCGTGTCTATAAAAAGGTTTAGTTGTCGCCTTACTGTAATTCCGATAGTCTTTCATACATAGCTGATTTAAGTTAACATTTTCTATTCGCTATTGCACACAGAATTAGAATTTCCAATTTTATTAAGTGTTCGTAATATACTTAGTTAACGATTCAAGTTTTCCCTTTGAGACACCTAAACATTAGTTAATTACTTGTAATTAGTAACGTGTTAGGTATTTTACTACCTACAGACATAATTAAAATAAATTACTTTGTTACTTTTTTTTCGAGTCTACAAGGACTGTCATCAAACACAGCCATTGAAAGAAAAATATTATACAGAGAAATATTTATTGTAACAAAAATTGTTGCTTTTCAATCCCTTCTACAAACCCATCACTATGCCTTCTGCAAGCCAGTATTATCGATGATTAACATTTCATCATCATCATCTCAGCCTATTGTAGTCCACTGCTGGACGTAGGCCTCTCCTAACACGATGAACATTTAACGGACACAAAGTATGTATATACTTTGACACTCAAAACAGCTAATCGTGGATCACACAAATATTTGGGCCTGTTTGGGAATCGAATCTAAAACCTTATTTTCAACAGTCGTATAATACCACTAACACACATTCAATATTGATTCCATCCAATTTCATTCCATAATCGTAATTATTATTATTATATTTTCCATAAAACAATTCTTAATACCCATAAGTACTTCCATACTCTAAAATACTGCAAACAATTTTAACTCCACTGCGTATTAGGTAGTGCGTTAATCCTTTCCAGCTTAATGAATTGGACACTAAATGGAACATTTGTTCGCAGCCCAATCGTGTATGGACTCCAAGCAAGTTCTATTCAGCGGTCATTGCTATCTGTTCGCCGGGTACCCGAAGGCTTCCTGGGCGACTGCCAACCAAGTAAGTACATAAATCGTCGAAAATCATCTACTTATATGTATTATGTTGACTAGCATACTGCTCCACTAACTTTTGTTAACAGATTGAACTTATATATAACGTAAGTTTCTTCTATGGGCAAAAAGTAATGCGAGTTCTTAACCACTATTTTTCGTTGTCTGACTGTCCGTCTGTCCAACTGTCAGCCTGTCTATCTGTCTATGTATAAGGAAAATATCCGAAAACCATAAATTTAAGTTACGCCACATTTTTTAAAGTGTTCGAACGAATGAGTGAAATGTGAATCAAATTTTTTTTTTGGAAGAGCAATCGGAATTCTTATTATTTTATTTGTATTTAGAAGCGAAGTGTATGTTTTATATTTTTATTCTTTTTAGTTTGAAATAAACATTTCTAGTTTAAAATAAACATACGGTCAGTCTGATAGCTAGTAGGTATTTTACTACAAAATACTATCGCTTTTATAGAAAAATAAAATGACCTGAACTGCTCAGCTGTTTATCTTAGAGTTTATTACTCCAAAAAAAGCAACAATTCATGCCTACAACATTCAGTAAAACAGAGATTTTCCAGTCGCGCTCGTTTTATACATATGTGTAATTGATGTTTAATTTGTCCTAAGTTTCTAAAAACTAGATATTACAGCTCTAATCTGTGTTTGGTTTTTCTTGGACGGCACATACAGATTTTCTTATTCTATCCATCTAAGTGCCTTATATCACCACCATCAATAGTCCTAACATTGCCTTACACAGCCACATTAAATTATATTATCAACCGTCGAGTAAAACCACAAGGAAGCTGTTCTATTGTCCAAGAGCCACAAATCGTAAGGACCATAATATCGCAAGATAAAGCCCGCTGGACACTGGGACCCTCGCAGTAAGCCACCATGATTTATATCACATAATAAATGACTTCAAAGACAATGGTGGCAGAGGAAAATAATCTTATAAAATACTTTCATTTCTTCATAAGTTGCGAGAGCTTAATCGATTTGTGTTTAAGTTATGAGTTTATCCATTAGTCTCTTAAAACTTTTGGGCAATTCATGTAGTCTTCACAATAAACACTTTAAGAAAAACTCGTGTATCTTAAATACCAGCTTATACTTTGTACCTGTAATACCAGTGATACTTTTTAATATAAGGCAAAAAAGTAGAACTATCCGAAATACGTTACCAAAATCGCATGATGAATATTATCCTTCTACGAATATCATAAAACAAAGCTTTGAAGCTTAAAATAAACTATTAAAGTTAGTGTCATAAAATCTTGAATTGTCTCGCCGTGTCCTAATTCATGACTACTTCTATTCTATAGACTACATTTCACAATAACTTGTGGCAACTGAACAACAAAGTTGGAAAAACTTTTGTTCCAGTTCGGCTGGTCGTTAAATTATAATTTTCTTAGAAATAATGGCCGGCTTTGTACGTAATCCTTTTGGAACGTTCTAGACGACCGAAGCTTTACAATACCATTATATTGTCTGTTATGCTTAGCGCCGACAGTCGCCTGATCGCCTTATACTTTTTTCCTGTCACCATTTTCTTTAGTGATATTTTGAAGTGACAGCATGATGGAATTTCCAGGCTTTCTGCTAATCTGAATTTAAAATTTAACACTTTTTTATTTGTTCTATTGAAAAATGTTGTTTGTGAAATGATAAAAAATTATTTTGAGTCGATTCATGGAGATAGATCTTGCCATGGATTGGACCGTGCGGGTGTTGGATGCATCGTGTATTAGAGCGAGGAACCCGGACAGTACCTGAGACTTGTGTTTCCAAAACTTATTTTAAGTCCTCTCGCGCGCTTTACCTTTCTTCACTACCCGTGTTCCTCTCTTTAAGTGAAAACTCTGATATGTCTTGTATATATTTATCAAGACGTTTTTATGTTTTATGTTATGATAAAGAAGCAATGAAATCAAAATAGTCTTATAACTGTCGTATAACAGAAACATTAGCGTCGTATAAGAGTAAGATAACATATGTAGACAGCGTTCACACGACATCTAGCCTTCTCCCGATACACTTGTTGCAAGTGTCTTCTTAGCATGAACACTCATATTCGAGCGTTGTCGTGGAGACGTCGTCAATCGTTCTAGAGTACTATTGAGCCACTTTTCTAAGAGCTCCTAACATTTGACTTCACATTTCTTATTATTAACTCTGTATTTATACTCTTGTTCATACGGTCATTTATAATCAATATTTAATTCTTCTTGACTATCAGGAAGATTATTCACAGGTTTAAGATTAGGTTTTCCATTTCCTGACAAAAATCTAGTACTAGGCCCTTACCTTTACCAAAGCGAAGACGAGACGAGAAATTTCATAAAGAAGATCCATTCAACCGTTCTGACGTGATTGAGTAACAAACATGAATCCATACAACCATCCAATTATCCATCCTCACTTTATTGTTTACTACACATCTACTCTCTTAACGTTTTATCTCCACTCTAATGAAGTCCTGGTAAAAGATTTAGAAATCATATTTGCTAAAAGAAATCATAAACATAAATCATATTTGCAATAAGATTTCCTTAGGACAATTAAAGCCACGAGGTATAATATAAAGCTAACCTAAAGGACGACTGGTAGAGAATGCCTCTGGCATTTAATCCGCCTTTGTACTTACAGTTCTTTGTGCATAAAGTTGAAATAAATAAATAAAATATAATTTCATAATTATCATGTTATCGTCCACAGGTTTGCGATGGTCTAAACATGCAGCTATCAACAGTACACTCAGCAGAAGAACAACGCTTCATCGTGTCAGGGATCCGACAAAGCAGCGATTACAGCGCTGGATCCGTCTACTGGCTCGGTGCCCGTCTAACAGGAGACGTTGGAGACAGCTTGGCTTGGATCGATGGAAGCGATGTAAAGTACCAAGGCTGGCCTCCTTACAACGATACTGAAGACATCGATAACGCGTGTTTAGGAGTTCAGGTCAGTAAACATTCTTTAAAGACCCCTACCTCCCCCTAGCCTCCTAGCCGTCCAACTCTGACGTCGTTTTACTAACAATTTCAATACGACGAAACACGATATAAAGTTGCTAATGAAAACGTGTCATGTCCAACAGGAAAACGTAATCTTCGAAAATAGAACTTTTAAAAAAAATTCTAAATGTTTCAAACATTTGGAAAATTTTATAATGTTATGAACACATTGTTTCTTATAGATTTCTTAATGTTGTTTCGTTGCCCTTATCTACCACAGTTTGATATACACTGTTGTATAATTGAGCAAGTAGTACACATCACATGCTTAATGGAATACTGACCTAACTAAAACTAAGCATTTTTTTTTGGGAATCGCACAAGAAGATCTTGCTTGACGACTCATCCTGCTTGTTGAAGCATACAATTAACTGATATAATTAATCATGGATGATTGTATTTTTAACGTATGGTACGTATAGGTACGATGGTAGATGACGCTAACAGAAGTCTGGTTCTTTACGTATCTCAATTCTGACCTATATACCAATGGGCCATTTTTCCATTAACTATGCGACATGTCCACGCGGTAGTCACCAACACACCAACGTTATACATATATTTTAGGCAAACACCAACTTTGCAAATTTGAAATCAAATATTTAAACAGAACTGATAGGAATTATACATATTGTAATGTCTCCGGATGTAACCTGGTCGTTCTGAATGCATACTTTGTGTTTGAAGCTCCACTTTTGTTGGCAACTCGCCAAGTTTCCAAGTAAAACTTGGTTTGCATAGTTTGTTCGTAATATCCGTCATGTTACCAAGATATTCTTTTGTGTTAAGTTTCGGATGTATTTTTTTTTAAACTTTATTATAGACATAGTTTTTAGGACTGAGGGTAAACCTTAGTACCTACTTCAAATATCTTTTTGAATTATTGCTCAATGAATAAAATTGTTGGGCTTATTTTAATTTGTTCATGTGATTCCTTCTATGTATTGATCACATGTATGCCAAAATTATTCCTATAGATGGTGACGTAACTTCATTCAAAAAGTATTAATTATAATAATGTTTTTTTAATATTACGGATGATGATTACGAGAAACTTCAGGATTCCTCAGCATTGCAATTATTTGCTCATAATCTTACTACTTAATATTTAAATACGAGAGTTTATATGTATCAACGTTTGTTACTCAATCACCCCATAACGACTGAAAGGATCTGTATATTTTGCACATAGATAGATAGTCTGGAATAACACATAAACTGCTTTTCCGATAAATCATGCGGGCGGAACTGCAAGCGAAGGCTAACTTATACATAAGAGGCTAAAATGCGGGCAATAGATTTTCTTAGAACATAAAAAATGGGTACCCAAAATCTAAACGAAAAGCAAGCTACCCTAAATTTGTAAACATATTTTTTTAATTACCCTCACAATTTCAGTGGAAGACATCTCTAATACCGTCCCAACCGAGCGGCTTGTACTGGACCCTGCACAAGTGTACAGTGACTGGTGGTTATGTTTGTAAACGACGACTGAACCCTGAACACGTGATGAACAATACCACCGTGGATGGCACTTCAGGTAATGTGCTGCTTACCTTCACTAGGCACCATTCCCAGTTCCAAGCATTATATCGTACAAGTACGCTAAGCATTAAATTGAAATATTTTACTGTAATAATAACAGCTTGTGTAACTCCTCCAATTATCTAAGTATATAGCTTATTTTTTGTTTGCCTGAGTGGAAGACGATCAAGCTACCGACCTGATAGTAAGCGGTAACCGCAGATGGAGTCGTAATATAATTATTCCTTCTAATTACATTAGATACGAGTCCAAGCTAATAGGTTAGGCTTGCGATTCTCCAAGTGTGAGCCCGGATTTTGCAAGTGTTATCAATTATTATGTTAATCCTGGCTAACAGTAGTTGTAGTGGAAGGTGTGTAAGTGGGATATTCCATCTTGTCACCAATTATCATCAAGAAATTCTAATATAAACTTGATACTCCAACTAAGGTTGTCATAAAATACCTACTTATATTTCAACGATTCACGAATATTTTATCACTGCATCGTGTACAAGCCGTACAAGGAAATTAAAAAAGTAAATTTCACAATCGTTCACAAAGCCCCGAACCTCATAACGAGAAAGCTTTATCAGAATATTGTCACAAGTATTCGCTATGAATAAGTATTTAAGTAGCTTGTTATTTATCTACGGCTTTTAAACAAATTAGAGGTAATTTGGCGCCCAACATGGGACTAGCAGAATTTAAGTAACCTTTCATCTTTTGTAAGCAAAATGAATTACTTGTAAAAATGTAATTTACTTAAGGAAATGTTCATTTTTAATTTTTTACTCAATCTACTCCCCGTCTTTCTTATGTTTTACTTATAATTATGGAGTTAATGACACATTTCTTCTTTTCTAAGGTTTTATTACTACTTACCATAATTTGTGTTTTGTTAGACGGTCTTTATACCAGTGTACGGCAGTAAGAGTTTTTTTTTTCCTCACCACCCTGAGAGGGAGTTTATTGCGATTTAATACGCTACTATTCTGCTATTAGATACAGAGTTCATGGCTGAGTATAGGAGTATCATATTAACTGTATATTAATGATAAACATAATCAAGAGGTGTTCTTAAATTTATATAATAATGTTATTAAAATTTATTCTAATTTATATATATTATGAGTGTGTTTGAGTGTAATATGTTTGTGATGGTGGTCTGCATGTAGCTAGGTGTTATTAAACTTTTTAAGTGTGTTAACTATGTGTCATGAAAGTTTTGATGGCTGTGTCGTTGGTTAGTATGGAAGTAAGAGTATTTAAAATATAAAAAAGGACTAATAAACCCTGAACTGAAACTATTACTATGCTGGTCGCCGGTATCCTCTGCTATATCTGAGAGCATAGAGAGTTTAGGTCGTAATTTACGTTACGGTGTATTCGACAAAGGTGTGCCCATCAACGTCACCGACTCCATCCCCGAGGATTCCTACATTGACGTCCAAATAGACCTGCAGAGCCCCCCCATTAGACCCTTTCTGAACCCCAACATATTGACCAATGGACTCTTCGTGTCGCAGTCGGCTATATTAAGACTTAGAATTAAGTCCGGAGAGAATGTTGTTTGAATGTCACCGTGGTGCAGTGGTTAAGGTGGTCGCCTCGCCACTACATCGCTGTGCTGGGTGACGTGGGTTCGATTCCTACACGAGACAAATGTTTGTGTGATTCATAGATGTTTGTTTCGAGTCTGGGTGTACTTTGTATCCGTTAGTAGTATGTTTGTAAAGTCCCCCGCGACACAGGGCTTGTTCCCTAGTGCGGGAGTTGTCTTTAAAAAAAAAAAATATTGATCCTATTTTATATATCCAGGTATTCTTACAAGTCCAAATCACCCGGGGATATACGATAACAACTTGGACTACTGGGTCCATGTTGTGGGACCTCCTGACACCCGGCTTGTCTTCGTGTTTCAAACTGTGGACTTGGAATATCAGAAGGATTGTCTTTACGACTTTGTCGAGGTGAGTTGTTTATCTACAAACTTTGTTATTAATACAATTGAAATAGATTATTGTGACGTTAATGATAAAAATTCCAATCGAGGACTCTCTTTTAAGCAGCTAATATTTATACGATTCAAAAACTAGATTATCATGTTACATCACATTAAATTTAAAAAATAATCCAATGAATGATATTTTAGGCAGAGTGGAGTTGGTTTATGAGTGTTACCCAGTTCATATTATTGCAGTTATGTTCCATTCTAATGGCCCAATCCAGCACTGCAATGCAGCCATAATATATAAACAGAAATTAGAATGAACAACTACATATTCCAGTAGCTGGAGTGGCCATTTACACGAATCTTTAAAAATAGAATGAACAGAATTTTGGGCCGTTAATACGTCCGTAACGGTTATATGATTGCATATAAAAACTCTTCAATCGCTTTTTTTTGAGCCTAAAATCTACATAGAAATGAAATGCATTAGAAATGATAATATAACGCAATATATATTTAAATCACCTTTGCAAAAACATTGTGTAATTATGGAACCAAATTGCTTGATGCGCAATTTAAATTTTGAAAATAGGCATTAGCTAATAAAAATTCCATTTACAAGATGTTATTCTCCGTATTTTAGAGCCGAGGCGTTTAAGAAATGAATAATTCCAGGTGATCTTGTCCAAATTATAATTTAATTTTCGTGTCGGTGATTTCAAACAACAAAGCCTTCCGGGAAATAACGAAATCTGTTTAATTATTAATAGCCATTAGCAAGTGTCAAAGAGATGTATGAATATTAAATTTGCTAATGTACCTAATGATTTTATGGGATGAAAGGGGTATTTTATTGTTGACAAATATTTAAAAAATAAAAACAGTACTGGAAAAATGAGCAACTTTTTAAAAATATTTTTTTTAGTTTATTAAAGCATTGGCAACACCTTGCCTTTTTGAAGCAATCGAATTTCGAATTCGAATTTCGAAGACATCACAGTCATACTATGTACCTACTAGCGCAATCGTATGAAATTGTAATCCAAAATATTAAAATTTGTGTCAAGTGTCGTGTTGTTATATATAGTATAAACACATTGCTTTAAAAAATACCAATTTCACATATTTTATTCGGTTCGGTTCACAATCAGATATTTGTTGTAAGTAAATGTTTTATACGTCTCACCCGTTCAACCATAAATGCATTTCACGTGTGAAATGAAATGAAATGAAATGAAATGAAATCTCGTTTATTCATCTAGGTTACAAGGTAACACTTATGAAAGTCACAAGAATGTAACAGGTTATCCGAAAAGTAGTGTCAGCAAATTTGCCTACGACCAGTTCGCTGACGGGGTGGAGCTATGAGAAGAACTGGCAAGAAACTCACGCCACTCTTTTTAAAAAAAATGGATAGTTACAATCTTTTGTAATTTACAATTTGAGTAGCGTGTAAAGTGATGCAGCAGAGCACCACACCGTTAGATTAAAGAGTTAAAATGAATGTTTACAAAATAAATAATAAACAAAAAAATAAAAAATTAGGCTATGCGGTTGCATCACTTTACACATTGCTAAGCAGCTGTTAGGGGCAGTCTGTGAATAAAAATATAGTTTTAATTTTGTAAAAACATAATAAAAAATAAAAAAACTGTTATTAAAAAAAATAAAGGAAATGCACGAGAAAACTGATATAAATATTCACAACGTGCCCCCACGTCACAAGTGTCATTCTACACAAACAAGATATATCAAATCAATAATAACATTATTCCCAAGACATTTTATCATCTAAAAACTCATTAATTGTATAATACCCCTTACGAATAAGATGATCTTTAACAATGGTTTTGAATTTGAGTAAGGGTAAATTCATAATGTCTTCGGGAATTTTGTTATAAAATCGTACACCGAGTCCCTCAAAAGAATTATGAACCTTATGTAAACGATGATATGTGCCTACTAACTTATGTTTACTTCTAGTGTTAACGCAATGAATGTCACTATTCTTGGTATATAGATGAATATTTTGTTTGACTAACATAATATTTGCAAATATATATTGGGACGCAGTTGTCAGAATACCTATTTCTTTGAATCGTTCTCTCAGGGAAACTCGTGAACCTAAGTTATAAATAGAGCGAATGGCTCGTTTTTGAAGAATGAATATTGTTTCAATATCAGCAGCCTTGCCCCAAAGCAAAATACCATAGGACATGACGCTGTGAAAATAACTAAAATAAACTAATCTCGCGGTTTCCACATCAGTAAGTTGTCGTACTTTTCTGACTGCAAAAGCCGCAGAGCTAAGTTTACCTGCGAGACACGATATATGGGCTCCCCACTGAAGTTTACAATCTAAAGTTATACCCAAAAAAACTGTTTTGTCAACAAGGGTGAGAGTTTCATTGCTTAAATTAAGATTAATACTAGTACTTTTAACATTTGGCATTGTAAATCTGACACATTTTGTTTTTTTGGAGTTTAAACCAGTCCAGGACTTTCGCTAGAGAACCATTTACATCGTCAAAATTTGTTACTTTACGATCAACTTTGAAAATAAGAGACGTATCATCTGCAAATAGTACTATGTCGCAAAAATGCTGTACGTAGAATGGCAAGTCATTAATATAAATCAAAAATAGAAAAGGACCAAGAATTGAGCCCTGAGGGACGCCCATTTCTACAGGCAGTCCTGAAGACCTATTTCCTTTAATATCAACGCATTGTACCCTATCTCTTAGGTAAGAGGCAACAAGACCAAGTGCAGCGTCCCTAATGCCATAGTGACTGAGTTTTCGCAAAAGTGTATTATGCTGAACACAGTCGAATGCTTTCGAAAGATCGCAGAAGACACCAATGGCATCCTTCTCCCAGGCGTTAAAAATATGTTTTAATAGAGTAACACCTGCATCTACAGTAGAGCGACCCCTTGTGAAACCATATTGCTCACTGTGTAATAATTTATTTAAATGAAAGTGACTCTCTAATTGCTGCAATATGATTTTTTCAAACACTTTACTAATAGCTGGCAATATGGAAATTGGTCTAAAGTTAGTAGGGTCACTCTTAGATCCATTTTTAAACAAAGGTATAACTTTACTATGTTTCATTAGACCAGGAAACTTACCTGTATCTACACATCTGTTAAAAATTGCAGCTAGGTATGGCGCTATATCAAAAATTATATTTTCAACTAACTTGACTGAAATACCCCATAGATCACCAGTTCTTTTTGAATTGAGCGACTTGAATGTTTTTATTATGTCGCTGGGGTCAGTATATTTAAAACTAAAAATGACACTACATTCTGCCGTGTTGCTCCTAACCAAGAGTTCAGCTTTAACCGGGCAAGAATCTAAGGAGCTGCTGTGTTTTCGGCTGTGTTTTCGGCTTTGTAAAGAAGGAAAAAGTTTTCCGTAAATATTTCTTATAAAAGTGTATATAACTACATATTTTGGTGTTGACATTGCAGCTGAGAGATGTACGCAACATGAAATCGTCACGTTACTGTGGCTCAGTGGGAGAAGCGCGCTGGGTGGCCTCCACCAACAGGGCTGTGCTGTACTTCCATTCAGATTACAAGTCAGTATAATAAATAAAATGAGTTAGATATTAAAAACAAACTATCTATTTTCGTTTTATTGTTAAATATGCCGTTTTTTAATACTTACCTCTGAAATCTAGTTTAAAGTGATAGCGTACCGATCGATGGTATAATGTAATAGTTGTAAATGGAAACCAACCACAACCCAGAAGAGTGACGATACATTCCAACACCAAGGTCTGCTAGCCGAACGATACGAAGAAATTTCTTTTCCACTCTGAGTGCGATATAAATGTATTTTTATGTTATCAGCACCCAAGGGTCAGGGTTCTCCGTATCATGGCGCGCCGTGGAGCTGACAGGCTGTCCCTCTAAGACCTTCACATCAAAGGAAGGCACCCTGCGCAGTCCAAACTATCCACACTTCCTACTGCCGAACCTTGACTGCACCATCGATATACTGGCACCTACAGGTAAGTTGAGTATCTATATATTAATTATGTGTTTATGAGACTAATTATGACTAATAGCTATATAAGTTTTTACCCGACTGCCAAAAAGGAGGATAATGTTTTGTCATTTGAATTGAGTAGTCCGATTGGTAGTAAGTTTCACCCCAATTATAACCAAGTGTTATTATGGCAACGGAAAGTTTTCGAGGATGTCGGATGTGATGTGATGTGTGATGTGATGGACGTCTACTTAAATATTGACATTCTCTTCAAAACCAAATCACAGTTTAGCGTTTGTTACAGAATTATTCCCATCGACTAATTTATTTGTAATGTTGCAGGAAAACGGGTATTTCTCAACATCAGCTATTTCGACTTCGGTTACGGTGTATTCGACAAAGGCGTGCCCATCAACGTCACCGACTCCATCCCCGAGGATTCCTACATTGACGTCCAAATTGACCTGCAGAGCCCCCCCATTAGACCCTTTCTGAACCCCAACATATTGACCAATGGACTCTTCGTGTCGCAGTCGGCTATATTAAGGCTTAGAATTAAGACCGGAGAGAATGTTACCGGTCAAGGATTTCTGGCACATTTTAAAACCGGTGAGTTTTACAAGACTTTGTTTTTCACTTTTCACCTAGCAAGCCATTTATTTATTCGCCTGTGTGTTAGTCTGATGGGTAAGCTTCATTACTGTAAAGTTTGGACAAAATGACTTTGCCTGAAAGAGAAACTAACTTCCAACCTTACAAATTTTCGTATTTAGAATAATAAGGTGTAAAATTATGGGACTAAAAGTTTGCATTGATAATTATTCCACACTACGCTCTAGCAATTAATTTCATGCAGGATAACAAGTACGTGATCGCTGTCATCTGCTGAAGTCATGATGACGCGCGCGATTGTCCGAAAGAGAAGTTACTATAAAATCATCATCATGGTTATAACTCTTTTATATATCGTAATTTGCTTTGATACAGTTCCATTCAGCTTCCTGAACGTATCGCACGTGGTGGAGGTGGGCGGCGGCGGCGCGGGGCGGCTGGTGGCGCCGAACTACCCCCTCCCCGCGCCGCCGCGCCTGGCGCTGCGCACGCGCCTCGTGGCGCCGCACCTGCACACCTTGTCGCTCGCCTTCAGCGCCACCACGCTCGCCGCCGGCACCGACTGGCCTTGCGGACAGGACAACGGGTGGATACAGGTACGGAGAGTTGGAAAAAAGAAAAATTGCTGTGAGCCACAAAATTTTCAAATATTCCTTGGCGTCTATTCCTCAATTACAACCAGTATTAAATTGGATACAGGTGAAAGACAGCTACACAGACAACAACGGCACGGAGTGGACGTTATGCAGCGTGGAAAGAAGCCAGCGCAAGGTGGACCCGAGAGCGCCGCTTGTTATCAACTCTTATCTACACTCGCTCACTGTGACGCAACATTCGGGAGTTCAAGGCTTGAATATGGACGTTCTTCTTATTGTTAACAAAGGTAAAATATTGGCAAGACCTTTCCCCACTTATCTTCCTTAATATACATTTTCATATTATACTTAACTACAAACAGTGGTGAATTCATCTTAACTTTAATTGTTAGGCGAATTTGCTGACATATTTTTCTACTTTGTATGACGTTCATAAGGTATCATACAATGTATTTGATAATTATTGAGTATTGTTTCATTTCAGATCCGGAATACCACAACAAAATACTGATGTTGTCTGAAGACACAAGCCTGGAGTCTTGTTACCCGAACCCGTGCCTTCACAACGGACGATGCACTAACGACGACACCAGAAACTTTTGTCAGTGCGCTGGGTACTATACTGGCAAGTACAATGCTTTTACATGACCAATTCTTTTGCTAGTTTTTTTTCTTCTGCTTGATATATTATCAACGAGTAGAGTACTATATGAAATGTATTTAATTTGGTTAGTTTCGGTTTTGAAATTAGATTTGACTACTACTAATTTCGACTCCCTCGTTAATAGCCTTCTCAAATATTCACTGCAAATATGTGATGCTACTTATGACTATGTTAACACCGGTTCCAAATCCAGGTGTGTTTTGCCTGGTGACTGCTTGCGAGCGATCTCCGTGCGTGTACGGCAACTGTTCCCTGTTGTCTGCTGGTACTACGTCAGAGTCGGGGGAAGCCTTCACGTGTGTGTGCTCGCGAGGGTACAAAGGCAAGCGATGTGCAGAGAGAGTGCGAGCCTGCGCCTCTCGACCTTGTAACAGTAGGGGAGCTTGCACTGAGAGGGATGGAGGCTTTCTTTGTCAGTGTAACCCCTCATGGAAGGGGAAAAGGTAAGATCTTTCTTCAAGAATATCCTAATAAAGAAGATAGATACACTTTCTCGAGCCTATAATTTTTTTTAAAATGATTGCTTATTTATCAGGATGAACATAAGCCTTCTCAAGAGATTTCAATTTCATGTCGGTCATTAATTAACTACGAGAACCTTCTAAGAAAACATCTGTGAAAAACTAAACATTTTTCATAGAAACTGAAACAACGATAAAATTGTTGAGCAGGTGCGAAATACCAAACCCTACCCCAAACATCATCGGGCTGGGTCAGCGCATGATCCAGGAGCCGTTCTGGCTCGGCCTCTTCGCAGTGTTCGTGATGTTGGGCGCCATCGGCCTGGTGTGGTGCGCCAAGCGACATTTCCCCGAGAAGATCGAGAAACTCCTCGCCGAGGAGGCCGACCGCTGCGCTAGACGTAAGTACCATCGCCGACATGTCGGAGGACAATTCTTTAGGCCCAATATTCGATCCAAAAATACTAAAAACTTTTGCTCTATAAGCACACTTTCAATATGTTGAACCCAGCTTGCCACTATCACAGTTAACGACACGGGTAACTTAGTACCGTTGACCTGAAGAAGGATGGCATATTTGTAACTCACAGTAAAATAACGCTTTGTTTTAACATTTTGTCAGATTGTATTCGCTATACTCATGTATTTTCTCGATAAACGCACTGTCTCTGGGATGGTAAGGACACGTTTTGCGTAATTTTACTTTACTTTCTTCTTTATCTCCTTTTCTTCTATGTTAACCGATGGCTCCAGAAACTAAGCGTTGGTATAGAATGTAAATATTGCTACGACTGATGCATGTATTGAGTTAGATGAATGTCTATCGATAGATGCATTCCAGTTTCTGGAGTCTCCTGCGTCACGGTTCTTTTAACACGATCTTACACAAGAGCAAATTGTGAGATGTCTCAATTTTATGTTCGTAGTAACACATTGGCGTACTTACACTAGATCGTCAAGTTAAAATAACCGTGCCAATTGCTGTGTCAGAAAGGATTGCCAGAAGTTATCTCACCGCGTATCAATCGGTACCGCAGTTACAATTGCAGAACTAAATCCCTACGAGACAATGTGTATATTTGCATAGCTGTTCTCATTCTGGACTGGGACAAACAGACGAAAAAATATTCATGTATCATCCAAATCGTGTAGTAGAGCGGTGTCAAAAGAATGTCTGGCAATCCTATATGTGTGGGGGCTAGCTCCTCGAGCGGGGCGAGGTGGGCGAGCGGGGCGAGGGCGGGGCGCGGGCGGCTCGCGGCGCTACGCGGCGGTGCCGACGGACGGCGCGTGACGCGGGCGTGACGCGGGCGTGGCGCGGGCGTGACGCGCGCGTGACGCGGGCGTGACGACACTGACGCTGCGCTTGTCCACAGCGCCGCACGACGCGCCGCACCGCACGCTGCTCACGCGGCTGGGTATCCGCAAGCCGTCGGTGTCGGGGCTCGCGCACCCGCGAGCCGCGCGCACCTTTAGCTTGGACGATCTGTTAAAGCCGCCGCCCGGACGTAAGGACTGGAGCGAGCAACACCCCGCGCGCTCCGCACTCATCGCGCCCCATACATACGACCATGCCATGTCTCACCCATACTACATACACCCTCCAAGCCTACTCCATATCTTTGAATGTCGAGTACCGCGACACGGTGACCTAGTGCGGTCGCCGAGTTTCGGTATTTGGTTAGAGAGAGAGGCAGTTAGACGAGGAGGGTGATCTTCACTGTAGAAACGTCTTAATTTGTGTTAGAATTTAAGCATTTTGAAACCCATTCGATTGTTATCCTTTAACCTGGATGCAAAAATTAGATCTCTGTTAGCAGTAGGTATCTTGTTAAGTACCTAATGCCACCATGAAACAATTTCATAAAGAAAATAATGTATAATACTAAAAGCCTTTTGTCTAATATGAGCATTTCTACTCTACTGAAAGTCACAAAAACCTAAAGTTCGGATATACTCGTGGGAAAGAGACACAGGGCTTTACAGGCACCTTATTGGTTTGAATATAATTTGCCAGATCATACAGTATCGTAAACATTTATCAGACATCATGCGGAGCGCGCGGCGATCGGAGCTCGGTTAGCACTGGATGTGTCCCGCTATGAATGAAATTTCTGTGGAATGCTAAAAGACCAACGTAACATTGCCCCGCTACCCTCGTTCTTGTTTCTACTTCAGATATCGATGTGTGCACCCCTGACAGCACAAACACCTTTTCTAATGTAGCCGCTCCTTCCTTCGTTGACACCTTTCTAGATCGTCCAACTAATATATAGCCTCTGTTTTGTCAATTATTTTGAATACTCTATAACTGTTTCCAATATCTTAAACAGATTTTGATTAATTACCTTTCTGATTATTTTTATAAATATATTTGACAATCCAAAGGCATCTTGATGTATGTGAATGTGCTAGCATGCTTTACAGACATTGTTTTGACCTGTTACTAAATTCTTCTAATCTATCTAGTGCATTGTGTTTCAAAATATTATATTCTGGAAAGTGCAAAACACTGTCTTATTGTTTGTATAGATATTGCAACTGATTTGTATAAATGTTTTCCTCTGTAGCTTTCAATGTAGCTTCTGGTGTGTGTTCCAATAACTATACAATATGACTGATCAACATCTTCATTGCGTGATATGAACATGAAACTACACCACTATTAAAAGTTCAATAATAATTGGCACCTCTAAATTTAATTGAAGTAATAGCACTTAACCTACAGAATTGGCTTCCTTAGTATGCACTGGCTGAAGTCCAAGGCATGATGATGATCTCTCAGATAATTTAACTTTGATGTTGTTCATTGTTCGATCCCCTTTTAAAATTCTGAATATTGTGTCGCTTTTGTCATGAACATTCAATGTTGTTGCTTTTCATCATTGTATTTCTTGTAATCATATGATATACAAAAGTTTTCTCAAACAGGAACACCGTCGCCACGTAAAAAACGAAACAATTCTACACCAACAAAGAAAAACGCGGCAGAAAAAAAGCAAATTTTACAACAGCTAATAAGTCCAGCGACGACCAACGAACACTCAAAGAAAATAACGATGGGAGAACTCATACAGATGTCTGAGAAGAGAACGTTAAGTACTGTAGAGAGTGCACCAGCATTCGTTGATTATGGGAATGAGAATAAGGAAACATCGTTTGCGAGTGAAGCCTCAACACCATCCACTTCTCCATCGATGAGGCACATATCAGATCCAAAGCTAGAGAAGAAAGTAACATTTGCTCGTCTCCTAAACAAGGTATCTGCAGAGATGAGCTCCAGTTCCGACGTAGATATGGTGAACACTATCGCAATACCGATGGCAGTCATAGCTGATAGAAGGTTGAGAGCCAAAGCGTCCAGTACTCCACCGTCGCCAGGAGTAGAGATGAGGTCACCACACAGCACGTCTAGCAATCAAGGAAGTGATTCAATGTCCAGTCTAGACTTGACTTTAGCAAACGCAGCTTTGAAGAAATACTCCAGGTTGGTTTTTTGCTTTACTGTAGTAAAATCTTATCAAAGGCCGTATTAAGAACGCCTAAAAATGCCACCCAGACATAAACTCAATATTAGGACCTAAAGTATTTGATAATTTTAAAGCAACATGAACTGAAACTCTGATCAAAAACTTTTTAAAACCCAAACATCGGATGTGCTTCGATCTCTATTTTTACAATCAGCTATTATATCACTAATAATTAAATTTTAAGCCATTTATTTTAGAAATAACCTACTGTTATTTTTACAGAACCCCCAAGATTTCAAGCGCGGATTCCATTTTAGCAATGTTCCGCAATTTTTCGTCATCGTCAGCCGCAATCGTATCCAGAGCATCATCAGGGGGAGTGTCCATGTCCAGTACACCATCAGCATCCTCACCTCAGGATGACACAGTAGATGGTGATGACCTATCCCTCGCCTCATCTCATCATATACCATCGTTGGCGCCTGATTCACCAGTCAGTAGGCCACACAATACTATTGAAATCCAGGTACTAAAAAATCTTTTTAGGACATACCTAATTAATTTATTGATTAGATCTTAATTTAATACTCTACAAATCCTAATAATTCAGTGATTATATAGGTTCCTATCGTTTTTGTGGAAAGTTTTGAAAAACAAACACTTGTATACGGCCGTATTCCTAATTAATCCTAATATAAGCTCGAAAGAAAAAGCCAAACTGAAAACGTTGTAATTTATGTGCTTAGTATTCAATCTGCCACAAAATTGAAACCACATTCCTTCCACAGGTCCTCGACCCGCTCAGTGCACACAAGTCATCATCATCAGGCTTGCTTCACCCACCGTCCATACTCTTAGAGGTCCCCAGCGGCATCAACAAGTGTCTCTCACCGATCAGGGAGCTTCCTACGCCTTTACCCACTCCGTTGCCCACTCCTTTGCCCACGCCGCTACCCTCACCGCGCATGCCTAGAGCTAGCATAGAGATAAACGCAAAGAGTGAGTCTACAGCAACAATAGTGTCCCCCAGTGAGGATGAACTGGATGAAATCAAGTGTGAGAATAAGATGGAGAGACCAACTTCTGGGTTAATGTTGAAGGTATGGTATTTATTATGTGTCTAATTACAGGTAATGAAGAATATTAATTCAAAGAACAATAAATCTTGATTTTAGTGATTGTTTTCAAACACCCTGGTTATACCGTAGTATTTATTAAAAACTCGGCTCAACAGTTTCAATTATTTTATTCCCTTCTGGATTAAACTATCAACTATTAAGATAATCAAAGAGTCTATTTCCGACTCTGAACTCTCTAAAAACTCTAAGTACTACCGACAGTTGAGATTTCGTAAAGTCTCGAAGAGGTTTCGTAAAAGTCTCTTAGAGGTTTTGTAGATGTTCTGGTAGATTCTATGAGGCTGTGCAGACTGAACATCACAACTAAACATATAACTCTTGACAGTTGCGTCAATCGAACGTGAGCTCGGACACGCCGACGCCGTCGACGCACGTGACAGACTCGCCGAGCCCCAGCGTCACACACAGCCAGGACTCGGAGCGCGAGCTGTCCTCCCCGTCCGTGGTGCTGCCGACCCTGAACGTGCCCGTGCTCATGGTGGAGCGCCCCTCCCCCGGCTCCCCGCCGCCCCGCCGCACCCCCCCACACCTCGAGTTCCAACCGCCACCCCTCATCACCGTCACCTACAACGCCAGCGAGGAGTCGGACGAGCCGCTGTCCCCCCGCCCGCCCCCGCCCTCCGCTAACATGTGCTACCTGAGTCCGTTCTCTATGTCGGTGAGGGGCGAGCGAGCGCCTTCCGAGTCCAACCTGTCGTCGTCCGGGTACAGCTCCATGGCCAGCCCTGGACCCTCGCGCTGCGGGTCCAGCAACCCCCTCTGTCCGTCCGAGATGGAAGACCCCGGTTCCGGCGGCGGCCCCTCGTGCTTTCAGTCGCGACGGCGGCCGCTCATGAAGACTAACTCCAGCCCGGCGGCCTCCAACGACGACAGTAAGGAACGTAGGCGCGGCCGCTCTGACTCCGAGACCTTGTCCGACGATCCCTTGTTAGAGTCTAACGATGAGGGCATAGGGACGGATGAGAGAGTGGACGACGTGCCCTCCAGTGCGAAAGAGATGGAACTGGTCGCGTTGAAAGAGACTTTGGAAGTGCCGCAGGCGACCCTGTGCTCCCCTAGCGGAGTGACGAAGTGCTCTATAGTTAAATGTATAAGTGTGGAGAGAGGACTGGATGAGAAGGCTAGTCTGAGGCCGCCGACCCTGTTATCGGAGGGTAGTAGACCCTTGAGCCCTGTCAGTTCGAGGAGTGAGAGCCCGCTGAGTGACAAGACCGGTCTGGGAAGGTTCTCGCCGCAATTTTACGGTCGACAACTGCCGTTTACAGATTCCGATGGGTTGTACGACTTCCCGAGTTCGGAATGCGTGAAGGGAGCGAACAAGTCGGGAGGCAACTGTCAGAAGAAGAGCGGGCGCAAGCGAGACCGGCGGGCGGCGCGGACGGCCTCGCATGACGTCACGGCGGGGGCCGCGGGGCAGGTCAAGTCCACGTTGCCGCACATGCCACACTCCATGCACAACTTGTTAGAGGTGAGTGTCAGCACTCATGGCACTCATGGTTCGTAACGACTTGTTCCACCAACGATTACAAAATGTAACGCATGTATTCGCTGCCCTCTAGGTGCCAGGTAGTCGGGAGAGCGGGACCCGCGGCCGCAAGGGCGGTCGGCGCCGCTCCCGCTCTCAGGCGCCGGCGCCCGCTTCCTCCTCCTCCTCCGAGGACTCGGTGTCCAACGCCAGCGTCGCCAGCGTCGCCTCCGCCAGAGAACTGAGGCAGCCCGACATTGAGCTACAGGTATAAACGTTGTTGAGACAGTAATATTATGTACAGTCTGTCTATCCTTACACGTCTTATTTTCCTTGATTTTTTTAATATAAATGTTTTAAAAAAAATAATTAAGTATAATAATATGATATTATAATGTCTTTTGCACAGTATTCCTCTTTTTATTTCTCACGTTGTTCTATATTTAATCATGTTTTTAATTTGAACAATATTGCCTAAATTTACGATTTCTCTTTAATTTGAATGGTGATGATGTTACACATAAAAAGTAAATATATTTTAATTAATTAACTCTAATTTTTAAAATGTAAATAATTAGGAACTTACTAACAGTTGAAATTTTTTAAAGAGTTTATGTATCCAACAAGTGTTTGTATGTATTATTTCTTATCAATCACTGACTGAACCTCGAAGATAATTTTCCCTATTATCTTGTTGTTTTCCGCACTTTATTCTCACGCTGTTATTTTCAACTAAAACGTATATTAATTTAAACAACATTATGATAAGTTTAGCTTTTTATAATTATTTGAGTTAGACTAGCGGCTGTGTTGATTTATTTTCAGTTGTGTGAACCGATGCGCTTGAGGAAACCGCTCCGAAGACAAAAGTGCCGTAGCTCTGAGGTGATTGTAGTGTCGACGCAATTACCTTCATCTATCTAACTCTTGTGTACTACTTATTGCATTTCTTTTCATTTTATTTTGTAGCAGTTTTACTTTCGTACTGCTTTCGAAATCACTGCATTGTTTTTGGACAAAATTGGGTGTGAATTGGCTGTTATTTATATTGTTTCTACTCTTTGGACATCGTTTTCATTGGAATGTCGTATTGTATCATAAAATGTATTCAAATTGTTGTTATAGGTGTCATCTTCTGACCTAGAATTAACGAATTAGCCATTAAAATAGATCATAAGTCATATCATATATTTAATCACAAACTTTAGAGGCATGGTATATCAACATGGAAGAGATACTTAAGTCTATAATTTATAAATATTGTTAATTAAATTGAGATATGTTTTTTTCTATATTGCAGGACACTTCGTCTAAGATCTCTTCAAGTTTGGACTTGACGGAGGACTCGAGAAAACCGCCCAAAGTGAACAAACTGAGGACTATTAGTAACCAGATTAGGTATGTGCCGTATGTATCCCTACTTGTCAACTATGATATGATACAACTTTATAATAGCTTAGTTAAATTTATAATTTAAGAATTGAATTACTTTCTAATTGATCGGTGTGTTGTTACAGATTTCTCCGGCGACTAGAACGTAGCTTAAAAATGAAAGAAAGTTATCCCGCCCTTTCTGATGATGAAGGTGACGAATCTTCGAGCGTCACATCTCCGCTTCTACAAGGAAGAAAGGACTTAGGTCGATTACCCACACATGCGATATCGGCTCCTCTACTCGGAGCAGTTAGGCCCAAAATCACGAGACAAAGACGATACGATAGGTCGTTGATAAGTGAGGACACGAGGACATTAAATACTGCCGCGGCCCAAGACAATTCTGACTGAAATTTAATCTAACGTGTTGATGTAACTAGTGCCATTTAAAATTACATCCAATAGAATCTTCTGATATTCTACGTGATCGAATCAAATACGTATCGGTCTATACTTAGCTTACTCATTGAGAGAGTCAGAATAAAATATCCCTTTTGGACATTTAAAATAACTTCCTTGGTCTACCAGCTGTCAAAATGACAAAGTATACAAGATTCTAATCTAATGTGATATATTAAATCTAAGTAACACGAAGAGTAGTAATGTTTTGAATAGATCTATTTAGAAGATAAATTTTGATTTTCTTCAGTTCACTTTTGATGTCTCGAACTATTTGTAACGATAGCTTCATGTTGTAAATAATTTTCTCGATAGCAATAACTTATTTGTAGAAGTTTTTTGTAGAATGAAATACTTTATTGTAAGTAACGTTAGTGAGTCGTGCTGTAACGTAGAACGCAATATGTCATCACAATCATTTACCGCAATATATTATAGAGATTTTGTTCAATTTCTGGTATGTTTTATAAAAGACTTGTTTCGCTTAATTTGTAGTTTATGTTATAATAAATACTATGTATAAAATGCTTTTTGTAAATATATTAAACGTATTGCTCAAATGCATATTTTGTGAAATCGTTTTTTGCGCACTTTTTGCTATTTTGTAAATATAATATTATGTAAATTATTTATTATTGTAAATATCGGGATTCGAGAGAAACTCTTCTTTTTCTTGACAAAAAAAACATGTAAAATGTTTTAGGTCTTAAGAATAAAACAAAATGAAAGGCCCAAAAAAATCTGTATACCAATTGCACAATTACTACTTATATACAAATATATATATGAATATAAGCACTCATTATATGTTAAGATATATATTGATATCTTGATCTAAGTATGTACCTACTGACGCACCAATAGAATAGTTGATTGCATCGATGTCTAGATAGTTGAACACTGAGACCGCTCGACTGTGTGGCAGGTTAGCTTCCTAGGTATCCTGTTTATAGTACTCTTACCTGATTTCTCCTTATTGCATATTTACTTTTAGCAAAACATAGTTACGATACCTATAATCAATATCGACCTAGTTTAGTTAATATTAACATAATTAACCAATCCATTTACTTGACTTTCTTTTCAAATCTTAGAGATAATTGAAAACTTACTCCCAATTACTTTACTTCAATTTATTTATTAGTAAATTAGTGATTAGTAAGTACTCACTAGTTGCTTAGAGACAGATCCAGCAATAATTTTATGTGATTTGACTGTACAAAGACTGACAATGTTTGTGCACTAACAAAACTTAGACATCTGTGTTTATGTTTCGGTGTCTATTGTACCTACTGTATATGCTAATATTAACGTATACTTTAATATTTTATACCTCTATGTAAGTTAGTATATGTGTTTGATGTTTGTCGTTTTTGTTTCTCTACATGTTGTGATATGTTTTTTCTAGAAATTACAGCAATTTCCAATTTTTGCATTACTAACTGCAACATCAGTTTCATAATGTGGCCATAGATAATCATTTTAACAGTTGCATCCCATCTAATTACTAAACTATTATAGTTTTCACGCGTACCTAATAATTTCTATGTTAACTTTTTGAACGTAATGCGTTTACGGTTCACAGCTAGATTTAGGGCACTCTATATAAGTGTCAACAGCCATGTCTTCAGATATTTGATAAATAATATAAATAAAAATATATCAGTCTATAACGACTTATAAATGCTGGAATACTAAATATACGTTCAAAAAGATAGCATACATAAGTAGCAGTGTCTAATACCATTATCCAAGTTTGTAATAATTACTTATTCATTGCTTAGAACGCGTCTAAATGTAAAATAGTGTACTTATCTAAAAATTATGAAAAATAATGGCCTGTTCATTGAGACTGATTTTCTAAAACTTAACTCTTAATATGTCGCTTATTCGTTTCTCGCTCGGTGTGTGGATGTGTTCCGTTTACTTCGTCTATAGTTTAACACTCGATATCTAGAGATCTTCGAATGAGATCTACGTTTCCGTGCCTTCAATTCTGTCTCAAAATTGTAGATATGAACATATGGCCATGAATTGTATATGCATTTATCACACAGAGAAATTAATATATTCATATTTGTTTTAACAATTTAATATTATTTGGTCAGTTAATAGTATTTAGTCTCTTTTTTTATTTATTCACGATTTGTCTTTATTTATTTACAATGTTCTGGATTTATTTATTTATAATTTGTGAAGATTAGAAAAATAAATTACAGGCAAAGCATATTAGATGCATTAAATATACAAAAAGATACGAATTTCTAAATTCTTGAAGAAATAGTCATATGCCTGTTGCTTAATTTGTACTACATAATAATTATATTAATTACTAATGTTTGATCAAAATAGAAAAAAATCAAAATTAGGATCTTTGTGAGAGCACCCAATTATAATAAGCAATACGTTATGATAAAGTTAGTGAAATTAAAAACGTAAGTATAATAAAATTAAATTAAATTTAAAAAATAATTCTGTGATTGAAAGCGTGCAGCTCAAGTGCGGTTTAGATGTTTTAGAAACATCGTTAATTATTTGCAAACATAATTTAAATTACTACGTGAACATATATAACAATTGTATAAATAACAATTGTAGTTATGATTTAAATTCAATTTCTATGTTTAATTTTGAATATTTAAAATAAAACAAAATAATTTCTATAGATACAACTCAATTTGAATTAATCAAATCTAGACATTTCTAATTCTGTCTATGTTTCTGACTTGTCGCAGCATAATGCTCTAAAAAATCTTAAAATTTGTTTAAATCCTAATTACAATATTACCTATATTGTTATGGAGTCTTATGATGAATACTTTATAAGTATGGTAAAATTTTATTGTGCTATACGTACCTACTTTATGCAAATTGAACTCAAAATTAGAACATTAGGAAGTCCACGATCAAAATAGGAAATATTTTTTTCTATAATAATGTACCTACCTTCTGTTGGTCGGTGCTTTGTAGCATCACTAGTTTTTTTTTTCGGGAGTGAAGTTTATTTGTACTTTTTTTTTTCTTCGTGTAGGTATGGAGCCTATCTTAATATCAAAATGTCTTCGTTAGGTACACATGTGTTTTAAAACTTCTGTTTTGAACTCCATTATTTCGTAATTAACCATTATTTTGTAATTATAGTTATTTTGTATTTTCGCGTCATTTGAAATGTTTACATTACTGATTGGATATATTTTATATTAGCACTAAGTGAGTAATGTAAATATGTTTTACACAATACGCATAATAATTTAAGGTGTATATTCAATATGTCTTATTCACAATGTAAAATAAAAAAAGGTAAATAAATTTTGCTTGTTATTACGCAATTTTTTAATCGTTACATATCTCTTCTGTCATATTTTTATATTGTTATTTGTGACAGTTGTATAAATAATGTAATTAATATTTTCTATAAATACCCTTTTTTACTTTCTGCCTGTTACATTCAAGTTAACACAAAATGCTACTACTTTATATTACAGAATAAAATAATTGTGTTTCAGTCAAACTTTTTTAATGTACAAAATATACAGCACGCTACAATATTGTTATTTTAATTAAAATAATAAATATTGTTTCACAGCATCAATCACAAATACTTACATAATTAATTTTATCCAAAAACAACATATCTTTTTTTTTAAGAACCGCTATGCTACGTTCCCTTACATATCTTAACACACACATAATGTACAAAATTATGTGTGCCATTGAACGTTGGAGATACGAACGGAGCAGAGATAACTGAAGCGGAAATGAGATGAATGAGAATTAGTTGAACATCTTCACTCCATTCATCTCAGCTCCGTTCATCTCAGCTTCGCTTATCTCAGCTCCACTCATCTTTAAGCTCCTAACACACAATGTACAAAATTATGAGTGCCATTGAACGTTGAAGAAACGAACAGAGCAGAGATAACTGAAGTGGAAATGAGATGAGTGAAAATTAGTTGAACATCTCAGCTCCACTCATCTTTGCGAAGCTCCTAACAATGTACAAAATTATGAGTGCCGATGAACGTTAGAGATACGAACGGAGCAGAGATAACTGAAGCGGAAATGAGATGAGTGAAAATTAGTTGAACATCTTCACTCCGCTCATCTCAGCTCCACTCATCTTTGTGAAGCTCCTAACACACAATGTACATAATTATGAGTGCTAATGAACGTTGGAGATATGAACGAAGCAGAGATAACTGAAGCGGAAATGAGATGAGAGAAAATTAGATGAACATCGTCACTCCGCTTATCTTAGCTCCACTCATCTCAGCTCCACTCATCTTTGCGAAGCTCCTAACAAACACACAATGTACAAAATTATGAGTGCCAATGAACGTTGGAGATACGAACGGAGCAGAGATAACTGAAGCGGAAATGAGATGAATGAGAATTAGTTGAACATCTTCACTCCATTCATCTCAGCTCCGTTCATCTCAGCTTCGCTTATCTCAGCTCCACTCATCTTTAAGCTCCTAACACACAATGTACAAAATTATGAGTGCCATTGAACGTTGAAGAAACGAACAGAGCAGAGATAACTGAAGTGGAAATGAGATGAGTGAAAATTAGTTGAACATCTCAGCTCCACTCATCTTTGCGAAGCTCCTAACAATGTACAAAATTATGAGTGCCGATGAACGTTAGAGATACGAACGGAGCAGAGATAACTGAAGTGGAAATGAGATGAGTGAAAATTAGTTGAACATCTTCACTCCGCTCATCTCAGCTCCGCTCATCCTTGCGAAGCTCCTAACACACAATGTACAAAATTTTGAGTGCCAATGAACGTTGGAGATACGAACGGAGATTAGATAACTGAAGCGGAAATGAAATGAGTGAAAATTAGTTGAACATTTTCAATCCGCTCATCTCAGCTCCGCTTATCTCAGCTCGACTCATCTTAGCTCCGCTCATCTTTGCGAAGCTCCTGTTCTTTGTACTGCTCTTACAAAGTAATTGAACAGACCGAAATTGCTTTTAATTGAAGAACGAAACGAAGGAAATGCTTGTTTCATATATTTTATTAACTTACTAATCAGTTTCTATACAAAGGATTAACGTGAGGACAAATAATTGAATCGACGTCTCAATTATTGCGCATAATTATAATCTCAAACTAAACTAACATTACAACTTTCAACAATCTAATTAATATAAAACTAAATTTACATCAAAATAAATACTATACAAGGTATCTACTATAACTATGTACTACATATTGCAATGTCAGTCAATAACAGGTTTAAAATGAGATTTGACTATATAGTAATTTCCACCTTCTGCCTATTATGCTAAGGTATCAAATTGCCCAGTAGTGTCTTTTCGACTAAGCGTCTGTTTTACCACTGGCAAATAAGTGAAACTTACTTGACAGATTTTTGACGTATTTTTCATATAAAATCTGTCAAAAAAAGTTTATTAGACACTTATTTGAAAGTGGTGAACTGGCCCTTAGTGCGATATTATGGTCACTACATAATCACCAATCGCACCTATAGTGGGCATGATCGAAGATGTCGGCCATTATGCCAGTGATGGTACCAATTAGTGCCCACTGTGTAATAGTGCATCTAGGCCTATATTGTAACGATAAGACTAGATTTCCATTAAATGTACAAAACTTACCTAAATAATTCATAATTAATTGTACATTTTGAAGTACAAAAAACATTTAGCTTGGTTAAGTTTAATCAGCGTGGTAAAAGTGGGCTAATAGACCCAGCAGTGGGGCTTCACTCACCCCAGTGTTGGCATTTATCAATTCGCCCATAAGGCTTGCAACTTAACGACTACCACATTAAGTGGTAACAGGCACCAATGGCTGTACGTGTCTTCCGAACGACGCAGATGCTAGAAAAATAAATTGCCACAAACGGTCACCCATCATGGACTGACCTTGCCGAATATTGCTTAACCTCGAAATCTCATTACCACAATGCTACGAGCGCCTCTAGGGAACCCCTGATACACGGTATATACTTTTTGGTTACATTCTTCTTAACAAGACGGACATGCTGGTTTGTCTATATTCTACTATATTGTGTATGTATGTTCTTATTGCCACAAAAATATAGTTATATACATAATTAATACTAAATACAACAGATCCGATATCACATATATATATTATTTACATTACACACGCTCAGATTCCTTTTTGAGAGAATTATCATCAAATAGTGGAGGAAATACAAAAATACGAGTTACATTAGAGCCAAAGCAACCAAAACTGGTATACGAAAATTGTACCTATTGGTAATAAAATAAGAAAGCATTTTCTATTTACGTTTAAAGCTATTGACATGGTTTTTAAACTAATTTTCATTTCAAGAATAAATAATTGTGTAGATATGATATCCAGTCTCCTAGCTAAGTAGCAAACGCTTTGGAGGGTATTCATCTTTAGAGACTATCTTGAATTTATTGCCATTCTTTTTTCTCAAATATCTCTAAAAGGCTTTATGTCTAAAGCCTATTTGTGACTTTCATAAGAGTTACTTTGTAACCTAGATGAATAAACGAGATTTCATTTAATTTCAAGCCAAAATAAGCCTCCTGGTCCTGTCACAGCCAACCAGATTTTAACTTGCTAAATGGCAGAAAGTGCGTGTAATACACTTCCGCCTACCAAAAAAGCGTTTCGCTAATCCCAAATCTAAAACATACCATCATGAATCCCAATCGGCACTAAAATCGCCAAAAATATGGCGAAATTTCTCAAAACCGACTTCCAATCGTCCGGCACCGCATACGGCAATATTATACCAGTCAACTTATGAATCTCGTGAGCAGTACAAACGAAAATATAAGAAGTTAATATTAAATTTAATATCGGTGCGCTTGGTATTAACACCAAAACACCATGGGTGTCAGCCGCCAGCCATATATGTGATTGGCTGGCGAATAATTCAAGGGTTATTGTTCCGAACCAGGCAAACATGGACGAATGTCGCATTCTAAGAGCTCCGGACACGTTTCTAAGTATTATATAGCTGACTATGGGTAGAAAAGCGACGTAGCTGTGTATTTCGTTACAATCAAAGGTATTTGTACAGAAGAATGTAAAGGTTACATAGCTGCCTACCCCTATGAAGGCTAGGAGCGTGGCGCTGAGAGATACTCCCGGTGTGAACAGGTTGCTGTGGTTGTTATCGTCCAGTAGTTTGTAGCGTTGGGCTAGTAAGTACGCGAGGGCGAACATGATGCCGTATGCCATTGAGTATCTGAAATGAAGAGATAGTTTTTTTTTATATCAAGTAATGTGTATGCTGATGTGAATTTTGTGATTTGGCTACCAGTATGGCGTATCCATATCATAGTAATCAATTTAATAGTAAATTGGAAAGCACAGCGTAAGATAGTTCCCCACCAGATGGACCTCAGACCTGGTCAAGGTTGCGAGTGGTCGTTGGTTGCCTGTGTCCAGCAGTGGACTTTGTTGGGCTGATATGATGATGATGATGATGAATAAATTGCTAAGTCTTCAGGCTTTATTAATGATGTTATCAATATAAAGACTTTCAATTTATATAGATAACATCCTCAACTTTAAAATTTAAAAATTCTTGAATCTCAAAGGTGTATTATAATATATGTAATATGGACACAACGTGTCGACAAAAAATCTTCATACTTATAATAATCTTTGAATATGTCATGTTCAAAAAATAAAACGACCTTTTTTTTTCGATCAAATACATAATTTCCTGAAAATTACTATCAATAATTTCATATTTCGTGCCATACCAGGGCCCAATCAACATCCAGAGCGGCAAGCTGGACTAATACCCAGAGCAGTAAAAAAGAGGGGCGGTATCATCCTATTAGGTATTACATGCATATAAGACTCCTTTATTAAAATAGGCGGCAAATATATTTACGGTGAAATTGCTGGATCTCTAGGCTCTTGTCATTACCACGCCTATTAATAATTTGCTATGCCTGAGCCTTACGTAAGCAATCAAATAACTGATAATGACGTCACAAAACTTGTACCCACCTATCCTGCTTCCACTGCAGCCACCACTGATGTATATCATCATCAGAATTAACGAACAGCGCCTTCCAAGGTCTCGTCACGAAGATCTTCTGGAAGAACACCTCGCTCATATACAGAACAGTGACGATCACCAACAGACCTATGATCTTCAACGCGATGTATAGGTACTGGTACGGCTTGGATTCAACCGTGTGACTGGACGAGGGGGTGATGTGGGGGGGGAGAGCGAAGATCACGAACATCTGGAGATAAAAATAAATTTATTAACCTACGGAACTGACCGGCTGTAAACACTACTTGGGCAAATCAATGTAGAATCATTTCAACCCATAAACGACCCCTGCTGGGCACGGGTCTCATTCCAAGGAATGTGGAGGGAATTTAGCCTACTATCGGTACTACGCTGGCCAGACGGGTTGGTATAGAGTTTGCTTCAAATTTTCCTTTTCTTACAGTGCTCTTGTTTGCCCTTAGTCGTCTTATACGAAATCCATGGGTTCAGATGAGATAGTGACATTATGTATTCTTAATCCGTCACTACACGGACTTATAGAATGTTTGTTAAACAAATCACTGTCAAATTGGATTTTAAGATTTAATTTAAAATATATTTTCTTGTGCAGATATCAGATCTTCTTATTTATAAATAATTCAAAATAATACAAAATTGTTTTTATTTATTTATGTCCGGTTTCTGAGTCGTCAAATGGGACCCCCATTTTAATTGATAGGATAAAATATAATAGTCCGGGATCCATGGTCCATTTTTTTTTATTCTAGCTTAAGTTAATAAAAGCTTTACTTAATATTTATGTAATTGAACAGTCATATTGTCCTACAAATTGCATGATACGTTATCCCGGTATTTCCTTCCCGGTCCGGTATACCCTTGCTACGTCTGTTAGCTACCACAATCAAAATTTTGGAATACGAAATTGTTGGGCGTCTCATCGAAATGAAGCTACTCACGAAAAATTAGGTAGATAGTAATAAAAAAAATATTTGGACCAGGGATCCCGGACTATAACTAAAACAAAATCAAAAAATTAAGTGGATGTCCTCAGCTTCTCTAGATAGAGGAGAGGAGACCCAAGCCCAGCAGTGGGACTTAATGGGTTGCTCATGATGACTGAACGTCTTAAGGCTGATATGGTGAGATTCAGTCCGAGAATCGAACCTAAAAGAAACTTTTACGCAGTAGTCGTACATACTCTGCCTATGTTATCTAGGTAAACTCAACCCTTTAGCTCTATTATATATACAGGGTGTATACGACGATACGACATTCAAAATAAAACCACGTGTAGCATGTGATGTTAGAAGGCTTTACCAAAAAAATTAAATAGAAATTTGCAATAGTTTAGACGCAAATAGACTTTCTTTATTTCACAGTTTTAAACAACCTGTAGGTATTTACGTTGATCATATGTTGTCATTACGTCATTCAATTCATTTAAATATCTCTAACTCTTTATATTATCTTATCTCTTACTCTGTTCCGCACTTTTGTCGTAGTCATGTCGAAAACGTCATGATAGAAAAATAATGTGTAGTTTTATATTCTTAAATTTTTCGACTTTAAATAATGTGTAGTTTTTTAAATATTTTTTTCTTTTTTTTAATGATTATTATTAGAATATGTTTATAAGGGTTAACACTGGCTGCCTTATCATTTAATGTCGTATCGTCGTATACGCTCTGTTTATTATATATAATATAATTATATTCGTACGTAAAATACTCACCAAAGTATACCAAAACGACACCAGCGGTATGAAACTATAGAACTGGTACGGTCTATTCATGGTCAAACACAGGACCACCGTCAGGAAGTTGAGCCTGAATATGACTCTAAAGTACCGCACCAGGCCTGTATCTCCCGTCTTCCAGGTGTAGTAGAAGTGTCCGTAGCCTGTGAGGAACAGGTAGGCAGAGACGAGGGCTCTAACTAGCATGTAGATGGGTAACACTTTACTGGCTCCGGTCACTTGGTACACTAATATCACTAGCTGCATCCAACCCTTCCATTCATCTGTTTGTTCCCGGTGGAGAACTCTGGAATAAGTATATATAAATAATATATATAACTAAAATATATAAAAATATTTAGTAATATTACAAAGCTGAACCCCCCTTATTAAAATATCGACTAAGTATTAAACCAGGTTTAAATTGACATAAGCCATTGTTTTAGTGTCAAAGTTGTCAATTTAAACCTGGTTTAATGTTTAGTCCGTATTTTGTAATAAGGGGGGGAGAGTTTGTTTGTTATATCTCAGGAATTACTGAACCGATTTGAAAAATTCTTTTAGCATTGGATAGCCCATTAATTGAGGCAGGCTGTAGGCTATATTACATCACGCTACGGCGAATAGGAGCTGAGAAGCGGCCAAACAAAGAAAGACGGGAGCGATGCCCCGCGCTATTTCTAGTGTATCTATAAAAAGGGTTGGACCATAACAAGCTGTATGAAATCGCAGTTTCCTATGTTTTTGCCCCTCCCTGACACGAGAATGAGAGCGGGAGTCGCACGCGCCGGAAACGACGATGCTCTCAACTCCCACTCTCTATCTCGCTTTAGTAAATGACGGTTCTAAGCGACAGAAAAAGATAGAAACAGGAACATGTGGTGCAAAGTTAAATACCGAGTGACGGGGCGTGGTCTAGTGACGTCACACGCGATGCGGAGGAGGCGAGCCGATAACTGCGAGATCATTTAAAACTAGCAATATGCATGGTCGTACTCGTTCTTAGATATGTTTTATCAAAATTGGTGCAGCCATTGCATGATCAGCTCTCGTCGGGGGTGACTTAAAATTTCGCGTGAGTTTCTTCCCAATTCTTCTCATGCTCCACCCCGTCAGCGAACTGGTCGTAGGCAAATTTGCTGACACTACTTTTCGGATAACCTGTTACATTCTTAACTTGTGACTTTCATAAGTGTTACTTTGTAACCTAGACGAATAAATGAGATTTCATTTTCCTAAATTCTTTTATTAATAACATAAAAGATACTAACCTATTAGATCGACTCTGATCAGTGAAGAACAGCCCCAAAACGAACACATATCCAACTGGCAACCAGAAACTCCACTCCGAATAATACTTATTCTCCTTCATAAAGAAGTTGGTTCTGTCACAGAGGTAGAAGTAGGCCATAATGACCCCCAGCTTGGCCAGCGCCACTAACGCCGAGGGGGGTGTGGGGGGCTGGACGCCAACATTGGAGTACCCCTGCAAACGGTTTTGGGCTGTCTCGTACCAGGACCAGGCAGTTCTTCCGCAAGCTACCACTGCGCTGGAACAAGGTATAATCGTTATTGACACAACTTCTATCATCATCATAGCAGCTCAATGACGTCTACTGCTGGACATAGCCCTCACCTAATTGACTGGCCTGTTGGTCTAGTGGTTAGTGACCCTGACTGCTAAGCCGGAGGTCGTGGGTTCGATCCCCACCCAAGACAAATCTTTGTGTGATGAAAATAAAAGTATTTACGTAGTATATCAGTTGTTTAGTACCCATAACACAAGCAAATAAAACACAAATATATTAATCTACATTATTAGTAATTACGGCTGTTTTTATGCCTTTGCCTTAAAAAAAAAATGCGCTGATGAACGCGCATCGATAATTTGTGACAAGTAAAAATTATTCCGCGCGCTTTTTCTTTTCGCTGTATTGTTTTTTTCTAAAAAAGTCCAAGTTTTATTTATTTCCTCGCAAATATGTTATAAAACGTCGTATGACAATCGTGCGCTTTGATAATAATTACAGCCTCTGCTTTCTTCTGTAATTATCGACTTACCGCACTTATATCATAATGTACTAATTATAATTCCTCTAAATGTTGACTCACCATAGCAGGAACAGCGCGAAGGTAAGTATCTGCAGTTGCGTGTAGGGCTCAGGTTGAGCACAACACGAGCCGTCGTTGAAGTTCATGTGATCGTTACAGAACATGTTGAGCAGCAGTTGCGCCGCGTGACGCAGCGCCGTGCCGCTCAGCTGCAGCTCGTCGCCGGCCGCCGCCACCAGCCGCGCTGAGTTCCAGATCTTAGCGGCGCTGTGGGTTAGGATCTGTGGAACAATCTGGATTTTTTTACTAAAAGCAACACCCGCGCTAATTCTTTTTCTTGCCAGTTCTTCTCATAGCTCCACCCCGTCAGCGAACTGGTCGTAGGCAAATTTGCTGACACTACTTTTCGGATAACCTGTTACATTCTTATCTTGTGACTTTCATAAGTGTTACCTTGTAACCTAGATGAATAAACGAGATTTCATTTCATTTCATTTCAATGAACAGCCCAAATGTCCTTGGAGACTTCACAAATACACAATTAATGGATAAAAAATACATCAATACACACCAATATTTGATTTTGTCTTGTGTGGGAATCGAACCTGTGTGACTCGGTATGCCGAGGCGAGCACCTTAACCACTACGCCACGATGACGTCATTATAAACACAAAGATAAGTATTATTTATTACAGAACTAGTAATAAAATAACATAAGTTAGTTAATTTTATTTGGTTTTAATTATGACTATAGGTATGGTAATATATATAATATAATATGGTAACTATAGGTATATAGGACTATTAGGTTGTATTCGTGATCTTTAATCATCACTCACCTCAATAGCAGCTCTATTATAAACATCAATATCATTATTATTGATTCTTTTATTTTCATTTTTTAATTTCGACACGTCGACCGACTCGATAAGCTTCCATAACACTTGAGTCTTCCGCGCTACGAGCGAATCTATGGCTTGTACCAAATGCGTAAGGTTCCTTTTGTATTCTTCTAGAACTAGATCTGTTGTGTTCCTAGTTTTGAGGAGTTGCAGTCCAGTGGACGCGACTATTACTGACGGAGGTTGGTCCGAACGCTGCCTGTGGGAAAATTAACCTTATTTCAATGAGTTTATACTGATTTCCGCCAATTTTAATTTACATAGTTAGAGTGATAGACAACCTATAGTTTGTAACCGTAGCCTATGGACATTAGGCAGTGTCAGACCCACAGCCAAACCGCTATCTTCGAAAATTACGAAATTTATTAACTGACAACATAGGAAACAATCGCTTCTCTAATGCCAGCACAGTGGTCAAACGCCTATCAGTGGTTAAAGTGGTCCAGTCCTTTTATTTATCACAAAGTCACCAAAATTTCAATACTATTTTTTTTTGCATAATCTATCACGATGCCAACTTGCTGTAGGGCACCACCAAATAGTTCTTAAATTAAACAATTCTCAAAAGTTGTTTTATTTTTCCAATCAGGATACGCTGATAATATTGGCACTCACCACGTCCGGAACTGTTCGACCATAGTCTTGGAGACATCGTCACTGTATATGAACGTGACGGACAGGCGCAGCTTGTTGTCCACGTACGTGTAGTTGGGCATCTTGTGGTCCACCGTCGAGTACGAAGTGTCCATGTCCAACCGTGTTCTTACCACACCTGGAACATAATCATAGAAAAGTATGACAACCACACGGCTAAAGAAATTATTGTCGAGTTTTCAAATATGGTTTTAACAGCCGTATGACGTTTACTGTTGGATATATTCCGCAATAGATTTCCAATAGTATCTATTAGGTTATTTGGTTGAGTTTTCCAATCATCATCATCATTTCAGCATATTGCAGTCCACTGCTGGACAAACCGTATTGAAAATACAAACGAATAACAATATGTATAACTTTCAATAAGCCAACGATTATACAAAAGCATAGTAGGTACCTATAAAATATTCATAGAGTTGTTCAAGTCTCGAGTCTCCAATGAACGCGAAACTGTTGTACTTGCCCCAGAACGCGAGATACCGGAGACATCGCCGCGCGTCACTAGAATATAATAAGAAACTTTAAATTCTTACCAATGTTCCTACTACGATAAAACATAAAATTAATATAGCGTCACGACTCTTGACACCTACATAACGTTAGCTATGTTGGGGTGTCGCCAGGGCCCAGATTCTGACTCATCGGATTGCTCCCGGATCGTAAACTTTTTCGAATTTTAGAACGATGTCTTTTTACAGCTTAAATTATTAAGTGTTAGAAATTAGTTTACCGTATGGAAAATTAAAAACTGATTAATATAGGATTTTTTCTACATCCATCAATTTTTTTTAACATTCTGTTTTTTAACTTTAAATAAACTGACAGTTCTGGCCGAAAGTATTCCGACAGCTCAGAATCAGGGGGCAGATCTGGCGAATGAGTCACGAATGCGTTGCTCGCGGGCAGTTACCTACTGCTTCCGTTTGCTCTTTAGCGCAAATAGCGAACTGGTGACACTATTTTTTCGGATATCCTGTTACATTCTTAACCTAGATGAATAAACGATATATCATTTCATTATACACACGAGAGTGCATCATTGCGCATCATTCATTGCGCATTCGTCAGATCTGAACACACCCTTAGGATTGAAAGGTGTGTTACAATAAAAATTTCATGACATAAAAGCCAGTACCGTTTTTGTACTTTCCCAGAAAGATGAATAACATAGCATTGGCATTAATTATTGTAAAGACAGTGGACAGGTAACTAGCAGTTTTTTTTAAACCATGACCAAACAGCCCTAGTTAATCAAGACTTACTATTCATAAGTATCTTTTAGTTTTAATTGGATTGACCTCTAGAGCATAGAAGCTCATTAAAACTGTTACGTATTAATTATACAAATTATACTTACGACAGCTGCAAGAGATGAAGACCTTAATTATTACATAGTAAATAGGGTTATTATTGCAATGGGTACTGTGGGCAGTACAATTTTAGACTATATTTATTTACCCAAAGGTTCATTTTAGCTTGATTACCTTATAAACCCAGAATATAACATGTTTTGTGATATGGAAAATGGAAGTGTCCACAACTGAAGGTTTATTTCAGCATAAAACATAAAAAAATTAGAAAAACAATGAGAATTTATACAAAATTATGTTAACCATATTCAAAATGATGAATACTTGGTCGTAAGAAATTCAACACACATAACACACACTCACACATAACACACACACACAACACACACACACACACACACACACACAAACATCATCAAATATGGGTGCAATGCAGTTCAGTATATGCTTTTGGGGATTAGACATGTGATACTAATTTATATGAAAATGTGGCTTACGTTTTAGAATATCTGTGTAACATGCAGCCGTATGGTTGCCATTCATGGTCACCTTTGTATCTCCCCGATGTTAGCAGCCATGTGCATGAATCTGATCCTGAAACAGTACTCACATTATTATGATATTCTACCTTTGCCAACTCCTTATCACAAGTAATTTGGGGTTAGCTTTCGCTGTCATTCTTGTCCAAATAATAATAATAATAAATCATACAATAGCTTTACACTTACCAGTGACAAATCATAGCTGTACTACAATAGTGCAGCTGTGATATGGCAGCGGTAAGTGTCTCATCCCATTGTAAATTAAAATTCTTTAAGGGCCTGTGTTGGACATGGCATGTTGGACCTGTGTCCCCGCGTAAGCTTTCCAAAACGACCAGGTATACGTCTCACTTTAGAGAGAAGTAGAGCCGTGAAAAAAGAGACATAATAATAATATAATATAAGCAATTATATTTGCTTGTGTTATGGACACTAAACAACTGATATACTTGTAATTTTTTATTTTTTGTAAATTCATTCTTAAAATTACACCCAGACACAGAACAAACAATCATGCTCATTACACAAAGATTTGTCCTGGGTGGGGATCGAACCCACGCCCTCCGGCTTAGCAGTCAGAGTCACTAACCACTAGACCAACTGGCCAGGAAAGAATTTACTTGTTTTCAATCAAATTATTATGATATTATTGCACAGAATTGCACTTACACCGTTTATATAGTTAGATTATAAGGTATGTGCTAAAATGGGCCAAGTTAAACTATTAACTTGGCCCATTTTAGCACTTCTGGTACTAACCAGAAACAATGAATGATCAATGTACAAGAAGCAAAAGAGATGTATTTTGGTTCAATCTAACTGATATTGTATAGTCTCTTCTTATCACATTGTAAGACGGACATTATGTGTATACATTTTGATTGTAATAGAAGCGAGAGACATTGTTATAGAAATCAATTTCACTATGGAAGTATGTAGCTATCACTTCTGTTCTGTCTGTGTATTTTTGGTGCATTGCTTATAAATGTATTGAAATTGTTGATCTTGTTACTCTTATAGAAATTCATGTTGTATTAGATTAAATGAAATGAAATACAATATACATAGATAGTATTTTAGTAACATTAGATTGATTTCATTAAATTTTTAATTTTTTGAGATTTACCATTTAGATTTTATAAACGTAAATCATAACAATCTAAAAACCATCCTAGGTTAGTTGGATAAATATTAGTAGCCCCTGCCCATTTAAAGGCATATAATTGTACGTCTTGAAGTGTCAAGTGAAAATTATCAGGGTTAACAACATGTAACAAAATATATTAAGTATAAGTACTTATATTGAACCTAAATAGTTATATTATTCTAATCACAAAAAGCAAGATAAGGAAGAGAATAACATTAATCTTTGAGTAGTGATAGAATAATGTAATATGTATATAAACTTAAAAAAAGGTTATTTACCGTATCTCAAGTGTAGTATCCCATGATATCCTATGAAGCCAATAACAAGCACTAACGCTACTAATTTAGCATTTTCCACGTTCAACTGGTCTATAAACCATTCTGCAGAGGATTTCTTACTATAAGACCCCATTGCAATCACTATTTTATAATAAATAAAGCAAAGGAAGCGAACACAAAACAAAAACACGACACCACTGACAAATTAACCACAATTATATTTATTTATCGTAGAAGGTAAAAAGCTTGTGTACTGTCCGATAGAAAATTAACAGACATATTTATATTTATTTCCTTTTGAGTGATACTATTTGCAAACAACAATATATTATAGCATATAAGCTTGATAACATTATTGACATGAGTAACAATGTAAAAGCCGAATTGTTGACAGTTTGTCAATTTTGACAAACTACAAAGAGCTTTTATTGACACTGACGGTTCATCGTAAAAATTGGCTTGGGACAAAGTCTTTTTATTATTTCTACACACTTCTACGCTCTTCTTTTGCACATCAGACATTTAAAAAAAATGCCTGTGAAAACTACCAAGTTTAAAATTTTTGTTTTTTTTACCTACGACGACGTTACGTTTGTATTTCAGTTTTCTCCCGTACCACTTGTGCACTCATTCATAATTATGATATTTTTTACGTGGCGTGTTGTCTAAAACAGAGTGTGACGGCATGTAAGTGTAAATGAAATGATTCATGAACCCTTAACCCATGAGCGCTGGCTATAATAAAGTACTCTGTGACGCTGCGCTGGATTCCATTATACGACTTTAGAATCTATATATAGACAATTATGGTTAAAAGACATTTACTCACATCTAAAATAAAAAACTTTATTTACATTATCTTTATTGTCTTTGGTCGGTTGACTTTTTCCTCAGTGACAGTCGCAGTATTGAAATAAGTTTTATAAAAATCGCCGAAAAATGGCGAAAAGGATTTCGCAGAGCTCCGTAAACTGGCTCGCCCTTGCTGAAAGGGTTCCAGCCGAACAAAAGCCAAACCTTCTGGCTTTCAGAATTAAGTCCGACTCTTACCTCCGAAGGTTAGTTCTGATCGATTGGTAGGTTACATAATTTTTGTTTGAATTTTTTGGTTATTCAAAATTATATTTCAGAGTGTTGGCTAACCCCCCTGAGCCGCCGAAAATTAACTGGTCTGTGTACAAGAACTCTGTCCCCGTGGCTGGTATGGTCGATAATTTCCGGAAGCAGTATGAAGCTCTGAAGATTTCGTACCCTGCTGACACTCATTCGGCTCAGATTGAAGCACAGTGGGCTGAAGTGAAGAAGGCTATTGATGCTTTCGTCAGCGAGTCTAATTCCAACATTGCCAAGTAAGTTAACATGACTTATTAAACCCATGTTACTGATAACTTCAACATGTTTTTAACGATTATCTTACGCAAAGTTAACAAATCTGGTATCATGTGGCTTATACTAAAGAAACTAAAACATACGAGATAATGCAATGATAGTAAAATTACAATAAGTTTATTTCTAGTCAATATCTTTTGATCCATTTTATTCATCAACTAATCATTAAACAATTCTTCCAGCTACCAAAAACAGATCAGCGAAATCCAGGCTCTGTTGCCATACGACCAGATGACCATGGAAGACTACCGCGATGCTCACCCAGACCAAGCCCTTGACCCGCTCAACAAGCCTACCTTCTGGCCTCACACTCCTGAAGAGCAGCTGGACTATGTTGACCCTGACAAGCCAGCTCACTCTGGCCACTAGGAGCCTTATGTTCAATACCTTAACATAACTTCAAGAAACCGTCTTATATATCAAGTTGCATGATAATCGACCGCATTGTGAAGTTTTTTTAAGGTTTCATGTTGGTAATCATCTGTTTATTTATGTAGGAATAAAGTGAAATGTTTACATCAACTGAGTTTATTTTTTGTCCATTATGATAATTAAATTACAAAATTTAATATTATAATTATACTGAAGCCAATTTCACAAATGGGATAATTTTCTCTGACATATTGGCTCCGAGGCCTTTGGGCAAATGTGCAAAATGTCCAACAGCACAATTCTCAATGTTTCAGTTCGCAAATTGATCAATTCAAACAACCATTTGCTTATTTGATATTTGGAACTGTTAGGATTGGACATTTGGGTCATGCTGCATGGTAAAAGCAATTTTATCTGTTATTGCGTATTTGATTATTACACTGCACCGTGACAAATTATTATAATATTGTCTACATGGTTATAGTTAGCAGCTAGTTTATACTAAAGCAAAATAGTATATTCCAACATAATAATATGATTGAATTGATGCTGGCCAAGCCAGCCAAGCCAAATGACAGTAGCATTTAAAATAAAAAACGAAAATTTTGATTAAAATTTATTTCTTGTGGATTGCACATTTCATACATCATCAGTAATACCGAAGTTACACAAAATAGGAATGTTACATGTTTTGTAATGAGGCACTAAATATTACGGTGCTAAAACAGAGGCTAAGGTGCAGAGGTTAAAACAGCGTATACAAAATACTAACAATTGTAATAATAATTTTGACTTGCACTGGATATCTATTTTGAGATCAAAGAAATTTTTAAGTCGGCATTTTTCTAGTGTTTCATATAATTCATATGCATATTAATGTAATTATTATCAAGGCATACTCGATCTCATAAGAATTTTATTACAACTAATATTAAGGCGTCCCCCACATTAGGCGTGCGCGTTTCTCGGGCGTGTGGGCGACGCGTTTTGCTGTCCTGTGGCGTGTGTGGAGAGTACACGTGGCGCCCCCGCTACTCATGCCCAAAGAACGCGCACGCCTAATGTGAGGTCAGGCTAAGATTCACTAATTTCTATTTTTTAACCTAATGACCACCAAAGACATCATGGCCGTTAAAGGAAAATAAGACCTATCGTTAAACAAACACCAGTGCATTTGCAACTGTTGATATAAAGGTTAACAACGTCATCGGCGAGCCAAAGGTTAAAAGTTCTCTCTCTTGATTGTCAAAACAAAAATTTCATAACTCATTAGATTCTTATGTCAAAATTAGAAATTAAACATTTTAGTTAAAATTTTAACAATGATTTTACTTTAAACCTTTGCATAAACGGGCAAAATGATTCAAACGTAAGAATCAACCTAACGATTTTGAACTCGATATTAGTTGCGGCCGTTGTAACCTATGAATCCATAATTTTTGCAGATACTAAGTAATTTTAAACTACGATATGACGAGGTTTATCAACCTTAAAGGTTAATACCTATTTTCTATACAAATTCATACTGTAGCAACTAAAACATGCATGATGCTTGTATTTTAACGAGAGCATAATCGGTTCAGCGCAAACACAACCAACATAACAGTTGCCCATTGGTAAAATCTATGTAGCTTCCAACATAACGCAGCGTAATGGTTTTGCCGTCTACGCCAAGCGTATTTAATACACAAAAACATACATTACTTAAATACCACACACTAGACCTTCCCCTAAAGGCATGTAGGAAATTGAAACTAATATTTATTTAACGACTAAACATGATGAAATGATAAAATTAAACTATCTTGGAAGTAGATTGCGGTTTAGTTTACCTTTTAAACACACTAGCCCACTATAGTTGACAAATCAAACTATGAAAAAGTGATTTTATTACTGTAATCATAAAGCATTTTTTTAGTTTGCCAACTAAAGTGGCTATAGCGATCAATAGGTTAACTTTAGGATTGAGCGAGATTTAAACTTCAATAATAATAATATTCGATACTAACTGCCTTGCCAATGAAGAAGGTAGTTAAAAGCGTCTAATTTTGTATACTTTACAGGCGTTTTTCCGTGCCTTGTGTATACGTCTTTCTACGCAAGGCAGCTTAGGTTGGATGGATCATAATTTGCCGTTATATCACAATTTGTCAAAGTCCATTGACTTCAACTTTACATAGCAATATTGATATACATACATTATTTACTTGCGGCTATGTCCAACCTTATTAAATACCTTAAATTCATCTAGATCTACCCTCATTCAATCCAGTAGCTTAATTGGTTCGTAAACCATAAAAATATATCAACTATTGAACGAATTTTTGTATAATCATTCATTAAATCTACAACACGGCTAGGAAATATTTTATTTACCTTTTAGTTTTCCATTTATTGGAATAAAATTTAAAATATATAAGATCTGTTTCTTGGTATATAAACGATTTTGACCTTCAATAAGTTTTAACCTCAAGACCACCATAGTCGACATATTAAAATGTAACCTATAATTAAAATAATTAGAGCTCAAGTTCATTCCGTCAGATCGGCGTTCATTTCCTTCAAAGGTTAAAAGGAACCAAAATTATGTAAGTTTAATTTTTTTTAGTCATACGAAAATTCTATCAATAGTTGATTCTATCATTTCACGCATATCTAGTCTCACCTAATATTAACTTAATCTATTTAGCTCCAAACTTAGTGGCGGGCGGGGGCGGGGGTTGCGCATACATATTATAATAGCTTGTTGGTGGGGGTACGCTAAACCCCGCACTTGGGGCGGTATAACCTTGGCTCTGGTTGTTAAAACCTGTAACATATGTACATAGTTTAATACACATTAGGGAACGAAGCCTGTGAAGCAGGGCGCTTTACAAACAAAATTAACTACATTAGGCACGCCAAGAATTGTAGAACAAAGACCTAATTTTCTGAATCGGCACCTTGACGATCAAGGTTGCTTTATCAACAATAACAATTGTGGGTTATATTACTTTAGCAGCTGGTAATAAAAGGAAACCTAGCAACATTTCATTTAGATAAAAAGTTTGCAAGCCATTCATTTCAATTAAACACCTCTAACACCGTAAACTATCTTCATTCCTATGTCCAGCAGTGGATTAGTACAGCCTGATGATGATGTTATCTACAAACCTTGGTTCTGGTTATTAAACCCTCCTTGGTTTTGGTTGTAACCCTGTCCATCCATGTTACCGCCGCCCCTACCCCGTCCACGACCTCGGAAGCCATTGTCCTGTCTGAACCCTGAACCTTCCCGTGAGTTCCCATTGTCTCGGTTGGCGAAGCTCGAGCGGGTGTTATACGAGCTTTGGTTCTCGAAGTCATTGTTGGAATCGTCCCATCTAGAACCTGGTGGTACAATTGAAATTATAAAACATTTATAAACATCTAATTAACCAAGAGGTTGTCAAGAGACCACCAAGCCGCCTTGGTAGGCAAAAGAAATACAACTTATTAGTATTATAAATAGAGCACAGTTTCCGTTTGGCTGAGGTTTACGTTTGGTCTGAATTCATTACAATAAAGCCTACAAAACTGACACGAGAATCTGTTAGCATTAGTTTCTGATACAATAAAAGTGCCTATTTTCTTTTAAGGTGGATATCCCGATACGCCTCCTTCATACATTTCACTGGCGTTTAGAACAATTAATTGTATATATTTAATTTTTTCTACAATAAATAAACCCGCGAATTGACAGTCAATTTTTTTTTTTCAATAAATTTTGTAAGTTACGAATAAAAAGTCAATACGCGGGATTATTGATTGTAGAAAAGTAATAAAATGAATTGCTCTATGTAAAAAAGTGTCTATATTCAAAGAAATAGCGGCAGTAAAATGTAAAGGTGGCTTTATCGGAACATGCACCTGATCAGTGAAATGGAATGTAACATGTTCAATTTCAACTAGCAGTCGATAATCAGCTAAGCACTTTACAACTTGCAGGCATAAGTACTCACTCCTTTCTCCTCCAAATCTTCCTCCACCGCGACCTCCCCTCGGCCCGTCCCTGCCTCGACCGCTGTCTCTACCGCGACCGCCGCGACCTCCGCGGTCACCGAACCGACCACCTGAACTCTCATCGCGGTCACGGTAACGATTACGACCTGTAACGTAAGTGTAAAGTAAGTAAAATACACTGTGAAGTACATTTTTAAAATGTAAAGTATAGGTAATTTTTAGACGATTTGCACATTTTATAACATTTCGCCAATGGCACGTAAGTGTCTGATAAACTATCTTATATATTAAGTTATAGGTTATAATAATGTGAAACAAAATTATGTTCAAACTCTGCCAACTAAGTTTCGAAAAGGTTAACAGACATATATTTGCCAGTGATGACTGTTGAAACAGCAATAAAAATCATAATTTTTAATATAACAGAACAATATCGTGATATTCTTAAACCAGTCAACAAGTTGGGCCCGAAATCTTTATCCTAATGTGAGTTGTGTCCGATAATGCAAAATTCTCGAGAATATTCGAGTATATCAATCTACTTACTGAACTTCCCCTTGAATCCCATGCCGCACTGCGCCAGCTCCATCAACTTGGGGTTTATCACTTGATTAGCCTCTTGCAAAACGCACATCAGATCTTTGGCCTACACGAAATAAATACAGATAAAACAAGATAAGTGACTGAATTTTCATTCAACTGTTTCTTTATGTTAATAAAATACTTTCATTGATTCAGATTACAAAATAGACTACTCAAATTACCTAGTACAACTAGCAACAAAATAAGGTTTCTCTTTTTAATCGCTATTTACATTTTAGATATAGATCTAAAATAATTTTCATATTCTATAAGGTAAGTAAGGTTACTAGACAAAGGTCTTCTTTTTTAGTTATATAAGACATGAAAATATTACCATACTTAATAATAACAATAATTTAGCTAGTTAACCTTTTGACCACAAGGCCATCACAGTCGAGAAATAAAAAAAGAAGTCATACTAAAGTAATAAGAGCACATCATCTGATATTTCAGTTTGTTTTCTATAGCTGTGGCCAACAGGTTCAAAATCTTACCTTAGCGGAGTTATTAGGCGTGAAGAGCGTGTATGCAGTGCCGGTGTTGTGCGAGCGTCCCGTACGTCCGATGCGATGCACATAGTCCTCCGAGTTGTTCGGGTAGTCATAGTTTATCACAAACTTCACGTCTTCCACGTCTGCACGCAAATGTAACTCTTAGTGATACCGTCTTGCATAATTTGTGAATAATAGTTGATTAAATTAGTCTGGGTGGTGAAAGATAAACAAGGTCGTGAAGACAGTGTTAATCTTGGTTTTAATTAGTTAATTTTGAACTGAAGAGAAGCATTGCTAATTGGTGAATTGTAACTTATTTAGTCAATATATGATGATGTGGGCTCAATAATCGATTATTTAGTGACCAGTGCAGTGATGACAATGCTTGAAGCACCATAGTTTAGCTTAATCATTCTATTATTCAATATTTTGAATAAAATAGTTTATATTCACAATATACCTACACAAAAAACGTGTTAGTAGAAAATGGTCTTCGTACTTTAATGTTATGTCAATCTTTCAACACCCAGCCTTGTGTTAAAGTACAAATTTGTTTGAGAGGAGTCTTCATTTGAAACATAAATTAAATAATTCAGCAACCCTTTCAAATCGAACACTCGACATACCAAAAATTAAGCTTCCACGCATCTAGGATAAGAAGAATGATCGACTTTAAAAAGTAAATGTTAATATTATTAACATATTAACCTTTTGGCCGCTTAAGTAAAAATGCCCGAAAAATGAAAATATGACATTATTTATACATTAAGAGCCCAATTTTGAGTTTGACGGACAATTGACGTCCGTTGGGTTCTAAAGGTTTAAGACAAGATTGACAAGGTGGACCTCACTATTTTTCGTGACAAGTTACAAGATATTTATTTCTTACTGTAACTGGTTACTAATCAAGATCCCTAGATGTGTGTCAAGCCCAAGATCACTCAATATGTATTTACCGTTACCACGCGAAGATTCCGCTGCGTCGTTGAAATAGTACTGGAGATATTATCAAAACATTCTTTATTTCTTCTTTCATACATAGGTAAGAACTACTACTACTACTAACATAGAACAGAAAATTTTATTATAAAGCTTTTAAGAGTAAAATGATAATAAAGCTATAAAAAATAATAATATTAATTAAATTGAAACTTTGACTATAATACAAAATAAGATACCCAAATTATGCTCCATACATAAAAACCAAAGGAAGACATTCTCGCAGATCCCCCCGCAACCCCAATGTACGGTGAAACATGTTGTACTTTTACAATAACAAATAATTTGTAACCATGTTTCTCGCAAATAAAACATTCTTTTGCTTAGCTTATCTCACAGTTGCTATTTTAATATGTCTGTGCTTCTTAATCAATTTTACTCTTTTTTGAAGCCATGATAGATACATTCGACAATTGGATATTGATGATAATAATTATGCCATCATTCAGCTAATTTTTAAAATTTAGTAAAAATAAAGATATATTAGACGAAAATAAGAGATTCATTTACAGTAAGAACTCAATTGTATGCCATCATATTATTGTAAGTTGAGACAACGTTTTATTAACATTTAAGCCACCAGCTGTCATCTGACACTTTTAGATGTCGGATTGTAGGCGGTTAAAAGGTTAATATGGTCTATTGTTGTAAATTTTCGTTACTTTTTAACGTTAAATAAATATTATCCGACTATCTACTGAAATTTATGTAATTGGGTATCTTCTTTCATATTTTGTATCCAATAAAAAAAAACAATCATACCACTGAACACAGAAAACTCATCTCAAACAATATCACACGATATTTACCTTGTGGGATGAGCAGGCAGGCGGCTCTGGTCAACTGGAAATAACTGTATTATGCCCATCAGTGCCGGAGTGTTAGGCCAAGAGTCGGGTGTGCTGACGTACCGCGCCCATTTTACACGTACACTTAGTCAGGTTGCGTAGGGCACGTCTTAAATCTCTCATGACAGATAACCAAGCATGTATTGCTCATGGCCTTCGTGTTAACCCTTTGACCGCAAGCGTTAACCTATTAACCACCATTGGCAAATAAAAATATACTCTATTTTAAAAGTGATTCAGTATATTTTTATTTGTCGGCTATAGTAGTCCCGTTTTAACAGTTAAAACATAATTATTTAATTACTTGATTGATACGCCAATGACGTCTATAAAGGACAGATAATGGTATTTTTAATATAAGTAAATTTTGTTGGCCTTATATGGTGAAATAGCCTATTAACGATAGTAAATTTAAATACAAAAATGTTGTTAGATACTCTATATACCTAACCACAATAAATAGTTATTAAGGCGAACCCTGAATATGGAATAGTACGAGTATCTTTCGAAAAACCTTCTATTTTTATCCGGCGGTCAAAGGGTTAAAAATAGAGCAAATAAACACCCACCCCAAGACCATGTTGTATATTAATATTTCCCATACATTAGAGGCAGCATGCTCTTATAAAACAGTGTGCGCTGACAGAGTTTATGCTGTCAATTGTTGTAGGTATTGTGAGTCAGCATCACACCGATATTAGCCGTTAACACTGCACGCATGCGCCTCTGAAAGCAAAAACATCGAGAATAATGCCGAGTCAGTCATGGAAATTTATTTTATTATTATCGGGCTAGGATCTAAGGCTGTGGTACATTTTTATTACATCTGTTTGATATGTAGACAATATGTTAATGTTTGAGACATCAAATCAAGTCTTATCCACACTGAATCAGTGAACAAACACCTCCGGCCTGTAAATTGTGTGAATGAGAGCCTTATGTTGGACAAATACAAATTATGCATTTTGCCCCTATATAATAGAACACAAGGCGAGAGGAAAATTATGTTCACACTATATAAATCTCAGTTAAAGATTTTTTTGCCAATTTAATGTCAAACCACAACAGGTCTTGATATAACACAAATTGCCTATTTACTGTAAAATATAAATAACTAATTCGTCTTGAAACAGTTGTAGCATTGTTGTAAGTAATAAATATCTACCAACAGAATACAATCGTTATCATGGCCCGAGAATAGTGTGTGGTATCTCCGTACCATTGCTTTCATTCTCACTGTGGTGATTGTTCCAATATTCACTTTTCACCACATTTATAACGACATAACTCCATAAACATCACAAGCCAGTGTTAGTATTATATTCCACAAATTAATATAACCACCCTATTAAATTTTATAACGAAAATTATGTTCCAATTTCGAATTAATACAAGCAAATGGTGAATACTGGAACCTGTTATAATAGTTGCTATATCGCAACATTATTAACAACGTTATTCAGCAATGGCATCATACCTCCTCTACGCCCCTGACATCTCTTAGACCTTTCTAACACCCCGGAGGAACAGTGCGAGTAAAATCACCATACTACATCTTCTATTTCACCTCGCAACTGCTTCTACAAATCTTTTGTTTGATGCCCTCTCTGGCGGGAAAGATCACCACCATTGCGAAAACTTTTTAAAACTATTCGGTGGCACAAACATAAGACAGTTACTTCTGGGCAAGTTACAGTGATATTAACTTTGACAAAGCGAATTTCTACAACGTTTGTAGGTGTTCCTAGTCACAGTAAGAGGGCTGGTGGGACAAGTGGGGGGGTATAGTTACCGAGGCCGCGGGCGGCGACGTCGGTGGCGACGAGTATGCCGCCATTGGACACACGGAACTGGTTCAGCACGTAGTCGCGGTCCTGCTGGTTCTTGTCCCCGTGGATACACAGCGCGCGCCACCCCGCGCGATTGATCGCTTTTGTTATCTCGTCCACCTGAACATACGCTTTGTCAATTATGTGGAGTTGCTTGACTGCTTGTTGAAGATCTTTTAAAAAACTATTTGTCTGTTTTTGAATGACCTTTTATAAATTAAATTAATATTTGATATTTGTTGGTTCTGAAACTAAGGCCAATGGCAATGTGATGCAATGGCAACGTGATGAATGGTATTCAAGCATCAGAAATAAAACTTACTATTAATAAATCGTCATTTCTTTTCCAACCAAATCAACATAAATAAAAATAAAAACATGAACACTAACACAAAAACGGAGGGTTAACAGGCAAGTCATGTGCACCCTTCAGAATTACCTGGGAGTAATTCTCTTTATAAAATTGTAAGTGTTTATAATAACAGAACATGAATAACTCACCCTCCTCTTAGTCTCGGCAAATATAATAGTCTTAGTCTCTTCCTCTGAAGATATTTCAGTGAGCAACGTAACCAGCTTCTCATTCTTCTCCCACTCCTCGCACACATCTACTATCTGCAGGATATTATGGTTGGCAGACAGTGACAGAGAACCTATGTTAATCTGGATGTAGTCATGGAGGAACTCCTCGGCTAAGTTCTGGACTTCCTTTGGCCAGGTTGCTGACCACATGAGAACCTGAACAAAGATTAATTAGAACATGTCAAGTTTATTTAGAACATAAAAACTGTACAAAAATAAAACAGAAATCAAAAATATTGAATAAAACAGTAGGAATTAATAACTGTTGCAAGCATATAAAATATTCAAATTGTGAAAATGGGTTGTCATTTCTGTGGTCAAAATTGTGCAGCTATTGTGTCCGTAACATTCCAGCCCAACCTAGATTTAGGCAGGAAAGCTAAACTGTCCAAATAGCTGAGCTTACTAGCAGTCTATACTTTAAACCCACCTGTCTATCGGGTCTGATCTGTTCAATGATCTTCCGAATCTGAGGCTCGAAACCCATGTCCAGCATTCGATCAGCCTCATCTAGCACTAAATATGTGCACCGGCGAAGGTTTGTAGTTTCTATCAACAAATACATTAAATAATTAATAATAATAAAAATATTCTACCACATTAACACAGTGCCATCTAGTCACAAATTAAGCAATTATATTTGCTTGCTATGGGTACTAAACAACTGTTAAACTACTTAAATACACATTTTTTTTGTAAATCCATACATAATATAGAAAAATTACACCCAGACACAGAATAAACCTTTATGCTCATCACATAAAGATTTGTCCTGGGTGGTGATCAAACCCAAGACCTCCGGCTTAATAGACAGGGTCCCTAACCACTAGACTAGACCAACAGGCCAAATGAATAAATTATAATTATGGTAATTAACTGTTCCTATGTATATCTATGACAGACATGAACATCAGAAATTAAGATACTTAATTCTTAAACTGTCCAAACAAAATGTTGATGTTATATGTTGTTGAAATAAATAACTATAAAATTTTAAGGGACTGGCCTTCTAACCCCATGCCCATGACCATCAGAAAGCCTTGCATTTAAAGTTTAAATGGTTTTATATACCAGAGCAGTACAAATACACAAAAACCAGTACCTTTCTCCAAGAAGTCAATAAGTCGTCCAGGGGTTGCAATGATAATCTCCACTCCACGCTCCAGACACCTTCCCTGAGGTCCCTTGGGTGCTCCACCAAATATGCAGGTGTTCCTCACTTGTACACTCTGACCGAAGTCATTGGCAACCTGGAGATTAAAACAGTTGTTGATTATTGTGTCATGGTTAGTACGAGTTGAGACATGTAAGAGCAAATTGAGAGAAGATGAATGTTATTTGTAAACCTACCAAATGCTTTAAAAACTTCTATATTTATAAAATTTTATTTTAAGATAAATTTTAAAGTTTGGGTCGCCACTCTAACTATATAAAATATTTATAAGTAATAAAGAACAAATGATGGATCAGGGCGGATCAATGTTTTGTACTATACATGTTTCTTTTAGGAGCAAGATGGGTGTGTGGGTGGGCTCCCAGAGCCCACCCACACACCCGTTTGAAGCATGCACATTAGCATTATTACGCTATTGCAAACAAATATTTCAGTGCCTATTTAGTTGATACAAGTGAACTAAAACAATGTTGTTACACAAATACAGGCATGAAATTTTAATCAAATAATTGAATTACTTGAATACAGTCTACGTATGTGAGTGTTTGAACAGGGAAAATGTGTGCCACAACACATTAGTTTTAGACCAAATGTGTGGCCCAATACATAATGTATGAATAGATCTAGAGAGCCAGAACGGAATATAACAATAACATCCATTCCCCCACTATTTGCCCTTACATTACAGAGAATCAGCCAAATGAATAATAAAACAAAATACAGTAAAAAGAATAAAATACCAAGAAAACAAATATAAAATGAACTAAGGCTGTGCCATAACTAATGTTATAAATTAAAATTTCCAGAACATGTTTTATTTCCACCGCAAAATTTTATTGTGCAAGTTATTTGTTACTTTTTGAAAATTTTGTGATGGATCCCCAATTTAGGTAAATATTTTGTGATACAGTATTTCAAGGCGAGGTGAATACCAATTAAAAATAAAACAAAAAGACTACAATGGTGAAGCTTTTCATAGTGAAGCACAAATTCTAATAGAAAGAACAAAACAAAAATATAAATAATTATTACCCATCTAAAAACAAAAGGTTACGTTCAGAAACCTCACCTAGAAGATTCAAATTTACAATTTGGGATCATTATTTGAAAAAACCTTATGTAACCAACATCAAATCCATTTTTACAGGTTTTCGAACATAGCCTGCCTGCAATAAGCTAAGTTCTACAAATTAAAGGTAATTTAATAAATTTACTATTTCCAAGTCGCTCGGATTGTCCGTCATCTCCGCAGCGATTCCATTCATTGAGATCAACGCCTGGAGTAGCACAATGGAAAACAATCATCTTATATTTCTGTTATTATTATTATATTATTATTGAGTTTACATTCTAGGGAATACCCATGACTAAAACATCAGGCAGTTCTATGTGTCAGTCCAAAGGCAGGCCTAATTAGGTACAAATACCCTTCACATAATAAAATAATAAAAAGCAATGAAAATACATGATAATAACCTGTTGTATCTGTTGAGCAAGCTCCCTAGTTGGAGCCAAAACTAGTACTATTGGTCCCTCGTCTCTTAGCAGCCTTGGCTGGTTGATAATGTGCACAATCGCTGGCAGGATATAAGCAAGAGTCTTCCCTGAGCCTGTTTGAGCAATTCCTACTAAATCTCGCCCTGAAAGGGCTATTGGCCAACCTTGAGCTTGAATAGGCGTCGGGTGAGGGAAACCTTGCTTCAAAATCTCCTTCATAGCATAATCTGGGAAGCCACCTTCCTCGAAATACATGCTAGGAGCGGGCACATCGCGACCCTTGACTGTGATCTGGTGCTGACTGCGATATGCCTCTATTTCAGCTTGACTACGTAATTGCACATTAGCATGTGGAACATAGAAGTTCTTCTGGAAAGGAGTCAGTGTAATAGTGTCCCAGCGGATCTTTCTAAGGTTGCCACCCGGCTGGTCGTTTTTAAAGTTTCCACCTCGGAAATCATCTCGGCCACCGCCACGACTTCCGAAACCTCTACCACTGTCTCGGCCACCTCTCCCGCTGTCTCGCCCACCGCGGCTACTGCCGAAACGACTGCCGCCTCTCTCTTGCGAACGATCGCTTGAGCGACCTCCTCGCGAGCCGCCTCTACTGCCGCCGCGTCCTCCGCGGCTTCCTCCGCGTCCTCCACCACGACCACCACGCCTATCGTCGTACCTAAATCAAACATTACAAGATAATCTTCAAGAATACAAACTATGTAAAATAGACTGAATAAAATCGGCAAACTTACATATTCACTAATTCTCAATACAGTAGATAAACAACGATAAAACAAATCAAACACTACTAAATACTAGCTTGCTAAGTAAACCGAGATACTTATTCTTAAATGTCACTTTCTTATTGTTAATCAGAACCTAAATTACGATTCGGCGTAACAAACATTCAGTTTGACTTTACCAAATGCCAGCCAGCCATATTGTCTTCCATTTTGATTTTGACGTTTACAATTATTCATTATTTCCGGTACAACTAGAATCTAGTCGTATCCAAAAATTCAATAAATATGTCCTAATTGATTAAGAGAAAACAGTACGTACATAGTTATGAATAAAATAATAATGAATTATTTTTTTATCTTATACGTCCCGAAAATTGTTCGTTTGAAATAAAATTAGCTCGTAACTAATACTTTTACTACTATTACTTCCGTTTTCAAAATGACAAAGTGGCAGAGAGTAGAAATGGCACAAAATTTAAATTATAACAGAATATTATGCATGTACAGTACCGAGTATAATACGTTGCGGAGACGGAGACATTAGATAACCTTGACCCAGAAACGATGCATAAATAAACTACTTATTTCCATCTTAATATGAAAAATCATATTAGATGCATCTACTCGTCTAGTGCTCCATTTATAATTCATGCTGAACTTGACTGCTGGACGTTGCACGTTGTACGGCTGATATGGTGATGAATTGATGATGATGATTTATTACTTATTGATCATTTAGTTAAATTATCTTCATATTTTATTATATTTAACTTACGAAAAAGCCTTCCCTTTGTACATATATTAGTTTGGTGGTACCTATCTACCTTTGACCCCTTGCATCACACTTGTAATGACGAAATCGGAATGAAAAGTTTGATTGATCCTAGAATAAGGATGAGCCAAAAGATGTTACCTATCAAAATTCATTCAGTAGGTACTATTAAGGTAGATCTGATACAAATATATAACAGCTAATCTACCTTTAATTATCATATTATTTAAATTAGGTCGTAGGAAAGGTAAGCATAATGTAGGTAATTAATTAGGATTCAAACCTAAACGGCAACCCTATAGCTAAATGAAACCCAAATTATTTGGTTGCTAAGTCATCCTGTGTCCTATTTACCCAAATGCGTTTGCATTAAGTATACCAAATATTGATTATACAAATCGGGACCAAACAGTTTGCATGGGAGCAAAGGTATATGTTATGCTGCTTTTTCTAATGTTATCATAAAAATGGACGCATCTGTTCCTGTGTTCGAAAAGCCTCATCCCCGCTTATCAGTATTAGATTGGACAAGAAATATACAGAGATTGCAGGATGAGGCTAGGACCCGCCGATTTGAGTCTTATGAGTTGCGACAAAGGGCAAATCAATTGAGGAATGAGTCTGGTGTGACGACAAGATGGGACTATTACGTTAACTCCGAATTACTAAGAGATAGGTAAGTTCCATCCAAAGTGACCAAAGAATCTTTTGAGCAAAGCGTTCATCTTTATGGATTTTCAGAATCTTCGAAGTTCACTCATGGAGAGAGAAACAAAGATTTACCAGAGAATGTGTGAAGGATGAAATAAGAGCATTGAAAGAAGAAAAGTACGCCACAGAATTGCATTTGGAATCTCTACAAGTGCCTTTGATGGTGATATCTTCATGTCTCTCTCAAAGAGATCAAAGAGTGCCACCAGAGTTGACTAGAGACCAACTTGGAGAAGAATTGAATAAGGTAAGTATAAACTATATATAATAGTTTCAACCACAGCCTATGTTTTCAGAATAGTAGGTACCTCATGAATATAATTTACTAGGTACTTAATTATAGATCATAATGGTCCTAACACTACCTTGGTAAATTATTTTTTATCAGTGGTCTCCAGATGTTATTTCAGGAAAAAAGAATCGCTGCTCCGGCCTATGGACCACTTACTGATAAAGTAGGCCAAAATTGCTCGTGGTCTGAGCATTCTACTGTATATATAGCTGGGTATCTATGGATAGCTAATTGATAAATGATGATGATACTTCTAGCATGTTTCTTATTCTACGCAATGTACCATAATGTCTACAGGAGCTGCATATCGCAGAGAACAACAAGCGCGTGCTAACAGACGTGTGTCACATGGGTTGGGAGAAGATTAAAGAGTTGACCAACGTGCTTTGTAGACTAGAGCGAGAGATTAAGAACAAAGACGAAACCCTTGACTTGGAGCAACATGTAAAGGACCTTTCGAGGGAAAGCACAGATATTAGCTACAAGTTGGATCCTACCAGAGTGCCTGTAGAGTAAGTAATTTCTTTTATAAATACCTGATATATCTAACGTTTCAAGTTATTTACGTACCTACCTACTGATCAGTCATAGGTTCAAAGTTTACTATAGCAGAGAGGAGAAGAGATTTATATACAATAGCTGGTTCTCGTTTCGTTCTAGATCAATGTCAGAAGAAAGCTACGTCCACTGCATAGAGAATACGATCAGAATAGCTGAACAATTGATGTCGGAGTCCAAAACTCTTAGAGAGACGATGTTTAAGAGTAGAGAGACAGCCAGGAACCAGATGCACGCGCAGTGTCAGCACGTAGAGCTCGTCATGCGGAGGAGAGTGTTTGATATACAAAGAGCTAGGAATGAGATGGAGTGGCAGAAGTATAAGGTGGGTAGTAGTTTTTTTGGAGAAATTTTAGTGAACTATTTATCCATGGAAAACATGAAAGCTATTTTATTCTTTTAAATTTTTTTATACTACCCTTCAAACAAGAAGCATTTGTGACTGTTATAAAGTCATGCTCACTTTATTTGTGCACTTATGAGTACATTACGATATACTTACATATCAAGATAATGTGGCGGTGCAGGTGTTGTAATTTTGTTTTATTTCAGCTGGAACAAAATCTCGCGAAAGTAGACAAAGAAATCGAGAGCTTGCGAGCGGCGGTTGCAGACAAAATAAACCCGACTAAATGTGTTGAGACTCGGCTGGAATTCAGAACCAGACGGCCAGTACTTGAAAGAGTACAGGTAAATAATATGGACATTCTAATCTATATCTATATTAATATTAAAAAGCTGTAGAGTTTGTTTGTTTGGTTGAACGCTAGGATCTCAAGAACTACTGGTGCGATTTGAAACATTATTTTACTGTTGGATAGCCCATTTATCGAGGAAGGTTATATAACATTACGCTACAGCGAATAGGAGTTATGCAATGAACAAATAAAGAACGACGGGAGTGAAGCCCCGCGCTGCTTATAGTGATAGATACAATTAATTATCAACTTATGTCGTACTATAGTAGGTATAAACTCCAAGTTAATAAATCGTCAGTAGGTTAATTTGGAATATTTTTACAGGATAAACCGATGCGTGGTTTAATAGAAGAGTTTGAAAGAGTTCATATTAGTCATCATTTGCTGGAGAAGAAATTGGAAGAGGCTTTGTGAGTACCTACCTACTTATCTATTCTTGATTTTTTAAACGCTATGTGTTCAAACTATGCGTTTCAGTAGTATTTGTTTTAAAACACAAGGCACACACTAGCCTTGTGTCGTGTTGGATTTACAACCGACAAAGTGGTAAAATTTCCAGCAAATATTCGGTGACACAGTTTTCAACGACGCAAAAAGGTTTGACGTTCCTGTGTATCTGTCTGTGACATCATAGCTCTAAAACGAATGAGCCGATTTTGATGCGGCTATTTGTTGAAAGCTGACTTGATCGTTATGGTTCTTAGATTATGTTTTATTAAAATTGGTGTAGCCATTAAGGTCGGGGGTGACATATGGTTTGCAATTTTTTTTTTTTTTTTTTATCATGTATTTTGATATTAACACTTCAATGATCTTAAAATAAGGGTTCCTAGTCAGAACTACGGAACCCTAAAAATTAACACTATTTATTATTTATTTGATACAGAACAACTTACCACGGCATGTACAACAATTATCAGCGTGTGACCAAAGACCTTCAGTACAAAAACCAGGCTCTGGAGACAGACAGGCGGCTGGTAGAGATCAGGAAACCCTTGCATTCACCTGAAGAGACCGAGTTTAGGAGGAACGTGGGCTTTTGTCACATGAATGAGGAGTTAGTGCCTGTTTAACCCTTTGACCGTCAAGGACGTGTTATCACGTCATTCAATAACTTGATCGAGACGTCAATGACGTCTTATAGCGTCCATCGCACTTCAACTGTTAGTGACGGATAAAAGTTGGCTAATGTTGATTTTCAGAATCAGGAACATTTATTAGTGTTCACATTATTTATTGCTTGGCGTAAGGAACACAGTTTTTCGTCATTAGCGTAGGTTAAGAGAGAGAGAAAAAGAAAATAGCACGCTCAGAGCAATTCCACGGGAGTTGCCTTTTTTGGGGGAGGTGAGGGCCCTGATTCTGTCTCATCGGATTGCTCCCGGATCGTTAACTTTTTCGAATCTTAGAACGACGTATTTTTACAGCTTAAGTTATTAAGTGTTAGAAATTAGTTTACCGTATAGAAAATTTAAAACTGATTAATGTAGGATTTTTTCTACATCTATTTTTTAACACTGTTTTTTAACTTTAAATAAACTGACAGTTCTGGCCGAAAATATTCCGACAGCTCAGAATCAGGGGGCTGGTAAATAAATACAGCACACATGTACACAATACCGCACACTCATGAGAAAAAATCCACGTTTCTATAAACGCACACAAATACGATACGAACCGGTTGTTCGACATGTACTTCGGCAGAGGGGAAAGCGTTGTACTTGGCTACTCCCAGCTAATTGCTATGAGACATCACGCCTTTTATTTCTGAAGGGATAAGCAGTAATGATTATACTTACATTTCACTATAACCCGAGGCAGCTCAAACTCAGGACCCTCACTGCACAAGTTGGTACACTGCGAGTTGCGACATAATTTCTCTCTATTGTATTTTGTTAAATTTTAGCAATAAGTGTTTTTTCTCGCTATAGATGTTTAGTGACAATTTAAATGTTATGTCATGTTACGTTTTCCTATATATAAGTACTTATTAAGTTTCAAGGATTACGGATATGTCATCATCTCAGCCCATTGCAGACTAAGGCCTCTTGGTCTACCGCTTTCTGCATCCAGTCCTCGTCTTGGGTATAAGTTACAAAAGACTTTATCCCATCAGCGCCCGTGTTCATTAAAATAAAACTCCATTTTTTTTATAAAATACTTTATAATATTTATTAATGTAATAACATAACAAGCACTGTGCTGAAATATAATATTAATAATTAAATAATTAGTAACACGTGTTGACACAATACGTTGGCATCTCAAGACCACTCTTAAATTTAAATTAGATTCAAGGCACTGTAAAGGTAACACCGTAGTGTTTACTCAATGCACTTTAGAATTAAATACTAACAGATTATATAATGGCCGATTTCAATAATCTATCTATCTATGGATTTGGCTACGAAAGTTAGATTTTTGACATAAGCTCCATACAAAATATGTCAAAATTCTAACTTTAGTAGCCAAATCCATCAATCCAAGATTATTAAAATCGGGCATAGGTCTATCCGCGCACTGGTTACTTTGTCACCAAGTTTATTGTCGCTTGAGTCCAAAGAGGTGATAATGTATAAATTATATCACCAATTGTCACTTCGTAACATGATCACATCTCTATTGTTTTCTATTATCCAGACCGCCTGCTCTGCTTACCACTGGCTGATAAATTATCCGAAGCTTAATTGACAGGTTTCAGTTAGGCTATCAGACATCTGCCAGCGGTGAAACATGCTTACTGCCGCACAGACGTCAATTAGCAGTAATCTGTCATTAACATAATTTTTTTCATTGAATAATCGTCTTTAGGCGTATAGACTTAAGTATTACACGTTTTTACTAAATAAACTTTAAAGTTAAGTAGTCTCTGAATGCGGCAGTTAGAGTGACAAATGTCACCAGAGTGCGCGGAAAAAACAGAAATAAATTTTAATCCTATTGTTTATTATCCTATTGACCACCAAACCCCACAGCTTCACAGCTGGCAAACCTATGTGTTCTATTGTTAAAGTAGTTAAAACACATTTCTATCGCTTGGCTTAGCAACTATATTCGAAAATTACGGCCAATAGGTTAAAAGAACCAATTTTTTTACTGCCTTCCCGCGTTATTCTAAGCAAGTTTTAGTGAGAAAGATTTGCGAGGCCAAACAAATGCAGAACTTTATCGAAATAAAACAGATAGGAATGCATATGTTACATATAGAAATATAAATAAAATAAATGTATTGCTAAGTTCTCAATTAGAAATGCATGCCTCTAACATATTATGAATTACAAAAATACATGATAATATAATAAATAAACTTAAGTAGAAACTCTAGCTGTAATGGAATTGTTTTGTAGTGAGATATAACGAAATAAATATTTGAAAATTATATAACATACTTATTGAACGAACTCTTACATAGTATTTCCGTTTCCTTTTCCTTAACAACATTGTTTACTCCTCTCTCCTAGATATACTGCTAGTCTTTAAATATGAACACGAGTGAAAAGTTTGAATACCTTCATAAGATTCAAATGTGTTTATTATCAATTAAATCGCTTTTTGTTTGAATCAAACCATTATTCTAGCTTTCTAACATATTTTAGTATTCGCCGCTTAAATGGACAGATTTTTAGTTTAATATAATAATTAATAAGCAATTTCATATGCGATACGTCTACAATATACTAAATTAAAAATAAGTATAAAAAATAATATTTGTGCACATATACCTAATTTGTTCATAAAATACATAAAACTAAATGCTTCAACAGGACGTACTTATATAAACTGAAGTTAATTTATTGTTAGTTAAAATTAATCATAATTATTACATAATTTTCTGCATTGACTTTGATAATAACAGTGAAAACATATTGATATGTGTATGTACTTAATATTCAACAATAAAAAATTGATAGAGTCTGGCTACCGGTTCTCTGCACTGGACTGTTTTTTAAAATCTATACATGGCAATATTTTTGAACTGTCATGTCACTGTCTTTTTAGTGTTTTTCAATCAATATTCTTTTGAAATTATTGAAAAATAATGCCGAAAGCTATCAAAGGCGTAGGTAGAAAGTTGATATTTACTTAAGTTGAGATAATAGTATCAAACGCATTTTTTCAGTCTATAGTCGGTGTTGTCACCCCTTGTTTTTTTGAATTTACCGCTCTTTTCTTGTGCAAAGAACGGATGGCCAGACTATAATCAAAAATTGTACTTCCCGCCATAAGTCACTAGTAGTGACTCACTATAGATAAAACATAATGTAGGTGTCCCAAAAAGGTTTTAATGAAATAAAAGTTTAATCGTAATTTATGCAAACCTTTTTTAACATGCAATCATGCCTATGTCCCGAACGGAATAGGCTGAAGTGTATATTACCACATATTTCGAGCAATTTTTTTTTCTTTTCCATATTTAATTTATTAGATTCCATAAAATTCGGGATGCGTCCGATATTCGACATAAATCTCTGTCTACTACTTTGTCCAATCCAGAGGTCAAACTGGAGACCTCAGTAAGACAATCACGTACTGTCACTAAATGACCAAGGCAGCCCTTTTTGTGACCACAAAACCTTACAAGATATTTTAATACTATGATTATCTTGTGATATGAATCCTGGAACACCTTTGTAATTATTCCCGATTCATGATTCTTGTACCTTCAATAGTCGGCCATAAACGTCCATGGTGTGCTAATCAACAAGAATTGTACAAATCGGGAACAAAACCCAGACTCCACTAAAGTGAGTGAAAGTTTTATGACAAAAAAAAATACCGTTTTTGCCTGACCCGAGAATGAACCCACGACATTTTGCTCAGCAGTCGTACACAAGCCGCTACGCCAGCTTGACATTTATGATATTATAGATTGTAAATATTCAAGTTTTACATTTGGTAACAGAATACCTGATGGTAAAGGTTTACCGTAGCCTATGACGACTGCAACACCAGGGGTATCACGAGCGCGTTGCGGACCCTTAAAAAACCTATTCACTCTTTTTTTTCATTCCTAGGAAAAACCTCGATAATAGTTGAACACATATATATCTTTACTCACATTAACTTTAATGGAATCTGGGTGTTATTAATTCATAATATAGATTTATACAGCGCTCAGTTCAGGCTTAGGTCCAACCTTTTCGTAAGCTTCATCTAGCAGCGAACATATCAGGTCTAGTTTATCATCTGTGAGCTTCCTACTAGCCGCCAGTCGAATGGAAGGTTCTGGACACTTCACCTCAACATCCCGGAGGTAGGCGGCGACAGACAGAGCGACGCCTTTCTCTAGGCAGTAGTTGGCGATGTTTCTGAGGTAAGAGTGCTTCAGACGGTCAGTTAAGTCTTCCTTCTTGAGGTATATGTGCTTAACGGGGGAAATTTCGTCTCCGCGGAATGTGAAGTGTTTGAGGGCTGATAGGTATCTGAAAATTGCAGAATCTGTTATTAGATTTGATATGACGATATTATTATAATATTGTGTCGCAGATAGTAGATGGAATCATGGAACGTCCAGTTTAAGGGTGTATTCGGAAACGGAGGTTAAGGGTAGCTCCCCAATGTTCTATAGAGCAATACATGACGTCACGAACAGAATATTATTTTCTTCGCTATTTATCATCATCATCAACCAATTAATGTCCCACTCCCACCGCTGGACTCGGGTCTCCTCTCCTCTATCTAGAGAGCTGAGAGGGTTAAGGCCTTAATCCGCACCCGCTGGTCTAGTGCGGGTTGCGGTATTATAATGTTCCATAACCAAATCGGATGGACAGAAATTGTCTCTGCCTAACCCTTTGTTAGGAAAGAGGCGTGATGTATGTATGTAATAATATTAACCCTTTGACCGCCACGCAAATAACGAGTGTGTTCCCTACGCCAAGCAATAAATATTATGAAAGTTATTAAATGTTCCTGATACTGAAAATCAACATTAGCCAACTTTTATCCGTCACTAAAAGTTGGACGCTTTAAAACGTCATTGGCGTCTCGATCAAGTTATTGAATGACGCTTTAATGCGTCCTTGGCGGTCAAAGGGTTAAATGAGCAATTCTTGTTGAATAAAAATATATAAAAAGAGAGTAGTAGTAGAAAAATAGTTAAATATGAATATAAAAAGGGAATGAGGCGCCCCGCCCGTAGCATTGTGGTATTAAGATATTCGTTACCATCATCGAGGTTAAGCAACACCTGGCAAGGTCAGTCCATGATGGGTGACCGTTTGTGGCAATTTCATTCTCGAGCGTCTCCGTGCTTCGAAAGTCGTTGGTCCCGATTACCACTTAATGTGGTAGTCGTTAAGTCAAGTTGGAACTTGGAAACCTTATGGGCGGCTTGATAAATTCCAACACCAGGCTCTGCCTCAAGCCCACACGATAATATAAGATAAGAATAGAGAATCAAATCCTCAGGTCGGGCAAAATGTCTTGGAACTCAAAGTATCAGCCAAGAGTGTGGGCATACTATCAATATGCAAATATATATTCGGTTTATGGAGTTATACGATCTGATAAAATGATTGTTCACTATGAATGTTTATTATATCGATAACTTCAAGGATCGCATGACTCATACTACTTAGTACTTATCGTACATTTATATTACATTTAGCCAAGCGCACTACGATAAAATCGTTACGAAAATCTATAAGTAAGAGAAATACACAAAAATTCGCGTACTGCGAAAACAAATCGTTTAATTATGATTGTAGATAATATATGGCATCTTACATATATTTTGTATCTTTTTAAGGCGATTTTATCAGGTCGTTTGCGAAAGAAATCGCAACGAATAAATTCGTAGTAGGTAGTGTTTGGTCTTTTGTTTGTTTGGACTGGCCTGTTGGTCTAGTCTAGTGGTTAGTGACCCTGACTGCTAAGCCGGAGGTCGTGGGTTCGAATCCCACCCAGGACAAATCTTTGTGTGATGAGCATGAAGGTTTGTTCTGTGTCTGGATGTAATTTATCTATAATATGTATGTATTTACAAAAAAAAATGTATTTAAGTAGTATAGTTTAGTACACATAACACAAGCAAATATAATAGCTTAATTTGGGACTAGATGGCGCTGTGTTTGTGGCTCTGTGTTATTCTACCACATTGTAGAATATTATTATTATATTATTTTTTATTTTTTTATTTAATTGCGTCTTATTGGCTGTATAATAACATCGGAATTAATCTCTCACTGCTGGCGACGGGTCTCCTCTCCTCAATCTATTCTCGCTGGTTGAGGGTACTCCTGATCTGTCCGTTTTTTAGAACGTCACCTATTTGGTCATGGTACGTTCTTCTAGGTCTTCCCCTTCCAACCTTTCCTTTCACATTGGCCTCATATATTTGTGTCACTCTTCCTTCATTAATTCTCTCGACATGTCCAAACCAGCTTAACATTCCTTTCTCTATTCGTGTCACAACATCTATTTTTAAGCCACAACGTTCGTTATTACACTATTTCTTATCCAATCACTCAAATTTACCTCAATCATACTTCTCAAAGCTCTTATTTCCACAGCATTTATTCTACTTAGGTTAATTGGTTGTATTATATTATGTTAAAACACTCGCGCTTCTCCATCGAGGCAGTCACAATACCACACAAAAAATAAATAGAACTTACTTATTTAATTTCTTGGAGATTTCATTGAGCTCTTCGATTATGCTGGGTTTATCTTCCAAGATGTCCAGTCCAGATATAGCCGCTTGTGTCAACATAGGTGGTAAGGATGCACTGAAGCAGTAGCCTGGTATACAATACAATGAATAATTGTTTATGACAATCATAAATTTATTTATTTTTAGTTAAAATTTTGGTGAAGGTCCAACAATGGGCGAATCTTGGACTCAAGATGGAATTTGTAGCCGATTCGAACTTTGGCGGAAGGAGCAGAAACTAGTGAAAACACTTTATTTGATGTAATCTGTTTCTATTAAGAAAATGAAGTTGAGATTACAACGACAACGCAATAATCTAGAAATATGCGCAATAATCTAGAAATATGCGCAATAATGTAATAAACAATAATGTATGCGATATAATTATAAGACACGCCACAAAAGGCAATAAGCTACACATACCTACATTTAAATGTGAGATATAATTTTTACAAACACAAACTCCATTTTATATAATTTCCGCACTACAACGAGAGATCTAAAGACCAATAATTTTTCCTGTAAACTGCAAGGAAAATATATAGGAAAATTAAAGAAACATGTAACATTGGAAACCCAGTCTACGTCAGCAACCCATTACTGTCTCACTGCTCGGCTCGGGTCTCCTTTCCTCTATCTAGACTCCAACGTCCACTGCTGGATATAGGCCTCTAAAGATACTTGTTTCATAAAAATATACGTATTTTAAAGGTATAATATCTTTTTCATTAACTGTCTTTAATTCAGCTGAGAGGGTTTACGTCATAATCTACACACGCTGGCCTAGTGCGAGTTGGTACTTTATACATAAGTATTGCAGCCGTTTATTTGTTATATGCCTATTTGTCATTTATAGAAAAAAAAAATAATGACAAAGTTTTGTTTCATCTGCAGATGAAAATAGTTAATCCATGGGCTATTTTTATCAACATACCACGTGCAGAAACTAGTTAAGCTTGAATTATTTTGGACACTTTAAAAGCTTATAAAGTAAAATAATTAATCATAGGGATAGTTTTGAAAACTTCGTAAATAACTAACACACTGACAGATGAAAATTCTTTGTAAATACTTTAATAACAGGTCATAACTTGTTTTGGCGACTATAATAGCACTGGAGATACTTACCAAGTCCAGAAAGTCTTTGATGTTCGACAATGAAGTGTGTTCCCGCACAGAAACCACCGATGGTCGCAAAGGAATGCTCCAGGGAACCGACGATCAGATCTATCTCATCACGAGGAATGTTCAACAACTCGGTGATACCTCGGCCGGCCTTACCTACTACCTGTAATGTTACAATTTAGTTAAGTGAGTGAAAACAAATATTCCCATCTTTGCAAGTAGGCTTGTGGCAGGCACAATCAATTTAATCTATATAAATAAAAATGGCTCGCCGACAAGTATGTGATGAATTCACGTGAGAACGGCTCGACCGATTGGCTAATATTTTGTTTTTCTTGTATTTGCTATTGGCGAGGCAAGGTATGTATGTAAGATATTATAGAAAAAGTTGTGTAAAATTAAAAAAAAAATTTGTTTTAAAATCTCCATAAAAACATTTGAAAATGAATGAATTATCACGAATAAATAAAATGTGACGGTACGAAGTTCGCCGGGTCATAAAACATATAACATAGCATCGCGCCTTTTCCCCCGAAGGGGTAGGCAGAGGTGTTTCACACCCAAATTTCGCCAGCTATGTTTGGTCCCATGAAATAGGGGGCGAGCCTATTGTCATCAACCGGGAACATTTGTTTTTTCGCCGGGTCAGCTTGTTTAAAATATAATGTAAAAGTTAGCGTGGATGGTGGATGGATATGTATAACTCAATCACACCAGAACTTCTGAAAGGATCTGTATGGAATTTGTCACACAATTACACAAATATGTACCTATAGACTGGAATAGCACATATTTTATCAACATATAAGAAGCGTCTGGTATATTAAGAGCGTCTAGTATATAAGGAGCGACGGGTATATAAGGAGAGGGAATAACGAGAGACAATATTATTTTTACTTGTAATAATTAACAGTGTGTACTTTTGGGGCCACGCGGCAAGCGCCGTGAACAAGAAACGAATATTTTTATTATTATAAAAAGAACCCTATTAATGAAATAATACGTGAAAACTATAAGACGTATACGTACTTTCCCGTATAACTTCTCAACCACTCGATTCAAATTCAACAATTTATGTTTGAGAAACAACTAATTAGGCACGAAATTGTAACATTCTTGACCGAATTTGAATAATGAGTTGCTTCAACAAACATAATTAGTGTGAATCAGCTTTATATTGGTTGTAACTAGGGCCTGGGCTATACTTGGAGAACACTTGTGAATATTAACTTTTACTTCTACTTTCGTGGCTTTAAATTTTTATTAATTAATTGGAGCTTTAAATTATTTACGCCACTGCGAGCGGTCCTGTGCCGCCTGCAACCAACAGCCGCTCGCAACCCTGACCAGGTTGATGGTCCATCTGATGGGGGTCCGTCTCACGCTTCGCCTTTCAATAAGTGACCGCCACTCAAAAAATACCAAATTGGGTGAGGCCTATGTTCAGCAGTGGACGTCGTTGGGCTGATGATATGATGATGATATAATAATTCTACACACAGCGCCATCTAGTCCCAAATTAAGCAATTATATTTGCTTGTGTTATGGGTACTAAACAACTGATATACTACTTAAATACATTTTTTGGTTGTAAATACATACATATTATAGATAAATTACACCCAGATACAGAACAAACAATCATGCTCATCACACAAAGATTTGTCCTGGGTGGGGGATCAAACCCACAACCTTTGGTGTAGCAGTCAGGGTCACTAACCACTAGACCAACAGGCCAGTCAATGATGATATATTATTTTAAAAATATGTTCAATACCATCCTAGAAAATATTATTATACATTGTTAATTAAATTTCAACTTACCCCAATAGACAAACTCTCATCCAAAATAATCCTTAACTTGTATTTTCTCGCTAATTTCACCAATAGTTTCAATGGACACATCTCTCCGGTATTAAAGTATATAGCCTCAACAACCAAGAAGGCTCGCCTACGAGGATTAAGTTCCTTCTTCTTCAGAGCTTCCTCCAGCATCTCCTCAAGATCATCCGCATTGTTGTGTTTGAAGTAGCGAATGGTACTACGGGAGGCATCTAAGCCTTTCTGAATAGCGAAGTGCACGCATTCATCACTGGAAGAATAGTTTTTGTATTAGAATGATTTTTGTAGCTTATATAACATCGTAAAGGTCTTATTTTAGTAAATTAATAAAAGAACCTTTTTATTAATTTAATAAATTAGTTGGAATTGTAAAACTGTGCTCTATTAAATACATGCGTCAGGGAATTATTATATTGCAACAAAATATGTGGCATTATGTATGTACCTAATGATTATTTACTAATAATAAGTCGACAACACTTAATTAATTGGTAAGTAAAAACATTTCTGTGCTTTTAAATAGGGTTTTGACTGTGGGATTGCTAAATAGTTAGACACACATCGAAGTGAGTTTGCACTGACAATGTATATGAAGATGTAGTTAGTTGTTGAAACAACTTGCAATTGTTGTTTTATGAAGTTCTAGTTGCAGGTGGCAAAGGATCGCTTGCTGTGGCATAAATTACGTGAGATCTATGTGCAGCAGTGTACATCGTTCGGCTAATATGATGATGATAATAATGAAGATATTGGCTCAAAATGTTTATGAGATATTTAAATGTTTTTTATGCATATTTTTATAGGAGTTTCATTTGCAAACAGCATGTGTGTGTTACAATGAAGACAGCTTTATTTCATAAATATTTATAAATATTGATATCAAATAACAACCATGAAGGTCTTTACATTAACAACCTGTTTGCATGCTATTAATAGTTTATTAGACAAATTAATAATTGAATTAATTATTTTCTTGCATGTTTTTATAACTATTATGTTGTTATGACATATTATTTGTTATTCTTACAAGAATAAGAAGAATAAGAATAATTTATTTGCAATAACTAAAGTACAATATGACACAAGTTCTTGAAGTCACCTTTTAAGCAAATATGCCTGTGCTAGGTGAACTTCACTCTTCTGGAAATCATTACAGAGGTACTTATTAACACAAGTCTTTTTTGACAACATTTGACAACAATGAAAAGTTGTTGTTGATTCAGCTTGTTGCCTTATGGTTTTTGTGTTTGAATTTTTGTCTGTCTGTTTGAGGCAAAATTCGAAACTACTGAATTGATTTCGACGCGACTTTTACTGGCCAATAGCTAATGTGACAAGGAAAAATACAAAATTTCAGGACATGTAGATGCTGCTTTGGTGTGGCATTCAAAAGGTTAAGCAAAGTAATAAAATGTTTAACTAAATAATTAACAGTTTTAAATTATTAAGGTAAATAAGAATAGCTGTACAGTAACAGAACCAATTTTCCTTATTAATACCTATATAATTAACCTATTCTCTAAGGATAATGATAAAGATATCTAGTTAATTGCATGGCTAATTAATATGTGCAATTGCATTTCTGGTTAGGTCTGTTGCAGGATGTCTATAAGGAAGAAGTCAACATCCTGAAAATTGTCATGTTGGGAAAACTATTAATCATAATTATTATTTAATATTACTCATATTCATTCTTGTGGGATCGGATAACATTGTCAAACTTTAACCAGATTTTATTTTATTATATATTATTTATAGAATAGTACTTACGCAAATACAATATCTTTTCTTTTAGCATATGCTGGTATAGCACTCGCAATAGTTGAGAACCCATAAGAGTAGACACATGTCTCTTCTACTTCTAGGAACCGAGCCAGACGTTCCTCCAGTTCTAAATGGACATCAATGGTTCCATAAAACCCTCTAGGTCCACAGGAACCTACACCATACTTCTCAAGAGCTGTTAGTGCACTTTCAAGAATAGATTCCTCTTTATCAAGGCAAAGGAAACTTGTAGCACCAACGTTCAAAACATTATCATCTATTTTACCCATCAAAGGAGGTTCCTCAACCGTTACATCGTGTTCTACGATGGGTACAGGCTTCCAAGTCACTGGGACCCCATTTGCAAGGGGATCATAGTCTTTAGACTTTTTCTTGTTCAATAAAAAATACATTGAAATTAATATAACTTGTAAACTTATTACGAGCGTCCACCAACCCGCCTGAAACAAAATTGTAATTTTTTAAAGTATCAATTTCGTCACACGATTGAATTATTTTAATGAGAGATAACTTACCATATCGTACATATCTACTAAAATCATTGTTTTTCCTGTGTGCACTATCACTTGAATTAAATAATTATTAGTGTTTTATTTGTGACAAAAGGAAAATATAAAATTAAAAGAGTTCACAGCGCGTTCACGTTCTTTGCCGAATGCCGGGCATAGATTATTAATTAAACTAGATTGACAATTTGACATTAGAGAAATAGATTATTACAACTGACGACGACGGAATAAAACTTGCCATAGACAAGTTGTGAACATAAATTTTATTTAGTCGATTTTTTGTACTGAATGTAAAAGTCAGCCGGGGCCATATTATGGCCATGAATGAAACAAGGTATCCGAACGTACTATTCTGTGTTTCTAAACAAACACTGACGCGTCAAAATTGTCAGATGATTGTCATGTTTTGAATAGTGCTTACACCTCAACAATATATTTTTTTAGAAATAAATAAAAAATCACAATGAACTTCGGTGGAACTTTAAGAGTAAATAAATTTGCGTGTTTTACGTTAGCTTTTATATTGTTTTTAATAGTTTATTGGCGTTCAGGTGGGTCCAGTTATCCAGTAGAGAAAAGCGATCTAATTAACTTGAAAAGCTTATTAAAAGCAGCTATTCAGGCCGCCGAACGAGGCGGGAAGAAGGTTATTGAGGGTAAAAGTCATGAATTGAACATAAAAAGTAAAGGGAAGACGCTTGAAGGAGCGAATGACCCGGTTACAGCTGCTGATTACGCTTCACATTGCGCTATGTACTATGGGCTTAAAAATACGTATTCGAAGTTGACTGTTGTGTCTGAAGAGCACTCGGACAGTGACGCTAGTTGTGCGGATCAGCCAGTGATCGATGTGGACAACAGTCACGAAGGTTATGGAGTAATAGAATACATGAATGATGAGCTGGTGTACGTGAAAGATGTGACGGTGTGGATCGACCCGCTGGACGCGACGCAAGAGTACACAGGTTAGCTAAAGTAATAAAGATAACAATAGCACTTAAACTGTTACTAACAAATTGATTGTTTGGCTGTTGCAACAGCTGTTAAATATTTTTGTATACATTAAAAAATAAATATTAAAATTTTATCAAAGTTAACTTTATGCTGCATTGTTTAATTTACATAATATGTAAATAAGTATTGATGCGATTCAAGTTAAGTGAAAGTTGCCAAGAATATCTTAAAATATTAATTGCAATTGTTTAATGACCTCAGCATATTTAATTTTTTTAATATCATAATCTATATTTTATACATTTAAATAAATTATAGTGAAGAGTAGATAAAGAGGACACACACAAATATTTTTTTTTACTATTTAGAGTTCACCTTTAAACGCATAGCCTTTTTTTTTAGGAAAGCCTTTACCCATACCACCCCGTGCGGGGACACGGGGTGGTATACCATAGTATAACCCAACGACCGTGTCCGGGTGCATCGGAGACACTGTCGGCCTACGCGGAAGGGTGCGGGTGAGGGAATGAACCCCGAACCCCCACCCGCAGCCTCACTAAGGCGGCATCAGATGCAGATGAGCGCGCTGACGCCGCCCAGTTCGCTGGCGGCGGATTGGGTCAGCGAGGAAGCATTCCTCTCTTACCCTCTCCGCCGCCTTCTTCTGCGAGATGACGTCCTCGCAGAAGGATGCGACCGCCTCCTAACTCCTGTCGCTGCCGGCCATGGAGCGTATGACGGCCGGCAGCGAGAGGTCTGCTCCAACGACTGCGACGAGTTCACGGCGCTGCTCGTCCCACGCTGGACAAGACTCCAGCGTGTGTTGCGCCGTGTCGTCGTCGCAGTCACAATGGTGGCAGATGGGATTCGATTCCCTCCTCGCGACCCTGTGCAGATAATGCCCGACAAGACCTGCACTAGCCGGAAGGAAAGGGTCCCGTGCTGCCTACCCTAAATGCATAGCCTACGGTTACCGCTTACCATCAGGCGCGGCGTACGTCTGTTTGCCACTGTCGTGGTATTAAAATCCCACTGCTGGTGCCATAGGTGCCATTCACTCGTCTCAAAAGGACACTATTAACCAACAATTTTGTGTATCTTATAACATTTACAAAACGTTTCCAGAGGCACTATACGAATATGTCACGACTATGGTATGTGTGGCCATCAGAGGAGTACCGATCATCGGAGTGATCCACTACCCGTTCCCACCTCGCACCTACTGGGCATGGTACACCAAGAAACATTCCATGAACATACCCACTGTGGAACATGTAAGTTTACGTTTTCGATTGTTTATGGTTTACGTCATATTTTAGTTTTAGAATTAATTAATAACTTGTTTATTTGCCCAATGTTTGATCAGTATCTAAAGTTGTTTTGCATAAATAGTAACAACAGATAATATGTTACATCAATTGACTACAATATGCACGATCTAAGTTGGCCTGGCTCTAGTTGTCGTTGCGAAACATTTGCTCATGTCCTGTCACCATTTAGTTATAAAAAACGACTTCTGCGCAGCCACTCGCGAGAATTCAGGCCGGCCAACTCAAGTTTGAGCGGGGGTTACCCGCCGTGTTCTGCATCTCTAAAAATCGAATCTCGAATATTAAATTCCAGGTAGAAGAGAACAAACAGCATCCGACAGTAATTGTATCTCGCTCACACGCCGGAAAAGTTATCGATATAGCGAAGGAAGCCTTCGGTGAAGCTACAACAGTGAAGTCAGCCGCAGGAGCTGGGTACAAAGTCATGGCTGTGGTCAACGGTACTGCAGACATATACCTACATGCCACTGTGATCAAGAAATGGGATCTTTGTGCAGGGGACGCTATTCTAAAGTCTGTTCGAGGTAAAATGACCACAACAAAAGGTGAATATATTAATTATTCAAGTGACAGTGATGTTATGGTTGCTGATGGTATCCTAGCGACCAGATATGACCATGACTATTATATGAATAAGATACCTAATGTTATGAAAGTGCTACATTAGTGGTTTGTGTTCAAATTACTTAGTGTATGTTCATTTAACCTCTTGTCGCCAAATTGATTGTTGATAGTAAATCAGTTCTAATTGTTTTGAAAATAGGTCGCTATTTCATTTGTAGACTATTGTTACTTTGGCGGTCAAAAGGTTAAAGCCAGCTCCACACATTGTCAGCTTATACCGATATGGGCTTCAACAATTTTTTTTTAAAGATAAAGTCTTTCGTAGGGAACATGCCCTGTCTCGTGTGGAATCTAACCCACGTCACTCGATGCGGCGATGTTAGTGGTCAGGCCACCACCTTAACCGCTACGACACAGTGACAGTCAAAAAGTTAAATTATCTTTACTAAATTAAACTTTAATAAATGTGGGTAAACATAAATCTTTGTTTATGGATACACTGGGGATGATGGTGGATGTTGAGCTAACTTGTGGAGCTGGCTTAGGCCTTGAGCACACGAGGTCGGCCGGCCCGGCCCGGCCCGCCACAACGTGTGCTGAAGGCCTAAATGGTTATGATAAGCTCAAGTGACGTTGTATGCGTGACTGGACGACGACGGGGCGGGAGCGTGACGTGATGCGTGCAGTCACCGTGTCCCTTGTCCTGTGTGGCAAGAACTTATTGTGTATTATTTAATTAATTCATTAGTATCTAATTGGGTTATTCGTTTGCTTATCAACGACAGTGTTAGTGATTAAAATTATCGTACTATTGACATTTGAATGAGTGGGAGCTGCCAGGTGAATTATTGTGAATTTGTTTGTTTTTATTTATTTATTATTAAAATAAACGTTTATATGACTTGCTCACAGCCTGCCATAAACATTTTAAATCTGGGTACTAATTCTGAACCGATGGAAAGGTCCCGCATCAAAAACTTTTTCGAATCTTACAACGAGGTGTTTTTACGGTTACTATACAGTGGCGGTATAAGGCGCTGCGAGTTATGCGACCGCACCACCGCATCATGGTCGGCGCCGAAATCAACCGAAACATAACTGCGACCACCTGCAGCCACCAGCTTGTTATTAAGCAGGTCCACACAGAACAGCTAGGTTTATAGCATTATCACGGGTAAACAATACTTTGAAAAACACTAAACTTTTTTATTTGGAAGGGCGCCATTTAGATACCTACTATGCTTGATTTAAACAATACCCGTCCTGACAGTCGGGTAAAAAATCATAAGGACCGCTACTGAAGTTATAGAATGGCAGAAAATAGGTGATCGCCCCGATGTTTCCAGATGTAAATATTTATGTGCCCTTATGCTCAACTGTTGAAAAGTTTTCGCCCGAGAACGTGGTTCGTTCGGCCGTTTTTAGTAATCTATCGATGGATTCGATTACTAGAAATTTGGTATATTTTAGCGTTATGTTAAATATAAATATCACGTAGACAAATCGATCGATAGATAGATTATTGAAAACGGCCACACACAGTTACATCATAGGAAATGTAGGTGGTTGTAGCAATAACTTTAATTTTTCTCTTATTAAAGCCGAAAATGTACCTCGTTCTTAGATTAGGAAAGTTTTCGGTGCGGAAAGTTTCCGACGGTTGAGAATAAAGGCTATGGGACTGTGTGCTTAAAACGACTAGTCATTGGCGAACTTGTTGGCCGACTAATGCTTGTCCGCAAACCAATCGGTTAACGAATTGCCGATGTTTAAAATATTGTTTTATTATTAAAACGTTTGATAGAAACAGGTTGCTCATAAAATTGGTGCACTTGTGGAAATAGATGATTTTGTTGTAAAATTGTAAATGTACAAAGTACATGTTATTTTAATTAAGTCTAACAATATTGTTTTACATTCTCTATTTATGTAAATAAATACATGTACAATATATTTATTTCTGTGAATAATATTATTTCAACCTACTTAGCTGTGCTTATCATTCTTCACTTAGTTAAAATAAAAATCAAATTTTGAGAATTTCTATGTGAGGACCAATTCAAAATTTAGGCTTAGTTCAGACGATTGCGGCTATTTTGGATGTGTCAATTTCAAGTCCTTAATAAATAAATATCTAGTAGTAGGTAGGTACCTCCTATATAACAAGTCAATTTTGAATATTGGTTTCATAGTAAAAGTGCCTATTGGTGTGCTGGTTCTTAACTAAGTAGTTGCGGGTTTATTCCCGTCTGAGACAAAAATCAACATTCTTGCCCCCTGATTCTGAGCTGTCGGAATATTTTCGGCCGGAAATGTCAGTTTAATATGAGTTAAAAAACATTATGTTAAATAAATAGATAGTTGTAGGAAAATATCTTATATTAATCAGTTTTTAATTTTCTATACGGTAGACTATTTTGTAACATTAAATAACTGAAGCTGTAAAAATACGTCGTACTAAGGTTCGAAAAAGGTTACGATCCGGGAGCATTCCGACGAGTCAGAATCAGGGGGCTGGTCAGTACTTAGTAATACCAGTGTGGTATTAAGTTACAATAAAATACTAAAACATGTTTAACTATATTTTTATTTCAATAAATTAAGCAGGTTGTTTCATAATACACAATTATAATGCATTTCAGTAAATCAAAGGTACACTTCACCCAACAATTTTTATCTAATAATACAGGAATGTGTTGCTATCCTAACATGAAGGTTGCCATTCACAAAAATATGAAAATAATCACCAATTTATGTAGCACCGGTACACAATTGAAAAAAAAATATGCATAGTTTGACATTTTTTTTGCCTAAAGATATTATTTTATTTTTACCAAGAACAGGTAGGTAATATAGGTAGGTACTTTGAAGTAGGACTAGTTGAATACATTGCAATTGGCCTGGGAGTCTCCGAGGGCCGAAAACAATGGTTCGGACAAAATATTGACATATAAGTAATCTGTGGCAGATTCAACCAATCTCACATATAAATAATATTTAGTACAAAAATGCTCTCTCAACACTTCATCTACAATTATTGAAATTTATTGCATCTCATTGATCACAATATATCTTATGTAAATACGATATCAAATCATATTATATTGACTAAAATTCCTAAGCTTTGCAGAACAGTTTCAAGCTTTTCATAGCAGAGCAGCTGATTCAATCAAATATGATTCGTTTGACAAATGAAATGTTAAGCCTCATATCTCGTTTGTTGTAAATAATAATACAAAGCAACACATTAAGCCGCGGCTGATTGAAGGCTTAAAGCACTAACTATAATATATCCAGTACAACATTGACGTAACTTAAATGACCTGCAATCAGCTTAGTAAAATCACAATAAAAGTAAAAATTAAAAATTATATACAACGAAACAAGGGATGACTCCGATACGCAGTCCAATGACCATTTCATATCCTATTACTCTACTTACAATATATCTTTAATTTAGCACTGACAAATCTCTTGTTATTTATCAGTTTATAGCCAGCCCTTCGTGTTCGCTACGAAACGCGGGATTGATAAGTGTTCCTCAATTGTCACATATTAATTTTGTTACCGAACGTAAGAATAAACTGACATCGTACCTAGCTATTTTAAAATATTACATTGTATAGTTATTATAATATTATCATTAAAACTTTGCGTTGCATGGCATTTATAGAGCGAAATATTTACGGCAAAAATTCACGCGGTTATGCATCTGGTAATTATCTAATTTTGCCAAATAACTTATTCTGACTAACGTCTGATTATTCTGCTCGAATGTCAAGCAAAAACATGACTCCGGTAATTTAAATTGTTGTTTCAGAAGTCAGACACCAGAACTTCTGTAGTTGTCTGCATGAAAAGCACTTCTTTTCTTTTAAAACACAACACTTTTTAAACAATCCAATATGGCGGGTCATATGACGTAACGTAATGCCTGTTCAATATGGCGGATGACTTTAATGACAGGTGAAGGAACACTTCTATTCTATTTTTCTTTATGGCAAGCGTGCCGATGTCGACAATTCTGCGAATGTCAGATGTGCAAAGAAAGAGCAAGTGTGTAGAAATAACGGTAAGGAACACTTAAAATTTGTCGTATTCCCAGTCAAAATCGCATTTCGCAGTGAACAATTAAATATAATTATACTGTTTGAGAAAATAATTCAGTCGGCGGCTATAAATACTTAGATTTATTGTTGAACAATCGGGTAAAATACATATTCATCGAAAGTTGACACATTTAAATATTCTTGTAAACTATCTACTTGACAATTTGTTGAACTGAAATTGTTGTACTAATTCTAACTTATTGGAATATTGTATTTATTGTTATTTTGAGTAAACAAATTGAGAAGTATTAAAAATAGTGACTACGCCAGTTAGCTGACGAAATGGAGGAATGAGCCACCAGGAGTGCTTTCAATGAGGTTCATCTACACCTACTGTACTTCTAACTAATGAAATATAAAATACATTTAAATTTAAACAGTTACTGAATTGATCAACAAGGTAATGGAGAAATTTGAATACTAAACTTTTGAAAGAATATATACTTGAACCAAGTTACCGGTGCCCATGAAGCTATTTGCATAATATGAACTATTTAATATAGATTTTATTTTTATTGGGTCACGTTCCATATTACTATACATAATTTAATAACTAAAACGAGCTAAGCGTATAACCCACACCATTGTCTACAGAAAGTAGGTATATGGAGAGTTAAATGTGCACGAACTGAAGCTAAATTTAGAATTTAAGTATTACGTACATTTAGTTTTAGAATCTCACCAATGATTTAAATCTTACCTTAAACAAAACCGGGTTCTAGATTTGGAAAGTGTGTGTTTTATGCTTGAACTATGCGTCGCAGCGGTGCGCTTACCTGCATATGTTTTAGAAGTCTCAGTGTGACACAACCTGCTCTCACATACACCACGGCGCATGGTTTGCGCTACTATGTAGCTTAGCTGATTTGTAATATCAGTGCAGTCAAACCTTTTGTTATCATTATATGAGTGTCAACATGAGCCTTACCTGTCTGGACTCCAAGCTCAACAATTTATATGTTTCCAGTAAATCAATGTAAGATAGTTTCGGACGCTTACATTTATATTTGTAAATTCTTTTTTTATTAACGATTTCTAGTTTTGTTGCCTGTTTAAAAGTACTAAATAGTATGTTTACCCGAATATTCAAAAATACAAGAAAGCCAACGAATCGAGATAAACAATGTAAACATGCTTAGGGATTCTCAACATTTTTTCTGAGTTTCAATCAGTAACATTTATATGGTTATGCCGAATGTTGTTACTCGTGCACTGATAGTACCTTTTTTATTTAATTTTGTATGTGAAAAGGACAGATAGGTATTATAAGTTTACATAATTGATGTCGTCTCGTTGGCACTACGTTAGTGTTATATGTACTGGTGAATTTGGTTCGTCCAACAGCTGCCGTGTCGTCCCCGCGCCGTCCCCGGCCCGCAACAGTCGCACACCACGTCATATGTACATAACATTTACATTAACATATTGTTTAGTTATAACACTTAACACATACTGAGATTTTATCGTCCATGCTCGATACAGCCACAAGATGTTTTGTTAGACGGAGTCATCTGAAACATTAACACATAGTCATTGTGGGATATTTATTGATGTCCTTCTTAAAGCTTTGGTCTCGCGATATCGTCAATATCAACAAAAAATAATCTAAGATTAATTTTATATCTGATTACTATAACCATACGGGTTGGTATAGTATAAAGTTTGTTTCGAATTTTCCTTTTTTCGCAATGCTCGTGTCTGTATAAGTAAGTCGCCTTTTACGACACCCCCGAGTTGAAATGGGGTAGTGACATTATGTAAGCATATACATACTATATATTATATATAGCCACTATGGTATAGTAGGCTGAATTCTTTCCAAAATCTTTGGTGAAGACCAGTGCCCGGCAGTGGCCCGATTGTGGGTTGTGATGATAACGTTGCGGTTTGCGGTGATGGGCACATGATGGCCTTCCTTCTGCTGACGCATACTGCGACGGGAAAAGATATGAACAGACCATTCTAGACGTTTTTCATATGACTATCAGAGGCAGTGGGCACGCCACATAAAAAGCAAAAAAGTTCTCGAGTGACGGCCACGTATTGAAAAGCGCAGCGTGGGGCGGCCCCCTGTCAGATGTACCGACGACCTAGTAAAGGTTGCCGGTGGCCGTTGGATGCTGGCGGCACAAAATCGCTCGCTGTGGCGGAAATTAGGTGAGACCTATGTCCAACAGTGAACGTCGTTGGGCTGATATGATGATGAAAACTCCGACAGCGCATACCGCAGCGTTCATATCGCGAAACCAAAACTTTACTATGTTATCACGCGAAGTCCGTAAGATGACGGAATAAGGATGCTAAGCAGATGGGTAAAGGTACAACTATGGGCAGATCTTAGACTTGAGATAAAATTGGTAACCACTATGAATTTCGTCAGAAAGAAGACGTTCACTGATCTCATGGAACAGCACTGATAGTCAAAAACCTTTAATAGATGTTACTATTTAATCCGTTTTAATTAAAGTAAAATTAATAACCACTGCATCTCTTGACTGGCCTGTTGGTCTAGTGGTTAGTGACCCTGACTGCTAAGCCGGAGGTCGTGGGTTCCATCCCCACCCAGGACAAATCTTTGTGTGATGAGCATAAAGGTTTGTTCTGTAATTTATCTATAATATGTATTTATTTACAAAAAAAAATGTATTTAAGTAGTATATCAGTTGTTTAGTACCCATAACACAAGCAAATATAATTGCTTACTTTGGGACTAGATGGCGCTGTGTAAATGTGGTAGAATATTATTATTATATCTCGAGGATGTTATCAGATGTAATAGGGGGAACAAATCACAATAAACATAATATACAAAAAGAAATTAAACTTTTTAACTTGTACCATTTAAACCAGGTCTACTCCTAACTGCCGAGAATGTATGAAAAGATTGATGAATGTTGAAGAAACGAAATACGTATGTGTTTTCCTTTCTTAGTATGCCCCTATGCTACAAACGGAATCCGTGTACGCAATGTCAATTATTTTTTTAATTTGCTTAAATATTACAGAGTACAATGTGTCAGCAAGGTTAAGTTCTACATATTCTGCCAAATGCTGTGTAAGTGTTGACAATAATAGCACATAAATATTTAATTAGTTACTCATTCATGAATAAAATTGTACCGTACTTTTAATATCGTTTCTAGACCCAGCTGTACGTTGCTATATATCAATCAGTCAGTCAGTTTCCCCTTTTATATATTGTTTATGTAGAAATATGTTATATCACACATTGGTTCAAGCAATCACTTATATAAAAACAATATACTTATTTATTTATGTATTTACATTGCGCTGTGAAATTTCGATGTTATTGATTGCGCGTCAAGATTCGATTACTTTATCGACAACGCTATCTATAGCGATAATGTACCAAGTGCAATGTTTGTATTCTGTACATAAAATTTGACAATTTTTTTTTTGATCGCGCTCGATTCTTCAGGATTATCAACAAAAAATACTGAGTCGATCCATCTGACTGCCTCGGTGGCGCAGTGGAAAGTGTATACGACTGCTGTGCAAGAGGTCCTGGGTTCGATTCCCGGGTCGGGTGAAAATTGTATTGGGCTTTTCTATCATGAAATTCCAGTATTGAGATTTTCCCGGAGTTTGGTAAACAAATGTTCCCGGTAGATGACAATAGGCTCGCCCCCTATTTCATGGGACCAAACATAGCTGGCGAAATGTGGGTATGAAACACCTCTGCCTACCCCTTCGGGGAAAAAGGCGTGATGCTATGTTATGTTATGTTTATGTCGATCTATCTGATACATAAACATCAACACTAAAAGAATTTTTCAAATCGGACCTGTAGTTCCTGAGATCCTAGCGTACAACCAAACCAACAAATAAAGTCTACAGCTTTTTAATATAAGTATAGATTGTAAATAGAACAATACTCACCGTGATACCACCATTTCGTTTTCTTAGGATTTTTGTTGCATGTCTTAACGTAAAATGAGTTATCTGGTGGCCGTTTCTGGAAAGTAATAAAATTCTGATTAGTATAACAAATACACCATATATTATTACAGGTGATATAAGGGTAAAGGTAATATAAGATTGATCCCGACCAGCAGTACCTATGTGGATTCGACTTTGTGTAAAACATCGTAAGGAAACCCACATACTCTAGAAGAAATTCTATGAGTGTCTGATCCACCAACCCGCACTAGGCCAGCGTGAGTTAATTATGACCTAAACCCTCTCAGCTCTCTACTAACTAAGAGGAGACCCGAGCCCTGCAGTGGGACTTAATGGGTTGCTGATGAAAATGATGATGTGTGTCAAATTTCTAATTCTTTACATATTTTTGGATCCGGCCAAACCGACTCTTTTGACAATAGTCGAGTATCAAGTCCTCAATTTCGTAACCACCGAATGGAATTGAGACAAATTAAAATAACAAGAGCACACACACATGACTATTTTTTCGTCCATATTATGTTAAATACATGCCAGTGGAAAACCAGCGCCTGGTTATCTGCTTGGCACAAGCTGAATTGAAAGAACACCATAAAGCTTCGAAAATTGGACAATTCAAAGCGAACGCGATTGTGTTTGTCTTACTTACGCGCTATTACAAATTTAAATTATTATGAAATTTTTTACTCGTACGTAACACACAAATTAATTCTCGACAAAAGGCCGTTCCCGTAGCCAAAAGTGCCATGCCAGATCAGCACTTTTGGTCTCCATAACGTTTGATTCATGTTCAAAGCCAGTCTCGTCCCATCTTTCGACTCGTATACATTCTATAAATCGGTATGCCAAATCTGCTAAAGCAATATTCAATGTCAAATCCAAATTTAATTAAAATAATTAAATATTGTGCTTAATCAAAAGTTTCTTTTTTTAAAAAGACTTTCATGTGGACCCGCGTAACAGCGCGAATCGTCGCGTATGTCTGCCGCGCCGCTATGGTTGCAACGATATATATATATATATATCAAGCCAAATAGCTCGCGGTCGCGTCGTCGTTGATGCTATTTAACAGATGTTAATGTACGCATATTCTCACCTTCTCCTTACAGCTACTGAGCATGGACACGATGGACAGACAGACGGACTGCACGGAGAGCGCGGGCGACCAGTCGTCGGTCAGTATGGACAGGCAGATGTGCCCGTTGGAGTACACGTGTGGGTGGATCGGTATGTTGTTGCCTACGAACGTTACCTGTAACACAGTATTATCAAACATTACACACTGACAGCGCCAACGAGGCAGATGTATATAGTGTAGCTAAATTATTTGTGGCAAATTGGTCCGCAGACGAGCGACGGGGGATGGTGACGAGCGATAACGATCAACACTCATGGGCATAAGTATAAACAGAATAAATTCTTGTCAGGACTCCAGCGTCTACTCTTTCTTCCACCTGCTTTGTCTTTGGTCACACAAACTGCGATGTGACGTTGCATTGTAAAAATCTACGAAATCGCATGGCAGCAATCGCAATTTTAGCATTCGCATTGCAATCTTCTGCAATCTTTGTCTACTTAAATTGGTATTTCGTTGGTACTCAAAGGGTCTGGGTATGACTTTAATATCTTTATAGACAGTAATTCGAAAAGAATTTTATGAAATTTAGAATATTAAAGAGAGACAGATATGATATAGAATAAAAAATAATGAGATAGAAGCCCAAACCCAAAAGCTTAAACAGAGTTCTAGCCACCGCGAGAGGGATAGGATATGAGGCAATTTCGCTCTAGACTCTTTTGTCAAAAGTTTCCTATCTGAATCGCATCACCTAGATCAGATACCGTTGCTTAAATATAGAACATGGTCGCATACGCATTGGAGCACGCGATATAACTTCTATACCAAGCAGAAATTACCACAGATTAACAGAAACGTGTGTTTCGTAGACCGTTTAGTTATATTGTGGTCACGGAACGATGTTGGTCGTAATTATACTCTTCATATTTTTTATCATGTGCTTGGAGATGATTATATACTTTTGAAATAATAAAAATTCTTAACATAGGTTGCAAAACAGTGATTAAATTCTATACGTATAGTTGGCGAATCTCTAATAGAGGCGGCTCAAGTTAAACTATATTTAGCCTAACTGGTTTGACTGGAAGTATACCTACTTCATTTATTATTTGAATTAATAATGTTAAAAGTAAGATAAAAATAAATCACACATTTAAGAGCACGAGGATCCGTTCTTTATATATTATTCTTTGTGTATGAATTTAAAAAGAATTTTAGTCTTATTGACATTGAAAGTGTGTTAGAAAATACGAGAACTTTTGCAAATAATTGATGAGTCTTGAAAATACGGCAAACACTCTCGTTCGAGTCGGAACTGCTCACTGATGGTTCTGTGAATGATTTATAAAAGAGCGCTTCTGAGATGTTTCTTTTTACTGGAATAAATTTAGATTTTTCGCGATCTAAATTTAGGTTAAGTGAGTTATCGGTGTATCGATTCGGCGCTATACTGTAGTTGAAATAACATTTCTTAGCATGATCGTATGCGGTATTTCGACATGGTTAAAGCTGCGGCAGACAATGCCAATGAATTTATAATGTAAATCTATTCGTTACAACATTCATCTTATCAAATAATAATGTGAACAATGTTCGCAATATTCCGACTAGTAACTCAATACTACCCGGTGCTGTATCGAAAGTAGTTTATAGACAAGTTACGAGTAATAATCCTTTGCTGTGGGCGAGGAATAAAGATTTCAGCTATGAGCCACCTTGATTTGAAATAAAATAAATTGTTCATAACAGAAAACGGTTCAATTTCCGGGTCGGACATAAGCGTGTGTTTTCTGTCGTGAAATTCTCGGTATAACCCCGGAGAATGGGAATGTAATGGTAATGAAGCCTTTTAGTTGGAACCTAACATATCTGGCGAAATGTGAGTGTAAGTAAGGCAGTGTCTAATAGAACGGATCACGATGGATGGATGCGTTCGCTCGTTCGCGCGAATAAACGTTCGATGTGAGCGGCAGCGGGCCCCCTTCATACTTTGCATTGCATCGGTGCAAGTATGGACGTCAATACAGATTATTATATACTAGCGCGAACGAACCGATGATCGCGTCGATCACGTCGCGTGATCGCGTTTTATTAAGACAACGCCTGATGCACCATGGGTGGAGGCACCCACTTCTTCGAAGAAAAAAGCATATCTAACGCTTTGTTGTAGGTACATATTTTTCAAACCGAAAATAATACAATACCATTTTAGATACCTACATACAAACTAGAACGAAAACAAAATCTAAATTGATTTTTAACAGCGAATATTCATATATTTTTAATTTGCCCTTATATGTCGCATCGCAACGTTTTCGCGTCGACAGTTTTCGTGCTGATTGTGTGGGTCATTTATAAAAACATGCAATATGGGTAAAATATTAAGGCACATTAATATCACGTAGCCTGTGACTCAGGAGTTGGACATATAGAAACCTCACACCGGTCGCGTGCGAAACTTTGTGTAGAATTAATTTGTAATGTCTCGTATAATTACTCAAGTGGGACGAATACTGGAATATAATTATATTATAATTATTTAAATGTATTATTTATTACACCTAGTTTTAAGTAAGCACCACCATATGAACATGAGGAATAAGCACTAAGTAGTTGTATTTCATTTTACATTGCAAATGATGACTATTCATATTTGCAATGTAAAATAGAAGATCATAAACCTCTTTGATAGCAAAGAGGTTTATGATCTTCTACTTAAAAACAAAGACTGCACTAGGAAACAAAATGTACCAACATCCATATTAGCATGTTAAACTGGTATGTTATTTATTCAATCGTAGCAAGTGGAAGGAAATGGTCTCTGCCTACCCCTCTGTTGGGAAAGAGGCGTGATCTATATGTATATGTATGTATTATTTATTCAAGGGGGTATAATTAGAACTAATAGCCACATTTTAAAATGACGCACTTTTTAATTTTTTTTAAATAACTGCTACGGTGGCGCAGCGGAAAGTGTATACGACTGCTGTACAAGAGGTCCGTTCGATTCCCGGGTCGGGTGAAAACGGTATTGGGTTTTTCTATCATAAAATTACAGTATTCATATTTTCCCGGAGTTTGGTAAACAAAAATTCTCGGTTGAAGACAATAGGCTCGTCCCCTATTTCATGGGACCAAACATAGCTGGCGAAATGTGGGTGTACTACCTACCCCTTCGGGTACAAAGATGCTATGTTATGTTAATGACTCTATGTTTTTAAAAATCTTAGTGAGCTGGTGATATCATTTAAACTTGTAAAATTTCAAAAATAACTACCCTGATGATATAGGGATAGAGTAGTGTTAATCAGGCTACATCCAGTGAATGAATCCGTACAAAATTCCTAGCAGCATTCGTTTATAATAACCAACTAGGTGACTTTCAACTTTATTTATATGTACTTATTTCTACACGTGCAGCCTTTGGACCAACTACACGCAGCGGGCCATCAGTGCACTGCGTGTCCAGTACAATAACGCACTCAGAATGTTGTTGGGGCTGCCCCGATTTTGTAGTGCATCTGGCATGTTTGCGCAGGCGCATGTGGATGATTTCCATGCTATTATGCGCAAAAAAACAGCCTCTTTGCTCTGCAGATTAAGGGCTAGCTCCAACTCCATTCTGAGGGTAATAGCGGGACGCTATGACTCCCCTATCATAGCTCACTGTGTTCGGAGGTGTATCACGAACACAAGGGTTGTGTCGAAGTAGACAAAATTATTGTATTTAATTCGACACAGCCTTTGTGTAAGTAAATGTTTGTGTATTTTTGTTTCTTGTTTATGTGTACCTACTAACATAGTTTATAAGTGCATTGTTACTAACAAAATATGGATGTTTTGAAGTCCGAATTAAAACTTATTTTATTTTATTTATTTATAGATGTTTACGTTTAAATTATAATCACATCGTAGTCGCAACCACTTGAACGACACGCCAATCAGGTTTCCTACACACTACAGAAGCGCTAACACTTCTAACACGTCACAGACGTACCTAGATGAGTGATAAGTGATGTGCCTTACGTAAGTACAACCTCTAATAACATTTTGTTACTAATAAAACACGTTTTGTTGTTATTGAGATTGAATTTATATTACGTTGCTCGGACATACGGCAAAAACTAGCCTATGTGCTAGATTATAATCTATTCTAAGCTAGATTAGAATGCCCCATATTAATCTAAATTTTATGCGGATCCTTTCAGCCTTTCTGGCGTGATTGAGTGACAAACTTTTATATATCTATGTATAAAAATTTTTGCATTTATAATATTAGGTATAGTAGGAACTAGAAGGAAGTAGGATGGTCCATGAGTGCACTTAGTAACCAACTCACTGACGTAACGAGATGCGCATACGCATAGCTATTAGCGCGTACCATACGCACTAGTCATCTGCCCTATATCACTGTATTCGTGTATAAAAATTTAGTGCACCTATATGCAATCAAGTGGTGATGACCGGTTATGAGTTTTGTCTGTAACCGAATTCAATGAAATTTTATGAAATCTGATGAGTTTCAGCTTCAGAGATACGAGTTTTGGCAGTATGCCACTAGAAGTATTAGTTAATAAACGAGTATCACTTGTATGCGTATCGTTATCAAGCACTGTATCCTGCAGTAGCACAGCGCGTTTTATTTTTAATGTTGGATTAATATTCACAGATTAGATTAGTACAAGTGGGTTAGTGTGCAATAACAACATTTTATCTAAAACACATAAGGAAATGTTTGGTTTTTGTTCATTTATAAGTTTGTTGCTAATGAATCTAATTATTCTAACTATTCTTAGTTTTTATGGCAGATGTTCATTAGTATCTCCAAAGGAACCTCTGAAACCTTCAATAAACTTCAATTGTTCCGTAAATGTGAAAAATATTATACTGGTGCAGTACTTGACGCAAATGGTGTACGGTCTATGTCGTCATCAAGAAAAAAGGTATGAAGGAATTAAATCTATGCAGCAAGCATCTGGATAGCTCAAATTCTAAATTCAAAACTTTTCCAATGCCTTAAAGTTCTTCACAATGGTTTATGTAACACATTTGAAAAGGAGGCCGAATAGAGATTGGTCTTTAGTGCAAGTGTTGTGGCTGACGATTTAACAAAAGGTTCACCTTAAAAGGTTCTATGCCCTGCGATTGTTTTTACCCGCGTTTTTGTTATGAAATGAGGAGAAGGAAGGGTGGAGTCTGAAAGGGTAAACGATAAATTACAATGTGCTCGTCTTTATTACATGAGAGTACATAGCGGTGTCTGTGTATGATGCACCTCTGCCTATCCATTGAGGATAAAAGGTGTGTTAATATTAAAAAGCTGTTTTTATGACGGTGGCAAGCAAGCCGTAACTCGCCTGATGGTGACAAGATCCTATGAACACTTTCCACACCAGGAGCATCAAATACGAGTTGCCGACTCTTTAAAAAAAGTTACTCTTTTAAGAGGTCCCAGGCTCGATTGCCGGGTCGGGTGAAAATGGTATTGGGTTTTTCTATCATGTCATTCCAGTATTGAGTTTTTCCCGGATTTTGGAAAACAAATGTTGTCTATTGATGACAATAGGCTCGCCCCCTATTTCATGGGACCAAACATAGATAAATGTTTTTGTGATAAACCACTGCCTACCCCTTCGGGGAAAAAGGCGTGATGCTATATGTATGAATCTTTAAAATCCCTTCCCTACGCAATGAGCTGTCACTACTCATCAGCAGGAAAATAACAAAATGTAAGAATCAATTCGAATACAATCCACGCCATGGTCATACTCATTCTATTCTTATATTTCCTATAGGGAAGGAAGATTTTTCCTGTGATTATTGAACGCATAATAAGTACATTAATAGTTCTATATAGACATGTCGTAAGCTGAAGTTTGGTTGCGAAATCGTCATCGGTAGCTAACGTAATTAAGTGAGTGCAATTGGACATCTTAGTTCATTTACATATTATTATAGACTAATCATAAACATAAAAATTATTTATTTATTTTGCAAGCTTAATAATATGAGCGATGGGTATAGGTAATAAGCGATGGTGGCCGGCGTGAGTGTACTCACCTCAGGAGAGTCGAATGGGTATTTGTTTGTGAATTTGAACTGCAATACAAATTTTTCACCTTCATATAATGTGCCAGGAACGCCTTCCATATGTACTGTCCACCTGTTTATTATAAACTTAAATTAAATGTTGTTTTATTTGATTGTGTGTTTCTCAACAACAACAACAACAACACTATGGAACAAGCTCCGTGTCGGGGACTTAAACAAACATACAATTAACGACATAAATTACACCCAGACTTGAAACAAATATTGGTCTCGTGTGGGAATCGAACCTACGGTGTTAGATTTTGATGTCCCTGGTTTTTGCAGCTCTGGCATTTGCCGCGGCATGCTACGTAAAACTCAATTAGGTGGTGCAAGTTTTGCATGCCACTTTTCGTGCTTGCTGTGTCTAAAGTTTTCGGAACACAGCGAGCGGGGCGGGACGACAACGTGAACTTTGAAGCCATTTATCTGCTCTTGAACATATTTTTAGAAGTCATAGTGATCAGATATCAATACATCTATGATCTAGCCATATTAAACAATAAAGTTTTCCTTTGTATGGTTCGTGTTACGATGCTTGGTACAATTCAATTTATTTTTTCATAATTATTATTTTGTTTATTGTGACTAAATATATTGTATCCTATATCTGAAAACTGTGACCTAGAATCTAGATAAAGTTGGTAAGTCTACTAAAAAGTATAGTAGTGTAGTAGTATTTAAAGTACCCGTGTATAACTTGTTGGATTATACTAAGGTACTTCATTCTGAAATATATAAATATACAGACTATAAGCCGTTGGTGGCAGCACTACCACTCTTTAATCCACCACCGCTATGAATAATGTTTGTCAGATTTAGTGACATTATCTTAATATGGATATGCCTATAACTCACACTCTTTACCCCTCTCTGAGTTCCAATACCCACATCCAGTAATCTTTTTGACACTTCAATCAACAATATTATAGAATTTCAAACTAGGTATAGATATGAAGTAATAATTTTTTATATTAAAAAACATTTAATTAAAATAAATCCTAAAAACCCACAAGGTTTATCCATATTATTACAATGTTTAAGGTCATTGACTCTAAATTGTGCTACCTATTCTGATGGTTGGTTTCATATATTACAACTCAGTGGTATGTCTATACTGATTTTACATTTTTTTGACTGGCCTGTTGGTCTAGTGGGTAGAGACCCTGACTGCTAAGCCGGAGGTTGTGGGTTCGATCCCCACCCAGAACAAATCTTTGTGTGATGAGCATGAAGGTTTGTTCTGTGTCTGGGCGTAATTTATCTATAATATGTAAGTATTTACAAAAGAAAAGTGTGGTAGAATATTATTATTACACTTTTGCATCCACCCTCAATAGCAGGAGAAAGGAGAGTAACAATTCATATTATAATCTCTTTTATTCAGTAAATGTCATCATGAAAAGACACATTGTGACATTATGTGGTAGAATATTATTATTATATTATATTATGTTTATGAGCAAATAAATCTTACCTAACCAAATAAAGACATCATTCATTTCAATTATGTTATAAAACTACAAAGTAAATGATAAGTGTGTAAGATAAAAATTATGACTAATTATTTCATAATGGACATAAATTCATATGAATTTAATAGTCTTCCAACAATGATATTTATAAACAATGGCAGGATAAGTAATACCTCATTGGTTTAGTATGCAGCTGCTTAACCCAAGGTCATGGGTTCCATTCCTATATACAAATATTGTGCAGTCCACAAATAGTTATTCAATAACTGGATGAACACTTTGTATTTTTTTTTTATGTTTGTAAAGGCGACAAATTATTTAATCATGCAAATTTCAAATTAAACAAACAACAATAAATGAAAAATCGATGTCTGGAATGCATTTAAAAGAACTAAAATAATACAAAGGATAGCTACACTACTGTTTAAATATTAATAAGTCTACAACATCCCTATTTTTATACAATCTTTGTTTACATTGCTTTAATATTGTAGTTAATATGTTATGTCTGCATTATTTAATACTATATGCATTACATATAGGAACTTAAGCTTTACAAAACTGATTCTTTGTCCCATTTGGATAAATTTTCTAAACATAAGGAATTTTTGTGCAATTTCATTGTTACAAACATTTTGGTCATTATATTAGGTTATTTAAAAGTTTTTGTTAGTATATTATGTGATTTAGAACGCTATACTCACAGTGTTAGATTTTGGCTGGCCTGATCTCCGTCTACGGTGACTCCTGGTGGCGGTTCCTTCATCAGAGACATCAGTTCTTTCTGTAATCTCCGCTAAAACAGAATGTTACATTTATGTATTCTATTTTGCAAAACTCTTCAACGATTCAAATAATACTATAGCTACCACAACCAGAGTAAACATGATCACTCCTAAATAAACGACAATTTTCTTGGATACAATCAAAATTTATTCTGACAAAATCTAATAGCGAAACTGTCACAATAAAAACCTACCAAAAATTACGCTCAAATGTTAAGCATGATAATATTTTGATATTACTGAATAAAAATCTTTTTATATGTTAAATAAAAGCGTTTAATATTCTATGTAAAGTGTTCAATTTTAATTATTTTTACTTACCTCAGACGGGGACATAGCCGCCATTGTAATCCAATTAGACGTTTGATGTTACTAGATCACAAAAATGTTTTATTAGTTCATGTTTTTTATACACTTTAAGGCGAATGAAATCCATTTATCTATCACATTTTAAGAGTTTATCGTGCTGTTCAAAGTTAATTTTACAATACCTTGATGTTTTTGGGTTCCACGTTTCTAAAAACGATTGTAATGTTTGTAAATTCAATAATACTGTTTTTTGTGATGGCAGCACTTTTGAATGTAATGTCAAAGACAAAGACAAGTTCGGATACGCAAAGCAAAGATACATTTAGACAAAAGACATAATAATTTAGTCGATTTAAATTACTTCTTCAGAAATATTTTATTAATGTTATGTACGTACATAAAATGATTTTGCATAACAAATACTCATATTTATATATAGCTATGATTACATACCTACTTATTTTCCATGAAATTTAAATACGATTTGTATTCAAATAGTTCAAAGCAAGAGGTGAAGCACATTCGTTCTGTAAATGATATAAAGATCATTGCTCAAAACACTTGAGCTATTGAGTAATTTTAAAGCCCAAAAAAATTGCGTAAAACGCAGCAGAAATACGTATGGATGAAATGAGATGAGATACTTGTATGTTTCAATGAAATATTTTTCTCATTCCATCATTTTTAACAAAGTTGAGATGCTCAACTCAATATGCTGCTATGTTAACGTTTCGTTTTAATAGTTTGCAAATATGGTAATAAAGATAATAAATCAAAACAGCTTTTTATTTATAAATACATTTATTTTAGCTTTGGTTCACTTATTATTTATTACAAATTATTCTAAGAATTATGTTAATAATTTACTGAAACTTAATTTCTAATTTCGATAAATATTCGGTCTCGGAGCTCTTTATTTATTATAAATGTAACAAATCATATTAATAATCTATAATCAAAATGATCTCCTTACAAAGCATTGTTTGATTGAGTGGCTATTTATCCTAATTGACTTTTACAAATCAGTCTTCGCAAGAACGTTTAACTAGTTCTCATAAAATATAATTATATTTAATAAATACGTTAACAAAAATAATATACCTATATATTTATTTTTTGTTAAAATCTGGTGATTTAAGAATCCTAATACATTGTATTTGTGAATGAGCTGGGAAAATTACAAGGAAAATATGCCCGCAAATCCTCTTAGAGAGTAAGGCAGTAAATTGTAGCCAGTCGATAAAAAAATATGCTGCCTTTAAATTACCGCCAAGGAATTTTATTTACTCAATTTGGCCCATCTTACCACTGGCCAATAGAAGTTAGTGTCAGACCCCCATTTAAAAAAAATGCAATATGTAGCTTGAAGCGATTTATATTCAAATTTTACATCGCTTTAGGGGATAGACAGCCTCAATAAGTTGGTGTACAGAAATAGTAATTTTTGTTGCTTCCTGATTTTGTAAGATTTACTATTATGTATCAAAAGCTTATAGTATTTTGTGAGGCAGTTGTTCGTTGACTATTATTGGTAATAATAATAAAATTTATAGGTTTCATTCTTCTTATAAAGGTAAGCGTGGACGGTTGGAGTGACGGGCAAGATCAAGTCGTAAAACCCACGTTTCAACGATTAGGGTTCTACAATCTAAAGATGATGGAAGTAAGTTGTTATAAATAGTTATTTTCACGCCATAATCGTCACTGCGATAGTCTGCGCTACCCTTAATTGCATACGGCTTTTTGGTAATTGGTAATTATAATGTAAAATATACATAGTAACACTACACATCACTTACAGGGCGGATGCGTACACGTACAAAATCCCATCTTAAGAATTATAATTATAATAAATTAAATAATGCCTGAAACCCAATCTTTAAACCTGATTTTAAATACCTACTAAATACAAATTAAAACTAAAGGAATGCAATTTTTATAAATTGAATTAATTTAAAATCATAAAGCATTTACTTTAAATAACTTACAATTATTTATATAAAAATAAAAAAGGTAATATTTTACTTTGGTTATGTTAAATGGTAAGCATTCATAAACTAATTATTATAAAGTAGATACCATTGAAATTATATACAAATTTTTGATTAATATTTACAAGGAATTGATATATTTTACAGACTGTGTAGTTTTTTGAGTACGTCATAGCCATATATTGTGCATTCATTTACCTACTAATTAGCAGTTATTATTTTATAAATAAAAAAATCTGTTGCATTGAAGTAATTTGTCAGTTTACGTACAAAAGATAATGAGATTCATAAATGTAAATGCACTAATGGCAGTACAAGGATAGGTTTTTTCACTAGATATATAATAGGTAGCTAGGTACTGTCTAACATTCAAGCACCTCAAATTTCCAACTCTCATAAGCCAATTTAACAAGCACAACTACATTCTTGCTAACAAAACTATCATATTAGGTACCTACCAATTATTATTGGGGTCACTAAGTATTTTGAACATTTCTCAACTTGGGGTCATCAACAATATGTTAAGAAACGGTGGACGAAACAATAAAGGTGGCGCCATCTGTACAAACTAAGTTTCCAACTATCCCCGCTAGATGTCACTACAAATTCATAAATTGGCGGGTTTATCTTTCATGTGATTTCTCTTCTCCACGTAATGGGGGGAGTTTGAGGAATGTCCCATAGTTCTGCTTCCCCAAGTAGTACGTCTAGCTACGGTATTGTTTTTGCAAAATTTTAGTAAATTAGCGTAAGCTGCGCGGTATTGTCTGTTGGTGGCTGCGTATATTAATGGATTGATGACGCTGGATGCCCAGGCGAGGATGGACGCTATGATGTGCAGCCAGGGGTACGTAATGCCGTCGTCAGCCACGTTCATGATCATCAGGGGGAGGAAACACGCGAGGAAGCACAAGAAAATGGTCAGCATTAGTGTTGTGAGGCGAGAGTCTTCTTCTTTCTCTTTTGCTGTTTGTCCGCTCAATTTGCTGAGGAATAAAATAAATTTAAATATAAGTTACATAAATAATCAGATAATATTTTAGAATGTAGTTTTTGGACTGTATACGCATGGTAAAGAAGGATACGCCCCCTGACTCTGAAAATTTTCGGCCGGAAATGTCAGTACTTAAAGTTTAAAATTTTTTAAAAAAATCGATGGTTGTAGAAAATAATCTTATACATAATAGCATAGTCAGTTTTTATTTGCTATACGGTAGGTAAACTATTTTCTTTAAGCCGTAAAAATACATCGTTCATTCGATTCGAAAAAGTTCACGATCCGAGAGCAATCCGACGAGTCAGAATCAGGGGCCCCGGATTTCTTCTCAGACTTGATATTGCTTCTTACCAAATTTAATGATTCTAGGTCAATGGGATATTCTTGACAGATGGACAGACGGACAACGGAGGGATCGTAAAGAGTTCCGTTACGAGGGGCGGGTTCCATTAGGTCTGATTCATGAGTCTGTCAAAATAAAACATCGCGTCAGTCGCGCACGCGCAGCAGGCCACTACACCACCATCACTGAGTTAAAAGTTGCTGTTAAGCCATACCTTCACTAATACCATCTTCAAATCTTAAAACTAATTTAAATCTACCAAATAGCCCACCACCATGATTAGTCACACGTAAAGTGACATGATATCTCACCCACATACACACCTGCGGCCCTCCAGCTTCTTCTTACTCTCTCTCACTCTCCAGTAGATGCAGGAGTAAGAGATAATGATGACCACACATGGGAGAGCGAAGGCTAACACAAAGAGGTACTTCTTCGGAGACCTTCCATCTTTGGGGAGGATTGTGCAGGAGAATGTGTTCGAGTCCAGTCCTAGTTGACCCCAGATGCCTAAGAGTGGAGGTACCTGGAAAGAAATGACAACGATTAACTTTACTTTAAATATAATTTAAAAAGTTACAACTACCTACTCATATTTGGTGGAGTCAATGTTGTAGTTGTGTGATCTCGGTAGATTGAGGGTCATCGTCGATTTAGTAGCTTCTACCATAGACCTAATATCCGCGCTATGGCTTCTACATATGAGAAGGTACTATTTATGTATTAAATCTGTGCTTTACTAACATTAAAACAAAAATATTGTTCTATTATTGAATAATATTATTGAAATTTTTACTACACTTTTGAAGTACGTTTTATCAATATCAGGACAATGCAACGTCTCAATATTATTTTATGAACTTTGTATGACGAGTGCGGTACAGTTTAGTTATAAATAAACGTGTAGCTCATAAAATAAATAAGTTAACAAATCATACGATTGTTAGTTTTTGTTTAAATTATGATACCACAAGTGGTGCCCCAATCATTGACGCATTTACCGATATAAAAACATCAGTTAGGTAAGAACTCGATTTTGTTAGGATCATCTTTATTTCTGTTTCGTAGTCAATATTGATTGTAAACAATTATAGATACATACCTAGGTAAATACTTACTAAATAAAGAGAATCAAGTGAAGACAATTATATTATTAACCGCGCCATTTCAAACTGTAACCAACTGAACCTGTGCGCCAAGCTTTTAAAATACAGTACATTTTTGACGTGCCATGCTGTCATTGGCGTGGTGAGCACATTTTCATTTTACGTGTATAGACGTCTCTGGAAAGAGTGGCCTGAGTTTCTTGGCTAGTTCTTCTCAGAGCTCAACCTTGTCAGTGAACTGGCCTTAGGCAAATTTGCTGACACCTTTTTTTGGCTTTGTATAATGTTCATAAGTATCATGTATTTGATCTATATGAAATAAAGATTATGACTAAGTATTAACCTATTTCACAAATAAAAATGTGCTTAGCATATTAGCATCACCTTTACCTTATTATATGAGTAATTGAGTACAATTAGCCACCGAAAGTGTAATTATTAAATTTCTGTATCACATAAGATCTTACTGGATGGTATTCAAGCAAAATTTTCAGATAGAAATACCTACCCCAATGAGTAGGTACAATAAGTATTAGCATGTTTATAACAACGAAACCCCAAATGTTATAGGGCCTAAAAAGCATAGACAATCAAGCCGGTGTTAGTCGACATAAAATAAGTAACTGTTGCCCGCATTGTGTTCCTTTTAATTATTAAAAAAAGTAAACTTTATTGCTTATGAAGAGCTCTTATAACTTTTCTCATAAACAAGTTTAATTGTACTTTCTTACTGTAGTCACTAAACTACTATTTGGTAAGCAAGTATCAAAATTTTATAAAAGGACTATTAAATTGCTATTACACTCAATTTGTAAAGTCGTAAGCAGAAGAGTGGGGTCAAGAGTATGTTGAAGAATTGCTTGGTGAAAGTGCCTGTAAGAGAAATTACTGACAATATGTAATCATTTGATATGAATTAGAAAGGCAACTGAAGGTGTTAAGGTACTAATTAAAAGTACGTTAATAATTCAAGCTCTGAATAACTTCAATAGTTATAATTATAAAGTTAAGCAGAGCATAGATAATATCGCACAATCACGTAATATAAAATTGTTAAAGTAAACTCTATATATATTAAAAATAAACTACCTATAATTATGTATTGTATTTGAGCGAGGGACTGAGCGGGGGCCTGTCACCGTGGCCTCTCCACCAGCATCGCTGTGCATCATCATGATCATCATTTCAACTCATAAGCGTCCCACTACTGGGCAAGTGTCTCCTCCACAGAAGTGCCTCCCTTAGTCGCCTTTTCCGACACCAACTGGTTGAGATGGGGTAGTGACATTAGGTATTCTAAATCCGTCACTACACACTATCATTTAAATGCCATTCATTTAATTTTTTTTTTATTTGCAAAAATAAGGGTAAAATATTTAAGTATTAGATATATTTATAACAACATCAAAAAACACCCTATAAAACACTTACTAAAAGACGTAAGGACAAAGCATGCCAACCATACTGCAGTCGCTACACCACTACAAAAAGATTATTCTGTTTCCAAGGACCTCATCTCTACAACAAACTTAATAAACTACTAAGTTTTTACTCACTTCCAAATTGGTCACTAAAATACACATTAAAAAATTGGCTACTCAGTATTAACTATGATGACACGGAAAAATTATTACAGACTTGACGCCCTTTTTGTTACATAATCTCAATTATGCTCTATACTCCCACATACACATTCTCTCTTTCTCACACACACACACTCACACACACACACACACACACACACACACACACACACACACACTCACACACAGTTTGTTTACCTAATTACTCTTAGAACCTACTTAAGTACTAACACATATATTATATTTTATTCCAAAAGTTATACATAAGAACCTGTACGCTTCTTACCTTTACCTTCTGTTCATTGATCTCTGTACAAAATAAATATATTTATATAAAATCAACTTCTCCCCAGGGTCGGGCTCAACACCTTTAATACAAGTTGCTTTCACAACTTAGCAAAGGTGTTGGAGTCAACACACAATTGGTAACAAATATATTCTCTAAATTAAGTGTAGAATGCGTAGAATAGTGTGTAAAATTGTATGTATTATTTTGTTAATAAACATTATTATTATTATTATTATAATAGGTATAAAGAAACTGACTTTTTATTTTCTCACTCAACTCACTCAACTACGCAGGCTATGAAGCTACTAATATATCTCGCAATAAACTAGTAATGAACACAAAGGATGTTCGTTAATTCGACACAATTAACAATTAGTCGACTATCAACGTGGAAGTGCAACGAACTAATTCCACTGCTTCCCCTGTTATACAACTCTATTTATTTACACCAGGCCAGCTTTATAACTATAAGGGTGAGTTTGTAACCGGCACAACATTTGTGGCTAAGTAAAAGATAATACGCTTGATAAGATATTGGCATCCGAAAATACTTTTAATCTTATTACTATAACTAAATGATAGGAGGTGCTTACGTGAGGTATCATGACTGCTGGCTGGCTTTTACCTGGGTGTTACCTTGCCCCTTAGCGTGGTCAATCTTTCGGGCACCTTTCCTCACAAAACAAACTTTAATCAAATATTCTTTTTACAGGAAAGTTCGACGCATATAACATCAGTTTATGGTTAATATTTTAATGAATTACGTGAAGCGAAGACTTTTAATTCATTTTGAATATTGCGCAGATGGAGGAGGGCTGAGACGAGCAACATTTCTTTCTAGTTGACTTTAAGGTGACGCAGAGACAAAGGTGCATCCAGTAGATTTTTTTTCTATGATTTGCTTCGCCACAAACTGTTTGCTAAATGAGTACTGGTATCAAAGTTTTCCAACCAGTCCATGGTAGGTAACTCTGAATAGACACGGTTGTGTTTCCGTGAAATGTATTATTTATTATCTTTTCGAGTTCCATAAAAATATTGTAATTATAATAAAAGTACGAGTTTCGTTCCAGGGATTATACTATAAATTATTCTATTACGGGTACAACTTTTTACGACTGTTTAGGGCAGTGATGTTGCGCTGGAGTTAAGATGTTATATATAAATTTGTTTCTTTTATAAAGGTTGTGTCTATGGGTATTCAGAGCCTGGCCTTATTCGAAGTCTTAACAATCAACTGAATCGTCACATGTAATACATTTCTTCCATACCATAGACATAGGGCTCAGCTAATTTCCGCAACAGCGAGCGATTTTGGCTATATTAGATAAGTCGATCAACTAAGAACTTTGTTTGAACAATTACAAATTTACAAACTTTTATCAGATAACACTTCGATTTGTTGATGAAATTCTCCATTGACCAATAAACTGATTGTATTGATTTTATTGTAATGCATTTGTTTTAGAAATCAAAATACTAAGAAAATGTACGCAAACGCTCCCGCCATTGTGCATTGATTGATAGGAACCATTTGTTTATATTCTTGTATATTTTTTCAATTGAGAATGTAATGAGAGTAAAGCTAGTATGAGTTATTTTTACATTGTTTTTGCCATTAAATATATTTTTAGAGTGCGAAACGGTTATTGTTGGAATAGGTAGATGTAATACTGTGACTGGCAGGAACGGGCTGCGGGACTAACCAGTTGTGGTGTTAGGCTATTAGACCATATTACATTAAATAATAAATCATTTTTATTTATTTACCCAGGACAAATCTTTGTGTGATGAGCATAAAGGTTTGTTCTATGTCTGGGTGTAATTTATCTATAATATGTATGTATTTACAAAAAAATATATATTTAAGTAGTATATTAGTTGTTTAGTACCCATAACACAAGCAAATATATTTGCTTAATTTGGGACTAGATGGCGCTGTGTGAATGTGGTAGAATATTATATTTAATTATATTAAGTAGGTACTAGATTAAGTCGCGCGGGGCTTTACTCTCGTCGTTCTTTATTTGGCCACTACTCAGCCCCTATTGGCCTTAGCGTGATGTTATATAGCCTATGTTACTCAGTGATAATGTAGCTCTCTAACGGCAAAAGAGTTTTTGAAATCGGTCCTGTAGTTTTTAGGTTTATTCGTTACATACAAAAATACAAATCTTTCCTCTTTTTAATATTAGTATAGAAGTATAGACTACTTTCAGCCCGCGGCTTCACCCGCGTGAAATATTAGTAAGACGTAAGACGTTGCCTATGTGGTTTTCCAAACTATATATCTGTGTGCCAAATTTCATACAGATCCTTTCAGCCGTTCTGTCCCCTGATTCTTACTCCCGCAATCGTAAACTTTTTCGAATCTTAGTACGACGTAATTTTACGGCTTAAGTTATTAAATTTTAGAAAATAGTCTACCCAATAGAAAAATAAAAACTAATTACTTAACTTAAGATTTTTTCCTACAACCATCTATTTCTATAACATTAAGTTTTGCAACTTTAATTAAATTGACATTGCCGGCCGAAAATTTTCCGACAGCTTAGAATCAGGGAGCTTACACTTACTTAATCCTCATAAAAAAAAAGTTAAATAAAATTGATCCATCAGTTTTCGAGATTTGTTCTTAGCAACACATTTAGTTCATATTTTTTATGTACGTAGGTAGATTATACCTACTTGGAAATAATTCATATCTATTATATTTTACTGTTTATTGGGCATCAGACCTAAGAACTCTTGCACAGCACTCGTACACACCCACTTAACCAACCGAGGCAGTATTAAAATATCATGATTTTGACATTTTTATAAAAAAAATAATGTCATTTGTAGACTTACCATAAGCCCGAATGAGACGAGCCATATCGTGATGAGCTGAACCCAGATCTTAGTAGTGGTGTAGATCTGCGAATACATGTCGTAGTACGCTATCAACGTATACCTGAAACAAAATGGACATAAACTGGCGTTAAAAAAAATTAAGAACGTATTTACAAACAGAAAAAAATATAGTGTCATATTTCGTGGTTTTCAATTTTTATTATTTAATCGAAACTAAACCTATTTTAAAAATATTTTTGCTAGACGTTTTAGAATTGGGTGAAAAGTGTGTAAAATGAAAGCAATCGTTGCGTTTACATTTCTATTTATATGCAAATAACACATTGGAAACTTGCAGGGCGTTATAAGCATTACGGATAAATACTTACTTTTTAATAAGAGTGAACGCAAAAAGCAGAACTTGATCGAAACATGGTGTTTTCCAGATTTGAGACAGATTGAGTCATCAAACTCGAGTGACTCCGGAAGAAATTCGAAAAGGTCATATTTTTGGTGGAATTTTTTTGATTTATTTGCACTAGAACTGTCTTCAAGCAAACTAAGGGACCTAAAATAGGATCTAGAATTTATGTTACAATTAAATGTGACATCATGAATTTCAATCAGAATCCATCTCATATAATTATGAATATCACCCCGACTGTTAACACTGGAAGGCAGATCACATGTAGTAACCAGTTAGTAATAACAAATTTACTTTCCAATGGTGAAGAGCCAATCATAATTTATTATTGCCAAACTTATTCCAGATTACAGCTAACTAATTTATATGATAAAGACCATAAAGAGGGTTTTGGGGTGGGCAACCGACGGTAAATCCTCGTTTTGTTTCATCCAAGATAATACCCCTCAGGTGCCTCTACACGCAAACTCATAATCTAAAGACCGAATCCACTATTTTAGTAACAGCCTACGCAAAAGTCATTCACTAAAGCACCACGAGGTTCTTGGATTTATCATTATTAGTGTAAATAATACGTACTCGTGAGATATTTCTGTTCCAACTAGGTTATATTTACACATGAACATGATATTTATAGTTAAATAAAGGTAAACAAAACAATCGTTTTAGAAATAGTTCGATCCAAAAAGTGTTAATTGATACATAATAGATGACTCTGCTACACTATACTCTTCACGCTGCTCATCGCTCTACCAAGATGGTGGCCAACATGATCATTACCGCCTGATGGTAAGTGGTTACCGCAGCCTATGGATGCCTGAACACCAGAAGCATCTTATAAGCGTTGCCGACCCCTTAGTACCTCTTCCCTCCCCAATGAGCTGTGGACACCATTACACATCATCATCATTTCAACCCACAAACGTCCCACTGCTGGGCAAGTGGTCTCCTCCAAGTATTTTAGAGGGAATTTAACCTACTATACCAATTTTTTATTTGTTTATTTATTTACTTTAATTATAACGGTATAAGGTACCAATTACAATAATTAAAGATAATGCAAAGAATAAAAAAGAAACTTAAAACACAAATTAGACACAACAAAAATAAAACAATAAAATAGCAAGATTCAAGGGCACCACATTCATACTTCAATCTCGCAATACGACAGACATACAGATAATATCTTCGACCATCCGTCCAAAAACAAGTCAAACTCTGGGTTAGAATCCAGGAGCCTGTTGAGTGCACTAAGTTTGCGAGGTATGACTGAGCACGCGCTACTGTGCGACTGGGAGGAACACAGCGAACAGATCGTGCTTCCTATTTCGGAGGTTCTGGCATGTAGAATCGACACAGCTCATTATGCACATCAGGTGCATCGATACTACCTCGGAGAACCTTGCAAGCAATGATCAATTGATCATGAGCTCTTCTTACTTCGAGTGATATAGGCGCCACACAAAAATAGCCACTTGTACGATATTGCAATGTTCGTAGTTTTGTTTAAATAAATCCATCTGTACCGACTACCGATATAGATCGACAAAGGTTGCCTCTCATCCGAAATAGCAATGTTTATAATCTTTATCTCTTACGTAAAACGGATTAGAAAACACGATTTTTCTGAAATCCGAACCGTTGCTTGTGATTGCTGTTGAAAATGTTTGTTGGCAAATACGTTTATTAGTTAATTGGTGGGTTCAAAATCGCTGAGGAAGTGCTTCGGGAGGGTTAGAAATGTTTAACTGTGGACTCCCACAGGCTGGTGATTATGATAATGACTACTAACTTGAATACCTACTTAAATCAAGAGCACTTCGAGAAAAGTAAAAGGCTTTCGCTGCCAAGTCACGGATAAATATGGATGATCCAAAATGAAGACAGGGTCATAATGGTGACGATCAATAAGTGGTCCTTTCATGGAAAAACCTTGATCATCATCATATCAGCCTCTCCTAATTGCCGCCACAACGTGCGACTTTGTGCCGCCTGCATCCAACGGCCACCCGCAACCTTTACTTGGTCATCAAAAACCTTGATGGTTCATTATATAACAACAAATATCGACACACGTTTCGTCTTTACAAAGGTATTTTTATTTCTTTCAACATCTCTCTTTGAAGCCTGCCGCGCGATATCAGTAACACATTTGATACAAATGCCAAATTTACGTTATGTATGCATCTCCATTATCACTGCTGATCCATATTAAACACTAGGAGCACTGTTCTCTTACGTAACGAAATAAATAAGTAAATAAGATGCTCCGAATTGTTTGATGTGTGTAGGGCTTAGTGTCAGTAGTCCGACTTTTCGTACCTACTATTGGAAATTTTAAGTGTCAGTGACATTAAAATGCCTATCAAATAAATGTTTATTTTAAAAAAGGCAAATATCTGACCTATCCGTTTTCTGACGGATTAACCTTATGACCGCCGTGTCAAATCAGCATCTCCGTGCCCTGGACGCCAAGCCATAAAATTCGTTTTTTAATATTTGGTAACAAAACACATAAAACTAATGATTTGGTATCTTTATCTTGTATTTTTATGCTCCTGAGTTTTGTCATCTATAGAGGACATCGGCGCTCAGGGCACAGTTTGCGCTTGTCAAGTATAGATGACGTTGGCGTTCAAAAAGTTAAGAATACATATCGTCGTTTCGTAAAAGACGTCTAAGGCGACCTTATGCACACAAGAGCACTGCAAGAAAAGGAAAATTCGAAACAAACCCTATAACAATCCGTCTGGCGGATAGAGGAATAGAGCGATTAAAGTTAGAGAAAGAGTAATAAGTTTCCATAAGAAATGATAGCTTATTAGGATTTAGCTTTTCTGGGAGTATGATCAAGTAAGATCGAGTATAACTTTCCACGATTGAAGCTCTGCAGCCCTAGAACCACTGCGCTATTGCTGCACGCTAACAATGAACTCTTTAGCATAAATTGGAGTAACAGTGTTTTCATTGTTTTATTAAATGGCTGTGCTCATAATGATGGCGTTAACAATAGAGCGTCGATAACAAGCTGATTGTAATCATGTTAGTACATAACACACACTATGCAGTATCAGTGGGGAATGTGAGGATCTTTTGTGCATTTTAACTAAAGAATGCTTTCACTATTGATTTCTGAACGAATTTATTTAAAAACCAAAGGTTTTACACTGGACGTAGAACCTATTAGTATATACTATCACTTATATGTACTATCACTTTTGAGCTCATTAAATTTTAAATTATTTATTTCCTGAATTATTCTAAATACGAGTAAACACAAAAGTTGTTTCATAAACTATGTATTACATTTGTATTTAGAATTTAAAACTATATGTCTCCACTAGAATTATTGTTCCCTAGGTACGTTTCGTACTTATGAGTAATAATAACGTACCTAATAATTTCTAATAACATAACGTCAATAAGCTTTTTGAAAGAAATAGGCAAAAAAACTCTTTTCTCACCTCCCTAAAAAACAAAGTTTACTACAGGCACACAACAAAAAAAGCACCCATAAATCTACGACCGAAAAAAAAAGGAAACAGAAAAATAAATAACCAAACTTTTTTGTTTGAGCAATGGCAGCTTTAATCCGTCAAGTTGCATCTGGTCCAGGCATCTGTCGGTGTGTCCAAGGGCTCGAGCCCAACAAAAATAAACACATTGATCAGGGCGGGTCAGTAGCCGAGGTACAAAGGGCTCACTGTTCAATGGTGTGTTTGAAGTGGACTGTAAGCTATAAGTCTGATAGATGTGAAGAAATGCGCTTGGTTTTAGCCTGTAAATTAGTTTGCTCATTTTTATTTAAGGTTTAAATTTCATAAGCAATATTGGGCATCATTTTTTGTGACGTAAAAAAAATATTGGGAGTTTGGGTGTGTCAGAATCAAAATCCTTACTAATGTGTGTTTGTTTATTTATACTGTTTTTATGTAGCAACGGAGGAATAGAATATTAAATTGTCGTTATAGATTGACGGCTAGAAAATTACATAAAATAGGTGCAGGCGCCATTAGTCAACGTAATGGCTTACAATCAGATAGGCTGGAAGCTTCTCTTTTTATTTTTTATTTCTTGCTTTAAACTTCATAAAATATTAAATGACATCATCAAAATCCTATTAATATCCCACTGATGGGCTCAGGTTTCCTCTCCTCTGTCTAGAGAACTCAGAGGGTTTTGACCATAATCTACAAACGCTGGTCTAGTGGTGGATCTCTTCTTCAGGATGTGGGTTTCCTGACAATGTTTTCCTTCATCGTTAAAATCCATAATACTTTCTACAAAAGTTCACCGGCACTTTTTCACTTAATCACGGTAACTTAAACACTATAATATCAAGTTAATAATAATCTAATCTAACACAAACATGGTTGCTTTCCCACACCCACCCGATAAGCCAAGTGTGTGTCGAGTGCCTGATGCCTGATTACATCATGAAAGCGAAAACTTTATGTTATCTACTTAAGTGGCAAGCTTACGCGACGAACAGTTAAAAGCCTATTTTGTGTTAACTGTAATTTAGTTCTGGTAAGTGTCCGATGACCGAACGTCATAACAACTTCAACTCGCTAAGTTCGAAATATATTATTATATCATTTTATTACACTAGAAGTCGCGCAGAGATTTGCTCCCGTCGATTTTTATTTGGCCACTGCTCAGCTCCTATTAGCCGTAGCATAAAGATAGCCAATAGTCTTTTTCTAAAAAATGGGCTATCTAACACTAAAATATTATTTTCAAATCGGACCAGTAATTCCTGAAATCCGAATGGAAAAAACAAGAAAGTAGATCTAAGCAAATTGCTGCCATGGATTCCCCAAAAAATCTTCCCTTTATACGGGTAATATGATCCCTCCATTAGTCAAAAGATGTGTACGTTCATGAATGTTTTTTATTCGTTTAATAACGTTTATTAGGTGTTAAGTAAGGGCCCGTATACATTGTACGTTTCAATCTAGTGTTATCTACTTACAAATTAAAAAGTGTGAGAGTTTATTTATGGCCTGCTTAATTTGTTATACAAAATGTTTATTATTCTAAATAAGGATTGATTGTTAACACTTTGTTTAGTCGCCCTTATCTCGGGAAATAACAGTCCGATTTGAAAAAATATTCTTGCGCTTGATAACAACTTCTTCAGCATGTTTAAATAGCGTCTTTTGAAGAAGCTAAGCTTCTTCTCACTTTTAAGAGATTTGATTGCGAACGTAAAAGGTACAAAGATACTGTTCTGTTAAAGATTCATATTTCTAAAACTACTTAAGGTATTGATTTGAAGTTGTCATCGAGTATGTCGATTTGTGATTGAAATCCGTTGTAAATATGACCACCAAAGCTAATGAAATTGGTCGATAAGCCGTGGTGTTGGTGACACTGATCAATAACCGCGTCCTGTGTTATTTACACGGGGCCTATGTGTGGATGATAACAGTGCACCTCATTACTGCTATCACTAAATCAACGAACTGATAACAATACTTTGACACTTTTTACTTAATAAATTAGAGAGATCTAGTAGATAGGACACAGATCGCTCAGACTTCTTTAGAGAAATGATGCTCGCTATTGCATAGCTAGGGTATCTGGGTAGCCCTCCAGCTAAACTAATCGGAGGTCATAAACGACGTATAGTCATAGCACTATTTATTATTCCTGGGTGAGCAAAGAGGTTTTACCACCTCCAACCTCATGGTGCCAATATTAAGAAAAAAATTAAATGTTTAATATAATGATTGTGTTTATTTAGTTTAGTTAAGTTTTAATTACGAAATACTTGCAATAATATAACTCAAGCCGCGCCTCCATTGTTTTTTGAAGATATATTAGGACGATGCTACATGAACAGTTAATTAATTTCCAAGTCCAATATTTTATTTAAATATGCTTATAACACCAACATTGATACCTTCATGAACGTGTAACGAAAACTAATAAAACGAATCCTTTGTTTATTGAAGGAGAACGCGTAGGGCTGCGTACAACCGAAGACAGTTTAAATTGGACACCCCGCATTAATATTAATGTATTAGTATTATGGTAATGGACTAATCTGAGGGTCGATGACACGTTTGGGTACAATGGGACTGGGACATGGGGAACTGTCGTATTGTTTGGGTTTTGAGAAATTATTTAATTGAAGAGAGAAAACGAATCGCGTTGCAGGATGTATGATTATGTTATTAGTAAAAGAGACCTGACGAGTCACGAGAGACCGAGAGAGAGAGTTTTGTATAAAGTTATATGTAGTACCTTATACTCTTTGGGTTTTGCGTACTTTTTGTGTCATGGAAGTACTTGCGCCACTGATTTAAAAAGAGTAATCGTTCTCTATTTAGAGCTACTGTTTCGAAGATCCAAGTCACCATGATGGCCGCTAACCTTTGATAGAAGATGGTACCCTAAGAAGATAAGGTATTAAACATCGCCAGAGGCTCTAGTGCGAGTACAGTAATGGAGGATGTTTTGAAACGTTTAAGCTTAGAATCAAGGCGAGTAGTAGTGTGTGGTGACTTTAATATTAATTTACTTGAGCAGTCACAGTTCTGCACCAGATTAATCAGCTTATTTAAGTCTTTTGATTTAGAATATTTATTCATGGAACCAACCAGAATTACTTCACATTCTGCTACTTGCTTAGATAATATTTTTTGCAACTGTAAATACCTAAATAAGTTTATATTGAGTGACTTAACGTCAGATCATTGTGGACAAAAAGCGGAATTTCCTTTAGGTACAACTGCTAAAGTGAATAAGATCACATGTAGGCCAATAACCTCTGCTCGCCTAAAGCGCTTCAATGATAATATAGCATCTAAAGTCACCAACATTGATCTAACACAGGAAAATCCTGATGATTTATACGGGTCATTATTTAATGTAATTCAATCAGAATTTGATGAAATTTTTAAATCTAAGACATTTACTAAACATATTAAAGTTAGTTTCTGTGATTGGGCAACACCAGGCATATACAAAAGTAGAAATACTTTGTATGAACTTTATGGTATGAAACAGTATAATTTTGATCCAGTCTTTATTCAATATGTTAAAAATTATTCAAAAACTTTTAAGAAGGCATGTGCTGCCGCCAAGTCTTTGTACATTAGTAATAAAATCAAGAACTCAGACAACAAAGTGAAAGCCACCTGGAATATAATCAATAATGAGACGGGTCGGTCAACATTTAAAGAAAATAGTTTTGAATTGCACATTAATAATAGTAAAATAACTAAAAATTCAGATGTAGCTCAATCTTTTAATAATTTCTTTATTAACATACCTATAAATACTACCAACACCTTGGATTCTTGCCCAATTATAGCTGAATCCTTAGTTAAGAGTGTTGTGAATGAGTGTGGCACCAGGTTTAGTTTTAAATACATTGACCCTAATGATATATTAAAGGTATTTAAGTCACTTAATTCAAAAATGACTGCTGACTTATGGGGCATCTCTGTTAAATTAGTCGTAAACATTATTTTTTGTATAGCCCCGTATCTAGCTACAATTTTTAATAGATGTGTTGATGTAGGTGTGTTTCCAGACTTAATGAAACACAGTAAAGTAATACCTTTATTTAAAAATGGATCTAAAAATGACCCTAGTAACTTTAGACCTATATCCATATTGCCTACTATTAGTAAAATTTTTGAGAAAATTATACTTCAACAACTCGAAAGCCATTTTAATTTGCATAAACTATTACATACCGAGCAATATGGTTTCACTAAGGGTCGCTCTACCATAGATGCAGGCGTAACACTAATAAAACATATTTATGACGCTTGGGAAAAATCGATGGATGCTATTGGTGTCTTTTGCGACCTTTCAAAAGCTTTTGATTGTGTTAAACACGATACGCTCCTTCGAAAGCTTAAACACTATGGAATTAGGGATGCTGCACTTGATCTCATAGCTACTTACCTAAGTGATAGAACTCAATACGTAGAAATAAATGGAAATAAATCTTCTGGATTACCTGTAAAAATGGGCGTTCCCCAGGGCTCAATTCTCGGTCCCTTTCTTTTCCTAGTGTACATAAATGATTTGCCTTTCTTTGTACAGGATTTTTGCGATATAGTGCTATTTGCAGATGATACATCTCTAATTTTTAAAATTGATCGCAAACTAAATAATCTAGATGTTGTAAATGGTTCTCTCGCAAAAGTTCTGGACTGGTTTACAGCAAATAATTTATTGCTGAATTCAAAGAAAACTAAATGTGTAAAGTTCACAATGCCGAATGTTAGAAACACAATAACAAATCCTAGTTTAAATAATGAAACAATTTCATTTGTAGAGTCTACAGTTTTTTTGGGTTTAACTTTAGATAAAAATCTTCAATGGGGAGCCCAAATAAAGTGTCTCGCAGGTAAACTTAGCTCTGCGGCTTTCGCAGTCAGAAAAGTGCGACTACTTACTGATGTGGAAACCGCGAGACTAGTATACTTTAGTTATTTTCACAGCGTCATGTCCTATGGCATCTTGCTATGGGGTAAGGCTGCTGATATTGAAACGATATTTATACTTCAAAAACGAGCTATACGCTCTATTTATAATTTAGGCCCACGAGTTTCCCTGAGAGAACGTTTTAAAGAAATAGGTATTCTAACGGTTGCATCTCAATATATATTTGCGAATATTATGTTTATTAAACAGAACATTCACCTTTACAGAAAAGTTAGTGACATTCATTCACTAAATACACGAAATAAACACTTACTCTGTAATATTTCCCATCGCCTACATAAAGTCCACAACTCTTTTGTTGGACTAGGAGTACGTTTGTATAACAAACTACCCATTGAGATGATGAACCTACCCTTAACGAAATTCAAACTTACGGTTAAGAAACATCTAATAGGGAAAGGCTACTATACCGTAAACGATTATATAAATGATAAAAAGGCATGGGACTAGTTGCTCGGTTCTTAATCTATTTTTTTTTGCAGGAATAACTTTTATCTTACTCTTGTTCACTCAATTACTGTAAAGTGGAAGCATTTTGAGATCATTTTTTTTTTTTCTTTCCTATTAAGCAAGTGTCTTCGATTGTCATGCTCACTAAACTGTCATTGCTTGTGGTGTCGTATTGGCCGGGTCATTCTCTTCCCTCAAATATGGTTGAAGAGAATGATGGCTGGTCTGTGCGTCATGCCCGTGAACGGGCGCTACTTGGGGTGACTGGTCAGTCGTCGTATGCTATGCTTTAGCGCTACTAAATTATTCAATTCCTTTTTTTTTAAGCTAATATTGCTAACAATGTGTTCACAAAATGTTTTTACCGTTTTCTAATACATAGTTGGTACCAAGTGATGATCCCACATACCATACTTCTTGACGAAAACAAATTAAAGTTTGATTGCTCATTATTATTTTCTCATATCCAAATTTTATTGAATTTGATTTAGTATGGTGTATTGGTTCTGTACTTTCTGTGATATTTCAAACTGTAACCAATTAAAATTGTAACAACTATGGCGATTGAAAAGAGTGGCCTGAGTTTCTTGCCAAGTTCTTCTCAGAGCTCAACCTTGTCAGTGAACTGGCCGTAGGCAAATTTACTGACACTTTTTCTGGCTTTGTATGACGTTCATAAGTATCATGTATGTGAACCAAATGAAATAAAAAGATTTGACTTTGACTTTGACTTTGACTTTGAGTTTTTGACGAAACGCGTGTTTTGTTTTTGTTCTTCTTTAACGTTTCAACGGCGCAAAAGATTAACATGTTATTTGGCACAGGCATATTTGGAGGTCCAGAGAATGACTCAGGCTACAATTTAGCCCGCTAATGCATTTTAGTTGGTCATCGAGCGAAGTCGCGGACGGAAGCTACTTACATTTAAATAGTAAAGTTTTTATCTTGACTTCAGCAAAGAGGTTAGTTTTACAACTTCACTGAGTAGTGGGATGTGATAAATTACTTGTCGACATTTATAATCTGTTTCTTGCCATCACTAAATGTATTTTTACGATGCCACGTAAAACAGTATTAGAAATATGCATTAGAACAAGATTCTTCAAAACAATAACAAAATATTCTACTAAACGAATTCTATTCGAAAGTTAGAGTAATAATTTACTTATGTTAATCGTATTTTTCGTTGAAATGTCTTGGAAAACATGTGAAAATAAGAATAGTTTTTCAATTTAAATGTGTATTTTTTTCAGTTTAAAAATACTTTTATCCTTATTCTTTTCCGTAGATAGCGATTTGGTAGTGTTTTCTTCCCAATTAATGCTAAAAGAACACACTAACACAGCCAGGTCCATGGGCGGTGGTAACCACTTACCATCAGATGGGCCGTTTGCTCTTCGGTCAATAAAAAAAACTGCTACTTTAAACCAAGGGCCTCTCACCATCACTCCTGCTGCGCCACCAAGGCACTAATATGATAGAATCAGATTTTGAAATATTCGATTATGCATTTACTTAGTGAGGTAAATCCTCAGTAAAAAAAAAGTAAGAAGACGTCCCACTGCTGGACATGGCCATTTCCTCACAAGAGAAGGAAATTACACTATGTTAAAAAGTTCATTCACTAGGTCACAGATTTTATTCCCAAGAGGTCGTTGGTCGTCCTTTGAAGATTACCCATCGTCATAAAAACAACTATATTTCGCAGTAAACCACATCAAAGTGTGAAATCAAAAATACACAAGTACCTATCTATTTGTCAGCACATGTTTTTTATTTTCGATACGTAAACAGGTTTATGATCGAAATATTATTTACTTTTCTACGTGTATTACGGAAATACGAACGCAAGTGCGTACAATGCGGTTTATAGTTTGCAGTTTATAAAAAACAAGGTAAAAATTATATTTTTGATGTTGTTTCCTTCTGGTACCATCAGCAACAATAATAAAAAAACACACAGGACTAATGACTAGGTTGTCAGGAAACGAAATTAAGCCATATATCTTCTTATTTATAAATTTCTAAGTAACTTATGCAAAGTAAATGAATTGGAGATAGGAATCCGAATTCATCTAAGATTACAGGGCACGAAAATAATAATACGCTGGTTGCTGTGTAGTTGATGAGATATTGTCTCTCCTTGCTATACACAAAATAAATACCTACAGGATGTTCATTTTATATTCCGTTTTAGTTCTATATCTATAAAATGTATACATATTATTATATTCAGCGCCTGTTTCACCACTTGCAAATAAGTTCTTACTTGACAGATTTTTTGTTCGAAGTTAAAACCTTCTTGTTATAATTTGTACACCCTGGCCACTTTTATATATGAGTACTATCTATGGTCGTAATAAAACTGTTCTGTCGCGTTAATTAACACTGGAAAGCTGCAAAACGTGTACTTAGGTACTTAAAGGCAACTAAAAATTTGAAACTAAACTACACCTACAATACTGATAGAAGTGTACCTATTGGTTATGCTGATGCTGATTACGGTAGTAGTGTTATTGACAGACGCTCATACACTGGTTACACCTTTTTGATGAGTGGCGCACCAACTTCGTGGGAGGCTCGCAAACAGAAAACGGTTGCCCTCTCGACTACAGAAGCCGAATATATGGCACTTTCTGAATCAAGTAAAGAAGCCATCTATATACGTTCCCTCATCAAAGAAATATTTTCAATAGACCAACCAATAGTAATATATTCAGATAACCAAAGTTCACTTAAACTCAGCACAAATGACACCTATCACGCTCGCACAAAACATATTGATATTCGTCATCACTTCATACGAGAGGCCTTAACAAATAATCAAATTCATGTTAAGTACATCTCAACCACACATCAGTTAGCAGACATACTAACCAAATCATTACCTAAACTAAGACACAGTAAGCTAACTACATTATTAGGTTTACTGTAAAGTTTTTATTTTTATAATGGTTTAATACATATTTGTTTCTATATTAAGTTTGCTATTTGATATTCTTATAAATTAATTCAAATATTTATAAATTAATTGTCATATTGTGTATTAGTAGTCACTTGTGTTTATTATCAGTTTATATCATGCATTGTACGTACAGGATGATCTAATTACGGGGAGGTGTTCGAAGTTAAAACCTTCTTGTTATAATTTGTACACCCTGGCCACTTTTATATATGAGTACTATCTATGGTCGTAATAAAACTGTTCTGTCGCGTTAATTTTCTGAATATTTTTGACGTACTTTTCATATAAAATCTGTCAAAAAAGTCTCAGGTGGTTTATTAGACACTTATATGAAGGTGTTGAAACAGGCCCATAATATATTTTACACTAACTTTTCAATTTTAGCCTTCCCTTATAAATAAAACTCACCTATTAATAGTAATAGCGACCATAGAAAGAAGGCTGACGGCTTCATTTCCATAGAAGACGAAGGCAAACATCTGGCACAGCTGAGGACCTAGCCCCCAGTGCTGCTGGATGTACCGGTTCGCGGTGAGAGGCAGGTTGATGGAGCAGAACAGGAGGTCTGACACGCAGAGGGAGAGCACGAACATGGTGGTCACGTGACCACGGAGCTTTGGGTGCATGAGCAGTGCTATGGTTGTTACTAGGTTACCTGAAAAAAGAAAATATTATTTGTTTAGATAAACTAAATACTGGAACGTCTTTCAAATATATAAGGGCTTCTTTTAAGTTCTTAAATTCCTCCTAAATACTAAAATCGTATCCGTCCGTACTATCCGTGTAGTGACGGATTAAGAATACTTTCATGTCACTACCCCATCTCAACCCGTGGGTGTCGTAAAAGGCGACTAAGGGAACCATAAGCAGATAAGAGCACTGCTAGAAAAGGAAAATTCGAAACAAACCCTATACCAACCCGTCTGGCCAGCGTGGTATAGTAGGCTAAACTCCCTCCTCATTCTCTGGAGGCGACCCGTGCCCAGCAGTGGGACATCTATAGGTTGAAATGATGACTAAAATCGTATTCACAAAGGTCATTTAAAAAATGTCAATTAAGTTTAGGAGTATCTCAGTATCTCATAACAGTTGCTCTCAATATGCCACTCATAACAAAAATTAATTATAATTATTTAATTACAGTTTAGTGTTGCTAGCCTAATCATGACTTCAAACTCATTGAATAGCATTTAAATTTGAGAATTGCATATATTTAAAAAGGTCTCAATTGATTGACGGAATTGAGTGGCTTTCCAGTATTCGGCACTCAGCTATTTGAAGTGTCTGTAAATAGAATACTGATTGATAGTCCGGGATCCCCGGTCCAAATTTTTTTGAAATTACTATCAAGCTAATTTTTCGTGAGTAGCTTCATTTCGATGAGACGCCCAATAATTTCGTATTCCAAAAGTTTGATTGCGGTAGCTAACAGACGTAGCAAGGGTATACGGGACCGTTATGGAAATACCGGGATAACGTACCACGCAATTTGTAGGACAATCATCATCATCATCATATCAGCCCAACGACGTCCACTGCTGAACATAGGCCTCACCTAATTTACGCCACTCCTGTGCCGCCTGCAACCAACGGCCGCCCGCCACCCTGACCAGGTCGTCGGGTCGAGAGAGCTATGCTCGGAGTTTCCCTGCGTGATCGAATCAGAAATGAGGAGATCCGCAGGAGAACTAAAGTTGTCGACATAGCTCACCGAATCGCATCGCTAAAGTGGCAGTGGGCAGGGCACATAGCTCGTAGAACTGATGGCCGATGGGGGAAAAAGGTTCTCGAGTGGCGGCCACGTATTGGAAGGCGCAGCGTGGGACGGCCCCCCCACCAGATGTAGGACAATATGACTGTTTAATTACATAAATATTAAGTAAGTAAAAATAAAGAAATCAGCTGGCTAGTAATCATTTATGATGACCTCGTTGTCGATACAAGTTGGAAGGGTCCCCTCCTTCGCTCAAACCATTGATTTTGTAGGACCATATTTTTTTTTACTTACTTAATATTTATGTAGTCTACGTCTTACGTCTAGATAGACGGTGTATCATCGCGCCTCGTCAGAGCACAGTTTAAATTATACTGTGGCCAGTGATGATGGAGGTCACGACCTACAGCACTGAGGACATCGACTTGCAGAGGAGGTAGTCTTAGACCGAATCTCAGCATTACTCAGCAAAGCGGTTTCCATCGCTGCAGCGCTGTCTCACAAGCCATACAAATTCTTATAATAATATAATATTCTACCACATTGATACAAACAGAAAGATTCCCAAGAAATTCGCCACAATAACAGACATGCCGTCTATTTTTCTTTTGGCTATTTACATCCGCAATTACACGAAACATAACGACTCGTGTTTTCAATCAAATTTCAATAAACGGAATCACTTCAACGTCTGTCTTTCTGTCTGCTTTATAATAATAAAGAGATAGGTCTGACAAACTTTTATTCACAGGAAAATGTAGATTATTTTTGTATAATATGGCTTTGGTTCAGTTATGTATATCATATTACTAGCTTGCGCTCGCGGCTCCGTCTGCGTGTTATTCGGTAATTGTGCTATTCCAGACTATAATCTTTCTGTGTATCAAATTTTATACATATCCGTACAGCCGTTGTGGCGTGATTGAGTAACAATCATCTATCCATCTATCCATCCATCCTAACTTTCGCATTTATAATATTACCTATTGGTTTAGTAGGATTCTGGTCTCATATCCTATTGTTACTAATAATGTAGTTAAGTATTTACAATAGCTGTAAGTCATTTAGTACTAATTAATCCTATACTAACATGCGGTATCGAACCATTAAGTGCGAGGAGAGACTTTGCCTCCCTATATGTGTTCTACCGCTTGTATACCTAATGGGTTGTGCTCTGAAGAACTGTTTGAGATGATGCCCACGGCCACCTTCTACCATCGCACCGCTCGCCATCGGCAGGGAGTTCATCCCCACTCCTTGGAACCGAAATGGTCTCGTACCGCGCGGTTCCAGAGGAATTTCCTCCCAAGAACTATCAGGTTGTGGAATGAACTCCCTAACGAGGTTTTCCCAAGGGACTACAGTATGGGGTTCTTCAAAAAAGGAGTAAATAGGTTTCTTAAGGGTCGGCAACACGCTCGTGATGCCCCTGGTGTTGCAGGCGCCCATAGGCTACGGTAACCGCTTACCATCAGGCGGACCGCACGTCTATTTGCCACCGTCGTGGTATAAAAAAAAATTAATAAATAAATAGATAAGTACTTATTATAATTTTTATTGGCTACTATGGTATAACTGCGTCCCAAATTTATTAAATTGATACCCAAAGATTTTTGGGTCGCATTTTTTTTAACATTTGCAATACAAAAAATGTAAATGTTCACCAAAATCCTTACCTTATTTGACATAATGACATTTTAACAATAGGACAGCATTTAGTTCCACTGCACTAATAGCCATCATACCAAATGATTGACACAGCTAGTGATGTACCTCATGTAAACAAAGCGTAACGATTGATTGGCACAGCTCTTACTCGATACGATCGAGTGGCACTTAGTGAATTAAATCGAACATCAATTTTAGACGAACTACTCATAACAAAGGTCGTATTACCTACACTTAATCGTGATGGTATAAATAAACGTTTACTTGATTACATTGTAATCACGTTTAGGGTAAACAGAAATTATGGTGCGTCATCGTCAGTTCAATTATGACGAGTCTTTCGTAAAAATTCCAAAAAAAAAATTAGTTTCCTTTACACGTTAAAATCAAAAGGGAAGATTTTTATATTATTAAATCGGGAATAATTTAAAAAAATATTTGGATGGCATCCATTTACTACTCTACCCTACCTCTCTTTAAAAACATAAGTTTATAATTAAAATTTTGATACATATTTAAACTCTTATAACCTAGATAAAATTAATTAGTTTTGAGTAAAAGTTAGATTTTTAATGTGAGAATCGAACCAACCATTCTAATACCACAAGCAGTTCCTAAGAAGTAAGTACTGCCATCTTAACTGATAAAAGAACATTTTCAAATAACATTTTAGTTTAATATATTAATCTGACAATATCGTTTCACCACGCTTCTAAATGTCCTTTATTAAGGGTTGCCCCTCCCTTGTCTGTTCTTTAATCGTTTTATTGCTTGTGTAATTTTTATAAAAGCTAAGATTAAATGGTAGGAAAAGTTATTCTATTTAGACAAAGGATTAATTATTTTCATATTTCTGTAGAAATACTTTAACTGGGGAAAATAGAGTGTGATCTCTACCTATCCTTTCGTGAAGATATTTTTCGTTAGCAATCACAAGCCAGCCTGATGGTAACTGGTAAGCGGTTACCGTCGCCTATAGACGTCTGCCATACCTCAATCATCACGTGCCCTTTAAAAACCTATTAAAAGGTGAAGGTATAATATACTCTACGATACGAAAACAGGCCTAAGCTTTTGGATTCGCATAAAGCCAGCGTTTCCAAACTAGCGTTTTTCTACGCTTGAATATGTATCACTTATGCATTATGTTGAATAGAACCGTTCTTACGAACACGCACATTTATAATCTAAATAGAAAAAACAATCTTCAGTTTAAAAACAGTAGTATTCTATTAATATAAATACGAAAGTGGATACATCTGTATTTTGTTGATCTTTTTTTAAATAATTCCTTGAAAAACCTAGCTAATATATATTATAGTCGAAAATAATAATGTACAATACGCGCGATCTAAGTTGGCCGGGCTGAAGTTGCCGCTGCAAAGCATTTGCGTATGTGCTGTCACCATTTAGTTCTAAAAAACGACGTCTGCGCAGCCACTCGCGACAATTCAGGCCGGCCAATTTAGATAGCGATATATTGTTGTTAGTATTTAGTAGCTACCCTTACTAAGAGCGGGGATGATTAACTTCCAATAGACACATGACTAGTCCAAGTTACTTAGTATTTGATGACTGATGATTCCGGTCCTGATAACAATACAAAATATATAAAGTACTACTTATTTACTTACCTACTCTACTGTTAATCATTCTGCAATATTGTTGTTGTCATTTTGTAGTTAATAAATGTTAATACCTATATAGATGAATGAATCCTAGAACGTATTACACATTCGACACCCGCTTATGGCCTCTGATTATTCCACATGCACAACCTATCGATTATTTTACTCTGGTGCCCTTATTGGAATATCCTCCAAAAAGGATAGATAGGTACCGTTTGTTGAAAACCCACTTACTCAGGTGCCATTTAAACGGACCCCCAATGTTGGTTACATCAGTCCTAGGAATAATAATAAGTTAGCTCTTCATACCAACACGTAGACCAGAAGAGAGACATGTTCGATACTAGTTTGTTACTTATGATGGTTACTACACGACACAGGTTCAAAAAAAAAAAAAAACAATAAAAAGCGTTTATCCGACGCTGCCCGTGACCTGTGGCTGGCTATTTTCTTGCAAAAATTCTATGTTGCTTTATTTTATGTTTTCCCATTTTTTACGTATTTTTAAGTTTTAAATATTATGATGTTATTTAGCTATAAATAATCATTTTTAATGTAATAGTAATGATTTAATGTAATAGATGTATTGTAATAGTTGATAAATAAAAAGGTCATTTATTTTCTTTTTTATCATATTTATTTATGATGTCCTCCTAAAAGTTCAACAGCCCGGATGCAATAAATTATTTACAAGCCACATTTCTTTGTTTTGCATAAATATACAATACTCGTACATTACGTAATGTAATCTCACTACAAAACCTCTACACACTGGCCACTTATTGTTGCCATTTTGTTGTAATAACTAGCAATCGTAGTAGACTCCTCCGCGCAGATACCTACTATAACCATTCCGAAAACAACCGCTATCAATTTCACCCCCTGAGCGGTTGAAATCCTATCCTAAGTACTTACATCATAAAAGGAAGACGGGTGCAAAATAATTTCCTATTTTTAGTATTTTTGTCTGTACATTAAATTTGTGCGTTTTTCTGTCAGGTTCTCCTTTAATACACATAAATAGGTACCAAGTAATAATTATGGAAAAATATAATTCTTACAAACAAAATCTTCTTACTTTTCCCGGAATAACTACATTATGTATGACTATCTATATCTGGATGTTACCTAACGGTCGCGCCATTGATATTTTTCAGGAAACCATCTACATAAATAAATAAATAAACCATTCAATGGCTGTTCTACAAAACAGGAATATCAAAGTTGTCACCTACCGGCTATTGTTATTTCCATATTATCAAAATATTATTTGAAATGACGACAACACAAAATTCCTTAGCACCCACGTCAACATCTCAGAAATTTGTTGACAATACAACAAACATTGCTCATTGATTAAACGTTACTATTTTCCATTCGAGTGCATCGAACTGATACATATTCGATATACAACATGTAAATGATACATACAAAATATAGACATACAGTTCTAGTCAGGAGTGAACATCGATCCATCCACCGAACTTTCACATTTATAATTAGGTAGGACATGTGATGCATGTTACGAATGTGGGCCTGTCAGCAACAAATAATTGCCCATGTGTGTCCTAGTACAAATTAAAGTACATATAAACTACGGAGTGGCCATTGAATAAAATTTTACAAGTCATAAATTTTAGTTTCACTCGTTTAATTTTTTTTATTATACGGTACTTACGACTTTCGCAAAGTTTACCGGTTCTATTTATAGGTTATTTATTAGGGCATTTTTATACCAATGGATACTAAAGCTAGATACATGATTTCAGATGGGAATATGATGGCTTCAGGCATCCGCAGGACGAAGATTTTGGCAGGAGAAAGAATTACCTCTGAGTACGAGTCTGCAATGCGTTTGTAACGCGTCTGCAATACTTTCGAAGCTTTTATTAGGTCATCTGTGCTAGAATACTGTTAGTAATGTAGTAGATAAGTAAATAAATATTATTGTTTAACAAGTAAATTATGATTATTTGGCGGGCTAACCGTAATACAGTTTTAGGAATGAGGATAGGTATGTACAATGAATAATAAAAATCAGTTACAATGTAAATCACTTTTACGGAAAACTAGATTATGAAAACGTGTTTTGAGCGTATAAATGTTTGTTTTGTAAATACTAAAGAGTGAGAAAGCACTTTATTTCTGCCAGTTGACGGGGCAAAATTTTGTGTATAACAAAGAATAGGAATTGGTGAAGGTATTTGCAGATTGACACAATTTTAGGCGTAGTTTAGCGTATTTGTTACCATCAGATTGAAAAGAAGTCTATTATCACAATGAATTGAATTGAATGTCAAACAAAATTATTTAAACTAGGTAGTACATGTAAATCTAAACACTGGCCTATGCTTAGTTTAGACTCCAGATCTCCCACAAGTTACCAATTAAGCCTCTACTGCCAACTCAAATGTACGTTGCCGCAATATGAGTTGTAATGGAGGGAAAGGGTGTTCGTTTCCTTCTATCAAGAAGTCCACCTTCTTGGTTAAAACTAACTAATAGTAGTAACTAACAAGAAAATCGTTAGCTTTAAGCTCGCAGGAAACAAGCCATGAACGACACGACACACAACGTTATTTCAAAGAAAATTCAGATTACAGAAAACAATGAGTTTCAGTTCGTTATAATCAAAAAGTAATTGTTGTGCGTCATATAAACTTGTAATTCTACGGAATTTCCTCGGAACACAACATTTTAACTTTATAACCATGGTCGTTATGGCCGCCGCCGTCACAGAGTAAACACTACACACCAAACGTGAAGTTCCGCTCAACTAATGGATAACAAGTTTGACGTCCGTCTGATGCTAATTACAAATGCATGATCTAAAAGGATTAGTGCCGTGAGTGTACTTGCTTTTGATAATCGTCACTGGCAATCGGTCAATGGGCCACTTAGTGATCTGTTTGCCTTAGTTTTGAAATATACTTGTGTATAACTAAGTGGTTAACTAAATATGAAGTGTACTGTTGAATTGTTTATTATTAAAATTAGGATTTCAAATGATTGCCACCTTTTTGGGCGAAGAGCGTGTGAGTGTGACACATTTTCGTGTTGTTAGGTCTTAATCGATCTTTGTATCTTGAAATTTAGTAGTCCTAGACTTGCCTATTGGCATTAACTGGACGCATTTTTCGAGTCTGAAAAAATGTGTCCAGTTAATAGGCTCGCTCCCTATTACATGGGACCCAATATAGTTGCGAAATTAAGGATTCATACACCTCTGCCTACCGCTTTGGGGTAAAAGACGTGATGCTATGTTATCAAATGAAATCTCATTTATTCATCTAGGTTACAAAGTAACGGCTGCATTTTATTTTGTAAACATTCATTTTAACTCGGTGTTTCTAACATTCTTGTGACTTTCATAAGTGTTACCTTGTAACCTAGATGAATAAACGAGATTTCATTCATTCATTCACTCATCATTCATTCATTCATTCATCATTCATTCATTCATTCATCATTCATTCATTTATAACTCTTATGAAAGTCACAAGTTAAGAATGTAACAGGTTATCCAAAAAGTAGTGTCAGCAAATTTGCCTACGACCAGTTCGCTGACGGTGTGGAGCTATGAGAAGAACTGGCAAGAAACTCAAGCTCATGAAAAGTAAATAAAGTATTAATTTAATAGATTGGTAATAGCCAAATATTAGCAAAACGAGCAATTTAGTCACCCCAGTGTTACATCAAATTAAATAATCAATATATCAGTAAACATAACCGAACGCTTGCCACACATGTTTATTTTCCCTCGCGAAATCTTCCCCAATGGTCCCCCGGGTCGTCGGTCACCCGGCTGTCACGATAGCGTGACAGTTTGATTGATCAGCCGACCCTCCGCAGTAAAGCTACGTAATTAATCAGTAATGTATTGGCATGTTTATTTATACGCGATAACTGCAAGCGAGTGCAGCGAGACACTTAATTGAATTCAGTTTGATCCAAACTTTTAATTAAGGAAGTAACCAGAATTAAATCAATTTTAGGTCTATGTGCTGTATTAGTCAATACTTTATTTTCATTAAGATCAAATACATGATACTTATGAACGAACGTCATATAAAACCAAAAAAGGTCTGTATCTTTTTCTAAGTGTCGTTAGTGTAGTTCGCTGACTTGAGACAGAGAAGAACTGGCAAAAAACACAGGTCACTATTTTTCAAAAGTCATTAAACTCTGGGCTTATAAGTGCTTAGTTTAAAGACAGAAAAACTATAGCATTTTTCCTGACCCGGGAATCGAAACCATAAAATAAATTTTCGAATTAAAAAGATAGGGTACATCAATACAGTGAGTTAGTCTTGTTTGTGACTGTTTCACAACTCTGTCCATGTACCGCCTTAGTAATAAACTGTTTCCTTAGTATGCCTAGTAAGTCTTACCTATTTATAAATGGCGGAATTTAGAACTGGAAGATATTTTAATTACCCTTTCATGTATGAGTCACATTGTTACAAAATAGAATATGACCACGAATGCTTTGTTAAAATCCTTAAGAAGCTTTACTATTCCCTCCTAATAGAACTTTTTCTATTCCTGAAGTTGCAGACGAGGAAGTGGCCCACCTAATGGTAGCTGGTCACCTCCACCCATGGACATGGAAATGGCTGTATTGTCTTAGTATTGACTAAACAATCCTTCGCGAGGCGTTTTCCTCAGTGCTGACAATAACAGTACTTGACGGTCGTGACCTCCAGTCATCACTCTATCTTTGACGATGTTAAGCCATCAGCCATCAGGATCTGGTCAGACCAGCGCATAGGTTTTACATTCTATACTCGATTATTTATAAATAATGCAAAAGTGTTTTCGTTAGTATCAATCCTTCTTTCTCGTAAGCAATCAACAATAACAGTACTTTCTGAATTATGCCACACTCTGTTAGGCCACTTTTTTTTTTTTTTTTTTTTTTTTTTATACCACGACGGTGGCAAACAGACGTACGGTCCGCCTGATGGTAAGCGGTTACCGTAGCCTATGGGCGCCTGCAACACCAGGGGCATCACGAGCGCGTTGCCGACCCTTAAGAAACCTGTTCACTCCTTTTTTGAAGAACCCCATACTGTAGTCCCTTGGGAAAACCTCGTCAGGGAGTTCATTCCACAACCTGATAGTTCTTGGGAGGAAATTCCTCTGGAACCGCGCGGTACGAGACCATTTCGGTTCCAAGGTGTGAGGATGAACTCCCTGCCGATGGCGAGCGGTGCGATGGTAGAAGGTGGCCGTGGGCATCATCTCAAACAGTTCTTCAGAGCACAACCCATTATACAGGCGGTAGAACACACATAGGGAGGCAAAGTCTCTCCTCACACTTAATGGTTCGATACCGCCTGTTAGTATAGGATCGTCGACGATTCTCACAGCGCGCTTCTGAACCGAGTCAAAAGGCCCAAGCTGGTATCCAGGTGCTCCCGCCCACAGGTGACAGCAGTACTCCATATGGGGCCGGACTTGCGATTTATACAAAAGCAGTCGTTGCCCAGGTGTGAAGTACTGCCTTGCTCTGTTGAGCACACCGAGCTTTTTGGACGCCAACTTGGCCTTATCCTCTAAATGACGTCGGAACTGAACATCGCTGGAGATGTCGACACCTAGGATCCATATACTAGGTGAGATGGTAAGGGTTGTACCCTGGAACTGTGGGGCCACAGTGAATGGGGTTTTCTTAGCGGTGAACGCACAAACTTGTGTCTTAGTGGGGTTAAATCGGACTAAATTGTCTCGGCCCCAATCGGAGACTCTAGATTTCAGACACAAGTTGTTCGCGACTTTCTTCCACAATGGAACGAGGGATGTTTGCACGGCCCGTATAAGACACGTCACCCGTACTGTCGTCTGCATAGCAATGAATACTGCCAATAGACAGCATGTCATTGATATGCAGCAAAAACAGTGTCGGGGACAGTACGCAGCCTTGTGGGACGCCGGCGTTAATGTCCATGCTATCGGAGCAGCTCCCGTCGACTACGGTGTTATGCGTCTGCTGGACAGAAAGCTGGCGACCCATTTGCACAATCCCTCGGGCAGTCCGTAAGATGGCAGCTTTGATAGAAGACCACGGTGCCAGACCCGATCGAACGCCTTCGCTATATCTAGGCTGACTGCCAATGCCTCACCTTGACTCTCAATGGCTGAAGCCCAACGGTGTGTGAGATACACTAGAAGATCACCAGTCGAGCGAGCATGGCGGAAGCCGTATTGGCGGTCGCTGACAAGTTCGTGTTCTTCTAGGTATCTTAGGAGCTGGGTGTTAATTACACGCTCCATTACCTTAGAGAGAAGGGAGGTTATAGCTATAGGCCTGTAATTCGATGGGTCTGATCCATCGCCCTTTTTGGGCACGGGGTGCACGTGGGCGGTCTTCCACAAAGACGGAACTTGCCTACTGTGGTAAGAAAGTGCGAAAAGTCGCGTCAGCACGGGACACAACTCGGGGGCACACTGCTTAAGGACCACTGCTGGTATGCCGTCTGGCCCACTCGACTTATGGACATCGAGACAGAGTAACTCTCGCCGGACTTCTCGTTGTGAGATTTTGATTTCCGGCATAGAGACGCCGCACCACGGGATGTTAGGTGGTACGGTGCTACCATCATCGTCCAAGGTCGAGTTCGAGGCAAAGAGTGTGCCAAGTAGGTCGGCTTTCTCTTTAGCACTATGGGCCAAGTTGCCATCGGCTTTACGCAGTGGTGGCAAGGACGACTGACAAAAGTTTCCCTCGGCAGCTTTGGCAAGCGACCAAAAGGCACGACTCCCGGAGGGGTAGGCCACCAGCCGCTCACCAATTCTGCCGACGAAATCGAATTTAGCTCTGGCAATCGTTCTCTTACTGGATCTCGAGGCAGCATTATATTTCCGCTTCACGTCAGACAGATTTGGATCCTTATTAGCACGAGCCGTGGTCCAAGCCCTGTATGCAGCTTGTTTAAGGAGTCTAGCTTCCTTGCAGGGCCGATTAAACCACGGTCGCTTCTTTGCCCCCGCAGCGACTAGTGAGTTAGGAATGAAGCATTCCATACCCACCAGGATCGTCTCAGCGACAGCGGCTGCGCAGGGATCAGGATCTTCTGACGTGAAACAGAGCTGCCTCCACGGGTACGATGCGTAAAAATTACGCAATCCATCCCAGTCTGCTGACTTGTATTGCCACACGCGACGCAAGGCAGTTGGCCGGGGTGGGTCGGGCTGTGCGTGTGGCACTTGAGTCCGGACGAGACAGTGGTCGGATGAACCGAGGGGTGCTTCCACTGTGATGGTGTATCCGTCCGGATGCGTTGTCAGCAGAAGGTCCAGTAGAGAACTCGTATGGGTCCCGATGTCAGGTATTCTCGTTGGAGAATGTACCAGTTGCGAGAACCCATAGGCCAGAGCAAATTCATGGGCAGACCTCCCCGCGTGGTCGGTGGACCGAGAACTGAGCCACTCTATATGGTGGGCGTTAAAGTCTCCTAAAACCACCAACTCTGCGGAGGGGTACTGCTCAAGGACTTTATCAGTCGTCAATTGCAGGTGTTCAAAGAGCCGAGTTGTGTCCGCGTCACCGCTATGAGACCTGTATAGGCACGCATAGATGCAGGTGCGGCCGCCATTATCAATGCGTACCCACAATACCGACAGGTCCCTGTCTTCAAGGCCGTGAAGCCGGCGACAGCAGATATCCTCCCGAACGTACATACATACCCCGGCTCGTCTCATGAACTTATGTTCGAGTTTATAGCCGGGATATAATAAGTAAGATGTATCGGCCGGGCAGGATATCTGCGTCTCGGTTAGAAAAAGTAGGGTCGGCTTTGCAGTCTCGAGGTGGTGGTGGACTGCATTGAGGTTGGAGTGAATTCCCCTGATGTTGCAGAAGTCCACTGATGTGGAAAGGGGGGCCGCTGTAGAAACGTTTTTCTTATTCTTTTTCCTGGCCATAATGAAGGGGTGGGGTTAGGTTATAGGGGATAAACTATGTCGACAGCTAAGGGGACAAATGCACGGTACAAATTCACCGAAAAGCCACGCAGGTGGTGCGGTCCGTGTGCATAGCGCACGGAAGGGCCCCCGGTCCCCCCACTGATGCAGCAGTCGGGTCCACTCCGGTCTCCTACTCCGGCACGACAGCTGCACCAGGGATTTTACACGGGTTGGCGGTTCAGCCTCCCAGGGCGGAGATTAAAAGTCAACCCTGGGTTCAGGAACCCTACTGACCCGCGGGCGGCCAGCGGTCAGCCGTTTCACCGGGTCTCCCTGTACACTCGCCCACTTTCCGCGCCCACGCAGCCAAACGGCAATAATGGGTACCACTGGTCCCCCGCTGTCAACATAGTCCCTCCCCAATGGGCCCTGGATATCCCTACTCACCAACAGAAACACAACGCTACCGAGGCAGCGCTATTATAACTGTGGTCTTCTGTAGGGTGGAGGTACTTCCCCAGGCGAGCGGCCCGATTCGAGCGGGGTTTACCCGCTGTACCCTACCTCCCACAAAAACATATTATACTATATTTTTGTAGGAGGTAAGGCAGCTCTACCTCCTAAATACAGCCAGCCAGCCAGCTCTACCACTAATATACAGCCTTTTAACCACGTCCTATTAATACGGCCTATGACAAATCCAGTTAACAAATAGCCAGTTAGCAGTTAGCACAATACCCTTGAGATAACCTTAACAGTCAGAGCTTACATTTTCGGGCACAAATAGTTGCTAGACTGTTGACCCCTCATTTAATTTTAAAATCGTTCGATTTTCAAAACAGGCTATTTGTGTCATCTATCGTCCAACCTTCACGAAACAAATATAAACAATAACAAAAGAGTTTTTATTGCTTTCTATTAATAGTGATGCTCTTTGTCTATGGTACATAGGGAGGGGGCGGTGTATGTATGGTTAACCCCTAGTGTGGCTAATTGCTTTCGTTAACCACGTAATGAATTAGTACATAAAACAAACTTTAATGTTACGAGTATTGTTTGTTTATCTTTTGATAATTTTATTAAAGTAAAATGGTATCCAACCAGTCCTATTGGAAATCTTTTGGGGAAGCATAATAATGTCGAACAGTGGACGTCTACGGTTATTATGATAATGATGCAGAAAATGGTACTAAGCCATCTTGCACATTTAATAAAATTTGTTAGTCGCCGTGATTATCTAAAAACCAAGCTGCTACAAGCCTGCTAACGTTATAATTAAACACTACTCAGAAAACAATATCAATTTACATTTCAAAAAAGTTATGAAACATCTGCAGTCCGATTCATCTCAATTATTTGACAAACGTCTTAAAGGACGAAATATAAAGCTTATAATGAATTCCAGCTAACATTCAATGGTGCGTATGGCTTAGTCACGTCCCTCAAAGCTCCATTCATAAGGGCAACAGCCCTCAACAGATTTTATTACTGTTTTATGTCGTGTCAGATGAGTATTACATTTTCTAAAGCTGGACATACATACACCGATTAATGTAGCTATTTTATGACATAAGTTTATTGGTCTATGTCCAGCTTTAGGATATTCAACGTGAAACAGTGATGGGCAATTAAAAAAAAAGAAATAATAAATTTCAATTTGAAAAGTCATTACATTGATGTAGGTACTTATTTTTTTCGTTAAATATTTTATTTGTGTAAAATAAGAACTAGGTACCTTGAAATACCAGGGAGCTCTACCTCCTATTTAGTTTCCGTAGATTAGTATTGGGACCGTATATTTGTTTATGGTTATGTGATGAGAGAACTTCTCCCTTGTTTACTTTTATATGTTGTCGGTAAAAGCAAGCGTGATAAACTAACTGTCATTTTAATTGTAAAACAATTAATATTTTGTAAACATCTCTCTAACCAATTTAGTAATTTCATGCTATTATGTGATGTTGAATTATGGAATTTTATAAATAGAACATGTTCGTATGGTGTACGATGTATATCAACATTTCGTTCTATATTTAAAAATTAATAATTCAAATATCGAACGGAATTGGCTAGTGATGTGCACGTTATGTTTGTTTACGCAGCTGGCGTCCGAGAGCGGGTTGTTCCCGTAGCTTGGTATCGAGTCGTGTAACAAACCGTTTGATGTCCGATTACGACCGGCACTTAACGTTTTATGTGGCGTTCGTGTTAAGTGACCGATTATTGAACGCTTTCTAGTGATAGTGAGTACATCATGAAGCAAACAAACGCATACTTAAAAAATATGAACGCATACTCAAATTTTAACTTTATTTGCATTAGACTTAGGTTTAGATTTCAAATTTATTGACAAGCTTCGTCTGTGATCTTGTAGTTTACAATTAGAAGCTTAGTCCTGTATACGGCAATTAAGTGACTTGGTATGTTTACACATCTTTTAAGTTGATCCTACGTTTTTTTTTAGTAAGAATAGGACTTTGCTAAATATAAAGTAGGTAGGAATTTACTTAAATTTCCTAGCTGGTAACCATTTCATCATCAGCAACCCATTTAGTCCCACTGCTGGGCTCGGGTCTCCTCTCCTCTAACTAGCGAGCTGAGAGGGTTAAGGCCATAATCCACACACGCTGGCCTACTGCGGGTTGGTGGATCAGACATACTCATAGAATTTCTTCTAGTGTATGTGGGTTTCCTCACGATGTTTTTCCTTCACCTTTAGCAGATGGTAAGTCACTTGACTAGTACATATAAATTCCACAAAGTGAAATCCACATTGGTACTGCCGGTCGGGATCGAACTCGGACCGCGTGATTTGCACGCCGGTCCCTTATCCATTCAGCCACCATCGCCTTTCAGCCACCATCGCCTTTCAGCCACCATCGTCTTACGTGGCGTCGGCGTCGCGTCGTGGCGGTCGGTACCTTATAAATACTTTTTAGTTTATTGAAACTCTATTAAGTAGTATTTATTTATCACTTTATTAATATTTACGCTCATCTCAGAAAACGTATCAACATGCTCTAGAGTGGTGAAAACACTCGATGACGTATCATCATGATACATAACTTTGAAATGTATTTCATTAGGATATGACATGTTGTTTGTACAAGACGATGTCGCTACAAACAAACAGTATATCAGCGCTTTCCTCGAATAGTTGCATCGATTTGCACCTCCTTGTACACATAAATCGATGCTTTAAACACAATACCGGTCATAGAAATTTTAAGGTTTTTGTAACTGTTTAAATCAGTACATGATTAATCAGTACATGATACATGATGATGATGATGAATAGTTGTACATTGAATATTTATATTAAATATAAAGCAATCATACCCTTTGCTTTGCAAATAATGGATTCTGACCCTGTCTCTACACTACAAATGCCAGGTTTGTACGTGCAAATCGCATCGTGGGTTATAATAACCAACAGCCATCGAATATTATTATTTAAACACAAGATCATTATATGGCAGCATTATTTGGTATATGAATTAAGGGCGTGACGTGTTTTTTTTAAATAGATTTATGATTAAGATTTCAAATACAGTACACGAAACCTCAGTGTAACGCAGGTATGCAGAAGTAATTAATAAAGTTTAATTATGTGTTTAACGATCAACATTCGGTTAGTCTATGATATTTTCAGAGTTTTGTTATTTTAGTGATCACCGATTAATCTGTGTTATCTGATAAAACAACATCTGGTCAATTTTAATCCTAATATGAATAATAAAATATGGTTTGTGTATTTTTAATCACACAACCAAGCGTTACTTACAATAACCTTTAAACAAGGCAAGCAAAACTTTTAGACGCTTTTAAAGGTTCAATAACTCTACATAATTAAACAATTAAAGTTTGAAACGGCAAACTAACCTCGGTGCTGACATAATTACAAATGAAATTTGTTCAACAGGCAATTCATTACGCGATCACTTTGAAGCCGTGAAATCGATTGATTTAAAATCCAGTTCCGAAATCCGAACATCGACAATTTAATGCTTTTAATCCTAACTGGCAGGGATTTGTCGCCAAATTTTGTTAATAGCTGATTTAACACTTATTGAATATATTTTTAGCTCATAAGGAAAAAGTGGATCCTCAAATTAATGTAAGTCTATTTTTCTATCTGAAAGTTTTTCTATCTGTATTTTATATTTCAGTAATTCCAAACCTATAGGGTAACTGTTTATCTCTTAGATAATGTAAACATAACTCAAAACAAAAAATACACACGGACAGAAAGTTGAACTCAAGCTTTAGAGCTAACTAAAGCAGAAACGTAACTAATAGATATTTGCTAGATAAAAAATAAACCGTAAACATAGTGATCGTTATTTTATAGGTTTTTTTAAAGTTTCTATGGTAAGAGCATAGATAGATAGATATCCCAAAAGTTAGATTTTTAAAATATCTAGCACTGACTAAAGTTGTTATTTATTTGATTAAGTATTAGTTTTTCTAGAAAAAATAATTGACAAAATCGAGCCTTGCGATCAGTACAGACAGGCCCAAACACACCTTACTATACCCGGGCTTTAAGGTAAGGGTTGGCAACGGGCCCGCGGTGCTCCTGGTGTTAAATTCGTCTATAGGCTACAGTAATTGCTTAAAGATGGTAAGCAATTACCGTAGACTTCACGCCACACACATGTTTGCCACCGTCCTGGTATAAAAGTTACTTCTTAAATGCAACACTAACTTACCAACAACCCCGACGATACTAAATAAAATGGCGCACGTAGCGGCCAGTATCGTGGCCTCCGTCGGATAAAAAGTGCCATTTTGAGTCAGTTCCATATTTGAAATATTTTCAAATGTTTCAAACGATTCCATTGTTCGTCACAACACTGGCACTTCACTATTTTAATTTCGAATTCTTTTTTGACATTTTATACTTTTTAAAAACATTTTTTAAACTTTTTCAGCTGTCAATAATGTTGTCATTATGTACTTCGTAGACAGCTGTTTTATCTGTAACAAAAAAGAGAATAATATTACAACATTGTTTTAATAAAGCACGTGTTGTTAGTCATATTACGAAAATAAAGCTTATGTTGCTCAGAGCAGATATCAATGTTTATACATGTGAACCTTTTTAAGGAAATGTCAGAGGGATCAATGTTTTACAGCAGAGTAACGTTTAGTGGCCTATATTTGTTGTATATGAGTCATTACACAATATTCTCCAATATAAATAAAATAGCACTTTATCGGTAATATGAGAACTTATTTAAATACGCATAGTATCACGCCATTTTCTGCAAAGAAAGGTTAAGATTATTTTTTGTAAATTTTGTCAGTGATTTGTCTATTGCAGTAATACAATCACAACAGTTCTAACACTCTGTCATATATTGAGTGTTTATCACATAAATCTCAAATAACTACCGCATAAGATTATATGGAGTCCCTCAAGGGACTATTCTGGGACTCAAACTAAATTATTATGATTTATTTTAAGTTCTAAATTCAAGAAAATATTATGAAATATTTTGATTATTGCTAAAGCTAAATAATTTAATAACGTTGCAAGATTTACGTCATAACACGTGTAATTAAACGAGTCTGGTTAGTATACGCGTACTACGTAGTTACAGCGGAAGCCTTTCTATGAAACGTCAAACATGCAAAACACATTTTATAGCTAGCCCTCCCAGATTTTATTATGCCCTCATTACGAAATATATTTAATGTAATGCTAATAATTCCTTGTGGGAGGTCTGGCATTAATAATAATATAATATGGCACATTGATTCGTCCGCGAATATAAATTTATAGCTTCAATTATAAACAATGATAATACTTTTTAAACAAATGATTTGGTATTTATTTGAAGATAAATTAAAATAAATTTTTGATTGCAACAATGTCTGCACATATTGTATGTACAAAATTTACCTATTGTTTAAACTAAAATTAAAATAAGAAACAAAAAGTTAGTTTTACTATAGTAACTTTCACTTTGGTCATCAAAGCATAGGCATATGAAGAACTTACTTTTGGAATAATAAAAGGGGGCCTGAAACAGAAAATTAGGCTCAATTGATTAGCCAGGTACACAAAAAAGGCTATTTCGTTACTTTTCTACATCAAACCAAACTTCACCATAGGTATAGTAAATATCTAATACCTTCTACATTTAATTCAATTCTACGAACTGTTTTCATTTTCTTTTCTGATAAAAATCATCATTATTCTACGAACACATAATAGTCTACTTAGCTATGCAATCGTAACAGAATTTCCATGTTTCAAGCAACACTGTCGCAAAACGTGGCTGCGCATGAACTGATATAAATCACAAGATATTTACATGGATTTACATATATGAAAGAAAACTCATGTTTTTCTATTGATAAATTCTCTTATAATCTATTCAAAAATAGGGTACAATGAACGCAGTTCCGTTATTATTGACTTGAGTTGATGTATATAGATCAAAACATCTAAATAAAAACGTCATAACTACAGAAAACTTATTGACACGGTACATGTTTTGTATGTATTCGCGCTCGCTTTGTTTTACTCGTAGAGAAAAACAGAGAACGCATGAGAGTTCCCTGGCAAAACTAGCATGATCTAAATGGGCCTTTCTCTGTAAATCTGTGTGTAAAATCGAAAACAACTCTTGTTTGTTTGTACGCTTTCGCGGCCACAATGAATCTGCATGTTTCAACTTGCAGGTTTAGTGCAAGCACCACATTTCCAAATTTATAACTTCCAGCCAGTTATAATGAAAGACAATATATTTTATATAAATTAATGTTAAGAATTCAGAACTTCAAAATTGGAACGCTATTTAATCTGTTTCAAGAGTTAAATAGGCACTGGGTATATTAATCTATACAGCCAATCTATGTGTCCAAGGACTCTTTTGTTTATTGAACAGTACATGGGTGAGTCCTCCCATGTGTCGATGCTGAATACAAACAGCTGTTAATAAAGTCGATAATGAGCGGTGCCCTCTTAAGTAGCGAGAGGCACGAACCGATGACTTCTCATCCTTATTAAGAAAATGTTCCGAGAAATGAATTGATGACACTGCTACTTTACGTTCATTATGATTAAATTGTTCTCTGACATGTGGTATTGGAGGATGTTATGTAGATTATTTCTAAGACTGTTTTTTGTGGATGATTTGTACCTCACGCATTTACGAGACACGCCTTTTAATGGGTAGAAAATAGGATTACTAATGGGATTTTGCCCTCACTACCGGGAAACTCTTTTATGCAATTATTCATGGTGATAAATTAACGAAAAACATTGAACATTTTACTTCACATCACATAGTACAAACATTTAGTTTTGTTTTTCATCAGAATAGTTACTATTGCGTACGTTAAAATACCACTCGTTTTAATCAAAACTGTTTAAAATCAAAATGGCAGACAGACGTATTTTGTTCTATAGACAACCACGCGGGTTTTTCCTCGATTCTTATTACGAATCTTTGATATTTTTGTTGAATGAAAATTTCATTAGCAGTGATATTAAAGAGAAACGTAAAATGAGTGGAAGACAAGAGCGTGGCTAGAACAGATCCGGCTGGCTAATGATCACATTCTTATTTTAGGCTGCAGACAAAATATCGTTTGCAACCATTTGCGAGCCGGCGCCGTCTTAACATCTCGTTCGTAGTGGGAAAATATTTCTAGGTAAGCAAAACGAGAATAGCAGTACATTAAATTCAAGTGTTATACTGGCCGAAATTGGCCAAAAAGTTATATCAATGAAAAAGCTGATCAATAGAAGATTCGCTTTCTTGACGCATATCCTGTTCGCCATTTAAAATTTATGAGGGTATTTCAGTACAACCCACTATAATGTAAATGTTTTTGTTTTTGAAAACAAAAAATTTTGCTGATTTATTTGTTGATTGAAGATGTACTTTTAACGTTTTATTGACGTCACGAAATTTCTAAATTTCAAACAAAGAATTCCATCAATGCCGCTGTTCTTTAATTTTTACTTATGCCACAGAATAAGTAATAGCATACATCTCAGCTTCAGGTATTCATTAAAATTAGTGCCATTCCTTCACATATCGACTCTATTTTGTCGCTAAGCTATAAATTCAATAATTTATTGTGCTCTATGAGTGATCATTTAATTTGCTACTGCTATGAAATATGAGATAATTATCCTATTGTTGTCGTATCTCATAAAATGACTTTATGTATTTCGTGCGCATATAATAAGACGATGATATGTGTTTAAGCTCTCGATTCTACAGCTTATATCTCTCGCTTCTTTTCAACTACAGGTTGACCAGAAAAATGGAATATATTTTAAATGGTTACAGGAAATATTCATTTTTGAACTCATCCGTCTTAAGTTGTGACTATCTAAAGTTTAAGAATTATTAAGTACCTAGGTACCTACATCTTGTGTAAAAATAAAAGATTTGAAATTGAAATCAATAATTTTCCATATGAAAATGTTTTACTTTATACGTTTCAAGTTTCAACTTCTAATTAACCAAATTTAAGAATAATAAAAAGAAACACGAAATCTTCCCTCCCGACTCGTGGAGTAGTGGTCCAACCACTAACGCTACACTAGCTCCCGCCCGCGTGGTACCTAATCGGAAAAAGATTATAGCCTTTGTGTTATTCTAGACTATAATGTATGTGTCAAATTTCATACAGATAACAAATATCCATCCATATAACCATCCAAACTTTCGGTAACGACCTACTTACTTATTCTGTGCTTTCAGATTTATAATATTATTACTGACAACCGGTACATTGCTGTGCATTTTTCAGAACGAACGGTTAGATTATTGGGATTGATAGCTATTGCATGTTGTATGTAGACTAACTGCATGGTATGTGACGCTCTACTTGTTTGACGGATGAAGAGGTCTGAAAAACTATTGGTTCACGTCGACACGCATACAGAATATACGCACACGAATGTTCATTAGTGCTTATTTAATTAAACGCTATGAGTTATGATAGCTGTCAATTTGAATTATGTTTGAATTTCTATTTCAATCAAGTCGATGTCGTTTCTAAAGCCAGTCTGCTGTTTACAAAAGAAGCTGTTGCGATATTTAGAGGAATGCCATACATAGGCTGTATGTTTTTACAGTACCTAGTGTTGGGCGAAACAAAATGGATGGATTTGTTTGGCAACAAACATGAATCAACTCTATTTGTTGGTAAACACCAATGACTACGCTTGAATGAGTGAATTCCTTGGCTAAGAAAAAGTAGCACGAACAGTTTTTATATGAATCTGATAATCGTAGGTACGTCACGCCTTTTTCGCCGAAGGGGTAGGCATAGGTGTATCTCACCCACATTTCGTCAGCTATGTTATGGTCCCAGGCGAACCTAAACCATGCACGTTACCAAACTCACTCTCGTGTGCCTGTCTGTAAGTTGACACTTTGAGAGTTTCGTTACATTAAAACCCAATACCGTTTATGCCCGAGCCCGGAATCGAATCTAGGACTTATACATCATCTCGTAATTCGACCGAGCCAGTTCAGAAAATTAAATTAAATATAAAAGATTTTTAACTAACCCGATGTTATATAGAGGCTATAGCCACAGTATTATATATAGATAGCCTTCGTCAATAAATGGGCTATCCAACACTAAAAGAATTTTTCAAACCGGACCAGCAGTTCCTGAGATCGTAGCGTTCAATCAAACAAACTCTTCAGCTTTATAATATTAATATAGATTATAGTATAGATGTATGACTAATATGTATATATAATATGAATGATAAATAGTATAGATGGATGACTAAGGTAACAGTCCAACATTAACAATAAAACGGTGGAGTTTCATGCCAAAGAGGCAACTATTCATAAATAGTGACATTTATGTTGTTACTAAGGACTATCTAAAGATCATTAGTTAGGACTGGCGCCAAAATTCTTCTCACACCTATAATAACCTCTAATTATGTCATCAGTTGAGTGCACTCATGCACTGTTAAGCACTCTCGACTAAAGTGGCTTATTTATTTACAATTATATTGTTATTTTGAGCTAGCAGTCAGCCAGCTATGCCTTTTTTGTTTTCATAGAAACTACAACCTACTTTAGAGGTCAAGAGCGCTACTCTAAAAACATTATCGACATGAAGTTAAGTAGCTCTTCCTTTCGCTCATGTGGTTTTCGCGTATCGTTCGAGAAGAAATGCGATATTTTGGTGGCATCAAAAGCCCTTGATCAAAGTACACTCTGATTTTGATAAACGACTTAGAATTTAGACACAAACAAGCGACCACATTTGCTGTAACGAATTGAACTTTATTCTATCCAGAACATCAGCAAAATGGACTTTAAAACTTTCAGCCACTAAGCCAATTAAAAAAATAAACCGTTAATGACAGCTGTCAATCTAATTTCATCGAGTGGTGTTTCTGTTTATACACACCACTAATTAACTAAGAGCCCAAATCGATACATCACTAACTGCGCGCCAAAATTGGGGATGATATCATCAATTTGATAAAATGTCAATGGTTTGACGAGTTAATTAGTTAATCTTGCTGGGTGATGGGTCGGTGGCGTTTGCCGGTACTACTAGGATTATGATAAAAAGTAGAATGTGATTATTTATTTGACAGGCTAGCCAGGCGCCGTTGCCGCCGCCATTTTGGTAGCGCTTGTTAACTCTTTTCTTTCTTTCAGATAAAATCAACACAATTTCAGATCACTAGTTGAGTAATGAGAGATTCAAAAAATCCGCTATACTGAGATGCCGATGTGGTATTTTTACAAGAATCTGATAATAGCAGATAATAGGATTCTTAATTACCTTCTCAATGCATTGCTAAATTGATTATCAGCTAGTACAGAAGACTTTTAATGAATAAACAATGTGAATTTTGAACAAACCTATTATCCAGATAGACCAGGCAGCCTTAGCTGACGATGACAATACGATGACAAATAAATGCCTGTCGCGTAGTCTAGTATTCCCCCTATTTAATAAAGAAGATTATTTTTTATCCAAAGTTCTCTTTCACCTTGGACTTTTAAATTAGACGTAGAATGTGTTAGTATCAACATAGCATTCCAACTTATGGTTTTCAAATATGTTTGACAATCACACTTTAATTTTCATGAGACCTTGTGAAGAGTTAGTATATAAACAATATATAAATTACCTCTACGATATTCGATGAAATCTTATGTAAAAATCGCCTTGATTAAAAAGGCTACGTTTAATTTCTCAGCCTATGTTATCAGCACTACCAATGTTCAAGAGCGGTTTCCACTTGCGGCAGATTATTCTCGAAATCACATGATTATAATATAAGCAGGTATATTAAAATATTCTTAAATCTCTTATCCTGCATTCAGCCTAGTTGTTAGCAATGGTAAATGACGTCGTATGATTACGCAAGTTCCATATTTGTAGGTACCTACCAATATAAATGATGGGCAGAGCTGTGCAAACGCTCGTCCTTTCTAACTTGTTTGCTCTGTGGACAACTTGAGCGGTATTAAATTAGCCGAAAATATGGTGGGCCTTGTCTATGGTTGTGTATTTACTCGGATTTATGGCCAAATTGTAATTTGAACGATAGGTTTTGTTGACGTTGGGGAAATAGTGTTAGGGGTTTGAGGTTCTATTTCGACATAGAGTTTGAGTGCGACTTATAAATAAATTGTGCGTTAAGTAAAATATTTTTACAGTCATCAGAACAGAAATTATGAGTCGCTCTTTTCGCAGCAAGATTAAAAGTAAGTAGATCTAGGTATTTGATTACAAACTTATACTTAAACTAGCTCCCACCCGCGGCTCCGCCCGCGTGGTATGTCGATAAAAAGTAGACTATGTGTTATTCCAAACTATAATTTAAACCATTTATTTTGCCACACACATATACAAAAAGAAGAAGGAAAGGTTATTTTTTTTAATCGAACCATTAGTTCCTTAGGTCCTAGAGCTCAATCAAACAAACTCTTCGATTTTATAATATTAGTATAGTTAAACAATAATATTTCTTAGTTTAGTTCAGAAAGTGTTACCTATATATTAATCTCAAAGTCAACAAATCGGATGGAGTAATATTTAGTTTACCTAATACGCGAACTATGACTAACAATAACAATATTGTGATTAATCATTGTGTTAGTTTTCCTAGCTAGGTATGTACCTATTTGTTAAATAACGTTATACGTAATGGTTTACTATTAATCGTTGACAGATCAAATTAATTACTTTCGGATGCGGCTTCGTCCGGGAACATAATATTGAGATTACTGCAAAGTTTCAACAAAATTCATTCAATAGATTCAGCGATTCAATTCATTCATGAACTGCCACTTGTATTCTTACTTACATTAGTAGAAAGTCCATTGAAAAAATCGGCCTTAACCATAAGGTAAACCCAAAAAAAATAACCATTCCAAAATCCCGATTGGTTTTCCCTAAGCCCTTCCATTTGTAATTCATAACCATGAATAATTTCTTGGAAAATGAATGTATAATAACTGAAAGGAATCAGTTTCCGCGAAGGTTCGATTGATAATAAACTAATCTTATCTGCTGAGTCAACAGTTGAATAGTTTACTAAATCGAATATTTTTCTATACTACACTAATAATATAAATAGGTAATGTTTGTGAGTTGGTATTCAAGGAGTCATCTTCGAAATTACTAGTATACTTATCCTTTAGATATTTTACATAGAGATAGTAATTACAATATAACTTAAAATAAACATATATAGAGCTAATTTTTATCTGAATTTCCAAAAAAAAACCGGCATATATATTATATAAATAGATAAACGAAATAGATTAACTGATGGAGGTTTGATTTCTCAGAAAAGGTACCCAAATGGCCATATTACCACGTTGAGAAATAGTATATTGTCTCTAAGACCAGGGGGTCGCCCATTTAATGTATAATATTTGGTATTTTGGGCGTATTTGGGCATATTTGGGTTTTAATTCTGTTATGGTCACATTGTCAGTTGTCAAGTGTTAATATGTGCATGAGGAAATTGGCAGCTTCCAATTTCCTCATGCACATATTAACACTTTATTTCGGATATTTATTCTATTTTTGTTTTGTTTCAGTTATCGTTTTCCTCCTCCTGTAATAAGAGAGTTTCCGAAAATTCTTTCATTTGCTAAGTTAAACAATTCCGGCTGTTACAGACTTTTCATTTCAATAACATGTTCCAATGGGCTGAACGAGCATCGATACGGGTAGCAACTGTTTTTTTTTTAATAAAAAAATCTAGACTTACCAAATGTCAAACCTACACACTGGCTCACATGCAGACTCATGAATCATGTTAATATCATGAGATATCCAAACTGTTGAGTCACGTAGGTAACTTTTTGGAAACAAAAGTAAAAGTGAGTTTACTGACTTTACTTCGCAATATTAGAGTAGTTGACAATGCTGCTAAATCGTTCTTTATTTGACCACTGCTCAGCTTCTATTGGCCCTAACGTGATGTCATATAGCCTATAGCCTTCCTTGGTAAATGGGCTATCCAATATGTAAAAAGTTTTTCAACAAGTAGTTCCTGAGATCCCAGCGTTCAACCAAACAAACAACGAACTCTACAGCTTTATAATAATTAGTAGTATAGATTTTACAATAAGATCTATTTGTTGACAGATTGGAATGAACAAGACGAATGACAATTAAATAAATAATGACAAACAATAAACACATACCCCCTTTTTTTCGACTGTAAGGCCGGGTATTGTTTTTCGCGCGTATCTTGTATGTTTGTAAATTTCTTTATTCCCACGAATCTTCCAAACGGCTGGATGGATTTTCACAATTAGGGTATCGTTAGATTCGTCTAGAAAACCCAAGTGTCCTTAGATAGGTTTTAAGAACAAAAAGACTTAAACGGCGGGCTTTTGACGCCAAATTGTAAGAAGTTAAATTTTTTTTTAACCAAACTTATCGAGTTGGGTATCAAAATAAAGAGAATCAAAAGGAGATTACATATATTCAAAAAGAGATTATACATAATTGTATGGTTCCAAATTGTAAGTAGTTCTATTATTTTTTTTAACCAAAGTAGAGTATCAAAATAAAGGGAATCAAATGGAGATTACAAATATATACATATGTTATGTATTTAAATTTAATCAGGTATAATAATATTAGGTACAGTAATTTTACGGTCTTTTTAGTGCGTTGCTCTCTGTTGATTTTTTGCAGTCGGGTTATTAAATTTTTTTAATTGTATTTACTTGTCACGAAATATGGACTAAGTATTAAAACAGGTTTAAATTGACATAAGCCATTGTTTTAGTGTCAAATTTGTCAATTTAAACCTAGTTGAATGCTTAGCCCGTATTTTGTAATAAGAGGGAATATCATCAGACTTACATAACTTTGTTTAAGACAAGAAATGTTAGACTGCGGACTGCCTGCGTTCTTCAGTTTGTCAGAAATTTGCAAACAAAACAGATTCACACAATGACAATTACCACAATCCTTCGAAGACCTTTAGGTTCCATGAAACATCCATATTCCGTATTCGGAATGTTTCATGGATTCCATCCACATCAATGACAGATTGATGGTACAAATATCCAATTAGTTCAAATAACTTCTTATTTGTAAAACTGTTTTATAGTAACAACTGTTGCTTAACTAAATGAATATCTTATTGAACTGTTAATATTTTATAGAACTGTGTGAGAGTATATTATTCTTATAATCTTTATATTACATTGTCCGTGTAGTGATCGATTAAGAATACACAATGTCACTACCCCATCTCAACCCGTAGGTGTCGTAAAAGGCGACTAAGGGACAAACCTTAAAGTTTAAGGCTTACACAGACAAGAGCAATGTATGAATAGGAAATAAAAAATCGAAACAAACCCTATACCAACTCTGGCCAGCGTGGTATAGTAAGCTAAATTCCCTTAAAAATATTTGGAGGAGACCCGTACCCAGCAGGTCCCAGCAGTGGGGCGTTTATGGGTTGTAATGATGACATTTCCACTACCAAACTTCTGTATGAAACTTATTTGAATTTGTCATAAGGATAGTCAAGAACCTGTAGAAAGACACTGGCTGCTAGAGTTGCTGTCAGTAAATCGCGGTACAACGCGAGTGAAGCTAGGGGCATATGCTACTTATTTATGTTTATGTTGGTGGGGTATGGTTGTGAAACTGCTTGCTGACGTAAGGAGGTAGTCAGCTGGACGCTTTTGTACAAGTGATGTATTTTGGGCTCGAGCAGATCAATTGGATGCCGTTTTCACAATATAGGTAGATATGTTGTTCAGTATGTTTGATTTTTCGAGGTGAGGACTTTAGGGAATTAAATACTCAATTTCTCAATTTATCTATTACATAGATGAGGTAGGTATTGGAAGATGATTAAATTGTCTAATTATAATTAAGTTTACTGACGAATATAAGGTGTTTATGCATTGTTTATATATATCTATCGTGTGTTTACCAAAAACAAAAATTAATAAATACCTACAATCCATTCGTATTTTTTTTAAATTAATGTCATAACATTTGTTGACAGTGTTTTATGACTAATGAGATAATTACTTTAGTATATAACTATGACCCAAAAATATTTGTTTATTTGTTTATTCATAAAATCCACAGCTCTTAATTTATATAGACAAATAAATAACATATCGATAACAAATCGAGTGAGAATACTACGAGTAGGTACTGATGGAGTTAAAATAATTATTTTTAGTTTATGGCTCAAGTGATTAATGTTACACTAGGAAGTAGCATTTTGATTGTTATAGTTTATGATTTATGGCAATTTTAATGGATGGATACGATACTAGCCCTTACTTTGAATGTCTTAAAAGTTATTTACTTTTATTATACAGGTAAGCGAATTTCCCACTTTGAGATCTATTCATACCTTAGATGTGCCTAAATTTTCTTGCAAGCAAATTGGTTCCTTCTGTAACGTCTATGGTCCTAAAACAACCATTGAATAGTATTTTTTCGTACAAACAAACTACAAGACTGTATGCATGTAACATTACATACTTACATAACTAAAAACAAGACTCACTTTACACAGGACTCACCGGACAATTTCAACAATTTAATTTTTTTATATCAATTATGTGAATTAAATGTTCCTAATGCAGTCAAAACAAATTTATTTAGAGTGAGAGTAATTTTTGAAATGAAATATGGAGCCTCTAAATAAAAAAATTGAACAAGAACTTTTCAGAACGTTTCTGAACCGAACATTTATAACTTCATCCCTCACGTCGATCACAAAGAGGTGTGACGTCATAATGATCACGTCACGTAGCTAACCCAATTTGCACTGACAGTCTAACAATAACAACAAGTCAAGACGCCACCGGCCGCACACTAATTATAACGTGTGGATAAGTGCCCTAGATATCTAGAATACACAGAACATTTTGAAATTGTATAGGAAATGCAGTAGGTGAAGTATTCAATCCTTATCCAAACGTATAATTTAGTCTACGGTTAATGTTTCGTAATATAAAGGATCGTCTGCCTATTCAAATAGAGCATGGAATTAAACTTAATAAATAATAACAGTGAAGGATTAAGAATACATACCTAATGTCACTACCCAATCTCAACTAGTGGGTGTCGTAAAAGGCGACTAAGAGACAAGAGCACTGCGAGAAAATGAAAATTCGAAATAGAATACTTTACCAACCCGTCTGGCCAGCGTGCTATAGTATACTAAATACCTTCCACACTGTTTGGAGGAGACTTGTGCTCAGCAGTGGGCCGTTAATGGGTTGTAATGATGATGATGATAACGCTTACCTAAATTAATAGCGTACCAAATTTCGGTAGCGCCGCGAGGTACAGTCGACCTACAGTGCTTTTAGCAAGATAAAGGACTAAACATGCAGATAAATCAAGCTTTCCGCGAACCATTTTGAACAAATTTATTCGTCTAATTCTACAGCCTCGGGTCATCACCGTCCGGTTTAGTTGCCATTAATTTTTAAAACATACAATATCATTGCTAAGAGGCCAATATACGAGTAAATAGTCAAAACAAAATGTTAGTTTGAGAAGTGTTCAAAGACTCAACTGTAATGAACTAGCGACCCGATGTGATTTGATTGAATTTTGTATGGATAGTCGCTTTCACACACTATGTACAAAGTCTATGGAAGATCCTACTTTAATATCGGAGGTGCCAATTTCGTCAAAACATTCCGATTTCCGAGGCCTTCCTGTTTGGCGGCTCTTCTCGCGTTTAATTAAATTCCAGTGACCACAACAACTTCTCTCCCGTACATAAGTGATTCTTTTTCAAGGTTTTTTTGTAGAATGGACATGCTTGTCTGTTCAGCCAGGCTCAATTTGAGCTAGAAGCCTCTTTTTCTTTCAAACTTATACTTCTGTTTTCACTGGATATTGTCCATAATTACTGATAATATATAATATTATCAATATTAGTCGTATAATTTAATATTAATATTATATATAACGCTTATCGCGGTTCAAGATGATGATGACCCGAGAAAGATGTTCTTGTGTAAAATAACTATCGCGTTTATATTGCGAATAATGTGTTATTTTATTACTTTCATTGCTATTAATAATTGTTGGTTTTAAATAACATGAAACTATTGACAGCGACTGTAACCCAAATCCGGGAATTCATATATTAACAAGCTACATATTTTCTTGCAATAAAAAGTGTCTGGCATTATCGATGTTATTAGATTATGCTACATCATCCATTTTTATTTATCATGAAAATTCTGCAACTTGAAACAATTTCCTGAATTACAAGCACTAAAAATATATATCAACGTTACAAGATCATCTCCAATTTCAAATGTTTCCTCCAAACTTTGTTAATCCTTTTTCAAATGAAAAAATGGAACAAGCTTCGGTTTAATTGTTTGAAATTAAAAAAACAAAACAAAAACGCAGGCTTGCTTCATTGTGATAATTTTGAAATTTTGACATAGTCAGTTTATTATAGAGTTAAAAATACGTTCACAATTTCTAAATTCATTAATTTCACCTAGACTTTCTACAGTTTTGTTTTTAAAAATATTTATTTTAGTATTAAATACTTTAACTACAAAGATAGATATTTATATTTTCTGCTACTTAGTTTATAATAACTTAATAATCCTATAGTATCAAATTATTTCTGTTCAAACATTAAGTGTATCAGCCGACGCGGAAGCGATTCTCCGTCCATTAATTAACTGTCCGAAAATAGTACCTTTGCGTAAATAGTAATAACTTACTTGTTGTTTGTTGTTATTGTTTATTGAGTAGAATTTATATTGACAGGCGTGTAAATAGGAGCTGGAACTGGATACGTTATAAACTGAGAGATTCTGCAACATCACTACAAGATCAACTATTTACTTAAATACTTGATTCCTATTGTTATCAACCGTGTACGTTTCCAGGCTTAGAACTGATACAAAGAATTGAATGACAGATAAATCCAATATTGCTTTTTGCCCGACCAGGGGATTGGTCGAAGGACCTTTTGGACAATAATCAGTCAGTGTTTGCAAGGCATTTTTAATCTGGCTTACAGTATGGGTGTGTAGAAAGTATTTTCTAGGTACCTTGAAGAATCTATCTCTGAATAAACATTTAAATCAATAACGGAAGTTTGTACGTTTCGTAACTGGATGTATGAAGATTATAATCTGTGGCTTATTGTATGGTAATGTAGGAAATATGTAGGAAATTCAAATTAGTTTGTTGTCGGCGCCGGGCGGTCGGACGTCCGACTAGCTTGTTATTTGACTCTCGGTCGTGTCTTGCATCTTTGTTTGTTTGTTTGTTACCCAGACGGACTTTTCAAGTACGAATGAGTCTAGAAAATGTAGAAATTCGAAAGCAATAAGAGACAAGTAAGAGACACATGTCGGTGTGGTGACGGATTAAGAATACATAATGTCACTACTCACCTCAACCCGTGGGTATCGTAAAAGGCGACTAAGGGAGTGTTTACCTTATGCAGATAAGAGTACTTCAGGAAAAAGGAAAATTCGAAAAAACCCTATACCAACCCGTCTAGCCAGCGTTGTATAGTAGGCTAAATTCCCTCTACATTCTTTGGAGGAGACTCGTGCCCAGCAGTGGGACGTTTATGGGTTGAAATGATGAGAGACAAAAGGTTATCAGTACATGCACATTGGTTCGGTTTGGGGAAAGCATAATAATTCAATATGTCTCCACTCTTTTTCATCAAAAAGAAGCCGAAAAAGGTGATAAACAAACAATGAAACAAGGGGGTCAATAATTCAACTGTGCAAGAAAAATACTACCAATACTACACATCTATTCTAGTCAATGTGAGAAGTCATATTATGTCGTGACAGCATTGTGATTTATAGAAAGTAAACTATTCGAAATAATAATAATAATGTTAGGACATTCACACAATCTAGTCCCAAACTAAGCTAGCTACAATAATAATACCATGTGATAACAGTATGCTATCTTACCTCTTATGAGAACTACCCAGCCTTTTTTACTCAAATGCACCATATTTAATCACTCGTGAAATTTTAAAATCGTAACATATCCCTTTGTCTCTTAAATCATATAAAAAAATGGAAACTAGAATTTGTTCATAATTTAATATCTGTTTGTATTGTAGACCAGTCAAGCCGGTTGCAACACTATTAGCGCAATAAAGTACTGATAACATTCAATTATTCGCATAAATCTAACTATAAAACTATTTTAGCGTCTCGATGACTTAACTTTGCATAATGTTTGCCATTACGTGGTTCACTTTGATGTGAGATAGAACATTAATGCGTCATTTTAGCAGTTATAGTTTCAAGTTTTTACAGACGACCATCGCTATGAAATAATCATAAATTCTAGGGGAGTTTATAAGTTAAAATACTCAATATGATGAAACTCGCTCCGGATAAAAAAAAATGTCCTGCCCTTTAGAATGAATTCGAGAGAAGGAATGACAGCCAGATTTTGCCGCCACAAATTTATGCCGCTCCTGGCAATTGTCCGATTTGCGTATCTATATATCGGGCCGTGTATATTCATATAATTACACTAGCGGACCCGACAGACGTTGTCCTGCATGATATACCAATCGATTGCATTTTTTATTTTTTTATTTGTGAATCTAAACCATCCTCGAATCCACTTGAACACATTCCCAAAAAATCATTCAAATCGGTTCAGCCGTTTAGGAGGAGTTCACTGTCAACACACGTACAGAAGAATTATATATATAAAGATAAAATATAATTGAACATTATATAATTTACATCTTGTACACATTAAATGGTTATTTTGTGATTGTTGTGTTAGCAACCAAAATCTAAAACCAATCAGCTGCTTAAAAAGTTTGTAACCTACGGGGCTGTCACATAGAATCAGGCACAATTCATGTGCAGTATTAATTTTATTAAAAAAAAACATTTTTCAGCAATATTTAGCTAAATCCATTGGATGATTTACAAAAACGACCATAAATCTGTAAAAAGAATCAAATACAAAAGACAATCTTATTTTATTCAAATTAAATATTTAGGTTTTTTAAATAATTAATTGAAATTTTGAAATTTAAATATTCTGGTCATGCTGGACTGCAAGGCAAATACGTTGCAAAAGGTTCGCTTTCGGATTATTTGACGTCTCAGACCTGTGTCTTCAGTAAAACCTATATAAATGTTAATAACCTGATAACTATTTAATTATGAGACCCAGCACCCCGCATTAATATCCATGTCCATGGCAACTGCTAACAGAAATATGAGGCTCTAGGACAAGTCATAGGTGAACCGAGTCTTGACGCATTCGCTGAGCAAAACAATGTTCATTAAGTCTTCGAAGATTTTAGTCACTGTGTTTATTTTAATAACACAGGGCAATCAAAAATTGGCTCATTCAAGGCAACGCCTTGTTGAGAATCTTGCTGGAGTTACTAGTCCTCTTTGATTTTAGCTTCTTATACCAAGCATGTGAAACAAACCATATCTCGAATTTAAATCGATAAGTGTCATCTATCGCAGGGTTAAGTAACTAAAATCGTTTTGTAGCGGTGTGATAGATGGCGTGTATATCAAGTTTGATAGAGATAAATGGACTTGGGGTGACTGGTCAGTCGCCGCATTACCCATTTTTTTTATTATAAGCATATATTGCATAACAATGAGTTCACAACATGCCTTTTTGCCGTTTTAAAATACCTATACAAAAGTTGGTACCAAAACCAAAACGGGTTGAGTCTACAACTTTTAATGTAGAGTCAAATTTTTAGGGTCGAATGTGCTCGTAGCCGATCCGACATACATACCTGCCATACTGTTCGACGAAAACAAATTAAAATAAGATAGAATTTTTTTTTCTTTAACCACTCTAACTAAACGTCAGTCCCGCGCCGTTAAATTTTCGTCATAATCCAGCGAGGTACTTGTCGCCACAACCCACGCGCAAATTTGCCCACTATACTACAAAAAGGTGATCATGTACTTATACCTTTTTTAATACTCATAATCTATGAGGTTTCAATATGAATTCCCAAATAAAAAATAAAAATGTCTAGGTTTTTTATATTAAATTTGTTTTGTAGTTTACGTTCCAATCATTTAAAAAATATTCTTCTCTCTAGAACATTTCCAAGCACAAAACAAACTTGGTGACGCATAGACTGAAATTATTATTTTTTCTACGAAATAAAACTCTACACTGCCCTCTTTTGGTTTTTTTAGTTAAACATTTCATAGGCTATCAATAAACACAACGTGTATTTAGTTCCGCTAGATGGTGATGATTTTTTTTACATGTATCCAATGTATGACGGCAATTTGTTTTCAATTCGTTAAATCATTTTGAATATCGCAATATCTCTAGAAAGACCAAACAAATTTTGTTTTGATAAACCTTGTTCTAAATGAGAGTTGAGAGTCCATTACAGTATGGTAATTATTACTTCTTGTAAAAAAAAATGGCACAATGTTTGAAAAAAACATCGTTTTGTTTGTAAATTATAGTCATTTAATATCTGAACCTGCGCGGCCTGAAGCCTAACTGAATTAAACGTTTTTTTTTACTTTCAAAACTTAACTTTGAAGAACATGTCTCCTCACTCAGCAATAACCTTAAAGACAACAATCTACGACTATTATCGCTGCCATTCTACCACGTAAAAATCTTTCTGTCTAATAAAACTGTAATAATATAACACTTAGGCACTTACCTACCAGTAACTGATAACAACAACAACAAATATTACATGGCAAAAGCACAAATCACTTATATTCACTACCTACACAATCTTATTACCTACTAATCAATCACTATTTTACACTAATAAACAATATTAATATAGTTTAGAATTTAAAATGCTGATACAAAAACAAATAAACATTAGAAATTACGGAAAGTTTTGATTTGACAAATGCAGTTCAGTGTCATACTTGTCAAACTCAGTCAAACAAATGTTGCACAGCAGCGCCGGGCGCCGCCAATAATAACCCGATGAATATCGGCTTATTTGGAACTAATTTGGCGGACTTCTTGCCAGGTTGTTGCCCTCGATAAGTGACGTCACAAGGATCTAATGAATGAATTTTTAAACTACGATTCTGATTTACAGCGCCCGGCTTATTGCAGCGGCATACTTGAGAAACTAATGTGTAATGAATGAATTTTTATACTACGATTCTAATTGACAGCGCCGGGTTAGCGCAGCGGCGTAATTGAGAAACTAATGTGCTGTTTTATGGAACTGTTAGGTATTTCGACGAATGATGTTTTGTAATGATGGTTTAAAATAATGTTATGTATTTTAAACTTGTTCAGTTGTTTATTATAATTATTTATATTATGTTGTGTGAGTGTGAGTACATAATTTAGTAATAGGTCACAGTATTGGTTGTTATTTTTCAAAGGGAAGCCGGTAGGAATCGGGTTATAGGGAGCCTTCGCGACTGGTAACTAGTATGGCGTTTAAAAAGAGTAGGTAGCCTGAATATCTTGCCAAGTTCTTCTCAGAGATAAACTTTTTCAGCAAACTAGCTAAAATTGCAGACACCTTTTTTGGCTTTGTATTACGTTTATAAGTATCAGTATCATGTAATAATTATTCTTACATGATAATAAAAAAATTATTATGCAGAGACTTATTTATACAGTTGTTTCTATTGAAATGTTACGAATAAAAACGCCATGTGGTCTTGTTATTTAATTGACAAATGAATTGACGAAGCCAGCGAAAGAATAGTAGTGTAATGTTTTAATTTTTAATTCGGACTCAGTTTAAAACATACAAATAGGAAGATAAGCATACAATTAAATAGAGATGTAATCAAAGCATTAGACACGGAAGGTGCAAAAATATTGAATGGAAATATTTAGATTCAAGTTTTAACAAGTCAATATTATTATTATGATTTTGTAATCCATAAATTTGTAGAGGTCATTTATGAATAAAACCTCTTTGGGGAGTACCATCTGCCCCCAATATTATACACTTGATTCTAACTTTACTGATCAGAAATTCGATAGCGACTTTTTTACTTCATAGCTGCATAGTGGCGCACGCGGGAACCTCAAGCGACAGGTGGCCAAGGCACAGGCCCGGCACGTGTCAGACATGGTCTATGGTCCCTTCCTACCCATGCGGTGCTTTCAACCTCCTTACTGTGTTCAGAACTCCGTAACGACCTTGCATTATTTATTTTAAAAAATACCACTCTTCGTTCCTCACAATAACTTTAGGAATAAATTTAAACATAGGTTCTCGTTTAAATAAATCATTAATTTAAACGATCTAGACTTAGTGCTGTTCGTTCGCAATGAAAATAGAATGCTAAAGTTTGTTTGTTTCCGTGTGGGTAATGTTAGGTTAGCTTGGTTTTTAGTACATTTTGAGTTTACAGCATAGATGCTGATTGGTCAGTCTGAAACTATTAGCAGATATTTAGGTTGAGTTGAAATAAGTTCGTTCCGGTTTGGGTTGACTGATTCGATATAGAAAGTCCCGTCGGAATCGGTTCAGTCGTTTCGGAGTCGGACACAAAACTTTTTAAAAGCCAGATTTTGTGAGTAGGTAAGGTGCCTACTTACCGTACATACTTTCATATGCATACTCTAAAAGCATTATTTTGATTAGAAACAGATTCCATTTTATTGATTTGTAAGCATAGGCCGTATATTTTTTTTCCAAAAAGTAGGTAAGTACCTAAGAACCTACTTAGTATATCTAAGTTACTCAATAATTAAGCTTAAGTTATTCCTTGTGTCATTTGCTATCCGTCAGTGATAGTGTCATCAAAATTGGTAAAGTCGTTTCGAAGATTATATTATACGGAATAAACAGAACGACAAAAATATAAATTTAAATATAAGTACCTACAGATTTTTAGGCATAGGTACTAATCGAGCAAATAAATATTTGTATATCTTAGATATACAAATATTTATTGTTTATTATAATTATTTATATTATGTTGTGTGAGTGTGAGTACATAATTTAGTAATAGGTCACAGTATTGGTTGTTATTTTTCAAAGGGAAGCCGGTAGGAATCGGGTTATAGGGAGCCTTCGCGACTGGTAACTAGTATGGCGTTTAAAAAGAGTAGGTAGCCTGAATATCTTGCCAAGTTCTTCTCAGAGATAAACTTTTTCAGCAAACTAGCTAAAATTGCAGACACCTTTTTTGGCTTTGTATTACGTTTATAAGTATCAGTATCATGTAATAATTATTCTTACATGATAATAAAAAAATTATTATGCAGAGACTTATTTATACAGTTGTTTCTATTGAAATGTTACGAATAAAAACGCCATGTGGTCTTGTTATTTAATTGACAAATGAATTGACGAAGCCAGCGAAAGAATAGTAGTGTAATGTTTTAATTTTTAATTCGGACTCAGTTTAAAACATACAAATAGGAAGATAAGCATACAATTAAATAGAGATGTAATCAAAGCATTAGACACGGAAGGTGCAAAAATATTGAATGGAAATATTTAGATTCAAGTTTTAACAAGTCAATATTATTATTATGATTTTGTAATCCATAAATTTGTAGAGGTCATTTATGAATAAAACCTCTTTGGGGAGTACCATCTGCCCCCAATATTATACACTTGATTCTAACTTTACTGATCAGAAATTCGATAGCGACTTTTTTACTTCATAGCTGCATAGTGGCGCACGCGGGAACCTCAAGCGACAGGTGGCCAAGGCACAGGCCCGGCACGTGTCAGACATGGTCTATGGTCCCTTCCTACCCATGCGGTGCTTTCAACCTCCTTACTGTGTTCAGAACTCCGTAACGACCTTGCATTATTTATTTTAAAAAATACCACTTCGTTCCTCACAATAACTTTAGGAATAAATTTAAACATAGGTTCTCGTTTAAATAAATCATTAATTTAAACGATCTAGACTTAGTGCTGTTCGTTCGCAATGAAAATAGAATGCTAAAGTTTGTTTGTTTCCGTGTGGGTAATGTTAGGTTAGCTTGGTTTTTAGTACATTTTGAGTTTACAGCATAGATGCTGATTGGTCAGTCTGAAACTATTAGCAGATATTTAGGTTGAGTTGAAATAAGTTCGTTCCGGTTTGGGTTGACTGATTCGATATAGAAAGTCCCGTCGGAATCGGTTCAGTCGTTTCGGAGTCGGACACAAAACTTTTTAAAAGCCAGATTTTGTGAGTAGGTAAGGTGCCTACTTACCGTACATACTTTCATATGCATACTCTAAAAGCATTATTTTGATTAGAAACAGATTCCATTTTATTGATTTGTAAGCATAGGCCGTATATTTTTTTTCCAAAAAGTAGGTAAGTACCTAAGAACCTACTTAGTATATCTAAGTTACTCAATAATTAAGCTTAAGTTATTCCTTGTGTCATTTGCTATCCGTCAGTGATAGTGTCATCAAAATTGGTAAAGTCGTTTCGAAGATTATATTATACGGAATAAACAGAACGACAAAAATATAAATTTAAATATAAGTACCTACAGATTTTTAGGCATAGGTACTAATCGAGCAAATAAATATTTGTATATCTTAGATATACAAATATTTATTGTTTATTATAATTATTTATATTATGTTGTGTGAGTGTGAGTACATAATTTAGTAATAGGTCACAGTATTGGTTGTTATTTTTCAAAGGGAAGCCGGTAGGAATCGGGTTATAGGGAGCCTTCGCGACTGGTAACTAGTATGGCGTTTAAAAAGAGTAGGTAGCCTGAATATCTTGCCAAGTTCTTCTCAGAGATAAACTTTTTCAGCAAACTAGCTAAAATTGCAGACACCTTTTTTGGCTTTGTATTACGTTTATAAGTATCAGTATCATGTAATAATTATTCTTACATGATAATAAAAAAATTATTATGCAGAGACTTATTTATACAGTTGTTTCTATTGAAATGTTACGAATAAAAACGCCATGTGGTCTTGTTATTTAATTGACAAATGAATTGACGAAGCCAGCGAAAGAATAGTAGTGTAATGTTTTAATTTTTAATTCGGACTCAGTTTAAAACATACAAATAGGAAGATAAGCATACAATTAAATAGAGATGTAATCAAAGCATTAGACACGGAAGGTGCAAAAATATTGAATGGAAATATTTAGATTCAAGTTTTAACAAGTCAATATTATTATTATGATTTTGTAATCCATAAATTTGTAGAGGTCATTTATGAATAAAACCTCTTTGGGGAGTACCATCTGCCCCCAATATTATACACTTGATTCTAACTTTACTGATCAGAAATTCGATAGCGACTTTTTTACTTCATAGCTGCATAGTGGCGCACGCGGGAACCTCAAGCGACAGGTGGCCAAGGCACAGGCCCGGCACGTGTCAGACATGGTCTATGGTCCCTTCCTACCCATGCGGTGCTTTCAACCTCCTTACTGTGTTCAGAACTCCGTAACGACCTTGCATTATTTATTTTAAAAAATACCACTTCGTTCCTCACAATAACTTTAGGAATAAATTTAAACATAGGTTCTCGTTTAAATAAATCATTAATTTAAACGATCTAGACTTAGTGCTGTTCGTTCGCAATGAAAATAGAATGCTAAAGTTTGTTTGTTTCCGTGTGGGTAATGTTAGGTTAGCTTGGTTTTTAGTACATTTTGAGTTTACAGCATAGATGCTGATTGGTCAGTCTGAAACTATTAGCAGATATTTAGGTTGAGTTGAAATAAGTTCGTTCCGGTTTGGGTTGACTGATTCGATATAGAAAGTCCCGTCGGAATCGGTTCAGTCGTTTCGGAGTCGGACACAAAACTTTTTAAAAGCCAGATTTTGTGAGTAGGTAAGGTGCCTACTTACCGTACATACTTTCATATGCATACTCTAAAAGCATTATTTTGATTAGAAACAGATTCCATTTTATTGATTTGTAAGCATAGGCCGTATATTTTTTTTCCAAAAAGTAGGTAAGTACCTAAGAACCTACTTAGTATATCTAAGTTACTCAATAATTAAGCTTAAGTTATTCCTTGTGTCATTTGCTATCCGTCAGTGATAGTGTCATCAAAATTGGTAAAGTCGTTTCGAAGATTATATTATACGGAATAAACAGAACGACAAAAATATAAATTTAAATATAAGTACCTACAGATTTTTAGGCATAGGTACTAATCGAGCAAATAAATATTTGTATATCTAAGCCTAGAAAAACTATTTTGTATGATAAGACCTATTAATACAAGACCTAAATACGACGTGCCATACAATTTTTATTTAGGTACTTACTTTATTTTAGTTTAATAATAATTATGTAAGACTTAGCCGTGACTCGTGATCGGAGCTAAACAATGATCAACTTTATTTAATAATTATTAGGTATCTATAATATAGCAAGCACACATTATTTTCGATAGTAAGCAACTACAGATTATTTAAAAATATTGTGTCAACAAAATATTTATTGCCTACCTACTTAAATAGTGTTTAGTAAACAAACATCTACCGACTTTTGCTCATAAAGCAAAAAATATTGTTCTAAATACATAAGTACTTACCTAAGTTTATTTTGATCTAGTTGTTTTGTATAGTATTATATGACGCACTAACAAATGTAATATTTTACAAATAAAAGTAAATAAATATAGCTCTAATATTTCCACCTGCATTTAATCCGTCAGTTTGTTTACGAATAAAATCAGATAAATTATTTCAATAGAATAAACTTCACTGGTACCTAGCAACTGAGCTCTGTATTCTTTATAAACTACTTAATTTATAAATAAAGTACGTGACTTACTTTTTTAAAACAAAAGTTAGTTATTATATTTCCCACAAAGTCCACAAACACGATTAACTTGCACAGATAATCACTACGCACAAGCTCTCAACACAAACCGCTTCGAACGACTGCCGCGCGCCGCGCGCGCTTCTGATGATTTCTGAACGAACGCAGTCAGCCAGTGCGCGGCGCGGGCTCATCCACCAACCACAGAGTCAGAACACTGAGCGGTACAAAACGCACTGCATTTCGGGGAAAGGTGAACTTTTGTTTGAATCTTTCGAACGCTTCACGGCGCACACAGATTTCGAAAAGGAAGGGGTTCATAAAATTATAAAATCAACGCACATTCTTATGAAATGCAAATCTTGTGAATTATTAAAAATCAACCACTAGGTTGGTTGGTAAGCAGGAGATTGTTATAACGGTGTTGGTTTTTATTGTTCTCTTTAACATTCATATTCATACACCGTAACAATGATTTAATCTGTAAAATAATAGACAATAAAACGAGAAACTAACGAGTTCGTTTTTATATTATACTATTAAACTAGTAGAAAATGTAATTAAAGTTATGATTGTTACTCGAAGATGAAAATTATAGTTAAATCATGACTGTTATTAGCGGATAGTAAAAGCGTGTTAACTGAATAATTTGATATTGATGCTACCAACTACCTAATTCGAACAAAACAATTAGATGCACGATGGCTACAATTTTTTTACTTTTATTAAACTAACTACTTAGGTACCCAATTAAACTTACTACCAAAATTTTAAGAGCGCTAAAGTGATCTCTGTCGATAGCGACTAAACGACTGCTATCATCTCTCTAGGGGAAAGCGAAGGGATAGAAGCCAAGGTGCAGGCGCCGTAACCGCATTTCTGCCACCGTGGGACAGAAGGAAAATGAGAGGAGTCCAGCCCCCTTATTCTGAGTTGTCGGAATATTTTCGGCCAGAACTTTAAAGTTAAAAAATAGACGGATGTAGAAAAAAATCCTATATTAATCAGTTTTTAATTTCCTATACGGTAAACTAATTTCTAACACTTAATAACTTAAGCTGTAAAAATACGTTGTTCTAAGATTCGAAAAAGTTTACGATCCGGGAACAATCCGATGAGTCAGAATCAGGGCTCAGTCCTCTCATTTTCCTTCACCGTTAACAGATGGTGGTAAATCACATAATCCTCTTCTTCTCTCATTATTCATTAATCTCGTTACCCATGATCTTCGTTCTGTATGCTGATACTACCCGAATTATATGTGCAAGAAGTTTAACAAATTTTAAAAATAACTATAATATAAATTCCACAAATTGAAATCCACATTACTTCTGCGCCGCCGCGCCGCGCCGCCCCGGTCGGAATCGAACTCTGATCGCACAATTTGCATGCCGGTCATTTAAAAATTCGGTCAAAAATTTTAATAAGACCCAAATTTTAATCCTCATATAAACATTACACACTTAAATACAGTCAATCAAGTGAATATATATATATAATAAATACAGTCAATCAAATAAATAGCACAAACAATCCGGATTATATTTTATAATACATTTTATTCATTGACAAACGGCGCCAAACCAAGGCACCATGGTTACCGCCATTACAAGTAACAACGACGACAGCTGCTGACTCTACGACCTATTGTCACTATTGTGATGCTTATTTTTGTATTTATTACAACATATTTTAACCCGTATTAGAACGCGATAAGAGCTATTATTGTTAATAACAATGCAATTAATTGTTTAGCACAGCTATACTAATGTGCTATTATTAATCGGAAGTGTACAATTTTATTGGGGTTTTATTGAAATGTTATTTCTTTAAGAACGCAGTAATCATGGCCACCGCTATTTTTGGGGTGTTATTCAAATTTAATACGATAATGAACATCAAATTATACCTAAGTTATATGATTAATTGTTCAAGTGCTAAGTAAGTACCTACCTGGTTTTTTAGATGATGAATGTGGAGGAAACAGCAGTTGCTTAGTAGTAATAGGTACCTACTAAGGGAGACATGGGTAATTGACTGATTGAAGATGACTGTTTGAACCTGTCTTTTAAATTTTAATGGTTATCTACTTGCCTGTATCTAATAGGTGGGTAGGTACAGTCGAGTTCATTAATATATTGGCACCATCATTAGATATTTTTGTTGAAAAGGGTGACTACAACTTATTGCATAATGTACAACATATTTTATTGAACCATTCACATGAGGACATATATTTGATCCATAGGTTCTATAGTATTTATTGAGCTTTTCAACGCTCACAATATTTTAAATCTTTGATGGTGCCAATATATTAATGAACTCGACTGTACATGGATGTCTCGTGCGTGTGTCGGTAAAAAGTAGCATAAGTGCTATTCCAGACTATAACCTATCTTTGCCACATACACACATACAGATCATGTCAGCCCTTCTGGCATATTTGAGGAACAAACATCCATAGGTTATGATTATATCGATACGGACTTACTTAGTTACCAAGATATTATCCTAGATCGATTTTTTGCAGTAATACGCTATTTTCCCAGTCTAAGGTGGAAATGGTCCAGACACAGATGCAGTAACTAATCCCTTTCTGGCATTGCTGATGTCTATGCGTAGCGATCCACCTCATTAGGTTGGGCGCTAGCTGCTACGGCTGCTACCCACACTGTTGCACAAAGAAAAAAGCTATTGGTAACTCTACTTACAACTATCTAATTTGCATATTATGTTTTACCCAATCACCCATCGACTTAATGTTTACGATTCTCTTCTGCGTTCTACGTCACTATGCCAGTGAATGAAAGTAATTTCGTGATTCAAAACGACTTCTGATACATACATGGGTACGAGATTTCATTTTCATCTATCGCTTTGTAAGTGGCCTCATCCAGATCTCCTATCGAGGTTGAGACCTCCGTCAGCTTACGCAAATCTACCACTTTAAACTATATTTTTAGAGCTTTTCCGTTATTGCATGACGTCAAAGCGGCTTCAGAAGTGATTTGCGGTCTGATCGAATGATCATTCGTTTTTATCGATTTAGAATCGCGTTCGTTTATTTTGTAATAGGTAGATGCAAAGGTAGGTTTTGATACTGACACAATAGTTTGTCTTTAATTTCCGAGGCCTCCACTGTTCTGTCTGTTCTTCTTATAATTTGAACATTTACATCTAGTTAAGCAAGTCATCTGCTTGCGGCTTTGCTGGCTAACCCACGGGCCCATTTTCAGGTTAAATTATGAGTATAGTCATTCAAGCGTACTACCTATGCGTTATTCCGATAGCCATAGAACTTACTAAAAGTTTCATACATCACCACAATTTTTGTTTACTTAGAACTTAGAATACTGAATGACTTCTGCTTTCTGAAATTGTAAATACAGATCTTACCCTTTTATGTCCTTGCTTAGTTTAGCTTTTTTTTAAGAATTTTGATAAGGACTTTAATAAGTTATCCACTACTAGCTTTTGAATTATATTATAACTTTTCTCTATCTATTGGTGAAAATCTCATGAAAATCCGTTCATCAGCGGCGGTAATTTGTTTGTTTGGTTGAACGCGGTAAGTGGAAAAATATTTTAGTGTTGGGCAGCCCAATTTAACATCACGCTACAACCGAAAAGAGCGTAGTGGCCAAACAAAGACCCACAGGGGCAAAGCCCCGGGCAACAGGGTCATATTTATAAAAATTTCGATTCACCGACCTACAGTTTGAGCTATTGTATTGTTACAGTTTGTGTACTTATTTATTGGGGAGCCATTGAGCTGATCCCTCTATTCTCAAACGAGTGAAACAGGTTTGCGATCTTATTTGGCAGATGCAAAATTATAAGTACAAAACTAACTTCTTATTCTTACATATGTAGTAGCATAATACTCAAGGTTAAATCCGAGATTATGAATGATAGTCAATACATTTTAAAATGACCTGGCCTCGCCCTCGAGGTATTTTGGTAGGAACAAGCCTATATCCTTTTCCAAGTCTTGAAACGATTGTTGGAACCATTTTTTTGGCGTCCCATGGTATGAATGTAATGTGATTAAGACGAGAGTGCTACATTATACATCAACATCCAAACACAGAAACATTACTGTTTTTATAATAATTGTAGAGTTTTTTTAGTAGAAAGAAACGTAATCTTATATGTATCCCTTTGTTTTATTGTAAATATTTTGTAAATACTATATGCTAAAAGACCAGCATGGGCAGCGTGGAGGTAGCGATGCGGAGGTAAGTGCCAGTCAACCTTCTTCATCGCTGGATGGCCTAGTGCGATGCTCTCTTTGTTCCCAGCCTCGCTTTTTTAAGGGTTTGCGGGGTCTGAAAGTGCACTGTGGTAAAGTACACAAATCCCAAGGTGCACTTTCTTGCCCCACAACATTTTCATTAACAAGCGAGGCAGTCTGTGATGAAATTCCCTTTTGGCAACAACTTTCAAAAGTTAAAAAATTCAGTTCCGATCCTTAAAAGAGTTCCCCGCGGCGCAAGACCCACTGTGGCCCAAAGTTTGGCACGCTGTGTCAATCTTGTTGTCCGGGAGAACTCTACTTCAGCTTGGGAACAACTACTCACCTTCCCTTTTCGTATTCTACATGTGTCCAAAGTCCAGGCCCCCCAAAAATCCTTAACTTGTCAAATTAAACATAATTGCCATAATGCAATTCCTTTAAACACTTCAGATTTTTCATTAGGTCGCCAAAATTCAATCTTTCAATATGTGGAATCCAAATTGAGTGAAGGTGATATACGAGGAGCATCGCGTATTCTATTTAGCAGTGATGTAGTGGCGCCTTGCTCTCCAGACACAGTTGCCGGTCTACAGAGCAAGCATCCTGCGCCTAAGGATGACCTCTCTTTCCCCGATCCACCTGACTCTAACTTTGATTGTTTCAGTGTGGCAGCTAAGAACGTTTTTGATGCCGTTTGCTCCTTCAAGAAGGGATCTGCTGGCGGCCTCGACGGCTTAACACCTCAGCACCTGAAAGATCTCTTGTGTTCAGGCGCCGGGGAAGCCGGAGATGCACTTCTGAGGGAGCTTACGGCACTAATGAATCTTATGCTCTCTGGCAATGTGGACGAGGGCATCATCGACATTCTTTATGGTGCTAACCTCTGCGCCCTAAAGAAAAAAGATGGTGGCATTCGTCCCATTGCCATTGGGTGTACTTACAGACGTATGGCAGCCAAACTTTGCTGCAACCTGTATAGCCATGAGCTATCACAAAAGTTTCAACTCCTCCAATTGGGTTTTGGTTCAAAGGGGGGTTGCGAGGCTGCCGTACATGCGCTGCAAACGTTTCTTGGCTGTGGTGAAGGTGAGGTCATCCTTAAGGTTGACTTGAAGAACGCTTTTAACTCGGTGAATAGGGACACCTTGTTGACTCAAGCTAAATTAGAAACCCCTCAAATATTCAAATTTCTTTGGCAGTGCTATAGACACCCTTCCAAATTATTGTACAAAGAACACCTTTTAGAATCTGCCGTAGGCTGCCAACAAGGTGACCCTCTTGGGCCGGTCATTTTCAGTCTAGCAATACACCCCATCATTAAAAAAATTAATTCAAAATTTAACGTTTGGTATTTGGATGATGGGACCTTGGGAGGTGAAGTTAGTACAGTATTGCAAGATTTGGCTTTATTAAAACAAGAATTTTCTTCAATCGGTCTGGAACTGAATACCAGCAAATGCGAAATTTATTTTTGTGACCAAATTAATGACCATGATAAAATATCGGCTATTTCCCAATTTCTTTGTTTGGCACCTCATATAAAAATTTTAGAAAAATCGTCCCTTCGCCTTCTTGGGTCCCCAATTTTGGATGACGCTTTTAATTCTTTTATAGACGAAAAAATTCAATTTTTTGTGATGTTTCAGATCGTTTAAACAAAATAAACATTCAATCGGCTTTTACCATTATTCGTCATTGCCTTTTTGTACCTAAATTCACACATGCCATTAGATCATCCCCTTTTTTCAAACATTTATCACTTTTAGATAAAATTGACCAAATTATTCATGATACTATCAGCAAAATTCTTAATGTGGCCTTGAACGATCGAGCCTGGCTCAAAGCATCTTTACCAGTTCGCTTTGGTGGGCTCGGCGTTCGCAAAATTTCTGACGTCAGTATACCAGCATTTTTGTCTTCAGTCCACGGTTCGGAAGAATTAACAAGGAAAATTCTAGTATCTACACTAGTTAATTCTGAAGTGCCGTGTAAGACTGACGCCTTAAATGCTTGGAAAATGACCGTACCCAACGCCGTTTTACCTACTGACCTTTCCTCTCAGAGACAGTGGGACGAGCCGCTATGCAGACAGGTTAGGGACAATCTTCTTGCTTCGTCCCCTAATCCTGCTGATCGTGCTCGTTTGCTGGCTGTGGGGGAATGGGAATCGGGACTGTGGCTTCAGGCGCTTCCATCGTCCACTGTAGGCACTTTTATTGACGATACGAGTTTCCGCCTCGCTACCTGCTTACGCTTAGGAGCACCATCTGTCTCTCCGCACCGTTGCTGCTGTGGAGAAAGTGTCGGGAGCCTTGGACACCATGGCCTCTCATGCAGTAGAAGTGCTGGCCGAATCTCGCGGCATGCTAACCTCAATGACATACTTCGTCGGGCTCTTGCCACCGCTGGAGTGCCAGCCGTTTTAGAACCAAATGGCCTGGTACGTGACGATGGTAAGAGACCTGATGGTATGTCATTATTGCCTTGGAAGATGGGTAGGCCATTGGTGTGGGACGCGACTTGCGTCGATACCCTTGCGCCATCTCATCTTCTAAATACAACAGTTTCCGCCGGCGCTGCTGCTGCATCTGCTGAAACTTCCAAGCGGCGCAAATATACCAACCTCGCTGGAGATTATCTATTTCTGCCGTTTGGAGTCGAAACACTTGGGCCGTGGGGTTCAGGTGCTCGCACTCTATTTAAAGAGCTTTCAAAGCGATTGTCCGACGCTTCCCGTGACCGACAGGCTGGCTATTTTCTTGCACAAAGAATAAGCATTGCCATCCAGCGTGGCAATGCTGCCAGTCTGTTGGGCATTTTTCCCACAGACAATGGCAGCGATGCGGAGGAATTTTATGATGCCGTATTTTAATTTGTAATTTCCTCCCCCCTTTTTTATTTTAATGATACATTTAGTTAGTTTTTATTTGTAAATATTATTTTTAAATTTAGTTTAAATACTAAGTGTATAATAAATTAAATAATTAGAATGTCAATCTTATATTGTAGTCTGTAGCTAAATGTCAAAATTACATTATCAACGTCAAACTACTTCTGTCAAAATTGTCAAAACAACCCTATGTGTGCAAATGCAAAATGCCAGGTGTTTGTGATGAAATTATAGATGATATAGAGGATTTAATATCCTCACAGGACATTACACCTAAAGAACGATACGCATCAAGAAAGAATGTAAACGTTAGGACCAAAAAACGTGACCATAAGAATGATTCTGAGCCTGCTGAAAAGGTTATATTAGAGAGTGTTGTGCCAGGTGATAACCTAAAATATTTGTTTATTTTGATGTATTACTAATTATATTTAGTACATAAAGCTCCAAATATAAACCCAATAGGTACATAATAGCACCAAGTATGATAATTAGCTCTTTGTATAAAGCTGAAGAGTTTGTTTGTTTGTTTGGTTGAATGCGCAAATCCCAGTAACTACTGTCTTGATTTAAAAAAGCATTTAGTGTTGGATATAGCTCATTTATCGAGGATGACTATAGTCTATATAGCATCATGCTACAATCTTAGGAGTTAAGAAGTGGTCAAACAACGATCCACAGGAGCGCTCAAGGCAGTGGGTAGTTTGACATAATTTTGTTCAATAAATGATAACTTTTTAGGTACACAAACAATATATGTGAAGACATGGGGATGTGCTCACAACAACTCAGACTCGGAGTACATGGCTGGTCTGTTAGCTGCCAACGGCTACAAGTTGACAGAGGATAAGTTCGATGCTCAGCTGTGGTTGCTAAATTCTTGTACTGTCAAGAGTCCTGCTGAGGATCATTTTAAGTGAGTTTATGTCACACTACTAATATAAAAACCTATGTTTAGATTTGTCTGTCTAGCAATTTTTTTCTTCTCTCTATTAGCATAAGATTCAAAATTGCCTATAGGTATTTCTCACACTTTTATACTTAAGTAATGGCCATGGGTGGGATCTAATATGATTAAATTGTTTGTTGGTAATTACAACTACCTCCATTTACTGTTTCAGAAATGAGATAGAGCTAGGTCAGAGTCGTGGTATTCACGTGGTGGTAGCAGGTTGTGTTCCTCAGGGAGCTCCCCGTGCTAACTACTTGACTGGCCTCAGTGTAGTGGGTGTACAACAGATTGATAGGATTGTTGAAATTGTTGAGGAGACACTTAAAGGTGAGTTTATTGTGTTAAATCATTGTTTTTTTTTGTATATACCTGGACTAGAGTAATTATAACCCAAAAAAATTATATTAATAAAACATAATAATAATAATATAATAATATTCTACCACATTCACACAGCGCCATCTAGTCCCAAAGTAAGCAATTATATTTGCTTGTGTTATGGGTACTAAAACATTCTGTAGTTGGCAATCCCTAAAAAATTATGTTTGATAAAAGGAATGCTAGTAAACAGGTTCGATGAACGAGGTTCTTATTAGAAATATACTAAAATATCCTTTTATCAAAGGATAATAACAAGTGGGTTAAATCGATAATTAAATTAAATATAATTTATCATAAATAACAAATGAAATCTAATTATTATAGCGAAACTGCAGAATTATTTCTAGGGAAATTAACTTAACAATTGCATACTAGCTTTGTACTTTAAAGAAAAAAGTATTTAATTTCCAAACCAAAAATAATTGTAAATTATTTTTCATATTGACATCAATAGCTGACAAACTGATAATGGAAAATACACTCTTACAGCTTTAAAATAGGGTCTTATTTTTATTTGTCGTACTTAGCGACCTTCACAGACAACTAAACAAGAGGCGGTAATAAATCCAAACATCATTTCAGGTCACACAGTCCGGTTATTTGGTCAAAAAAAGACTGGAGAAGGCAGAAAGGCAGGTGGCGCATCTCTCCTTCTACCGAAAGTTCGCAAGAATCCTCTCATAGAGATCATTCCGATCAACACGGGATGTCTGAACCAGTGCACTTATTGTAAGACGAAGCACGCGAGGGGAGAACTGGGCAGTTATCCCCCAGAGGAGATTGTGGAGAGGGCGAGACAGTCTTTTACGGAGGGTGTCGTGGAAATTTGGCTGACGAGTGAGGATACTGGTGGGTAATTTTTCGTATATTTTAACTTCATATCAGAATACATGACTATCTTGATGGCGCAGGAGAGTGTACCTTTGCGTTGTCTGTCTTTTGGTACCCAACAAGTACCAAAATACGTTTTATTAAACAGTTGTCACTACAATATTGAAGGTACTTACGGGCGCGACATCGGCACCTCCCTACCGGAGCTGCTGTGGCAGTTGGTGGAGGTGATCCCTGAGGGCTGCAGGCTGCGGCTCGGCATGACCAACCCTCCCTATATACTGGAGCATCTCGCAGAGGTCGCGAAGATCATGCACCATCCGAGAGTCTATAAGTGAGTTTTTATTATGGTTACTTTTTATATTGAATTCTGCTGCTGTTTTAAGTTTCGTTTCGTTTTAAGTTAATTCTTGTGCTGTTTTTAACATTAGGTAGGAAGTTAGGAACGGAGTTTGTTTATTTATGCTGTTTTTGCCAGACACTTAGGGTGCATTTTAAAAAACTTCATTGAAAATTTCGTTAAAATTTCTTATTTTTGTATAAATCATAAATTTATCATAAACCTAAGTTTCATATAAATATATGTCAGAAAATATTCTTTCATATACATAAATACTTCCCGCATCTCACTTCTGTCCTGTCTGACCCATGTCAGTGAGAGTGATAGTATCCGAAATATTTCTAATTATTTTCTGACCTCTCGTACATCAGGTTCCTTCATGTGCCAGTACAGTCGGGCAGTGACCAAGTGTTGTCAGATATGAAGAGAGAATACACCAGAGCGGACTTCGAACGAGTCGTCAACTTCCTTAGAGACAAGTAAGTTTTCATACATAAAACGTTTGTTTTGATTTTATCCCGAGTCAATATCTCCTCACAGCCATGACATCGATTGTCCAAAGAGCTCTGGAAAACATAATATATAATATGTATATTTTTAATTAATGTTACGAAAAAGCTAAAGTCCCATTGTATTTGTATCACAGGGTGGCCGGCATGACAATAGCCACAGATATAATCTGTGGGTTCCCGGGCGAGAGCGACGCTGATTTCGACGCCACGATGCGACTGTGCGATAAGTACCGCTTCCCCTCGCTCTTCATCAATCAGTTCTTCGCCAGACCTGGCACTCCCGCTGCTAAAATGACCAAGGTATGTGGACCAGAATTAACCAATCTGTTCGGCGTAAGGGCCAATTTTATAAAGATCACATTGGCCTCTACCGTTAGCGTCAGAATGGCGGTTTGGAAATGGCTCTGAAAGTAATTTTAAGAATTACTACCCAATTGCTTATAATATTGCTACATGAAACAGCTCTGATGTATTTGAAATTTTTGATTGATCAATGATTGCAATATTTTGCTTTTAATAGTTTCCCGTATGATGGGTACGTAATATAAACTAGTCACCAAACATCATAATAATATTTGAACAAGGCGCTCTATTAAACAATCTTTAAAATAATTTAGTCAGAATTACAATGGTGGCTGTGGTCTAAGGGTTAGTTAGTTATATAAGTATTTCGCATAATTATTTCTGGATCTGATTCAAAGTTAAAATAGATAATGAATAAATCACATTTTTATTAACATATAAGAACAAAAGGTTAATTTAAGTTCTTTTCTAGATAAAAGATACAATAAACCTCGATATTCATAATAAATATCTATTCTCCTTTCGTGTAGGTACCACCCAAAGAAGTAAAAAAACGCACAAAAATGCTCTCAGAGTTATTCCGCTCATACGAGCCGTATAGCCACAAAGTGGGCGAGGTATACGACGTACTTGTAACAGATATATCACACGACAAAAACTACTTCGTGGCCCACAACGAGTTTTACGAACAAGTTTTGGTACCAAAAGAAGAAAAATATATGGGCAAAATGGTAACAGTTAAAATAACGAGTGCGACGAAATTTTCTATGATGGGAGAACCTATAGATAAACCTAAAATGATGGGGTTAACTACCCCTTTGAAAAAGGGGGAGGTGTCTGGTGTTCATAAAGTTGCCTTAAATAGTAGGACTGTTGTACCTCTACCTATCCTCGTGTTGATAGCCGCCGTGATTTTCAGATTAATCTGGATATTTTATTCTAAATAAATTATTTAGTTAAGGAAAGTTTGTTTTTATTTATGACTACCTATGACTCAACTTTTGCCTAACGTAACGTAGATATTTCATAATTACGTTCAAAATAAATGCTCAGTCAATGTACTTATTATAAAAAATATAGTTTCATGTTGGATAATCTAATTTGTCATTTTTGCTATTAATCTAGTAGTTTACACAATTATAGTTCAGGATAATTTAAATAATAATTAGGAACATAGAACCTTCAAACATAAAACCTCTTTACTGTAGTCGGTTAAGAGAAACGTAAACCTTCACGCAATACACATAATAAAAAAAAATTAACTATCGCGTACACAAAATACTGGTTTAAAACAATTGTAGTTATATCCAGTTTATGACAAAGAGTAACACGCGTGGTTGCCTCCATTCATTCAACGTTATATAAGAGTTAGTCTGTCTGCCCTCCCGACTATTGCCAACAAGATGGCGGGCTACAACCAACCTGTGGCGAAACGTCAAAAAACGCGGGAACCTAGACCGGACAATGTCGACTATTTCCAAGGTAAGATTGACTTTTTTTGTTTAGTTCAGAAATGTAACCCGTCATGCTCGTTGATTATTGTGTTATAAAGGTGTTAAGTAAAGGGTGATGGAGCATGACGAGGTTATAATTATAATTTTATAAAAATTGACGATCCTGATAAATGGACACGTGACGACACATGGGTCCCTGAAGATGGGCATCGAGGCTGGCAAAAAAATACTGGTGTAACTTTTTAAAGCAGCAGACAGCTTTGCTTAAAGACGGGTGTGAAAAGGGGGCATTAGTTACTCAGATTACATAGGAAAAGTTATACGACGTGCATAGTATAATATAATCACGCCTTTTTCCCGAAGGGGTAGGCAGAGTAGTTGAACACCCGCATTTCTTCAGCTACGTTGAAAACAACAACAGAATGTGATCAAAAAAGTAAATATATTGTTTCCCCATGCAAGCCTATTTTATTGGGTCATTGCTACACAAATATTAATAGAAAAGCATAAGATAATTCCATTGTTGAATTATGTTTTCTGATGAAACCACACTCCAGTATTCCATGCGCTCCATTAGCCTTTTGTATTGTAATTTGAGTCCTATAGAATCGTCCAATTGTTCATTAATTGCATTATTGCCCGACCTTGTCTCTGTTTATCCGACTACGGAAAAAGAAGGTTATGTTTTTGACAGTCTGTGTATTTATTATTATCTATTTATTACTAATTTCAGGCATAGATAAAGTGGAATACAACAACATGGCGTCTCCGTCCGAGTCAATGAGTTACCGCTACTACAACAGCTCTGAGAGAGTCCACTCCCGCTCCATGGAGGAGTGGCTTAAATACAGCATCTCTCTCACAGAGTTCAGGAGTAATGGTACGTAGGTATTATATGTGCAGTCATGATGACTGGTAACGAAATGGAAAATAATTGCTATTACCTATTAAAATAGTCCACATATGAATTGATCGCTGTGGCGGAAATAAGGCTAGGCCTATGTCCAGCTGTGGACATCATTGAGCTAATACCATGATGATGTTTAAGTGGAGTTTTTTTTAAAGACTACGCTCGCACTATGGAACAAGCCCTGTGTTGCGGGGACTTTATATTAGATACAATTAATGGACACAAAGTACATCCAGACTCGAAACAAATATCTATGAATTACACTAATAGTTGTGTCGTGGGAATCGAACCCACATCACTCGGTGCGGCGATGTTAGTGGCGAGCCGATCACCTTAACCGCTACGCCACGGTGACAGTTTGAATTAGTTCTATATTAGGTTACTCTTTATCTAATGAGATATAATATATGCATATTTTTTCTACAGGTTCAGATACATACGGTCGTCAAACATATTCCCGTCCATGGGACGACAACACAAACTCTATGGAGAACCACAAAAGGTCCATAAAAGCCTTATTCGACCTCTGCGCTAAACTAGGCGTGAAGTACTGGACTGCCTTCGACAGCGACCTGGTACCATGGACAGAGAGTTGGGATGAACACAAGACACACTGGGATGATATGACGGAGTACATACAGGAGTTGACGCAACGGTATCATGTAAAGTTGTTGTGGATAGCGCCGGACTTGCATTCACATCCAAGGTTGGTGATTCAATTTTTATCACAGCTCTAACCTGCGGTTTTGTATGATGGTTGTAAATAAATAATTATAGAGATATTGTGGATAGGTTACTATAGGAACAGAGAGGGTGGACTGGAGGTCTAAATTAGGGCAAGCGCTGCATTTCAGGTCTCCAGGACACTCGCTATTTTAGGTTAGAAGATTACCGTTCTGTTCTATAGGGATTTACATATGTGTTCCTTAGGATCCAGCCGCTGAGTGAGGCGGGTGGTTTTAAAAAGGACTGAATATGAATATGTGTTGGGCATGTGAAAGAAGGAGATCATGAGCCATAAAAATAAAGTTCTCAATGACTACCGCAAACTATGCAAACAATAAATTGCTTTTTCCACTTATTGAGACAAAAAACATATTAACTACTTTTTGTTAAATTTTCAGATACGCATCAGGAGCTTTTACAAGCAACGATGCAACCACCTTCGTTCAAGCCGCAGCACAAATAAAAAAATGTCTAGAAGTCTCACAGCGACTAAACGCCGAATGTTTCCTACTATGGCCATACAGAGAAGGCTACCACACTCTGTTCCAAACTGATGTCGCTAGAGAAATAAAATTATTTGCTAAACTACTAAAACTGACTGCTGAATACAAAGACAGACTGAATTATCGATGTCAGTTGCTAATAATGCCGTACTATAATTTCTACCATAATAGAAATAATTACTACGGTGGTTGGCAACACTCGCATTGGCGGGAAACTGATTTGATTCACAGTTACATGTGGGATGCGACGAGCTGTTTGTATTTGTTAAAGAATTATAATTTGGATCGATATTACAAGGTGTCTGTTATGCCTGGACATCATATGTATATGGCTAATGTGTAAGTATTACTCGCGTAAATTGTCTAGCTGATCGTGCTAAAATAGCCTAGTGTAGATTTTAGAGATTTTTGTTTCTTTTTTTACAGATACAATATGCTTGGAGGTGTGACAATGATGAACGATATGAATCATTACGACAGTAAAACTCTAAGTTTGATGATGAAATGTATTGTAGATCAGGTACGTGTACGTTAAATTAAAAAAAAAACCAGTTGAGCACAAAAAACAAAAAGGAAAACCTAGTTCGTTTTTATTGACTGACGTTGTAGACGCCTATGCGATCAGCAGTAACCGCTGCGCATGGGCATGGGTGTGTTCTTTAGCATTGATTGCGAACCAAACAACCAAGCCGCTACCTACCGAAAAAGAAAAATGAAATAGGGAGGGGGAGGATTAGGAAGAGGAATTGGGACTCCTGCGCTCTACATTCATCAGACGAAACACAACAGTATAATTATAATATACTGTTACCGTTGATATTCTGTGGGAAAAATACCTAAATTTGAAACGTCTTCTTATTTTCCCAAGGGCACAACGCCACCTGGCGGCATAAACCTGAAGCTGTACCCTCGGAGAGACAGCGACTTGCGCGAGTTGGCGACTACTTACGTCAAGTACATGGACGCCGCGGCGCGGGCACTGCGCCTCGCCTGCACTGTTATTGCTGAGCAGATCATTTCTAAACATTTACAAGTAAATATACTTACCCTTTGAATGCCGACGTCGGCTATACTCGACAAACGCAAGCATGCCGCCGATGTCGGCTATAGTTATAGAAAATAAAGGGTTTGGCGATCTGAAATTGGTTATTGACTAATGACCGCTGAAGGATATAAGTTCTTGTAGTCACGGGAACCAAACAATACCCAGATATAGTTGGGAGTGACAGAATATAGTTACATAGAAATTCATTATTACGAATATTTTTAACATAGAAACTATGGTATATTGTTATTTTATCTTTTTTTGACCACTGCTAAGTCCTATTGGCCGTAGCGTGATGTTATATACCCTATGTTACTCAGTGTTAATGTAGCTTTCTAACAGCGAAATAATTTTTGAAATCGGTCCAGTAGTTTTTAATATTTCCTCTTTATTATATTAGTATAGATATCTAATGGTAATTTTGAAATTGTGTTTTGTAATTTTTCAGCAAAGATACTCGTCCTACTACAGTGGTGTCGGTGCGCGACTTCTCGGATCAGATATTTCAATGGAAGAATGTGAAGAATACTATAAGTAAGTTATCTCTATATCTAATATAATGTATTTTTTATTTACCGTAAACAGAATTAGCTAGCTTATAGCTATAGCTACGGCTTACGGTAATCGCTTACCATGATGTGAGCGGTAATCTTGTTTGACACAATAGTTGTAGAAAATCATGGTATGAAACAAGCGACGGTGGTCGAATGGATAAATGACCGGCATGCAAATTATGCGGTTGAAATTCGATTCCGACCGGCAGTACCAATGTAGATTTCACTTTGTGAAATTTGATTATATTGTATGGGTGGTGCAAACCTTACCTAATTAAAAATATATTTTTTTATATAATAAATATATTTCCAGGAAAAACCAGCCGTCTCACGGCGAAGTTACTTCTAAATATGAACACTTGGACGTGGTGTTCCAGAGACACCTCGACGCTTGTGACCATATATAACACGCATCGCTAACACTGGACAATTCAAAACCTTATATAGTAAGGCAGAAGTCTGAAATTTCCAGATAGGTAAACCTCATCTTATAATTGTTTTACTCTGACAGTGATATATAGATACGTTCACATTATTAAGTTGTTAATGTTCAAATTCAATAAAAGATAATTGTTATTAGTTTGTATTTCTTTTTAAGCCAGAAATATACAGAGATATGGTGTGGCTGACACTGGCTTGACCACCATCGGGTGTGGCTGATACTGGCTTGGCCGCCACCATCGGAGATTTTGATTTTGATAACACAAATTAAAACACGCTAATTGGTCGAAATTAGTCTGCAAATATTAAAATTAGTCGGTCAATGGTTCAAAAGTTATAAGCGTTTTTAGTTGACCGGTCTAGGGAGTCAGCCCAGCTTGGCCACAAAACAAAAGGTTCATGTCTAAAGTAGGTACCAATAAGACAATTAATCATATTGAAATTCTTTTATTTTGTATTCGCATCATTTTTTCTTATTTTTTTGTATTTTTTATTTAATATTCACAGCGACTTACAACTATACATTAGCTATATACCATTTACGTGTATATAATATTGTACACAGCATTGTGCATTAGCACTTATAAGCTTTTAAACGCTGAATAATAACCTATGGTTATAAAAGTTAGAAAATTTCTGATTGGTTGTTGTGCTGCCTTCCAAATTTATATTATGACCTTTTATTTCCGGTCAATAGACATTTCTGTTATTTTTCAGGGCCATAGACATAGTAATCAGTTATACAATACATAAAACCTTAATATATAAAATAAAATAAGTACACTGTGTACATTTTGGAGGTTAAGATCACCTTACTGTCTGGCATTTGGAATTCGTAGAGGTATATTCTAATCTATGGTTCGTATTTCTACCCAAAAAAGAGACTGATAGCCCAAAGAGTTTAGATTAAAAATGATATTATTCAGCGTTCAAAATATTACAAGTATTTAAGTTCATTATATTCTTGCATATTGGTAAGTACCTGTACGCGTTTGTGGATTCGAGCTTTATTATGCGACTTATTTATTTATAGAGATGGCGCCACTGCATATGTGACTCTTTATCATCATCACCAACCCATTAATATCCCACTACTGGGCTCGGGTCTCCTCTCGTCTAGAGAACTGGGAGGGTTTTTAGGCTATAATCCACAGACGCTGACGCTGGATGTTTTCCTTTACCGTTAGCAGAAGTGAGTCACATGACTAGTATATATAAACTCCACAAATACTCTTGATATAAGACAAGACTCTTTACAATATTCATAATAATTTACAGTTCCTCGTAATTTACATTACCACTATAAATAAACGAGTCGCATTTAACATTATCTTTGTCAAGCTTGCGTCATATACGTCAAAAAAAAAGTCAATAAGTATATGCCAGAGGCATTACAACCGATACCTTAACTTTAAACAAAATGTTGCCAGTTGTAAAAATAAGCACAATCATTTAAGTGTCAAATTAATTTCTAAACTTAAATCTACACAGTACACGAATACTGCACAAATAAATAATTTAATTACGCTAAATAATATCATTCATGATTGTTTTAAAAAGCGAGGTCTCCTATTTTTTTAATAAAATGCCAATTCCTCTAATATATACATATAAAATATATTTATAAAAACCGCGAAAAATCTTAATACTGAAACAAGAAAATGGCAGTACATACGTAAAGGAATGAAATAGTTGATTAGAATTTTAACAAATTCGCAGTCACTATTGTTGCAATCTCGCTTTGTCTTTAAAGATAAGAGCGGGACAACAATAGTTTTCTGAAGATATTTGCTAAGATCACTATTATGTTATACTAAATTGTCTTGAATATATGATTTTATTACTTTATTGCGAGGCAAGTAAATTGTATTTTGTTTAAATGTTTGCCGATACAAAATTTCAGTTCTGGTGAAATTTGTTTAGTTAAGAATAAGGTTCAAATTGCTAAGTCTGGAAGTTGCGATATATTCTGAAAGACTACAATAATATACCTATTTCATTGATCAATTCATTGAATCAAATTGTCAAAGTCTGACTGACAATCCAGGCTGGATTGTCATTCGCCATTTTGTATTTCATAATCTGCATAAAAATGCTTAAAAAAAACAAAAAGCATCTTATTTCGTAGCGAAAACAACAGTTTACTAAGTAAAGTACAACAAGATAAACAACTAATGGAAAACTAAACATTCACTGGACTAGATGTCACTGGATTTACAGTTAAAAAAGATTAGTAAGTTCACTTTTTAAAAATCCATCTTTGTGCATTTACGCCAAAACGGGTCGGTTACGTCACATTTTTACGATAATTTTATGTTTTATTAAATGAAATTGTCTATGATATAAATTAAAACTTTAATATTACAATACAGCAAAATTACACCATCTCTGCATGTAATATTACTTTGTACATATTACGGCCGAAGAGTGGAGAAAATCTATTTTGTTTATAACACTAAATTATGATAAAAACAGGACGTTACCAACTCGTGCCGTCGTAAATGCCTTTATGTAATGTTAATTAAGTGTAATGTGCGTTTTGCCTTATACATTTACATGAATAAATACATTTTATGAATAAAAGCAATAGAAATTTTTCCATGATATAATTATGACAGTATTTGTTAGAACATGCTTTAAAATTGAAAAATATTTAATAATAGTAATTATTATTGTTACTTTTGGTGTAATATTGTTATTAAATAATATAATTTACAATTATGTTATGTAACATGTTAGTGTTTGATAACAAATTTTACAAAATGTTTTTATTTATTTATAGGATACTTTTGTTGTAGTGTAAACGTAGATATGTACGTATTATTTCAATAGGTTTCTTCATACAAATACTGTCAATAATTTGATTTAGTATACCAGTCTAAATATCAGCCGAAAGCAAGTTGCCATGGAAGATTGTTTTATGAATAAATAATTTAGAAATGTAATTGTTTGTTACGTCCATTTTGTGGTTTATACGGTGGTACCTCGTTCTAACCGTCAAAGCAAACATAGCTAACAAATAAAAATACGATTTATTGTTATTCCATTAAGAGCGTATTTTCAAAAATCAGTTTGTCGGCTATTGCTTGCAAAACTATGAAAATTTGAGAATTTATATTTTAATTACATGAACGTTATTTTTCGTTAGTAGTTCATTTTAGGAACGGTTCTTTGGCCATACATTGTTTTAGCTTTTTAAAATCTCCATATTATTACTATTAATACAAATTTATTTACTAAGATTTATCAAGCAAACATTGCCATAATAAAAATAAATTACAGTTGTACTGCTTTCTAATTAGCAAAATGGTTCACGTGTATAACTCCAGACACGTGAACCATTTAGCCAAATGCATCTTTTTCAATAATTATAATTCGCTCTACAATGTTTGAGACCCGTGCCCAGCAGTGGGACGTTTATAGGCTATAATGATGATGATCTGTCACTGTCATTACTAGAAATAATTATGCTTAAGTGATTTTGCAAGCAATGATGCTACAAATGAATGATTTTGTGTAATTATACGTATGTGTAAATATGTATACGTAAGCGTTAGTGTTTATACGTGTTTTACGTGCATAGGTATACGTATAACATTATTAGATAATTAATGAAATATCTATTTTAAAGGGCAGTCCAGAAATATTTTGTCAATCAACTATTTGTCATATATTTTTCGGTGACATAAAATGCCGATGGTGGTCAACCCCTTGGGGAAGATGTTAGTATAAAAAATACGTTTGTGACTTCCAATGATGTCTATTCGAATGATAACTTTGTTATTTCTGTCTTACACACCGAGAAAAACAAAGAAAGCGATAACTTATACCGTGAATAAAGAAATGAGTTGTAATTTTTTGGGCGTTGTCGATAACAAGCGAGAGTGAATCTAGAGTGAAGCTAATAGGGTCGAATATAATTCAGATATACACTGGACGGTGCCACGAGATACGTACTAAACAAAGTGAAAACTACTTCCATAGCAAAGTGCTACACTTACAATAATATAGGACTCATTCATAAGTATTGGGCGATAAATTGATTTACGACCATTGGCTACCTACCAATAATTTTTGAAATCCTTTCAAAATACTTTCTCAAATTTGAGAGTAAAGATTTTGATAGAATCTTGTAAAAAATCAGTGTAGAAATAGGAGGCGTGTACCACGTTACCACCAAACACTTATCATATATTTCCCTGAAAAAGAACAACGACACAATCGCAAAAACATATTTACGTGAAAATGTGCTTTATAGTTTTAATATTAAGCACTTTTTCCTGTTGTTTGCAAAATGTCGTTTTTATTTAGCAAGTACATTAGTATACATTTAATAATATTATTAAAATAAATACAAGGGCCACTCCCCATTACTCTAACAATAACTTATGCACCGCATATTACATTTTTTTTTTTGGAAAAATTTACTGTTTTTTACGACATTTAGTTTTACACATTTACATACATTATGTGCTAACACATATTGCGAGAATACATTATGGGCTAAACCAAACAAGCAAAGTTTTGTGGGCAGGTGTTACAGGCATTCATAGCTTACGGTAACTGTTTACTCTAAGGCGGCACGTACTTCTATTTGTCATCATAGTGGTATAAAAAGAAGTTTCATATAAAAGCCCATTCTACGACATACATCGATGCGTTTTTCCACGACTATTAAAAATAAAATACGTGATTCAAAACATAGTTTACAAAACGCCCGCTTGGTTTCACCCTAAAGCCGATAGTTAACCTATTAACTCATCATACCCGAAAATATAAATACGTCTTATTATCAAAGCAATAAGGTCGGATTTTCATATTTCGTTTGGTAGGATATATATGACAGAGGCGGTATTCACGCCGTGTTTTCATTTAATTCATGGAGGTTAATGGGTTAGACTTTTTGAGGTATATTAACGTGGTTCGCAGCTGTGCGACTAATTTAGGCTTTGTCCTCAACAACATGTCACGACGTGCAAATTTACATAAACACATCTTTAAACACAAATCTAATCTAGCCCAAACATAATACTGGTTGGTTCGCATTATACTCATGCAGCTGACGCGTGGTCCAAGGTCACTGACATCACGAGTCAGGTGATTTATAACTCAGTTATAATTTTCAGGGTTTTTATTCTCCAACCAGTATTACATTATTGCTAAATAATTCGCTTATTAAATTATACATTAACTCTGTTACACACATCTATTACAATATGGGGCATACAGTAGTCTAAGACACTCTCTTTGTTCTTATAGGGAAGCAAGTTGTTCCAAAGAAAGTCGCTCGCTGTCCTGAACCGCGCAAGATACGCTGGAGTTAGAAATAAATCATCCAATTCTCTCAATAATTTAGTGGGAGAAAATATCTATACTATTAAAATTAATGCTAAAAAGTTTCTTTTAGGAAATAGCATTATATTCATATAGCAATATTCATATTGGTACAACATAGATTCCTAAAACACTTGTCACAAGTATTCACCTCTCTCTCCCACAAACATAGACGTATATCTCTATCTCGCTCAGTCATCGTCAGACGGCTCTGTGCCGAAGTACCTGTCGCCAAAGTTCCCGATGCCGGGCAACACGTAGAATTTCTCGTTGATCTCTGGATCAAGCGCCGATGTCACTATTTTTACCTGATAGTACAAAAAAAATAAGCCAAATAAATATAGGATAGGCCAATATTGAATATAAGATTTTAGATTCGTCTTTAGGATAGGCCAATAATAAATAGAGTCTAGAATAACAATTAAAGCTCCGCTTTCTTATACACGAACAACAAATGTCTCCGATGTGTTCTTGAACAAAATATTTCCCACTTATTTAGACAATCAACATAAAAACTCCCTAAAGAGGTTTTCCCAATAGACTACAATATGGGGATAAATCTTAAAAAAGGAGTAAATAAGTTTTTTAAGTAGGTTTTAGGTGTTGCAGGCGAGCAGAGGCTACCATAACTTTTATCACTAGACGGACCGTACATCTGTTTAAAATATCTTCCCCTTAATAATAAGAATCCCCTAATATTCTGACCTGTGGGAACGCATAAGCGATGCTGTGTACGCCGATGTCGGCCATGAGCAGCGACACGAGCGAGATGTGCTGCTCGGGCACGTCGTGGTCCAGCAGCACGCGGATGGCCATGATGGCCGCCGCGCCCGTCGCCACCGTCGCGTCCATCAGGATCACGCGGTAGTCCTTGATGTCCTTCGGCAGCCGCAGGTAGTACAGCTGGGGACAGTTACATATTGCATCTCAACTTATGTTAGCCGAAGTGTTGAACGCGGTAATGTCAAGAACTACTTACACACGGGTTATTCTACTAATCCGCTGGATGATGGAATGTGGATTTGTGAACTTCTCTTTCACAAATCCCCTTTGTATACTCCCAAAACTCATATCGTGGGCAAATTTGCTGACACTACTTTTCGGATAACCTGTTACATTCTTATCTTGTGACTTTCATAAGTGCTACCTTGTAACCTAGATGAATAAACGAGATTTCATTTCATAATAGGGACGTCGCCAGGTTTGGTCGGGGGTTAGTAAAAATAAAATTAATAATATAATAATTTAAACTTTTCGAAGGAGGGTTTGAACTCCTGAAACCACCCCCCTGACTACGCCGAGAGCGGAACATCAGCGTCGACCGGCAATTGAATACAAATTCAATGCCACCGGCACTATTAGACATCACAACGATCATGTTCGAACACTCTACGTACTCGGTACCATTGCCTACTCAGCTGGATTGATGCGTAAGATAAATATCCTTACCTCAGGTTCCCCGGTGGCCTGGTTGGTCTGTATGAGTATTTTCCCTATACGTATATCCTTGCAGATGTCGCAGACAGCCTGCTCCATGGTCTCCCCCGCGCGTAGGATCGACACGCCGCAAATCTTCTCTACATCGCATTTACGTCCTTAAGTACATAAGAATAAGGGTTACAACTACATACAACAACAATTAACAGTGGAAGTAAACTCGAAAGAATCGTATCAATTATGACATCATATTTTTACTTGTAACTAAGCAATTCGTTTATTTAAGCAGCACAAAATCTCTCACTGTGGCGGAAATAAGGTGATGCCTATGTCACGCAGTGGACGTTATTGGGCTGATAATATATGACGATGATAGAAATATAGATTTTTATGTTTCGTTCAGTGGTATATGCGAGTGTATATACTATAGTATAATCAAACACTCGCTGCTCGCGGTGCCATAAATCATCGGTGCGCTAGGGTGCCTCCCTGTGCACTTATCGGTAACCGCTTATTGCTATACCATATATATCGCTATACAATTTTATATTTTAGTTTATTAATTATTATATACCTACTGTCAATTATAGTTATCCATTATATTAAGTGTAAATGTAAATTAATAAAAATGTAATTGTTGAAAAATTTGTTTTTATTAAGCAATCTTTACTTTTTATATAATTACTATCGACACAACAGTGGTACGTCACTATGGTCGCCCGTAAGGCCGCAGGTGCAACAGAGAGCGCACCAGGGGGCGTCCTGCTCACACGTTTTATTGCACCGCGGGCAGCGAGTGTTTGATTTTACTACAGAAGTCGCGCTCGGCTTCGCTCCCGGAATCGAATGATTGTGGAGAGAATTTAGTGTACTATACCACTATACCACGCTAGACAGACGGGTTGGTACAGGGTTTGTTATAAGTTTTCCTTTTCTCACAGTGCTCATGTCTGCTTAAAGTTACTCCCTTTGTCGCCTTATACGACACCCACGGATTGAGATGGGTTAGAGACATTATGTTTCTTCTTATATTCTTTATCCTTTATTATATATAAGTATAAACAAAGATACCTTTATAACTGAATCCCTGCGGCGTGTCGACAGTATGGTCGGAGTATGGCAGTAAGGAGAGCGCGAACTCTATGACGAGGCGCATCAGGCGCTTGGAGTAGAACACGAACTCGTCGCGGGGAGTGTCCTTGTTACGTATGAACGTGTGTAGACCGTCCACCTGCAGGTATACCAGGAATATTAGCAGCAGGTCTTATTCGTATGGGTCTTCAGAGATTTTTTTCAAGGAAATACAGTATGGCGTTCTTCTAAAAGTATAAAAAAAATTAGTTCAAAAAATCTTTTACTAACAGTCTTCATTTACAGCAGCTTTCAATTTTATCTAGATTCTGAGATATGGATGCCAGCCATGCACGACTGAGGGACCACCTTTAACTGACATAACTTTTGAGTGACAGCTTTTACAAATTTTTGGCTGAATTTACAATTGTTTTAGAACTTTTACTAAAGGTTGATACATTTAAAAGTTCAAAAACAGGTATCGTCCCTCAATGGGAACGCACACTCAAGCGAGCTGTAAGCTTTTATATCACACTCATAGTTAGCATTGTTGGCTATAAAGAGTGAGTGAGAGAATTTAAAAAGAGTGGCGTGAGTTTCTTGCCAGTTCTTCTCATGCTCCACCCCGTCAGCGAACTGGTCGTAGGCAAATTTGCTGACACTACTTTTCGGATAACCTGTTACATTCTTGTGACTTTCATAAGTGTTACCTTGTAACCTAGATGAATAAACGAGATTTCATTTCATTTAGCATCAATAAAATTAATAATTTCATCATCATTTCAGCCTATTGCAGTCCACTGCTGGACGTAGGCCTCTCCTAACACGCGCCATAACACTCTGTCCTCCGCCTTCCGCATCCAGTCAGACCCAGCGACCTTTTTGAGGTCGTCGGACCATCTAGCTGGGGGCGTCCTACTCTACGTTTGAGTCGCGGTCTCCACTCCAGCCCCCTGATTCTGAGCTGTCGGAAAATTTTTGGCCAGAAACGTCAGTGTAATTAAAGTTAAAAAACATAATGTTAAAGAAATAAATGGTTGTAGGAAAAAATCTTAAATTAATCAGTTTTTAATTTTCTATACGGTAGACTATTTTCTAACATTAAATAACTTAAGCCGTAAAAATACGTCGTACTAAGATTCGAAAAAGTTTATGATCCAAGAGCTATCCGACGAGTCAGAATCAGGGGGCAGGACACGCTTGCTTTTTAAAATTAATAACATTTTTAAACGTACTGGTGATCCAACCCAGGATTTTTGTGCAGCACCCAGCGATACCAGTTAATAATGTGACTTACCTGAGGTGTTTCTTTGAGAACATAGAGTGAGTCTGGCACAGGTTGTCCAATGTGGGCAATGGCTAACTTCTCACGTACTTTGAAGCCGCGCTGTAATGTGCAAACAATAAATACTTTATCTATATGAACTAATATTATAAAGCTTAATTTATTATTACAAATACGTATTACAAAATATAGAATAAGTATTAAACCAGGTTTAAATTGACATAGTATCAAAGTTGTACATTTAGATCTGGTTTAAAGCTTAGTCCGTAGTGTGATTTAAGGGGGGAAGAGTTTGTTTGTTTGAACGCTAAGATCTCAGGAACTACTGGTATGATTTGAAAATTTTTTTTAGTGTTAGATAGCCCATTTATCGAGGAAGGTTATAGGCTAGATAACATCACGGTATGGCCAACAGGAACTGAGTAGTGGCCAAATAAAAAGCGAAGTGTAGTGATTTATAATATTAGTAGTATAACGACACGTACCAGCTGCAGTTGCTTGTGTACATGTTGCACGATGAGGTGTATGGCGACCTTGTTCTCCCCCCCCCGGGGCACGATGATGTCTGCGTGCGCCATGCAGGGCGCGATGTAGCTCTGGTAGGCAGGCTTCACGTGACTCATGTACTGCTTCAGTACACCCTCCAGCTCGCGCCCGCGCTGGACTATGTCTCTGGGAACACGCAATTTGTTGATCAATCATAGGTAGTGGGATTTCGTGACGTTATCTAAATATGGATATGCTTATAAATCCTTATAGTTGCAATTCAATACATATAGGGTATTTATTAAGTATTGGGTAGGATATGTAAGATGTCGATGACGCGATGGTGAGTTACTATTTCTACTATGTCAGTTTGTGGGGCCCTGTCTAAATTGTATTCCATTAAAAAAAAACCGGCCAAGTGTAAAGTAAATTTAAAAAAGTAAAATATATAAATTAATAGGTAGAATTTTTTTTAATTCCCAATATTTGTAATTGGGACTGGGGGCCCTTATATCCGGGGGCCACGGGCTGCTGCCCCTATGGCCCCTACATAGATCCACCCCTGGGCGAACGGACTATAGTATAGTGTTTATATATACCTTCTCAGTCTTCTAGCGAGTCGTATGTCTGCGTCGGTGTCTACGAACACCTTCATGTCCAACATCTTGGTCACCTCCGCGTTGTAGAACGCGAGGATACCCTCGAAGATGATCACGTTCGCGCCGTACATTGTTTTCTGTGGACAATTTGTACTGTAATAATAGAAATTTGTTATATTACTGGTTATTGATGAATTCTTATGTTATTGTAAGAAATCTTTGTGATGAACTTGATTGTTTGTTCTGTGTCTGGGTGTAATTTATCTATAATATTTATGTATTTAAAATAAAAACCTTCTCAGCTCTCTAGATAGAGGAGAGGAGACCCGCGCCCAGCAGTGGGACATTAATGGGTTGCCAATGATGTATGTATTTACATATTTATTTAAGTAGCATATCTGTTGTTTACTATAACACAAGAAAATGTAATTGCTTAATTTGGGACTAGATGGCGCTGTGTGAATATGGTAAAAATATTATTATTATTCTTCTGCCGCGTTTCTTTCTTCGGCCGATTAAAGAGTCCTGTGTCATTTTTAATGTAATTACTTTCTACCCTCGTCTGTCTTCGGCATGTCTTAAGGCGGTAGTAACGGGCAGATTTGTCAGAGCCTTAATTTGATCGGTCCAGCGGGCAGGTGTTCTGCGACATCGTTTTTCTTCCACTTTGTTAATTATAAGATTTTTCGGAGGTCTACGTGCTATGTGACCCAGGTGGCTAAGAACTCTTTGGAAGAAAATTATTGATAACCGCGTTTTGATTTTGTCGACCATCGACAAATTAGTTTGTTTTGCGGTCCAATGTGATGAATGGATGTATTAGCGACGTGTAATAATGGTGACGATGGCACCATTACTTTTTGAACGCCAATGTCGAAAAGCAATACTTCAAAATTGAAATTTGCATTCAAATCGTTAGTCACTTGAGAGATTCTAAAATAAATACCTATATATTTAATTTAAATGCGAAATAAATAATTAAATGTATATATTTACGAGTATGTTTTAAAATTTATGCAAAAACATACATTTGGAAGAAGTTTTGCTACTTTTAGAATTGGAATGGTTAATTTAGCGCATTTGGCGATGTTTGAAAATATGCATCATCATCATATCAGGCCAATGACGTCTAATGCTGGACATTGGCCTCACCTAATTTCAGCCACAGCGAGTGATTTTGTGCTGCCCGCAGCCAACGGCCACAAACTTTACCGGCTCGTCGTTGCATGTGGTGGGGGGCCGCCCCACACTACGCTTACCAAACAAGTTGAAATATATATACCCAGCTAACTAAACAGTACCAATACTCACAGTCCTATTCTCTCTTGAATGCGTCACATAGTTGTATATGGGCACCTCGACCTTCTTGCCTTCCCGCAGCCTCTGTAGCACAGATATCAGCAGCTCTATATCGAACGCGTCCGGGTGATCGAAGTTGTATTCGTTCCGAGTCGCCGCTTGGTGCTGCTTCTCGTTTAATACCTGGTTTATAGTAATAAAATCTTAGTTACAGCTACATTTCACAGGTTTTATTAGATCTACTGCCATTTTCATAAACTTTGTTGTAAGCAGAACTATCTCATTTTTCAATATATAGATATATTCTCCACAGCAACACATTACCGGAGTAAAAAGTATCCTATGTACTAATCCGAGTAATATTCTACCTACGTGTCAAGTTTTATCAAAATCAATTCAGTAGTTTTTGCTTGAATCAACAACAAACATCCAATTATCCTCGCAAACTTTCGTATTTATTATTAGAAGGAAATCGTACGAATAAATTAACTATTATTTAATAAGTATCACACGAGAGTACACGTGATTTAAAACGCGTGCTACAAACTAAAATAAATATAATTATGTGAAAAAACTTGTGAATGGATCAAGTTTTTTATTTGTATATTTATTTGACGTCACGTGTTTTAGCAAAAGGCTGTCGTCTTCTTATAAATAAGAGCTTATACAGTTACAGTTTTCCTTAAGGTGACGGAGTAAGGCCACGGCAAGATGTGAATAAAAACAGAAACAGAAATATTTATTTGTCAATGTAGGTAGGTTAAATTTACAGACCTTACGTTATTAATTTAGAGCGCTCTCTAAATTAAAGTTAACACAGTTAATAATAATTGAACAAATCAAAATACTCCCGCGCAAACAGCGCAGCATGGATCCACACGAGTTGTTTGTATCCTTCAACTATATTCGAGCTCAATTGGTCGTAGAATAAACATTAACTATCTAGATTTGACTATCTTTTAATGTCTGTTTTTGTAAAACCAATTAAATAAATTAATAAAAACAATTTTGGATTATTTTGAAATAAATCTATACTATTATTATAAAGCTGAAGTTTGTTTGTTTGATTGTACGCTAGGATCTTAGGAATTACTGGTCCGATTTGAAAAAATATTTTAGTGTTGGATAGCCCATTTATCAAGGAAGGCTATATAACATCACATTACGGCCGATAGGAGTTGCAGTGGCCAAATAAATATTAACGTGAGCGAAGCCCCGCACGTATCTTAAAATACAATTAGACGGTAATAACTTACTTTGTAGAATGAATCCATACTGACGATGGTGACCCATGGTATGTTCAGAGATTCTATGATTTTGGCCGCGACTGTAGTCTTGCCGGATGCGCTCGCGCCGCATATACCTGGATACGAAAAATATAATTCAATTATAAATCATACTTTACGGCAATCGAAAAGTGTTTGTTTCTACTAAAAATCGAAGAATTTGAAGATGGAAGTTTTTGATCTATGTTCACATGTATTGAAGTGACATTTGAATATTTCGAATAATATAAAAATGAATCGCTAAATGTGTTTGTAAGCGCATAACTCAACAAGGCCTGGACCAATTTGGCCAATTGTTTTTTTTAAATGTTCGTTGAAATTCAAGGATGGTTTTTACGTTGTTTTTTTTTTTATTTTTTTTTTTTTTTTATGTAGGTAGGTAGGGTAGGTAGGTAGGTAGAGTAGATAGGTAGGTAGAGTAGATAGGTAGGTAGAGTAGATAGGTAGGTAGAGTAGATAGGTAGGGTAGGTAGGTAGGTAGGGTAGGTAGGTATACTTTCATAAAATCATAAATTAAGTAGGTGGTCAGTGCATTTGCCATTTGTCTAGGAGGTCAGGTTCCAGAAAACTCTAACTTAATGCCACTCTTTTCTGAAAAAATTGTTATTTATATAATGTAACACTACTAACACTACTTAAATATACACGGATATACAGAAAGGAGACAACATTTGAATGTTAAATCAACAGAGAATAAATTGAATTGAGAATTCAACATGATAATATTATCTTTTTTATAAAAGCCAAGATTGTTGAAAAGTTGCGAATCTGTGCTAAAGTAAGCAATTAGTTAATGGCCACAAGGTTAACGACTTCGATGAGTTGACGTAAGCAAAATTAAAAATCAATATTACCCAAACAAACAAAATATTAGTTGCTTTCGCAATATCCATTTTGTGTCAATTAACATAAGGTTCAAAATTGACAGATTACATTACTAAGTAAAGATTTTTTTCCATAAAGTTATATGTTTTGAATGTTATATAAAACATAAGAGGGATAAAACCAATCCCCAATTGCGAAATAAGCGTAATCTCTATCGCAGTTCACTGTTGAATATCACCTCTTTCAACTGTTCGCCGCTAAGTTCTGGACTCCATAAGGCGGAGAAGATACAAGAGAGAAGATGATGTGGTGTTCTAGATATTTATAAATTTATACTAATATTATAAAGCTGTAAAGTGTTTGGTTTAACGCTAGAATCTCAAGAACTACTGGTCTACTACTGATTTGAAAAATTATTTTATTGTTGGATATCCCACTTATCGAGGAAGGTTATTGGCTATCTATATAACATCACGCTACGCTCAATAGGAGCTGAACAGGGGCCAAATAAGGAACGACGGGAGCGAAGCCCCACGCGACTTATAGTATGTTACACAATAACAAATCAAACTAAATAAAACATTCCACAAACATTCATTCCACACAATGATTGACAATATCCTCTACTGACAACCTGCTGGGTTGAACTGACTGACAGAATCAAAGTAAACCATTACTTGGTTTACCTTTTGAGGATCAATTTTGCGCTTGTGACATATTTAGCCTTTGACAGAAAAACATGACAACTATGCGGAAAGGCCTTTGCCCAGTATTGGAAAGAAATGGGCTAACAGTAACAGTAGTGATCGAGTGATGAATCATGTAAAAAAAATGTATTATTATCGAAATGTTATACCGTTATCTCTCTCTGGTGTCGTCTTCGCTTTGAAGTCTATACCTAAGCAAAGCCCGAAGCATCTCGCATAAAGATTCATCCAGCCATTTGGAAGGTGAGACGTCAAACCTACCAATAAGAAAGGGCTCCACCTCCTGCCCCCCAGTACAGTTGTACCAAGGCGGTCTACCCGCTGTGTAGATTGTTCTTCTGTCTGCGTGCAGTATACTCTCTGCTGTGGTTCGCTTGTTTGGCTGTGACATCGACGTGGTGCGGACCCGGCGAGCTCGGGGCGACTTTAGGATGTTTGAACCTGGGCAAGAAGAGAAGAGAATTAAAGACTTCATGTAAAGTAGATAAGTCGTATTCTTATATAAGGCTGGCTAAACGTTGTGGTTGTCTGTAAGTAAAATGATTTTATTTATATTATAAGTCATTTGTATTTAAAAGCTATATATATTATTATATTAATAGCTTTATCAATCAGACAATTATTTATAAGTAGATGCTAATCATAATATATTGAGCTTATTTTCCAAGAAATTTGCCAGTAGCCTCTCTATGACAAGAAATCTACTGCCAACTGCCAACTCCTTTGCTAACAAAATACGTGAGACGCCTTATTACACCCAATCTTCTTATAAAATATTATCTTTTTCATTTAACATAACATAGTATCACACCTTTTTCCCCGAAGAGGTAGGCAGAGGTGTTTCACAGCCACATTTCGCCAGCTATGTTTGGACCCATGAAATAGGGAGCGATTGTCATCAACCGGGGACATTTGTTTTACCAAACTCCGGGAAAATCTTAATACTGGAATTTCATGATAGAAAACCCAATACCATTTTCACCCGACCCGGGAATCGAACCAGGGACCTCTTGCACAGCCGTCATATACACTTCCCGCTGCGCCACCGAGGCAGTTATTTACGTCTAATATACTACAAAAAAAAATCAGTAGTATAATAAATCAGAAACAAATCAGTAAGTTTAAAACACCTGCATATAAACACTAAACAATTTTATGTACGCTGTATAAATCTGCCACGTTTATTACTCCAGTGTTTATTGAGTGTGGTGTGACGTCATAATTCACGTGTTACCCATTAGCCATGGTGATGTGTAGTTTCGTTAGGGGCCTCGACCTCATCAACCAATCAGAGACGTTGCTTTAAAGTAGGTTAGATTATATTTATTACAATGTATGTTCCGTGAGGTTACACTAGAAAATAATACTGCCTTGCTAAGAAATAACAACGCATTTACACTAATCTGGTCACAGAAAAACGCACGTAAGGCAAATCACTTAAGATGTATTGTTCTCTGAACTTCAGATCTAGTTGTTCCATTTTTCATTAGCAAGGCAGAATAGTCCTCTATCATTTAGGTACTTTTAGGTCCAAGCCAAATCAAATGTTTCACTAATCGACAGCTTGAAAAGCTTGAAAGGCAAGTCCGATGTTATTACATTACAGTTAACACAACCTCTCTAAGTATAGCCATATTGTTATTTATCCACACAAAAAAATATAATCTCTTAGGTTGGTTTCAGTTTCAAAGAGACCCTCTCTTTTTCTTTTTGACCCAATAAGTTGACAGAACAAAATCTACTAGTTATAATTTATACAGTAAAGGAGAATACGGCAACTTAAAAAAAATATCATAAATTGAAAATACGAACAGACATTACCTATACCCTCTATTGGCCGGATGAGATAACACGGTTTTTGCCGGGAATCACAAGGACACGTTAAAATTCGCATGAAATCAAAATGAATTGTTTGACTACGAGGAACACATCGTATCGCATAATATGTTTATTGTACGCGCAAATACTAGGAAAACATCGTACCTAATATATGTCAGAAATTTATATTTTCAATTATGTTTTACACGGAATAAATGATTTATTTCTCTTTTTCAATAATAAAATAGCGTTACGTAGGCAGAGTAACATCACACCACCTTGCAGTTATTTAGATCTTATGTAATTTTATCATCATCATCTCCACCCAATGACATCCACTTCTGAACACAGACCTCACTTAATTTTACATAAGTATAATATTTTTACCTACCATTTCTAATAGTAATTTAAGCTCTCTCATTACGCTTACGATTACGCTAGAATAAAGAATGCATTTCTGTTTGCGTACGCATAGATGCACAACAATATCACGCACACAAATGGTTGAACTCCGTCAAGAGTAGCCGACATGACCGCGATTAGTTATTCTTAGGACTATATTAATAAACTAAACTAAACCCGGTTCTTGGTTTCTTGCAAACAGATGGATTAACAAAAACGATATACCTGGTATGTGTCCTAACCTGGGAAAACCACAATAGGTATCAAAACTTCTGCAAGAGAAGGAAACATAAAAAAATATTGCTCTCTGACCAGCGTGGTTAAAGTAGGCTAATATACTCACGAGAATAGATTGTCTAATGGTTTGTTAATGAAGTAACAGCTAAGTTTTATTATAAACGTGTATACGAAAACTCACTTTGTCACAAAATGCATTATGTGAATAGGTGCAAATTTTAGTCAAAAATTTAAAATAATCCACTCACCTCTTTCTATTGTATAACACTGTTTTGATATTCATCCACACAGTCACACTTTCACGTCGATGGTAGAGAATTACTTAAAGTTTCGTCAACAGATTTAGAACGACACGTCCAATATTTCAGCGACAGAGCAGTTACTGTTGTTTAGGCTAGAGTTTTCCGTGTCTTGAATTACACACTGTTATTACAAGAGACGTAATCCTGCCACTCCGTTCCTTACTCACGTTTACACAGACTGTGACCGTACACACAAATTCTTATCTTATTACCAGAGTTCACTAGCCCTTTAAGATACGGTGTCGTTTTAAAACTACTGTGCTTATCTCCTGATCCTATACCAAATGCTCAAATGGCTGATTTTAATATTCGAATCATTTGATCTAAGAAAGATTATATTTTAATACAAATTTTATGAAAAATATGTCAAAATGTAACCGCTATGCTATCGATCTGATAGCTGAGCGGCTTTACTGTTTATCTTAAACCATATTCTCTAAACACACTGTTACTTAACGGGACAATCCTCACACACTCATCAATGATACCCCTTTAAGCAAGGATTAATATAGCTGAACCCTTGTAACTATAGAGCTAAGACACTCGGGCCAAAGCCTAGCTAACTATCTTGGATGAAAACGAATTTAAGCAGAAGATGTAGCACACAAGTACTATATACTACAACTTTACGGATAATGAACAGTTTCAGTAACAACGCGACGAACCAATCAAGGCTATTAAATTCACGGTCAATGCCAACGAATTACGCGTGAAGGTTAAGTCAAATGAGATTTAGAATTTACAATGGTTTGGCTAATATTTGAATACTGCAGAACAGTTATCGGAAGAGATTGTAACGGTACATTATGTGTTTACTTTTCCACTAGAGAGGCAGTTAGCCAAGCCTGTCGCGCTGCGCTGTAAAAATGTATGAGAAGGCTGTGAAGATGTATGATGAAGGAAATTAAGAATATATGAAAAAAAAAACTGAAGTTACGCATGAAATTAAGATGGACATGTTCAGTATCGATTTTAAATAAGACAAATCGTAATGGTAGGTAAATTATAAGTCCAAAATGTCATTCAAATCTTCGCATTTCATGTGAGCCTGTTGGTTATAAGATTAATTACCTCGCACTGTCACAAGACATTCGAGTTGTAAAATCTGTATTTTCCTTAATCGCGTAATTTCCTATATTTTTTGGCAAAGATTCAATTATAACAAAGAACCGTAAGAACGTCATCATTCTAAGAATTACGAATATATATCACCATCGCTCATAAAGATTACAATATTTATTTACTGTAAAATTGTAAAGGAAATCTTATCACTGACATGAAAAGAAAGCGCGTTGACGACCAGATATGAAAGATATGATGTCGTATGATATCAAGTTGTATCTCAAATATACTATGTTTTAAAAAGTAAATCATTCAATATAATATAAGTGAATACAAGAAATAACCATTACATTATAGATTATACTATCATGTTATCATTTCCCGAGGCTGATACGAACGAACTTACAAACAATGAATCACAACAGTAATGAGATAATAACAATCTTTTATTAAAGACTTAGATATCAGAGTTCAATTACTTTAAATACATGCACATACATATAAATCACGCCTATTACCTAACAGACGGGTAGGCAGAGACCATTTTCTTCCATCTGTTACGGTTCTTCTAATATACATCTTTCGCTTCGTCAACATTCATCAATCTTTTCATACATTCTTGTCGATTTAGTGAACTCTTGAAACTTGAACTTGAAACTTGAACTCTTGTGAATCTGTCCTTTCTTTAGAAGGTCTCCAATTTGGTCATGGAACGTTCTTCTAGGTCTTCCCCTTCCAAGGTTCCCGTTCACATTCACCTTATTTTTTTTGTCACTCTTCCTACATTCATTCTCTCCACATGTCCAAACCAGCTAAATATACATACAAATACTATTGAACGAGGATAATATACGATAATATATAAGTATTTTAGCGCAGTGTACATAGAAAGGGATCCCTTAAACCTATTCTTGGACTCGCAAGTCCCGGGTTCCTCGCTCTACTACACGATGGAATTGACATTCGCACGGAGGTAACCAAGTAAGTTCTGGTTTTTTATCTGTGAAATGGCTCTAAGGATGGATGAAAATAAGGCAGTGTTCCTTTTTAAATTTATATCTACTTATGTAGAGAGAGTATTCCCTGAAAAAAAAGGGAATTTGCAAAAAAGTCACCCTCACGTAAAATTTCGGGGTAATTTATCGACTTTCTTCTCTTTATTATTGAGTGGGTTTGAGTCAGACTGGTGTTTTAATTTATCAAGTTGCCCAGAAGGCTTCCAACTTGACAAAATATATTTGCTGAGCGGCTCTATAACGTTGACTGAACATACTTGACATAGATATAGACTTACTAAGCGTTTGCATGGACATAGTAGTTCCACTGCAGTCAAACAAATATACTAGGTATATAATATAAACATCAATTTTTTTTCTAGATCTTTCGTATGACACTGTTTTGGTGCGTCAGTCATAATAAACATTGATATCAAATAGATAAAGCAGTTTTTATAATTGTGTACAACAAACAAGTAAATCTTTATGTAATATCTGTTTATCTGTCTAACTGATTGTGTCATCCAATTTAAAATTATTTTGATAATATTTTATTAAATTATTTCGCTCTTTAAAACACAGATATTTCCTAATAGTAGTAGGAGAATTTCTGCATCTTTGGAAGGATTACTCGAGAGAGGTGCAAGGCGCAAAGTTTTTTAAAGATTTTTTATGAAAATGGGGTGAGATACATACCGCATGCACATTATTGCACATCGTGAGGAAACCCACATACCCTAGAAGAAATTCTATGAGTAGGTATGTCTGATCCACCAACCCGCACTAGGCCAGCGTGAGTTGATTACCTACGGCCTAAACCCTCTCAGCTCTCTAGTTAGAGGAGAGGAGACCCGGTCCCAGCAGTGGGACTTAATGGGTTGCTGATGATGCGCATCTACACTATCGTAGTAAAGACGCCATTATTCCGCTTATTATTATCATAAGTAGTGATCACCCATATCTAATTTTGGAAGCTAAATTAGAATCATTGTCTAAAGTTAGATTGACATGACATTTTGCGGTATTCTAAAGGATAGAAATACTCCCCTAGTTAGGCCGCTTAATTGAGAGAGAAATTTCTTTTCGCCTCGCAGTAAAAGACCAAACGTCCATATAAAATTCTAAAGTATACGTGCAGATTACATTATGGATCATAACTACACATTACACATACTAAACTATATCATATTTATATATCAAGAAGGTACATAATACAACGAAGTTTTGTAACAATAGACTTATCCAGTGTTATAAAAATCAACATTATTCAAGTATAGCAGCGATATTTATAAACATTTAAATCTGATATACCACCAGACTGGTATAATATTTAATTAAATAAGTATAATATTTAATTAAATAAATATAATATTTAATTATATAAATATGTAATTATGCTAATGTAAATAAAAGGTCACTGTGCTCGGACATAGGTGAATAAGCAACTCGTTATAAGGAAGGAGGAAGTGAAAGAAAGAATTATAATAGACTAACTACCACCCGCGTGTTATGTCGGTAAAAAGTAGTGCTATTCTAGACTATCTATCTAGGTATGTGCTAAATTCCATACAGATAATTTCAGCCGTTCTGGCGTGTAGAGTAACAAACATCAATCGATCCATCCTAATTTTCGTATTTGTAATATTAG